>JARQOD010000003.1:442189151-442246180 GCA_033576555.1 Oophaga sylvatica | reverse complement strand
CTGCTCCATCTAATTGTCTCTTTTCTCGGAATCCAGACCCTTTTTACCAAATTTGATTGGGCCCCCAAGCGATCGCAAGTTAAATTAGGGGAAATTTTTACAATTTAGGGGATAACCCCTTTAAATGGGTATCCTTGTGGCCGCCGGCATCTGTTGCAGAAAAAAGGGGAAAATACCAGGACTATTAAAATGTGCCTAAGCTCAAACGGGCTGGTAAAATTGCTCCCTTCCACCTTTGTCCTGGCCCCAGCGATTCAGCTGCCGTGCTGATGACGTTGACAGAGGGGCCGTCTTTTCAGTTCCGCCTGTGACGGGCGGGCCTTCGAATCATTCGATTGACAGCCGGATTCCCGCTTCCTGCAGAATTTTTAAATAGAAAACTCCAATGAACAAAAAAACAAGCAAAGTCGGGACAACCCGGGGTACATGCGCAACATCGTCAAAGCGCCCAAACGGGCAAAGTCGTCCGCCTTTTTTCTGCCCCGGGCTATTTTTCTGTAAATAGTTCCCTGTGCTTTCTCCTTTGGAACCATCTCTCTTGCCCTGGAAAAAACCCCTTTTTACACAGCAAATAATGAATTATTCTGTAACGGTATGTCAAGAAGAAAATGAATAAAACCAAAAAAAATCCGTACCCAAAACCCCCCCCACCCTTTTGCAGTGCGGACACTGTCTTCTGCATCTGTACCATAAGCTAGGGGGTTTAAGGGGTAGGCGGGGAGGGCAGGATGTTAGGATAATTGCGCTGCATGCTGAGGGGTGAAGATCTGAAAAATGAACATGTATTGGAGAATATATTAAAGAAATTCCCGGGCAATATAATATTACCTTTCCCTCCATTTTTCTTAATGGTGCATGTTAAAAAAATTTTGTGCTGTATGAACTCTATAAATTGTTTTTTCGTTTAAAATTCCAGAAAAACTTTAATTTATTGAGCACCAGGCAAATAGTGGACCATGTTAAGTTTACCTAGAAAATAAAATAACCCCGGCTAATAATTAATTAATTAAAATTGACAATTTTTTTTTAAACCAGAGCTCCTAGACCAGGAACCCCAAACATGAGCCCCGTTATAGAAGATGGGAAAAGTCTGGATGTAAAACCCCCAAAACTGGCTTGGGGAGATTTATTGCCGCAAAGCACCGGAAAAGGGTATGCAAAATTTATTCTGCTCCAAGAGGATGGAACGGGCTCTTTTTGCTCCACCTCTGAGGTAAAACCCTTAAAAAACTCACTCTCCAACATTGAAAAAGCGGCATTCCATAAAGCATAAAACCCCCCTAGACCCTAAGTTCCTCAACCATAACTGATAGGACGGGACAAGAACCTAATACGCGTCTGTGGGGTTTAGCGAAGACTCTGGTTTGACTAAATAATTCTTGGCCATAAATATATAATTTTCTTAATCAGGTGTAAATCCTGAATCCGGTGATGTCTTCTTTTTTCCTCCTCATCTCCATTCCTAAGATATAGCCCTAATATTTCCAGCATAAAACTGTAGCCTTGGGTGTGTGTGGTCCTTGGAGAAGGCCAACTTGGGTGTGTGTGGTCCTTGAAGAAGGCCAACTTGGGTGGGTGTGGTCCTTGAAGAAGACCAACTTGGGTGGGTGTGGTCCTTGAAGAAGGCCAACTTGGGTGGGTGTGGTCCTTGAAGAAGACCAACTTGGGTGGGTGTGGTCATTGAAGAAGGCCAACTTGGGTGGGTGTGGTCCTTGAAGAAGGCCAACTTGGGTGGGTGTGGTCCTTGAAGAAGGCCAACTTGGATGGGTGTGGTCCTTGAAGAAGACACTCTCATAGCCCATTTGGCTATAAAAAAGATTAGATTTACAGTACATACAGGAAAGATAGGGCCATATCTTAGGAATAGAGAGGCGCAGTAACAAAAGAAAAACAACACCGGATTCATGAAAACAGCGGCATTTACAGGGGTTAAAGAAAATACATCTTTATTGCGAGTGACAGATCATCTTTAATCGTGTTGTAAGACCTAATCTGGTCACAAAAATGTAGGAAATTAAATTTAGTGGCCACATTCTAGTCTATCTAATTCGTAATGGTTAGATTGTAAACCTTTATTGCCAGTTTTACTCTAAAATCCGTTCCCTACACCTAATTTAACTTGTACACAAGTAGTAGACGCTCTAACAATGAGGTAAGAACGCCCACATGACAACCCACATGCATTCTCTGAGACTAGCAATGAATACTACTCTTTGTAGACTTGCTTTTTTTTCAGCTGAGGTCACACCCTGTGCATAAGCCACTATTAAAAATGTGGAAGCCCCTAAGGCATATTTATCTAAATAATGAAAAGGATTAAATGATTTTTATTTAGATGTATAAATCTATATTCATATTTCTGCTTTACAGGATTACTAAACCCTTTTCAATAATAGCTGATATAATTTAAGGAAAATCTATTAGAGGCGACATACCACAATCATAGTCCACATTCATCGACATGCTCCCGCGGCCAATTAAGGATTGAAAAGTTTAGATGTTTCTACCCCAGCAACGTTATGTCTCAACAATGGACACCAGCAACGCTCTGCTAAGGAGATGTGCAATATATTGTTCATCCGCTGCCACGTATTCATGGATGGTTGGACAGGCATGGATTAAAGGGAGCGCTCAAGCTGCTACAGAATATTCAAGAGATTCATCTAGCGATCATCGCTGAGCATTGTGAGATCGACCTTCATCACCTATATCCGAAACTTAGAAAGAGTTCTAATACATCAACCAATTTATCGATTTTATTCAACACATAAAAAAAAGGAAAAAAAATATCATTCTTCAAAGTGACAATTACGGGGTGACGGGAGCCCTTTAAGAGAAAACGCCACATGCGGTTTTATTTTTAATGATTGGTAAAGGAAGGATTGTCTCTGGAAATCAATGTCATTTGCTTCATTGCTTGGTCTATTTAAATAAATTCTAAGAATAATAAACCATGATCCTTTATTTTTCATGCGTCTATATTAGGGGTCCTCGACTTGATTTATAAATGGTCGGCCGACCTGGGTCTAACGTGGGGTGAGGGTCCAGGCTGAACACTTGTTAAAATTTATCAAACATTGTAAAACTAATTCCATCAAGATTTATCAGTAACCAAATAATTCAACCTCTGAATTGTCCTCTCTGCATGTATGCACTCCATTCATTGCTAGCAAGCAGCTGAATGGTACAATCCCCACCTCTGCTGGCTGTCTTTCCTGATGCAATATAACATAATGGTACAAGTCCATACCTCTGCTTGCTGTCTATCATCTGTAGCTTTACCATTTTGCTACATATTTTAATGTGCCTGCTAAATCCTTGGTATAAATCATTTGCTGCACTGTATTTTATACTTACTGCTTTATATCCACAACTGGGGCCATCTAGATCTTATCAGGTGGAAGGTGGTAAAGCATATAGATGTAGCCAGGTCTAGGACTTTTGATCATCTAACCACCCCGGGTGTGCTGGCCCCAACTGCCAAATTATCCCAAACCAGCTCCCACAATCCCTCTCTCCTGTCCCTGTAGTGTGGGCTATATATTTAGTAGCATTCTAAGGGGCGCACGCAGTGTGGGGTGCACACATCCCATAAAGCAATGCATCACAGAAGATAAGCATCATGTGAACGGCAGTTATCCATGGCAGTTAATCAGGGCAGGAATCAGGTAACCCACACTTTGCTTTCCCTTTTCACTATGTGCTTTATTTCTCTCCTCCTGTGTTCCCTTGCCATCCACATTCACCGCCCCATCCCTCCTCCATCACGACTCATACACATCAGCCCCTCTATCCTTCCCTCTCCCATGTACAGCTCCCATGCACTCCTCACCTTCCTGAAAAACCTCAGCCCATCTTGCCCAAGCACATCGCAGAAAAAAACTACTTACAATTCCAGAAACTACTTGCTCTTTATCTTTCTACTCCTACTGATTGCAGGGGATATCTCCCCCAACCCTGGTCCACCAACCCCCAACCTCATATCCTACCCTACCTCATATCAAAACCATAATAATCTTATTAATATTACTTGCACTCCCTCATCTCCTTCTTTTAATTGTGCCCTCTGGAATCTCACGGTCTGTATGTAACAAGCTTCCTTTCCAGCACAACTACTTTCTGACCAACTCTCGTAATCTGTTGGCCCTCACAGAAACCTGGTTTCAAGATTCTGACGCGGTCTCCCCTGCTGCCATTTCCCATGGTAGCTTACAATTCTCCCATTCCCCAAGACCTACAAACAGACATGGTGGTGGAGTCGGAATACTCCTGTCCCCACAATGCACTTTCCAGGTCATCCCCCCCATTCAATCACTCTCATTCCCTTCTTTTGAGGTCCACACCATCAGGCTCTTCCGTCCCCTCTCCCTCAGAGTAGCGGTCATATATCGGCCCCCAGGCTCGCCCACCCAGTTCCTTGACCATTTCTCAGCCTGGCTGCCGCACTTCATGTCCTCAGAACTACCAACCCTTATCCTTGGAGACTTAAACATCCCCATTAACAGCCCCACTTCCACATCTGCATCCCAACTTCTATCACTAACCACTTCTCTAGGCCTCTCACAGCTTTCAACCTCTGAGACACACAAGGATGGTAACACCCTTGACCTGGTCTTTGTCCGGCTCTGTTCAATCTCCCACCTAAATAACTCACCGCTTCCACTCTCTGACCACAACATTCTCTCCTTCACGCTCACAAATCCTCCACCACCCCAGCGCACTCCTACCTACCACACATTCAGAAATCTACAAGCCATTAACCCTCAGACACTTTCAGACTCCGTACACTCATCACTGTCCCCAATCTCCTCTTTTTCTTGTCCTGATCTGGCTGTTCATCACTACAATGATACTCTTAGAAGCACCCTTGACCAAGTAGCGCCGCTCACTCTCAGAACTTCCAAACACACAGTAAAACAGCCCTGGCTCACATTGCAAACTCATCTTCTCCAGCGATGCTTTAGGAGTGTTGAACGCCTATGGAGAAAAACCCGCACACCAGAAGACTTCATCCACTTCAAATTTATGTTAAGAACTTATAACGCTGCCCTTCTCCTTGCCAAACAGACCTACTTCACCACCCTGATCTCCTCACTAGCCGACAACCCCAAGAAACTTTTTGACACTTTTCACTCCCTCCTCAGGCCAAAAGCACAAGCCCCTATCACGGACATCTGTTCTGGTGACCTGGCCTCCCACTTTATAGAAAAAATAGATAATATCCATCAGGAAATCTGCTCCCAACCACCAAGTGCTGTGACTCCCATCCCACCCTGCATTTCCCCTGGCTCACTTTCCACATTTGATTCCATCACAGAAGAAGAAGTCTCCAGACTCCTCTCCTCCTCTCGTCCGACTACATGCACTACCGACCCCATGCCCTCTCATCTCCTCCAATCTCTCTCTCCAGTAGTCACAACTCACCTAACTACAATCTTTAATCTATCCCTCTCCTCTGGCATTTTCCCATCCTCCTTCAAACACTCCTTTACTCCGTTACTAAAGAAACCCGCTCTCGACCCTTTCTGCACAAACAGCTACAGACCAGTCTCCAATCTCCCCTTCACCTCCAAACTCTTGGAGCACCTAGTCTACTCCCACCTTACCCGTTACCTCTCCACTCACTCCCTCCTAGACCCTTCACAGTCCGGCTTCCGCCCCCTACATTCGACTGAAACTACACTCATCAAAGTGACCAATGACCTTCTGACAGCAAAATGTAACGGTGACCACTCTCTGCTCATTCTTCTCGACCTTTCTGCAGCTTTTGACACGGTTGACCACCATCTCCTACTCTCTAGGCTCCAGTCTCTAGGCATTAAGAACACTGCCCTCTCTTGGTTCTCTTCCTATCTTTCTGACTGCTCCTTCAGTGTTTTGTTCTCTGGCTCCACGTCATCTCCTCTTCCTCTCGCTGTCGGGGTACCTCAGGGCTCAGTCCTTGACCCCCTTCTCTTCTTTCTCTACACGGCCCCAATTGGACAGACCATCAACAGATTTGGCTTTCAGTACCATCTTTATGCTGATGACACACAACTATACACGTCATCCCCCGACCTTACCCCCGCTGTACTACAGAATGCCACCGACAGTCTGTCCGCAGTCTCCAACATCATGTCCGCTCTCTATCTGAAACTCAACCTCTCCAAAACTGAACTTCTTCTGCTCCCGCCATCTACTAACCTCCCTAAATCTGACATTTCCCTCTCTGTGGGTGGCACCATAATAACACCCCGGCCACAGGCTCGCAGTCTGGGTGTTATGTTTGACACCAATCTCTCCTTCACCTCCCATATACAATCTCTTGCCCGCTCTTGCCGCCTACACCTAAAGAACATCTCTAGAATTCGCCCTTTTCTCACCATGGAAACAACAAAAACCGTCACTGTCGCCCTGATCCACTCCCGCCTGGACTACTGCAACGCTCTATTACTTGGCCTCCCCATTACTCGACTATCCCCTCTCCAGTCCATTCTTAATGCAGCAGCCAGGGTCATCCATCTGGCTAATCGGTACTCGGACGCGTCCGCTCTTCGCCAGTCATTACATTGGCTGCCCATTCATTATAGAATCCAATTCAAAGTACTTGTTCTCACCTACAAAGCTCTCCACAATGCAGCACCCCCCTACATCTCCTCCCTCATTTCTATCTATCGGCCTAACCGACTGCTGCGCTCTGCAAACGACTTTCGACTAACCTCTGAACTAATCCGTGCCTCCCACTTTTGACTCCAAGACTTCTCCCGCGCTGCACCAATCCTCTAGAATGCTCTACCCCAAGAAATTAGGACCATCCACAATTTGCATAGTTTCAGGCGCTCCCTCAAAACACATTTGTTCAGAGCGGCCTATCGCGTTCACTAATCAAAGTCATTCTATGTGTAAGTGTGTGTGTGTAGCCCATTCACTATCTCCATCCATCCCTCACTCCCTCAAGATGACTGGACCATCATTGTAAATGCACCATTGTATATACACACCTGTACTTTGTATCTCCCCCACCTCATTGTAGATTGTAAGCTCTCAAAAGCAAGGTCGTCTTATTTTGCTTTAATTATTGTATTGTTAACGTTGTTACTTATGACTTGCGTTTTGAAACTGTTAAACTGTAAAGCGCTGCGGAATATGTTGGCACTATATAAATAAAGATTATTATTATTATTATCAGCCCCGTAAATGTATTCAGACCTCAATAATTTTAGACCCATTAAAGTAAATTACATACAAGACTAATTCCCTGAAAGTAATCAGACCCCAAACTGGATCCTAAAATGTATTCTCGACTATTCTTCTAAAAATAATTCAGACCCCTAAAACTAATCACACCCCCAGATTACAGTGCTAAAATAAAAAAATCGACCCAAAATTACATTATTAAAAAGAAAAACATTTACCTACCACTCTGCGTCCTTTCCTTGTTTTTATCCTGTGACAACAGCTCTGCCTCCATAATAGATTTAGGATTATACTCACACATCTGTGGCAATGTTACAGTCTGTGAGAGATGGACTGTTTTTTTCTCAGGTGTCATCCGCATTGCATCCGTTGGTCTTTTTTTCCTCCTTTTTTTTTCACTGGAGAAATGTGTTTTTTCCCAAGCCAACGAAAAGACCCCTGAAAGTTTGTGCCATCTACTAGAGTAGAGCCACTGACCTCAGTTATTGGCTGCTGTCAACGTGACATCAGCGTTGCAGACAATAACAGACACGAAGCAG
Source organism: Oophaga sylvatica (assembly GCA_033576555.1). Lineage (NCBI taxonomy): Eukaryota > Metazoa > Chordata > Amphibia > Anura > Dendrobatidae > Oophaga > Oophaga sylvatica. The sequence goes on along the minus strand of JARQOD010000003.1, from coordinate 442,238,465 downwards.
CGGTGAAGACTCAGTGACGGACCTGGGGAGGGTGAGTAAGGCAGGAACAGGGGTTTTACCAAATCTAAAAATTAAATGAATGAAAGGATTAATGACACTATCCTCCATATCTCCCTCTCTCCATAGCTTCAGAAATCCTATACCTTGACCTATTTAACTGATATTTAGCAAGCTTTTTGTAATATAAGTCCTATCCAAAAAGGGAGTTAAAAGGAATCTGTCAGTAGAATCAACCATCCTAAGCCGTCTATATGGGCATGTAGGTCATAGGAAACTGAATAAAACGATACCATGATATCTGCGATCCGATGTCTTATTCCAGAGAAATCCACGTTTTTCTTAATATGTAAATGAGCTGTTTAGATCTGTGGGACAGACGTAGGTCTCCCCAAGAATCTGCCTCCAGAGCTTATTTTAAATGAAAGTGGGCTTACCAGTGTAAGACATGTAGATCAGGAGAGCATACTGTAGTCATTATATGTCTCGCACTGGTAACTATGCCTTTAATTTACAATAACTCTGGAGGCAGATTCTCGGGGAGATCTATCTCCGGCCCATAGAGCTTAACAGCTCATTTACATATTAAGGAAAACGTGGATTTCTCTGGAATAAGACATCGGATCGCTGATATCATGGTATCATTTTATTCAGCTTCCTATGACCTGCGTGCCCATATACAGTACACATCTTAGGAGGATTGATCCCACTGACAGATGCCCTTTAAATATGTATGGAAAAGAATATAAAAGCAGAAGTAAATTCATCTGCCTGAATCTTAACTCCCCAACTACTACATGTGTCATTTAAACATGAATGCATGACGACCGGGATGGAATAAATGTAAATGTGAATGAATAGATTTATTCTGCAACAATGTGTTTTCTGGTCGTACTGTTAGGTCTGCGCTATATATTGGGACAGTACGTGGCGGCACAATGTGCTATCACGTCACCCTTGGAACATGGTGTGAGTCTGTGTTTGCATCTCGGCAGCATGGGTTCAGGACATGCCCTCGTTGTATTTGACATACGGAATCCGCATCGTGTCAGGAAATATTTCCAGCTGTTCTGTTTCCGTGGCAACAGAATGGTTCCCTAGGAACCCAGCCAACTGCGGACAGCGTAGGGCGGTATAGGAGCGTTGTGCGTACCAGCTCATTAGAAGCTGAGATTTCCCCTGGCATCATATCAATATGACCTACACTGATGATTATCTACAATGATTCCTGGACGCACCATGATCAAAAATGGGTAATGATGACCAGTGGTAAAATGCGCCAAATAGGCACAGAACCGAAACTCTGATTACATTAGTTAAAAAAAAAACCTGCCTATGTGTCACAATTTCGCAATTGCTTCCAAGTTTTATAGCGTGTGATCTATTTAAACATAAAGATGTCATTACGGATAATTATGTTTGTATCCGGGTCCATGCACATGGCTGCACACATAGTACCGCCATATGGTGCTTCAGGGGAATAATACTTCTATCATATAGCATGCATCATACTTACCAATGTTTTCAAAGGAAAATTCTAAACCGCTACCAAAGTCCACCATTAGGCTATGTTCACACGTAGCATTTTTGTCACCTTTTTTTTCCAAGCAGTTTTTGCCACAAAAACTGAAGGATTTCCTAATACCAGAACACGTTGCTTATGTTTTCCTTGCAGATCTGCGCCGGATTGAAATCTGCAACATGTCAATTCTTGCAGAAGATTTCACACATGCTAATGATTAGCGAAAAATCCGCTTCAAAAATGCAACAAAAAGGAGAATGCGGAGTGCTAAGACCTCTGAATTGTGGCATTTAAGAACATCAGACCTCAGATATACACAGTGTGCAGGACTCCATGTGTTACAGCCAGTGACAGTGGGAGCATCTATGATTGTGGTGTACTCATAGTCAGCAGCTCAGTTTGTAACATGTTTCCAGCTGCTGAAGGAGAATGTGGAGTGCTAAAGACCTCTGAATTGTGGCATTTAAGAACATCAGACCTCAGATATACACAGTGTGCAGGACTCCATGTGTTACAGCCAGTGACAGTGGGAGCATCTATGATTGTGGTGTACTCATTAGTCAGCAGCTCAGTTTGTAACATGTTTCCAGCTGCTGAAGGAGAATGTGGAGTGCTAAGACCTCTGAATTGTGGCATTTAAGAACATCAGACCTCAGATATACACAGTGTGCAGGACTCCATGTGTTACAGCCAGTGACAGTGGGAGCATCTATGATTGTGGTGTACTCATAGTCAGCAGCTCAGTTTGTAGCATGTTTCCAGCTGCTGAAGGAGAATGTGGAGTGCTAAGACCTCTGAATTGTGGCATTTAAGAACATCAGACCTCAGATATACACAGTGTGCAGGACTCCATGTGTTACAGTCAGTGACAGTGGGAGCATCTATGATTGTGGTGTACTCATAGTCAGCAGCTCAGTTTGTAACATGTTTCCAGCTGCTGAAGGAGAATGTGGAGTGCTAAGACCTCTGAATTGTGGCATTTAAGAACATCAGACCTCAGATATACACAGTGTGCAGGACTCCATGTGTTACAGCCAGTGACAGTGGGAGCATCTATGATTGTGGTGTACTCATAGTCAGCAGCTCAGTTTGTAGCATGTTTCCAGCTGCTGAAGGAGAATGTGGAGTGCTAAGACCTCTGAATTGTGGCATTTAAGAACATCAGACCTCAGATATACACAGTGTGCAGGACTCCATGTGTTACAGCCAGTGACAGTGGGAGCATCTATGATTGTGGTGTACTCATAGTCAGCAGCTCAGTTTGTAGCCTGTTTCCAGCTGCTGAAGGAGAATGTGGAGTGCTAAGACCTCTGAATTGTGGCATTTAAGAACATTAGACCTCAGATATACACAGTGTGCAGGACTCCATGTGTTACAGCCAGTGACAGTGGGAGCATCTATGATTGTGGTGTACTCATAGTCAGCAGCTCAGTTTGTAACATGTTTCCAGCTGCTGAAGGAGAATGTGGAGTGCTAAGACCTCTGAATTGTGGCATTTAAGAACATCAGACCTCAGATATACACAGTGTGCAGGACTCCATGTGTTACAGCCAGTGACAGTGGGAGCATCTATGATTGTGGTGTACTCATAGTCAGCAGCTCAGTTTGTAGCATGTTTCCAGCTGCTGAAGGAGAATGTGGAGTGCTAAGACCTCTGAATTGTGGCATTTAAGAACATCAGACCTCAGATATACACAGTGTGCAGGACTCCATGTGTTACAGTTGGTGACAGTGGGAGCATCTATGATTGTGGTGTACTCATAGTCAGCAGCTCAGTTTGTAGCATGTTTCCAGCTGCTGAAGGAGAATGTGGAGTGCTAAGACCTCTGAATTGTGGCATTTAAGAACATCAGACCTCAGATATACACAGTGTGCAGGACTCCATGTGTTACAGTTGGTGACAGTGGGAGCATCTATGATTGTGGTGTACTCATAGTCAGCAGCTCAGTTTGTAGCATGTTTCCAGCTGCTGAAGGAGAATGCGGAGTGCTAAGACCTCTGAATTGTGGCATTTAAGAACATCAGACCTCAGATATACACAGTGTGCAGGACTCCATGTGTTACAGTCAGTGACAGTGGGAGCATCTATGATTGTGGTGTACTCTTAGTCAGCAGCTCAGTTTGTAGCATGTTTCCAGCTGCTGAAGGAGAATGTGGAGTGCTAAGACCTCTGAATTGTGGCATTTAAGAACATCAGACCTCAGATATACACAGTGTGCAGGACTCCATGTGTTACAGTCAGTGACAGTGGGAGCATCTATGATTGTGGTGTACTCATAGTCAGCAGCTCAGTTTATAGCATGTTTCCAGCTGCTGAAGGAGAATGTGGAGTGCTATAAGACCTCTGAATTGTGGCATTTAAGAACATTAGACCTCAGATATACACAGTGTGCAGGACTCCATGTGTTACAGTTGGTGACAGTGGGAGCATCTATGATTGTGGTGTACTCATAGTCAGCAGCTCAGTTTGTAACATGTTTCCAGCTGCTGAAGGAGAATGCGGAGTGCTAAGACCTCTGAATTGTGGCATTTAAGAACATCAGACCTCAGATATACACAGTGTGCAGGACTCCATGTGTTACAGTTGGTGACAGTGGGAGCATCTATGATTGTGGTGTACTCTTAGTCAGCAGCTCAGTTTGTAACATGTTTCCAGCTGCTGAAGGAGAATGCGGAGTGCTAAGACCTCTGAATTGTGGCATTTAAGAACATCAGACCTCAGATATACACAGTGTGCAGGACTCCATGTGTTACAGTCAGTGACAGTGGGAGCATCTATGATTGTGGTGTTCTCATAGTCAGCAGCTCAGTTTGTAGCATGTTTCCAGCTGCTGAAGGAGAATGTGGAGTGCTAAGACCTCTGAATTGTGGCATTTAAGAACATCAGACCTCAGATATACACAGTGTGCAGGACTCCATGTGTTACAGTCAGTGACAGTGGGAGCATCTATGATTGTGGTGTACTCATAGTCAGCAGCTCAGTTTGTAGCATGTTTCCAGCTGCTGAAGGAGAATGCGGAGTGCTAAGACCTCTGAATTGTGGCATTTAAGAACATCAGACCTCAGATATACACAGTGTGCAGGACTCCATGTGTTACAGTTGGTGACAGTGGGAGCATCTATGATTGTGGTGTACTCTTAGTCAGCAGCTCAGTTTGTAACATGTTTCTGTGTCGACCCGCCACCACAATTGTGGGTTACCAGGGCAATGGGGTACTCAGAGCCGAGCCCATGGAAGTCTATGGGGATTTTGTCACAGGTAGCTGTGGCTCGGTCTGTGGCCCTGGCGGTCTGGCGTATGTTGGGGGGAATATTTACAGGGGATAGATTTATATACAGTTCGTGACGCCACCTGTAGTATTCTGGTAATTTATACCAGCGCTGCTGTAGATCTCTGAGGGGATGGTGATGCAGCTAGATGTCGGGTCCCCTACAGGTGGGACTGGTCCCTCAGATCGAGAGTTAGGTAGGGATTGTGCAGGCATGCAATAATAACTCAGTCTCACACGGTCAGCGTCTTTCCATACCTTTACTTGTAAGATGTTCAAGCAGGTCCCAGGGAGGCTGATGGGGTTGATGGAGGATGAGCTTTGAGGCAACAGCTAAGCAAGTTAGGGGCCTCCTTTACTTTCAACACAATGATGAGTACAACCAGCTTGCAGCGTAGTTCTCTCAATAACTCCAGCTAATCTATAGCTGTACTTCCCAGTCAGGTTTGTGTCAGGAGCCTTTCTGTGAGGGAGCTGAATTCTTCTTTTGTCCTGCAGAGACTCAAAGTCTTCACTTCCCCTGACCCCAGTTACGTACTGACTATAAGGGGCTTGTTTGCCGCGACCTAGGGTCCGGTAAATCTCTGGTTTTCTCTTCACTATGCTTGTAGCTAATAGTGATCCTTCGGTCCCCAGTAACCGGTAGCAATGTGCAGGACTTTTCCAAGCCAAACGCACTTTTCCAATAATCTTCCTTCCACTTTGCCCTTCGATTTGCTCGACTCTTAATAGTTAGTTCAGTCTTTCTTCCAGTGGGGCACAGCTCTGACTAGACTAAGGTGAATTAGACCACCTGTACCAGCCTCCACATTCTGAACTGAAGACAGGCTCAAACTGGACACGTCTACTCTGTCCAAGGACAGGAAACTGACTGACTAGAAAATCACTCCCTTCCACACCCCTGCTGGGTGTGTCAGAAGTGTCCATGATGTCATGAAGAGACCTTAACTGTTACCTCTCCACTCATCCTCCTGGTATTGTGTACCAGGGCTACACATTCCCCCATGGTAAACGACAGCACTCCCGGGCTGCAAAATATAAAGAGACATTTTTGTTTATGCATGAAAACATTAACAATAACATTAATTCGTCCCATCCGGGAGGTGAGGATATCTTGAACGTTGCAAACAATAACATTATATATAGAAATACAAAAGTATTAAATAGCATTCAATAAATAGACAATATACTTGTGAAGGACCCGCACCAAACCTTCAACGTGGGTCCTGGGTGGGCTGCAGGACATCCAATTGCAGACCTCACTCAGTGCCACACCACACGGGTTTTTTGGTTCAGAGGTAAGTCAAGGTTTCATGTGAAACCATTAAAAAGGCACTTTAGTGCAACTATTTACAGGATACAGTTTTTGGGCTGGCTCAGTCCTCAGCCTCTGAGTCCATTGTTAAACGAAGACATACTAGAGAAAAACACATTTATATATATAGACTTTTACAATGTTCACATAAATTCGTTATAATCACTGCTGATATCTAACGGGTAATTTCCCTTTTGTGATTCTCTCTGATCTACGTGGTGTAGTTTCAGGTATATCAAGTTGCGATCTGTCTGCACTGCGTAACGGCAAACTATAGAACTGCCTTAATCTTTCTATGGATCTGGCAAGCGTACTGATGGCTGGGCGTGTGAGTCAGCTTCACCAGGAGATCCCATAGTATGGGGCGCTGCTTCAGATGATCCATCTTGAGGTTCCACAGGTTGAGGTGTTGCTGGGATGGGTAACTCCTGAGCGGGCTCAACTGGCTCCACAGGCACAACTGGAGGTAGAACTTCCTCTTGTGGCTGATAAAACTGCAACACTGGAATTATCACAGCATCTCCCAGTCGGGGCCAATCTGCAGGAAAATCTCCCAGATCTGTGTGTAGGACCTCTTCCTTTCTTTCTCCTTGATTGAGGACAGGGTTCTTTTCACAACTCTTTAAGTGTTCTGGACACAACTTCAAATGATCTCTGGACACGGTGATTGTTGTTCTTCCTCCGTCCTTACTGACGACACAAACTTTTCTGTTGTCATATTTAGAATCTTGTATGACGTAGGGTTCTTGCTCCCACTGATTATCCAATTTGTGCATCTTCCTTTTTCTTTTTAATACTACCTCTCCAGGCATCAAAGGCTTGGCAGGAGCATTTCGGTTGTAAACATCTTCCTGTTTCTCCCGTGCCTTATTGAGACTTTCCTCCACACAGATTTGTACTCTTCTGTATTGCTCTTGCCGATTGACGTCCCAGTTTTCCACAGCATCGTCTGCCTCCGGTTCTACCACTCCAAGTTCTAGGTCCATTGGTAGTTTTCCGGGCCTTGCTCTCATCAGATAGGCTGGAGTGCAGTTAGTTGAGCTTACAGGTATATGATTATACAAATCAACCAAATCAGGTAGTAAATCCGGCCATCGATTCCTGTCTTCCAACGGTATGGATCTCAACAAGTCAAGGACAATATGGTTCATCTTTTCACAAAGACCGTTGGTTTGAGGGTGATATGGTGTTGTTCTTATTTTCTTGCACCCGTACATATGACAGAATTCCTTGAATAAATCGGCTTCAAAAGCAGGTCCCTGATCGGTTAAGACTTGCTCCGGATACCCATGCGGTCTGCAGAAACTTGCTTGAAAGGTCTTCGCGGCCGTCACTGCGGTCTGGTCCTTCACTGGAACAACCACTAGAAATCTGGAGTAATGGTCCACCATGGTCAAGGCGTATGAGTATCCAGATCTACTTGGCGACAATTTGACGTGGTCCAGGGCCACAATCTCCAGAGGACGAGTCGTCCGGATAGGTTGCAGGGGTGCCTTCTGACTACCGTAGTCCTTTCTTCTGAGACCACAGGGTCCACAGTTCCGACACCACCTCTCGATGGAGCTGCGCATCCCTACCCAATAGAACCGGCATCTCAACAGGGTCTCCAGCTTTCTCCAGCCAAAGTGTCCTGCTTGATCGTGGTATGCTTCCAACACCATTGGGACGTCTGCCTTGGGGACCACGATTTGCCAGACCATCTCATGGGTTCTGGGGTTGACGTATCTCCTGCACAACTTCTCACGGTATAGGAACAACCTGCTTTTCTCGTTCCACAGGAGCTTGGCTGACATGGGTGCATCCTTTTCCAGAGAGGAGCCTTCCTGTCTTAACAACTCCTTGATGCGGCTGACCACTGGATCACTGTCCTGAGTCTCTTTCCAACTATGATGGGGTAAAGGATTTAATGTTGCACCATTCTGCTTTCTGTGGACTCGATGCTCGTGGACTACCCCATTTCGATGGAACGCAGGTAGCTCAATTTCTTCCAGGTCGTCCGATTCTTCTTCCGTGTCAGAGTCATGCGGCATTCGGGACAACGCATCAGCATTAGCATTCTTTCGACCTGCCCGGTACTTGATAGTAAACTGGTAATTGGACAACCGAGCCATCCATCGCTGCTCCATGGCGCCCAGCTTGGCGGTTTCCAGGTGCGTTAACGGGTTGTTGTCTGTAAACGCAGTGAACTTATTGGAGGCCAGATAGTGCTTAAATCTTTCAGTGATGGCCCAGACCAGCGCCAGAAACTCCAGCTTGAAGCTGCTATAATTTTCCGGATTCCTTTCAGTTGGCCTGAGTTTTCTGCTAGCATAAGCGATGACTTTTTCTTGGCCATTCTGCTTCTGACTGAGAACTGCTCCCAGCCCTTCATTACTGGCGTCGGTGTACAACAGGAACGGTTGGCTGTAATCAGGATAGGTTAAGATCTCATCACCTGTCAGGATCTCTTTCATCTTTTGGAATGCTTCAGCCTGTTCTTTACCCCAATTAAAGGGAGGGTTTCTGCTCTTTAGGGATTGTCCTACCAGGAGGTCCTGTAAAGGAGCTGCCTTCTTCGTGTAATCTTTCACGAATCTCCTGTAGTAACCCGTTAGTCCCAGGAACTGTCGCACTTCCTTAAGGTTTTTTTCGGCTCCGGCCACTTCTGGATGGCAGTGACTTTCTCTGGGTCCGGCGCTACTCCTTCCGAACTGACGATGTGCCCCAAGTATTGTACCTTCTGTTTGAGTAGATGGCATTTTGAGGGTTTTAATTTCATCCCGTACCTGGACAGGGACTCAAATACTTCTGCCAGGTGCTTCAGATGGTCCTCATAAGTCTTGGAATACACGATGACGTCGTCTAGGTATAGCAGCACGGTTTCAAAATTGAGATGTCCCAGACAGTTTTCCATCACTCTCTGAAATGTTCCTGGGGCACTGCTGAGCCCAAACGGCATTCTGTCGAACTCACAGAGCCCCATTGGGGTGGTGAAAGCCGTTTTCTCACGATCCTCCTCAGCCACAGCCACTTGCCAGTAACCACTAGTCAGATCAAGGGTAGAAAAGTAGTTAGCCGTTTTCAGAGCAGCTAATGATTCCTCTATACGTGGTAACGGGTATGCATCCTTGTGTGTTATGCGGTTCACCTGCCTGTAATCCACACACATTCTCATACTACCATCTTTCTTTTTAACCAGAACTAGAGGGGCTGCCCAGGGGCTACAACTATCCCTTATCACCCCGGCTTTCTTCATATCATTCAACATTTCTTTAGCCTTCTGATAATGAGCTGGAGGTATGGGCCTATACCGCTCTTTGATGGGAGGATGACTGCCTGTAGGGATATGATGTTGTACTCCCTTAATTATCCCAAAATCAAGTGGATTCTTGCTAAACACTTGGGCGTACTCTTGCACCACCCGTAATACCCCTTGCTTCTGGTGAGCGGGAGTGGTGTCCGTCCCAACATGGAGTTGCTGACACCATTCCGCCACCTGAGTTGCTGGGTCATTGTCCTCCTCTATTTGACAGGAGTCTAAGGACTCAGCCGGGAGAATAGAATTATTATCAACAGCATGAAGTTTAGCAATGGTTGCATAACGGGGTAAATTTACCTCATCATCTCCCCAATTGAGAAGCCGTACCGGTACTCTTCCATTCACCACTTCTACTACTCCCCTAGCAGTCATAAGTGTAGGTCTATGTTCTGAATGGTGGGGTTCTACTACAGCTTGGTAATTCTGTCCTCTCAGACCTATGGCCGCCCTGCACCAAATGATCATTTCACTCATTGGGGGTATCACAATAGGATCCGAGTCAGTGACCCGTACATTACCAATTTCGCCGTCGGTAAGCTTCGCTTGCTGCTGACACACCAGGGCCCGGATCTCTCTTTGGATTACTCCTCTCTGCCTTGGTCGGGCAATCTCAGCGAGCTGTTGGAGTAAGAACACAACTTCTCCCAAACAATTACCGATAATGTTAGTACCCAAAATGATATTTAAACCGTTCTCCTCATTTACAGTTTTTACTACCAGAAGTCCTTGGTCTTTCAACTCCTCTCTGCCCACCTTTACATCTACACATTTTGTTCCGAGTACTTCTACAGGAAGACCATTCGAAGCATACACAGTAAAGTCAAGGCTCGGAGGTTTAAGACTGTCCATTGACCAGTACTTGGTATATAGAGCATCAGGTATTAGGGTCACCTGGGACCCAGTGTCTAACAATGCTGGAACAGCAATACCATCTAGAATAATAGACAGGTAGGGTCGCCCGCCCACATACCTGCGGTTCCAGTCTAGGGGGCCTGACGGGTATTCTCCTGGGTGTTGGCCCTTGGACCCAGGTTCTGCCCGTTTAAAGGACACTGTGTAGACAGATGACCTTTCCGGTTGCAGCGGTAACAGATGATCTCTCGACGAGGAGGGTGTTGAACAGAGGTTGCTCCTGGGGGTGGCGTTGTCCTCCTCCGGGGGGGCGACGTCTTCTTTCTTCTCCGGTGCATCCACGGAACGTCCTCTGGGCAGTCAGCTAACAAGATCTTCCCTTCCTCCTCTTTCCGCAGCTGCAGGGCACTCATTACAGCAGCCAAATTTTTAGTCAGCTGGCGCACCTCTGAGCGCAGACAGTCCAATTCACTAGGAGGTGTCACCTGCGCTTTGGCTTCAGCCACTAGCGGGAAAAGGGGGTTACTGCCGGTTCCGGAGTGACTTCAGCCTGATGATGTTGGGTGGCCACCCCAGGTTTGCCCAGGGGCCGCAGCCCTTTTATTGCCATGTCCTTTAGGGCATCAAAGGTAGCATCAGGATGATCTAAGGACCACCAATTCACAGTTCTGCGTTCCTCTGGGGATCTCAATCCCTGTATAAATTGTTCTTTCAGCATTCTATTCTCGTCGATAGCATTTAAATTGTTAATTTGTTTGAGGGCTCTCAGGGCTCCCTGTAGTCGGCAAGCATAGTCCCGGATGCTGTCACCTGGCTGTTGTGAACAGTGATAGAAGGCCATCCGGAGATCCGTTTCTGTGCGGTCTTCAAATATGGCATGTAGCTTCAGGAAGATCGCAGGTACCGACTCCTGATCAACGGTATCCCAGGTCTCCACTTCCCTCTCAGCAGCGCCAGTTAGCTGCCCTATTAGCACAGCAGCTTTTTGTCTCTCAGGCATGGAGTACATTTCTAGATGCTGCATAACTTCCGCTTGAAGCCTGCTAATGTGCCTGACTCACCGCTGTATTGGGGAAGCCATTTCGCCCCAGGCATATATGGGAGCGTTAGTGGCATGATCGGGACTACCGGACTGGGTGCAGGGCCTGCGCCCCCATCTGGCGCTACAATACCAGACGGTGCGGGATTGGGGCCTCCGGCTGGGGCCGCACTGTCAGCCGGTTGTTGTGACATCTTAGCGCCCCCTTGGTTAAACGGAGCCTACCGGTTTCAGACGCTGCTACTTCACAGGCACCGCAGTGGGAACAGGACCTTCGTCGCAGGCGCTCTGATGTCAGAGCGTTCACTTCCTGTTGCAGGACCTGCCGCTGAGTCAGAGCCGGGGGCGTGTCCAAGACTTTGCGCGCTCTTTCAGGTACGCCCACCTTCTTCTCCAGCGCCTGAGGGCGCGAATATGGCGACAAAAATGGCGATTTTGGCGCCAAAAGTGCAAACAGTCCTTTTTCACAAAAACACTCCACAGGCACACAGGGCTCGCAATGCTGCAAGTTTCGTATCCTGTTCGTGACGCCAAGTTTTTGTGTCGACCCGCCACCACAATTGTGGGTTACCAGGGCAATGGGGTACTCAGAGCCGAGCCCATGGAAGTCTATGGGGATTTTGTCACAGGTAGCTGTGGCTCGGTCTTGGCCCTGGCGGTCTGGCGTATGTTGGGGGGAATATTTACAGGGGATAGATTTATATACAGTTCGTGACGCCACCTGTAGTATTCTGGTAATTTATACCAGCGCTGCTGTAGATCTCTGAGGGGATGGTGATGCAGCTAGATGTCGGGTCCCCTACAGGTGGGACTGGTCCCTCAGATCGAGAGTTAGGTAGGGATTGTGCAGGCATGCAATAATAACTCAGTCTCACACGGTCAGCGTCTTTCCATACCTTTACTTGTAAGATGTTCAAGCAGGTCCCAGGGAGGCTGATGGGGTTGATGGAGGATGAGCTTTGAGGCAACAGCTAAGCAAGTTAGGGGCCTCCTTTACTTTCAACACAATGATGAGTACAACCAGCTTGCAGCGTAGTTCTCTCAATAACTCCAGCTAATCTATAGCTGTACTTCCCAGTCAGGTTTGTGTCAGGAGCCTTTCTGTGAGGGAGCTGAATTCTTCTTTTGTCCTGCAGAGACTCAAAGTCTTCACTTCCCCTGACCCCAGTTACGTACTGACTATAAGGGGCTTGTTTGCCGCGACCTAGGGTCCGGTAAATCTCTGGTTTTCTCTTCACTATGCTTGTAGCTAATAGTGATCCTTCGGTCCCCAGTAACCGGTAGCAATGTGCAGGACTTTTCCAAGCCAAACGCACTTTTCCAATAATCTTCCTTCCACTTTGCCCTTCGATTTGCTCGACTCTTAATAGTTAGTTCAGTCTTTCTTCCAGTGGGGCACAGCTCTGACTAGGCTAAGGTGAATTAGACCACCTGTACCAGCCTCCACGTTCTGAACTGAAGACAGGCTCAAACTGGACACGTCTACTCTGTCCAAGGACAGGAAACTGACTGACTAGAAAATCACTCCCTTCCACACCCCTGCTGGGTGTGTCAGAAGTGTCCATGATGTCATGAAGAGACCTTAACTGTTACCTCTCCACTCATCCTCCTGGTATTGTGTACCAGGGCTACACATTTCCAGCTGCTGAAGGAGAATGCGGAGTGCTAAGACCTCTGAATTGTGGCATTTAAGAACATCAGACCTCAGATATACACAGTGTGCAGGACTCCATGTGTTACAGTCAGTGACAGTGGGAGCATCTATGATTGTGGTGTTCTCATAGTCAGCAGCTCAGTTTGTAGCATGTTTCCAGCTGCTGAAGGAGAATGTGGAGTGCTAAGACCTCTGAATTGTGGCATTTAAGAACATCAGACCTCAGATATACACAGTGTGCAGGACTCCATGTGTTACAGTCAGTGACAGTGGGAGCATCTATGATTGTGGTGTACTCTTAGTCAGCAGCTCAGTTTGTAACATGTTTCCAGCTGCTGAAGGAGAATGCGGAGTGCTAAGACCTCTGAATTGTGGCATTTAAGAACATTAGACCTCAGATATACACAGTGTGCAGGACTCCATGTGTTACAGCCAGTGACAGTGGGAGCATCTATGATTGTGTTGTACTCATAGTCAGCAGCTCAGTTTGTAGCATGTTTCCAGCTGCTGAAGGAGAATGCGGAGTGCTAAGACCTCTGAATTGTGGCATTTAAGAACATCAGACCTCAGATATACACAGTGTGCAGGACTCCATGTGTTACAGTCAGTGACAGTGGGAGCATCTATGATTGTGGTGTACTCATAGTCAGCAGCTGTCATGGGTGCATCGCCACGAAGATCGTCGCGATTGCACATTCTGACTTCTCACAGCTGAGCTGCTGTTTCTTTGTGTTTGGTAATGAGAGAGTTAATTTTACCTAGCTCTTTGCTAAGACTAGGTCCAGCCTCGCCCGGCTGCTTTGGATTATGTTCTAATTAGTTTCCTTTATATTCCTGCCGGTCTGGGTGTTTGATGCCGGTGAAAGCATTCATATAGTTTAGCAGACTGGATCGGTTCTGGGAATACTTAAGCTAAGAGCTCCTTAGTTGTTTTACTCTTATAGCTTATAGTTTATCTCTGAGACCTAAGGTGTTCCTACTGTGTGTGAGTGTTGTATGTAAGACTTTATTTACTTTATTTCTTATCTTTCTTGTATGTCTTTCTGTTCATTAACCGTTACCTGGTCATTCCCTTTGGTGGTATTCAGGGTCCTTCTTAGGACTAGAATACAGTTGGCAGGGATTGATAGGAGACAGGGTTTACGCTGGTGGCCTGGACCTCTGTACCTTTAACAGTACCTCCAGGTTGAGGGATTAGTTAGGACCCCAGTTTAGGGTCAGCTTAGACCCCGGTCACCCTCTAGCCGGAGACAGCGTATAACGGATTCCGTTTTGACCCACTGGACATTCTGTCAGGTAAAATCTATGTTATCATATATCTATGCGCATGTTATATAGTATGTTGCCCTTTTGATATAGATTACTGTCATCACATATATATATCTGCTATACAGCGTGACATTTTCACCGGCCCATACTAAAGATTCTCCCCAGCTATCATGGATCCAGTAGCCCAGCTGGCCCGGCAGTTGCAGGGATTGTCCATGGAGTTGGCAGACATTAAGTCCAAGGTTTTGTCCCCCCCGGAGCAAACCAGATCTGAACCTAAGGTTGCTCTCCCGGACAGGTTCACTGGTGGGCGGGACAAATTTTTTACTTTCCGGGAGGCATGTAAATTGTACTTTCGGCTGCGGCCTCGGTCATCTGGGAGTGAAGAGCAGAGGGTGGGAATTGTTATCTCGCTCTTACAAGGGGATCCTCAATCTTGGGCGTTCTCTATTCCTCCAGGCTCCCCAGATCTCCAGTCAGTGGATCGATTTTTTACTGCCCTGGGTCTGGTATATGATGATCCGGATCGAGTCTCCCTTGCTGAAACAAGGTTACGTAAAATACGGCAAGGAAATCGTCCAGCGGAGGAATATTCTTCTGAGTTCCGTAGATGGGCAACAGATACTCAGTGGAATGACCCAGCTCTTAGGAGCCAGTTTTGTCAAGGGTTGTCTGACAAATTAAAGGATGTGTTAGCTCAGTATGATTCTCCTCCATCACTGGAGGCTGCTATGGCCCTCGCTATTCGCATTGATAGACGTCTTCGGGGAAGACGCGAGGTAACTCCGCCTCCCGTGATGACTCCACCTACTACTAAAGTCCCTTATACTGAGGTTCCCCTGGTCTGTTCTGAGGAACCCATGCAGTTGGGAGGGACATCATTTTGTAGGAGGGAATCAGCGGTGCGCCGCAAGACTAGAAGGTGTTTCTTTTGCGGGAGAGAGGGACATTATGTTGGGGGGTGTCCATCCCGGACCTCTTTGAACCAAGGAGTTAACCTGGGAGTGTGTATTTCGTCCCCAAATCCCTCTCAGTTTCTCGTGCCTGCGGAGGTGGTGATTGGTACTAGAACTGAGAGGATTTCTGTTTTTCTTGATAGTGGGTCCGGGGCTAATTTGGTGGACACTCGGTTTGCCCAGGTGCATGGTATGCAACTGAGTGTATTGGCCAAACCGGTCCCTATACTCTCTATTGATTCTAGACCTCTTGGTCAAGGTAGCTTGGTACAAGCTGTTCATAACATAGATCTTCGAGTAGGGGCAATACATAAAGAGCAATTGTCTTGTTATGTGTTGGAGGGTCTGCCTGCTCCTATTGTGTTGGGACTTCCTTGGTTGGCTAAACATAACCCAGTGATTGATTGGCAATCCAGAAAGATAAGCCAGTGGGGTGAATTTTGCAAGAATAACTGCATGAGCACGGTCATCGGTGCGGTTGTGCCTAGGACTTTGCCTCCTTTTCTGGAGGACTTTTGGGAGAAGTTCTCAGAGGAGGGGTGTAAAGAGTTACCTCCTCATCGCACATATGACTTCTCAATAAAGTTGCTTCCTGATGCCTTATCTCGTACTTTCCCAGGGGTCGGGAAGACGGATGATCCGGTTCCTATTCCTCAGGAGGGAGTTGTAGTGTCAGCTGTATGCTCTGAGCTTGAGGGGGAGGTATTGGGGGCTCAGGGGGACGCCCCTGTGGGACTTCCAGGGAGACTGATAGTTCCAGATCGCTTAAGACTGAAGGTTACGGAGAACCCTTACAAACGGATGGCTGATAGGAGGAGAGTTTCTGGTCTAGATCTGAGGGTGAACGATCTGGTGTGGTTGTCTACCAGGAATATAAAACTTAAAGTTCCCTCCTGGAGGTTGGGTCCCAGATTCATCGGGCCATACAGGATCAGTTCCATAATTAATCCTGTGGCATTTCGTCTGGACCTCCCTCCTACATTTAAAATTCATAATGTGTTTCACAAGTCATTACTTAAAAAGTATGTGGCACCAGTCATACCGTCACCTCTACCTCCTCCTTCAGTGGTAGTCAATGATAACGTGGAAGTTCATTGGAGGGGGTATGGTCCTGAGGAGAGGACGTGGGTCCCTGCGTCTGATGATAACGCAGATCGATTGGTTCGGACCTTTCACACAATTTACCCGGACAGACCTGGTCATGAGGGTCCGGAGGCCCCTCGTAGAAGGGGGGGTACTGTCATGGGTGCATCGCCACGAAGATCGTCGCGATTGCACATTCTGACTTCTCACAGCTGAGCTGCTGTTTCTTTGTGTTTGGTAATGAGAGAGTTAATTTTACCTAGCTCTTTGCTAAGACTAGGTCCAGCCTCGCCCGGCTGCTTTGGATTATGTTCTAATTAGTTTCCTTTATATTCCTGCCGGTCTGGGTGTTTGATGCCGGTGAAAGCATTCATATAGTTTAGCAGACTGGATCGGTTCTGGGAATACTTAAGCTAAGAGCTCCTTAGTTGTTTTACTCTTATAGCTTATAGTTTATCTCTGAGACCTAAGGTGTTCCTACTGTGTGTGAGTGTTGTATGTAAGACTTTATTTACTTTATTTCTTATCTTTCTTGTATGTCTTTCTGTTCATTAACCGTTACCTGGTCATTCCCTTTGGTGGTATTCAGGGTCCTTCTTAGGACTAGAATACAGTTGGCAGGGATTGATAGGAGACAGGGTTTACGCTGGTGGCCTGGACCTCTGTACCTTTAACAGTACCTCCAGGTTGAGGGATTAGTTAGGACCCCAGTTTAGGGTCAGCTTAGACCCCGGTCACCCTCTAGCCGGAGACAGCGTATAACGGATTCCGTTTTGACCCACTGGACATTCTGTCAGGTAAAATCTATGTTATCATATATCTATGCGCATGTTATATAGTATGTTGCCCTTTTGATATAGATTACTGTCATCACATATATATATCTGCTATACAGCGTGACAGCAGCTCAGTTTGTAACATGTTTCCAGCTGCTGAAGGAGAATGTGGAGTGCTAAGACCTCTGAATTGTGGCATTTAAGAACATCAGACCTCAGATATACACAGTGTGCAGGACTCCATGTGTTACAGTCAGTGACAGTGGGAGCATCTATGATTGTGGTGTACTCATAGTCAGCAGCTCAGTTTGTAACATGTTTCCAGCTGCTGAAGGAGAATGTGGAGTGCTAAGACCTCTGAATTGTGGCATTTAAGAACATCAGACCTCAGATATACACAGTGTGCAGGACTCCATGTGTTACAGTCAGTGACAGTGGGAGCATCTATGATTGTGGTGTACTCATAGTCAGCAGCTCAGTTTGTAGCATGTTTCCTGCATCTCCACCAAGCTGTTGATTGCCAAGAGCGCCAAAATATGGTATCACATGAACTTGCAGCACAATGACCCAACCCTACTTTGAATAATGAATCTAAATATACCATAATATCAAAAGAAATGAGTCTATTGCGACCTCTGGCACAGACAATGTGGGAAATCCCTATAGAAGTCCTAAGGGATTCCCGACAGAACACCGGTATATCCTGTGTGCACTGATAAAAATAAAGATTTGTACAGATGGAAGAATCATATCCCCAGGGAACCCCAGTCTGACTGCATGCTATATAGAATTGTATATTATATATTTTGCATTCAGAAATACTTTACATATTTCTTCCAATAAAACACTGACATTTCCTCCATCCTACATGTTATCTCCCGCTGCTCTAAATAAAACCTCCGCACTCACGGCGGCATTATTATTTATAGTACCGCAGCATTGCTGTCAGTGCCAGCTCGTGTTATATGTGCCTGCCCAGCTGGCGATGATGGGCACTTTGAAGTCACACTCAGGAGATTATCTATCCTCATTACAAACACTGATTCCAGTATCATGGGACCAGGGGCACATTGGATTAGATCAATGAATGAAAATGAGCAAATTGTACCATTTTTTTAAATTTAAGGGAAAATTGCAGAAACATTTCACTTGGATGGAAGCAAAAGTTTGGGTGCACCTGGGGCAATGTCAGGCAGGTTATGGGTGCAAATTCTGAAGAGTCACCTTGGAAAACCAAGGAAAAATGTAATTGGGCAATTCGAGACATTTAAACCCCCAGAATCTCCCCCAAAATAATCCCCTAATAGGCAGGAATTTGCTAAATTCTTCCTCTTCCTGGTCTGGTCGCGGGACTATCTCGGCAAAATTGGGACATCTGACATTTATACACAATGAATTTTTTTTGAGACGTTGCCACAATACGTTTAATTAGGGGTAGACGTTGAAGAATATGTATGTAGATACTGAAGGGAACTTGGGGGGCAGACAATGAAGGGGACAATAGCAGCGAGCAATGAAGACAATCATGGCGAAAACTCTTGGTCTGGACACTACTGTGGCATCTTGAGGCAAATATTGAATAGGGAACTTGGGCAGACAATAATGACGAATATGGTGCAAATAATGAAAGGGGCATATAGGGTATTCTACTGAAGGGGGCATATGGGCTAAGCAATGAAAGGGGACATATGGGGTAAACAATGAAAAGGGCATATGGGGTATTCTACAGAAGGGGACATATGGGGTAAACAATGAAAAGGGGCATATGGGGTATTCTACAGAAGTGGGTCATATAGGGTATTCTACAGAAGGGGGTATATAGGATAAACAATGAAAGGGGGCATATGGGTATTCTACAGAAGGGGGCATATGGGGTATTCTACAGAAGGGGCATATAGGGTTAACAATGAAAGAGGGCATATGGGGTATTATACATAAGGGGACATCTAGGATAAACAATGAAAGGGGGCATATGGGGTATTCTACAGAAGGGGGCATATGGGGTAAACAATGAAAGGGGCATATGGGATATTCTACATAAGGGGGCATATGGGGTAAACAATCAAAGGGGGCATATGGGGTATTCTACAGAAGCGGCATGTAGAGAAAAGAATGAAAGGGGTCATATGGGGTATTCTACAGAAGGGGGTATCTAGGATAAACAATGAAAGGGGGCATATGGGGTATTCTACAGAAGGGGCATACAGGGTAAACAACGAAGGGGGGCATATGGGGTATTCTACAGAAGGGGGTATCTAGGATAAACAATGAAAGGGGGCATATGGGGTATTCTACATAAGGGGGCATATGGGGTAAACAATGAAAGGGGGCATATGGGATATTCTACATAAGAGGGCATATGGGGTAAACAATGAAAGGGGGCATATGGGGCGTTCTACAGAAGGGGGCATCTAGGGTGAACAATAAAAAGGGGCATGTGGGGTATTCTACAGAAGAGGACATATAGGGTAAACAATAAAAGGGGCATATGGGGCATTCTACAGAAGAGGGCATATAGGGTAAACAATAAAAGGGGGCATATGGGATAGACAATGAAACTGTCACTTAATAGGGAAGGCCCTACAGGGGTTTTTAGATGGAGACAAAAAGAGGGCACATGTGGCACAGAGTGGCAGATACTGATGGGTATCAGGGACACACAATGAAGAGGCATTAGATTTATTTTTTGTCTCAGTCCAATTTACATTTTTTAGCCAGCTTTAATTTCCTAATAACCTGACCGTATGTATGTTCTTTGTAAGTTTAAACAACATTGGAAACTACAGAAAAATTAAGAGTATTTTTAATTTTTCTGCTGGTGGTGCACTTATTTTTTTAGATGCTGGAGGCTAAGGTATTTTTTCTAATCCATATCACAATTGCCAGTGCATGCAATGACCGGCACAGACATGAGGCTCACCCATAGATTATTGGATTTGCTCCATAGTAATATAGGAAGCTGCAGGGATGATTGACAGCTGAGCTCCCAGGCAATCCCCGCCTGGCGTGACGTCACTGTGTCAGTGCTGAGCAGAAGGAAGAGAAGCAGAGCCTGGTCCACTTCCTGCAAGCACAGGGCAAGCAGCAGGCAGTGCAGGCACACACTCTTCCCTCCCAGCCATGGATCTGGATGCCATCCTAGACAAGCTGGAGACTGGAGAGCAGGAGCTGGTGCAGAAAGCCCTGCTGGAGTATAATAAGGAGGTAGGTACCAGGGCAGCAATAAGGATCATGTCTGGATGCTGGGAGGAGGGGGCAAGCACTTATAGGTAGGATTGCCTGCTTCTGACCCTAGATTTGGGGGTGGAAGGATTGCGTGCAAATCCCATCTACTGTACATTAAGCCTATTTCCTTCTTCTCCATTTTGTCCTAAAAATACTATTTATTCCGAAAAATAACTGTATTTGCCCGTCATGGGGTGTACTCATTATATCCTAACGAGCCATGAGTAATGTGGCAAATAGTAATGTGTTAATTGGCTGATGGCACATTTTGCTAGTTGGACATACCTGACGGAGCGACTCTTGCTAAATAGGAGAACTACAAGTGCAAGTTGGTCAATGCTTGATAGGATGTAGCGGGTTAATAAGAGTAGCTGAAAGGGTGTGCTTTTATCCATGCTTATCCACCGAATGTGTAATATTGCGGCTCAGCCCTATGCACTTTTAATAGGGTCAAGGTGTAATACTAGACAATGCCTATTGGCAGGGGTGGCGCTGTTTCTAGGAGAAAAAAAAAGTCGACTACTATTTTAGCACAAATATTTTATCTTTGATGTCAAGCAAACAAGAGGATCAGGAGGCTGACATTTGGGAATACTGGTGATTTCTATGCAGGATTAAAGGGGTGTTTCTAGAATTAAAAATGTCTGTATATGTTGTTCCACCACCGAGACTCCATTCTGCACAATAATGGAGGGTGACCCCGGTTAAATAGCAGTCATACATGCACAGTGCTGCTGCGGCCAATGTTTATATAGATGGGTGTGCACACTATTCGGCTTTCTCTATCTGCCCCACGCTGGCATCTGTATGGCTGACTTTCCACATCTCACAACATGATCCGATCCTTCCTTGGCCATAAATCTATTAGTTTTCTGGATGGCAGTGCGCCGCCACTCCCTATTTAACCTTTCTCATCGATCCACTTTCCTACTTTTTCCACTGTAAAATAATAGGTTACAATAATACTGGATTTTTTTTGCCCCAGTAGAGTCATTTATCATTCTCGTCTAGGCACCCTGCGCTTTTTTTTTGTTTGTTATTATTTAATGAGTTTTCTGCTGTGGTTAATGTGGATGTGGCCAGCGTGAGAACCGGTAGCGTGCGCCACGGTAATTAGGTGGAGAGGGAAACCGTGTGGGTGGAGAGGATGTGATTGGATGCTGCTCAGAGCCGGATGGTGCCGTCTGAGCGGAGAATTCCCACTTGGATCTTCGTAGTCCATCACGTGAGACGTTTCCGGGTCACTTTCCCCTTAGAGATGGGTAAGGAGTGCATTAAATTCGACTGCACACACATTTCTGCTTCCCGTTAATTCCATGTGGGATTATTTTTTTTTTTGCTGTTTAGGAGGTCAGATTTACTATTTGGAAGAGATATTGTTTTTTTTTTGCAGTACCCTTGATACATTGAGATGGCTACAAATAGATTTGCATCTAGTTTGGACAATTCCCAATGATGTGCTGGTAAAAAGCAATGGGATCACAGTTGGCCATTTAATGCATTAGTAAGCCAAGTCCTACCAAGTCATTATTTGTAAAGGCTCGCCACCCTGGGAAGCCTTCTATATGACATCCATAAGGCTCCTGACAAGTATATTTTAGCAAATACTGGTATTCCCTACAATGGTGCATTTTGGGTTGCCAGCGCTTAGGATAAGGCAAAATTTGCACCCTCTAACCTATATACTGTATATATATATATATATATATATATATATATATATATATATATATATAATTATTGGTATTATTTTTTACATTGTAACCATTTTATTATCCCAGCTGTAAACCTAACTCTATTCCTAGTTAGGCTTGGAAAAACTGTGTAAAAATATAAAATGTATTATGTTATTGTGTTTTTTTTTGTTTATTTTTACAGGGGATGTTTTGTGAAAATTTAGGGCAGCTGTCCCAACAGGTCCCTGTGTCTCCTCTCACAAAATTACAAGTGAGAGGAGAGGCGGAGAGCCCACACTTCAATGATTCAGTCCTGTCTTGGTTGGTACTTGGTGCCTATGCAGAGCATAACCGCAAATGACAAACTCATCTCAACTGCTGCGCTCTGCATAGTAACTGGCGACAGGGACCGAGATGATGAGGCAGCACGCCACTGCTTTCTCATTTATTTCTTATCTGCATCTCTGCACCGCTCCAAGATAAAGCACATTCTTGCTGGCTAAAATTTTGCTCTCCTATAGAATTTGGCGCACAGAAGAAAAATGACAAAACCGCAATGGATAATTGCCCTGGTGGATTTTGGCCCTGACACGGCCTCACAATTTGAGTTGTCTACGTTATCTATATTTTATCAAATGTGTTGGGCATGTGATTTTGTGATACTTAAAATGCAGTGGCCAATTTATCCAGCAGTATGGAGGTCATGGGGACCCCCTGATCTAGAGATAGATGTGGACTTCACCTTTGGGACCCATTTCTGTCTGGCCTCTTCTATTGGAGTACAACTTTCTGGGTCCAGATGTTATTGTAAGATTGCCCATAGAAGTCTGGGAGCCTCATTGATACCGGATGTTTTTAATCCTATTACTCCAGACTGAACAAAATTAGAAAGTTGTCAGCACCCTTCACCCCCATGCAGGAAAGGGGAGACAGGTTTCACCCCCATGCAACAGGGGGAGGAAGATGGGTTTCACCCCCATGCAACAGGGGAGGGGAGATGGGTTTCACACCCTTGCAGTGTGGGGGGAGATGGGTTTCACCACCTTGCAGCGGAGGGAGGGGAGATGGGTTTCACCCCCTTGCAGCGGGGGGGAGAGGAGATGGGTTTCACCCCCTTACAGCGGGGTGGGGGAGGGGAGATGGGTTTCACCCCCTTACAGCGGGGTGGGGGAGGGGAGATGGGTTTCACCCCCTTACAGCGGGGTGGGGGAGGGGAGATGGGTTTCACCCCCTTACAGCGGGGGGGGAGATGGGTTTCACCCCCTTGCAGTGTGGGGGGGAGATGTTTCACCCCCTTGCAGTGGGGGAGAGGGGCGATGGGTTTCACCCCTTGCAGCGGGGGAGAGGGGTGATGGGTTTCACCCCTTGCAGCGAGGGAGAGGGGCGATGGGTTTCACCCCTTGCAGCGGGGGAGAGGGGCGATGGGTTTCACCCCCTTGCAGCAGCGGGGGAGAGGGGCGATGGGTTTCACCCCCTTGCAGCAGTGGGGGGAGGGACGATGGGTTTCACCCCCTTGTAGCTGGGGGAAAGGAGGGGAGATGGGTTTCACCCCTTGCAGCGGGGGGGGACGATGGGTTTCACCCCTTGCAGTGGGGGGGAGGGGCAATGGGTTTCACCCCCTTGCAGCAGTGGGGAGGAGGGGCAATGGGTTTCTCCCCCTTGCAGCAGTGGGGAGGAGGGGCGATGGGTTTCACCCCCTTGCAGCAGTGGGGGGGAGGGGCGATGGGTTTCACCCCCTTGCAGCAGGGGGGGAGGGGCGATGGGTTTCACCCCCCTTGCAGTAGGGGGAAAGGAGGAGAGATGGGTTTCATCCCCCTTGCAGTGGGGGGAAAGGAGGGGAGATGGGTTTCACCCCCCTTGCAGTGGGGGGAAAGGAGGGGAGATGGGTTTCACCCCCTTGCAACAGGGGGGAGAGATGGGTTTCACCCCCTTGCAACGGGGGGGGGCTAGGCAGGTTTCACCCCTTGCAACGGTGAGGGCAGGATTCACTCCTTGCAATGCACAGCAATAACACATGCAGTGGAAAATCTCCGCTACCGATGCGTGTGCCCCCACCATAGAAATCATGCCTCAGTTATCCTAAAATGAGACTCTCCTGGGTAAACCATGTGCAAAATGTTGACTATTTTATTTTTTTTTCCCAGTAATAGCAGCATGTTTCTCTGATGCAGAAAATGGGTCGAATGTAACCTTGTGGTGAACAATTCCACATCATGAAATATTTACAGCTGCCGTAGGAGGAAGCTTTGTCTTTAGTGACATTTTATGTCGTGCTGTTTGTGATTTAAAGAGGATTTCTACCCTGTAGATAAATTAGTCTTCAAAGGTTTTCGTTTTCATTTGTGGCAGCTGTTTTTGCACAAGTGCGGCCTTACTGAATTGCCTTTTTATTAACTTGCTACACGGTGAAACTGGTTGTGCGACATAAAGACTGAAATCCCAGGTAACTATTTTTCCTCATACAGGTGACTATCGGTTTACGTGGGAAAACGTTTCATGTGAACTAAGGCATTGGCTCCAGTGTGGTCCGTTTCGGAAACAGACCCATAATTCGCTCCTAGGAACGCAGCCTCCTTGTCAATTTATGGGATTGACTCAAAATGGGCAAAAATTGTGGTTGCACCTGTAGAAATCTTCGCCTACAAATGCAAATATCCCTGCACGTTAAACACACAAAATGCAAATATTTCTGTAAGTAAAGCAGAGTCAGACTTTGCCAATTTGACAGATTTTTTTTCTATATGTGGCACTTTTTGATTTCTGAGGAAATCCTCGATAAACAGAAATCTGTTTTTATTGTCCATAGCAACCAATCACGGCTCGGCGTTCATTTCACTTCATCTGTTGAATATATGAAAGCTGTGCTCTGGTTGCTATGGTCAATGAGGCCTACTATGTTACTAGGGCAAAAACTAGTACCCCAGTATAGTTGTACTAGTGGGTACAATCGATGATATTATGCTCACCTAAACTCCCTAAAGTGTCAACACGTGGCTTTCCAAAAAGGCACAATTCTTTTTGTTTTTGGGAACTTTTTATGTAGCCATAAAGCAACCATATCCTCTCCTCTGTATTATGATGGCAAGTCTCGGCCTGACCTAACAGTCTCATGTATGATGTTACTTCAGTCCACGAAACCTGCAGTCAGACCGGGACTTATGGTCAGAATACGGATAAAAAATATGGCTCCCTATGAATTATCCCTTTCTGTGGAATTTGAGCTAAATTCACATGTCCATAATTTACAGACTGTATGCGGACTACAATTTGCAGACTGATCGCAGGTCTTCTGAAGCAGGCGGGTTCAGGTTAGAAGACCCTCGGCCAGTTTGTGCATTGTGGTCCACATACAGATCGTAAAACCTGGATGTCTGAATTTGGCCTATCCTGCCATCCAGGAGTGAAATCCACGCGGGTTGTATGCCTATTTTGCCACAATGCAATCCTCAATACAAAATGGCCATTGCATGCAAATTTAGTTGCAGAGTCATGCCTGTAAAGAATTTCCCCATATCTGTAGCAAGCCATCTGTGTCCTCAGTCATCCATACACAGCATTCATACTGAACGCTGTGTAAGGGGCTGTGATCTGCAGGACTCGGTGTCGTCTACCACCTCGATATTGACGTCTCGTCCTAGAGACTACACACATATGGCAGCCGGAAGTTTAGATTCTCTTCTCACTTCTCAGTGTTTTTCCTGTGAATAGATACGCCAGGTCTTCATAAACAAGGTTTAATTGTTCCCGGTAGGCTCCCAGGATAAAGATATGTGATTATGTTTACCTCGTGTATGTGCAGCAGCTGTTTGCCAAGAAGTTCACAGTTTTTTTTTTTTTTTTTTCATATCAAACATTATACAAAAAAACCATGTTTATGGAAAAACTGCTGTTATCAACATTGAAAAAAAAACCCTTATGCTGCAGTTTTGTATGAAGTGAAAGGGTTACTCCCATCTTCATAGATGTGTATTGTGCTTGTAAAAAGGAGAATTTTTGCAATTATTACTGCTTGTTAAAATTTCCAGCTGTTCTTGAGATATCAACACTTTCCTATTGTTTACAGTTTGTTGCCTAGGAGACCGACCACTGTTTTCTTTCTATCTTGTAAGCACTGAGCTGAAGCCGGTCGTGATTAGGGAGGGAACAGTGTAATCCAGCGATCCTGGCCGGTTTTAAAACTGTGCTTACAAGCTCAATAGAAAAGAGCTTGTAAGCACTGCACATGCTCTGCTGTCTAGCAGTTGTCGGTCTCCAAAGTAACAGGCTGTAAACAAAAGAAAATGTTAATATCTCTAGAACGGCTGATAATTTTAATGGGCAGTAAATTGCAAAATTGCTTTTATCTACAAGAACGATCCAACAATGCCTATTTACGAAGATGGGAATAACCATTTTATTGCCAAAATCAATATTCATATTTTCTGGTAGTTCCCCAAAGGTGATGCATCTGAGGTATCTGCGTTAAATCCATTCCAATAGTTTAACAACGATTTTGTAACCTAGTAAATCTGCTATTTCATTACCCAGCGTGGGACTTCATTATAACGGTCAAATTCACCAGACCTGAAACAGGAGATTGGGCAGGACAGGCAGTACCAATTAATAAATTCTTCTAACTGAAAAAAAAAACTTGTCGCCAGGTCTTTCTTGTCCACTTTTTGTTCTTAATTTATTCCTGCTGCTCCCCCAGGTATTTTTTTTCAATTATTTATTTTTTTTTAATATGCCAAACGGTTCCAGAGATATGGGCTTCTTTTTTTTTATGCAAATTTTTAGGGTCTTTACAAAGTTGCTCACCAGGTAATTTTGCAGAGCAGCCTGAAGACATGCCCCCAGAGAATCTACTAGCCACACCCCCTTGTTAAAAAAAAATAAATAAAAAATCTGCACTAAATAAAAGTCCATAACTCTGGAACCGTATGGCGGATAAGAAAAATGAAAAAAAAAAAGCTGGGGATAATCAGGGGCATCACTTTTGGACTGTGATGAGAAGAATATCCAATGAATCTATCTTTTCTACATCTATCTTTTGTTCTGTTAAAGGGGTTTTTAACTAAATACATTTATCACCTATGCTATGTTTGCAGAGGGTCCCAAAGTCCCCTGTGTGATCGGAGCGGCTACCTTCGTCTGTCCATAAAAGTAACTGGAGCAGTTGCCTTTTACTTCTATGGAAAAGACAGACAGTTGTTTGGTCGGTCGTGTAGATGTCCGTGGTGTTCTGGTATCATAGGCTCATTACTACTCAGGGAACTTTGGGACCCCCATTCTCTAGTCTGTGTATTTTTGATTTTGCCACCTTTTTCATCCCAAAATACCGTGGGAATGGTTTAACACAATGAGATTCTTTTATATTTCGATCTCTGAATTATGGCAGTGGTACGTTGCTGCTGTTGTTGCTGTTGTTGCTGCTGCTGTTGTTGCTGCTGTTGTTGTTTCTGTTATGTATCTGCATTTCTGCACAAATTTATGTTGTGGAGTGCGAGTGAGTCAAGTGGCAGATTGGGCAGATGACTTCTAATCTGATACGAGACTATTTATAGGAAATGTCAAATTTGCAGGATTTCCCACAATTACAATTTCAGCAGAATGTTTATTCTTTTCTGTTAAGCGAGTCAGCGCAACAATCAACTGGACTATTTTATTTTTTTTTTTGTCCTTCAAATTCCATTTTATTTATAGAATAACTTTTTCTTGGCTTAGTAAATTAATGTGGTTTTCTTTTTTTTTTTTCAGAATTCACAGTGTTTCTTCTTCAATTCTGAGCAGAGGGAACAGAGAAAGGTGAGAAGGTTTTTATTTTTACAGGTTACCTTAACATCATGCACATGGCTTTTGGAGATTCTACATTTTTTTATTTTTTTTTTTATTTTTACATTTTTGGTTGCACTCTCTCCTTTTTCTGCATTTAGGTTGTGACATTTTAGGTTGACTTGAGTATGCACTGGGGCAACTAATGTGAAGATTGGGGCACCTTTAAATGTGGCAACACTGGTGTCCATATTCATGACTTGTTCTGTCTGCCCTTTTCCCATTTCCTATGGGTTGAGTACCTTAGTACAACATCATTCTTCTACGGTCACATTGTAATATTATCCACCACCCCCTATTTTTTTCCTTTTCTTTGAATGGCAGCAAGAGGAGCTGGAAGAGGTAACATAATGCAGTAGTCTAGCTGTAGACTGCCATAGCGTGTGTGCACGAAATGAGGCACTCACCTGGCTGATGGGCACATGATGCACACTAATATACGACTGGAGTAAATCCTGGCACATATTATATAGGTCTTTGTGCATTTGCATATGTCACCTTTTTTTTTTTTGCTTCTTAGGACAAATACATTGGTTATAAAGACATATTGGGATGATTGGTTTAAAGGTGCATTTCTGCAGTCATGGTTTACGGTTCATGTTCAGACCACAGTGCATCCACGTCTGTCCTGACCCCCAGCTAACAACCTCATACTGTATACACCTATGAGGCTGATACTTCAGGTCAGGAGACCTGTGCTCTCGTCTTACATTGCGTCCCGAGCATTGGCCGTAATATATGGATGCGTGCAATTTGTCCGATTTTAATTGGTAGATTAATTTATCTGGATACATTAGTTTGTTTTTGTAAATTGAAGATAATGGCCAAATTCATTCATCCATTGTATTCTGAGGGTGACCGGACCAAGAAAATTTTGTGGATCAACGTGACCTTCTCTAGGGATTTTCCAGGATATAATTATGCTTTCCTGTGTTTAGGAATGCAGTTAAGGTGCAGTACATGACCATGGAGGGCGACTTGTCCGATATTTGGCACTACAATGCTTTATTTCTGCTTTTTAGTGGGATTCTGGGGGCTGTAAGACTAGTACTCCTGTCAGCGCTCCAGACGCAAGAATTTTCTTTTTCAAAATGCCCCATTACTTAGTTGCTCCCTCTTGATCTGTATCCACATTCTCCATTACTTAGAGGCTCTCCTCTGCTTCTCACCATCATACTCTGTTACTTGGTGGCTCCTCTTTGTTTTCCACCCCTATTTCCCGTTGCCTACTGCCTCCTCTTTGCTCTCCACCCCTGTTCCCCATTATCTAGTGCAGTGTTCCCTAACTCCAGTCCTCAAGGCCCACCAACAGGTCATGTTTTCAGGATTTCCTTTGTATTGCACATGTGATGCAATTATCATCTGGGCAATACCAAAGAAATCCTGAAAACATGACCTGTTGGTGGGCCTTGAGGACTGAAGTTGGGGAACCCTGATCTAGTGGCTCCTCTTTGCTCTCCACCCCTGTACCCCATTATCTAGTGGCTCCTTTTTGTTCTCCACCCCTGTTCCCCATTATCTAGTGGCTCCTTTTTGCCCTCCACCCCTGTACCCCATTATCTAGTGGCTCCTTTTTGCCCTCCACCCCTGTTCCCCATTGCCTAGTGGCTTCTCTATTTGACTCCTACTACCTCGATTTCCCCCATCACAACCTTACCTTGCAGTGACTCCCCATTACTCTCCCCCTGCCACCTTGCTTTTTTTCCCCTCTGAACCTCAGACAATGTGACCCTTATGTCGCCCATCCTTCTAAACTCCTTGACTGTATGGGACGCAGAAGTTCCTGATGGCAGTCACATACTGATATTCTAGTGCTTTTGACCGGGTGACATATTTCCACAGTGAAATATTCCACGGCAGTGTGGGATATGTTTATACAGAAGTGCCTGGAAGTCAGGCCATTGTAACCCGCAGTGACAGACTGCCATTTGTGAAATGGAACAGACATGGATTGTTTTTCTTCTGGCTGATGCCGAGTTCTCAGTGATCACAAAGTGGTGTCGTCACAGTTATGCCTGGAGTGGGGTTGGGTCCTATCCATCGTCAATGCAAAATGTGCGTCAGCTGAAGGCTTGGTCCAAGTCGAATCTATTCTATCTCTTTATAAGGGACCATTCTTCACTGGTCATAAAAAGGCAATGAGCACTCAAAATAGGACTGACACAGTACCGATCTACATCAGAGAAGCACGAAAACATTAATATTTCATAAAATGAAAGAATGCAATAACTCAACACATCGGGAGTTGAAATTACCTCTTTATTGAGTATTAGGTACAGGACGCGACCTTGATCTGTTGCCACAAGACGTTTAGTGCCCACTATCAGATTGAAGGGGAACTGTCTCCTAGTGCATCTACTAATCAGGTGTACAGAGTCATAACTGGAGTCCGATGGGTCCCTGTGCAAAATTTTAAAGTGGACCCCCACCTGCATGTTGGGCAGTTGTATGGGCTTTTGTAGCGTTCTGGATCGTATAAAGATATGTGTTCAGCCCCCCATATAATAATGTCTCACGTCCTGGCTCCTTTTTGTAATAATCTCCCCTATTCTGGCCCCTCATCCTGGGCCCCTTCCTGGTATAATGTCCCTCGTCATGGGCCCCTTCCTGGTATGATGTCCCTCCTCGTGGGCCCCTTCCTGGTATGATGTGCCTCGTCGTGGGCCCCTTCCTGGTATGATGTGCCTTGTCGTGGGCCCCTTCCGTTCGCCTCCAGCACATTTTAAAATGAAGTTAATGACTATTCTTACCTTCCTCCACTCCCACGCTGGGTAGCATCCTCTTCTGTAGCCCGCACGGGCACTGTGTTACAATGCCCTATGTAACCACAATTGTTACACCCCTGCAGGTGAATGAAGAAGCCGCTGAGCTCCGTCAACCACCAAACCCCAATCAGTATTTACTAGGCACATTGCTGTCAGTCCATTCCATTCACTGGAATAAGACAAAGCTGCAAACAGCCAGGGCCGGTGTCAGCACCCGGGCAAGTGCCGGGGCCCTGAGCAGGCGGGGGGGCCCACTCACAGTCGGGGACACCGGCATGCTATGGGGGCTCGGTGCCTGTGCCAGTACCGGGGGGCCGGTGCCTCGAGCAGAGCAGCGGCCAGCGTGGAAAGGTGAGTATTTCATTTCTCCATCGCCTCATTGGGGGACACAAGACCATGGGTGTTATGCTGCTGCCACTAGGAGGACACTAAGCAATACACAGAGAAAGTTAACTCCTCCTCCTGCAGTATACACCCTCTGTTGGCTCAATCCTGAACCAGTTCTTGCGAAGTGTCTGTAGGAGGCACTAGGGTCTGGTTTTAGACCCCATGATTATTTTTATTCTTAATTTTAATACTATTTTTTACTATTTTTACATGAATTGGAAGGGTGACGGGTCTTGTAGGAAAAGTCCCGATCTCCCACAACCATCAACAGGCGGGAACGCGGAGTGTCGCCTCCACGTACCCCCTCCTGCAACGCTACCATCGGGGACGGACTCCCTTTAATGGGCCGCTCTCCCCATGTGTTTATCGGCTGTAAGACGCGATCCGGAATTTTTCGGGAACACTTAACCCCTCACCACCACTAATGAAAGCGGTTGGTGCTAGGATGATTGGAAGGAACCCTCTCCACCTCCCTCTGAAAGGGATGGTGGATTGAGGATGTATGGACGCGCCAGCCAGCGGTACTCTGAGCCAGGAGGCTCCGTAGTGAGTACATATCAGAATAATTGTGATGCCTATGCTTGCTACGCTGTCGGCGGTGCCGCCGCCTGGTTTTCCATGTCCCTGTCGCAACTGCTTTTGCGATCCCTTTTGGGTCGCATGGACGGCGTCTCAAAGACTGCGGCCCGGGAGAGACCGCTAGTGCGATCCGCTTCAGGTCGCAACATTGGCCCCGGCCGCTCTTGCGATCTCTATTGCGTCGCAGGGCCGGCGCCGCAAATTTAGGCCCCGGCTTCGGACCAAGCTAGGCCTCAAGAGGAGGGCGGGATTACCGCTCTCCCAGTTAGCTCCGCCCACATCACGCGGTTCTGAACCCGGCCATTGGCAGGGAGTGTGTAACTCCTCCCTATTGTTCTCCTGCTCTTCCCTCCCATGTTTTTTGCCGCTTCTCGGGACCCACGAGAAGCGCAAATACTGCAAATCTCGGCCGCCATCTTCCTGCCTGTCAGGATCACAACGCTGCGGTAACGAACAGGCTATTCCTCAGCGCCTCATCTTCCTCTCGTGGCTCGGACACAGACCTGGGTAAGCTTGCACAGCGCTTAACCCTTCTCCTGCAGCAGGCTCTCAGGTGCAGAAATATGTCGCAATCAAAGTGCACTAAAAAGGCTAACAAAAACTACACTGTAGTATATGCCGCCTGCGTTTCATGCAACGCTTCCCTGCCGTCAAAGCATGGTTCCCAATTCTGTGCATCATGTGCCCAAGAGCCCACTGCTTCTTCCGCTCAGGAGCCCCTACTACCGTTCAGGAGCCCCTACCTATTCTGATCCCAATGAGCCGGGTCCTTCAGGGTGGCCTGCGTTTCTGGCTCAGTCTATGGATTCTCTGACTAGGGCCTTGGATACCTTCCGTGGCTCCTCTTCTAGCCAGGGCGTCCCTTTTCCAGAAAGGGGCCCGTTAGCCTTCAGAGAGACCTCATCAGATAGGGGCCGACCCACGGCATCTGCAAAGCGGCCGTCTAGAAAACGCCGCCATAATGCATCTCCCAATCCATCTAGCGGTTCGGCATCGGCGCGCTCAGGCTCTCGCTCCCCCTCTCCCAGAGATCTTAGTGATCATGATTCTGAGTACGAGTCGGATACTGGCGATGACCCCAATTCGCCAGAGTTTCTAGAGTCCCTAGATTCTCTCATTGAGGCGATTAATAATATCCTCAAGTTAGATGAAGAACCCGGGTCTCAACCGAATCATCCTATCTCTTTCAAAAGAGCCAAACATCCTCACAAGGTGTTTGGTAACCACCCGGAATTTACGGACATTGTTCAGGGACATAGGGATCGTCCAGACAGACGTTTTTCAGGACTGAAGTCTCTGAAAGCACGATACCCATTTTCAGCATCTGTAGCAAAAGAGTGGACTGAATCTCCAGTTGTAGATCCACCGGTATCTCGCTTAGCTTCAAAAACCCTGCTCTCTGTTTCAGATGGTTCATCCATTAAAAACCCCTCAGATAGACAGATCGACAACCTCGCCAAATCGATTTTTGAGGCTGCTGGAGCATCTCTCTCCTTCCTTTGCGGCCACCTGGGTGGCAAGGGCCATGGTGGCCTGGGCTGAGGATCTAGTTAAGGTTACTAGTGATATCCCTCTTCCCCCCGAGGCACGTAATCTGACCTATCAGATTACTCGGGCTGGCGACTACATGGTCCATGTGTCCCTAGATGCAGCTAATTGCGCTGCACTCACAGCCGCCAATGCTATCGCCATTCGGAGGTCCCTGTGGCTCCGAGAGTGGCGGGCAGACTCTGCTTCAAAGAGGACTTCGCTGCCTTATCATTCAGGGCGTCTCTTTGGAGATCGTCTTGATCAGATTATTTCTCACGCTACAGGTGGCAAAAGTAAATTTCTTCCGCAGCGCAGAATCAATCGGCCCTTTCGGTCTCAATATCAAAGTCGTTCTCGGCCATTTCGTAGCTCCTTTAATTGGTCCTCTGCCTCAACCTCGTCCCGAGCTCCCCGTTCTTCTCGCAGAGACAGGGGCTCACAACCATCGTCCAGGTCCTCTCAGCCCTGGAGAAACAGATTATCTCAGGCGGGAAATAAGATCTCCTCCTCTCGCAAATTATCTTCCCAATGAATCCTTGCTGGGGAAGGGTGACCCAAACAAGGTAGTCGGCCGCCTACTCTTGTTTCGCGAGGTCTGGGGGTCGGTCGTTCAAGACCGGTGGGTCCGAGATCTTGTACACTTCGGTTACAAGATCGAATTCTTGTCTCTCCCCCCAAGGCGTTTCTTCCAGTCTCGTCCCCCAAAGTCCAAGGATCTCGCAATTCCTTTTCTTCAGGCCCTGAACATTCTTCGTACCAGCGGAGTCTGTTGTGAGTGGGCTTGGGATGAGTTCTGAGCAGAGGCTCCCTCTGGTGGTTACAAGCGGTGCTGGTCTGTCCAGTGAAGATTGTGAAGATTGTGAGGATTGGGAATCAGGTGTTACTGACTGGTCTTATATAAGGGAGTCACCTTCCCATCAGGGTTGCCGGTGATCAATTGTTCTGGTCTGAATCCTTGATTCCTGTTTCCTTTGTAGCCTGCTGTGTCGTGTCTGCATCTCCTGCTAACAGATAAGACATTTTCTTCTTTTTGTTTTTGTGCTTGATTTTTGCATTTTGTCCTGCACTTCTGTGGGGGCCTTCAGGGTCCCCTCCGGGGGCTTTTGCCCTCTCAGTTTAGTTCAGCCACTGATGTTTGTACCTTTGCTTTTTCCAGTTTTTTCAGTGGCTGCTGTTTTGATTTTGTTACACCAGAGAACTAATTTAGGTGGTAGAGGTCGTGTGATCTCAGGTGTTTTTGAAATTAGTAGAGTTGGTGCTTTTCAGGGTTTTCTGGGATTGCAGTAAGTACCCTTCCTATCCTTTTCTATTTAGTTAGTTTGGGCCCTAACGTTTGCTCATACTATTTTCTGTCTGTGTCTGTATTTCTTCTTGTCTAACCGCCATTACATGTTTGGGGGCTTTCTATTATCTTTGGGGTTCTGCTCCGGGGCAGATAGCTTTCCTATTTCTATCTTTAGGTGCAGTTAGTTTCTCAGGCTGTGACGAGGCGTCTAGGACCAATGTAGGAACGCTCCACGGCTGCCTCTAGTTTTTGTGGTTAGTCAGGGTACTGCAATCTCATAGATTCCAACTGCTCTGGTGTATTGCCTTTTTTGCCTGCACTCCTCAGCTACCGAAACATAACAGTATCACCGGCCTAAAATTTAAAATTGTATGGTACTCACAGAAGGGAAAAAATTTGTGAAAGAAAAAACGATTGTCAGAGTTGTCAGAGATATTTTTCTGTTTGTTGCATTTTTTTTTTTTCCCTCTGTATCTCTGGGTGCTGGGGAGGATTTTTTCTCTCAATGGAGTTTGCACAGTTGTCTGGCCGTGTGGATCAACTTGCCACTGAGGTTCAGAGTATTGCTGCATATCTTGCTAGATTGCCTGTTGTGGAACCTAGGATTCCCATGCCAGATTTGTTTTTAGGGGATCGAGCTAACTTTCAGAATTTCAAAAATAATTGTAAATTGTTTTTTGCCTTAAAATCTAAGTCCTCAGGGAACGCAGCGCAGCAGGTTCAAATTGTCATCTCTCTCCTGCGCGGCGATCCTCAGGATTGGGCTTTTTCCCTGACACCTGGGGATCCTGTTTTGAGTGATGTTGATGCATTTTTTCAGGCTTTGGGGTTATTGTATGATGAGCCTAATGTCACTGATCAAGCTGAAAAAGCCTTGTTGGCATTAAATCAGGGGCTTGATGACGCTGAGTTATACTGTCAGAGATTCCGTAGGTGGGCAGTCCTGACCAAGTGGAATGACGACGCTTTGGCGGCCCTTTTTCGGAAGGGTCTGTCAGATAATGTAAAGGATGTTATGGTGGGATTCCCTGTCCCCTCTGGTCTCAATGATTCTATGTCATTAGCGATTCAAGTTGACAGACGTTTGCGTGAGCGGAGAAGTATGCGTGGAATAGTGTTGCCTTGTGAACCTGCTTCTGAATCCATGCAGTGTGATAGAGTGGTGTCTGGGGCACAGCGTCATGAGTTTCGAAAGCGCAATGGGTTATGTTTCTACTGTGGTGATGCCTCTCATGCTATTTCAGTCTGCCCTAAGCGGGGAAGACGTTTTGCACGCTCAGTTGTCTTGGGTAGTGTTCAGACTAAGTTTTTATTAACTGTCACTCTGATATGCTCTCTGTCCTCATTTTCTCCTCAGGCTTTCGTTGATTCTGGAGCAGCTATTAACCTGATGGATTATGATTTTGCTAAACGTTGTGGGTTTCCCTTGATACCCTACAGAAGTTTATTCCCCTACTGGGGATCGATTCTACCCCTTTGGCTGAGAATAAACCTCAGTTCTCTACTCAGGTGATAATGAGGGTTGAACCTGATCATCAAGAGTGCTGCAAATTTTTGGTTCTGTATAATCTGCATGATATTATCGTACTGGGTTTCCCTTGGTTACAGTCTCATAATCCTGTTTTGGATTGGAAATCTGTGTCTGTAACCAGTTGGGGCTGCCAATGTGTTAATACCAACACTCCTGTTTTTTCTGCCTCCCCCAGGCTCAGGATGTTCCTGACTTTTTGATTGATTTTTCTGATGTATTTAGCGAAAGTAAATCTGCATCCTTGCCTCCCCATAGGAGCTATGACTGTGCTATTGAATTAGTGCCTGGTAGTAAATTCCCTAAAGGTCGCCTTTTTAACTTGTCTGTACCTGAACATGACGCTATGCGGTCTTATATCAAGGAGTCATTGGAGAAGGGTCATATCAGACCATCCTCTTCACCCTTAGGTGCCGGTTTTTTCTTTGTGGCCAAAAAGGATGGTTCATTAAGGCCGTGTATTGATTATCGTCTTTTGAACAATATTACTGTGAAATATCAATACCCGTTACCCTTGATTTCTGACCTGTTTTCCAGGGTGAAAAACGCTACTTGGTTTACCAAGCTTGACCTCAGGGGGGCATATAACCTTATTCGCATTAAGCACGGGGATGAATGGAAGCCGGCATTCAATACCCCGGAGGGGCATTTTGAGTACCTTGTGATGCCCTTTGGGCTCACTAATGCTCCTTCTGTCTTCCAGTCCTTCATGAATGACATTTTCAGGGATTTTGTGGATACATTTCTGATTGTTTATTTGGATGATATCTTGATTTTTTCTAATGACTGTGACTCTCATGTGAAACATGTTCGAACTGTATTCCAGATTTTGAGAGAGAATGCTCTGTATGTGAAGGGATCAAAGTGTCTTTTTGGCGTACAGAGGATCTCATTTCTGGGATTCATTTTGTCCCCATCTGTTATTGAAATGGACCCGGTCAAGGTTCAGGCCATCTGTGATTGGGTCCAACCTACTTCATTAAAGGCTCTTCAAAGATTTTTGGGTTTTGCCAATTTTTATCGTAAATTTATTGGTAATTTCTCGGTTATTGTTAAACCATTAACTGATTTGACCAAAAAGGGTTCTGATGTGGTGAATTGGCCTCCTGAGGCAGTCTCTGCATTTCAGGAACTTAAGCAGAGATTCACTTCTGCTCCTGTTCTACGGCAGCCTGATGTTTCTCTGCCATTTCAGGTGGAGGTTGATGCCTCTGAAATTGGGGCAGGTGCCGTTTTGTCCCAAAAAGATCCAGAGACCTCTAAAAGTAACCCTTGTGCCTTTTTCTCTCGAAAATTTTCTCCTACTGAACGTAATTATGACGTGGGTAATCGGGAGTTATTGGCCATGAAGTGGGCTTTTGAAGAGTGGAGACATTGGCTGGAGGGAGCCAAACATCAGGTGGTGGTCCTTACTGACCATAAGAATCTGGTTTATCTGGAATCTGCCAAGCGACTCAATCCTAGACAGGCCAGGTGGGCCTTGTTTTTCACACGTTTTAATTTTGTGGTTTCCTTTCTTCCTGGCACTAAGAATGTTAAGGCGGATGCCCTCTCGAGGAGCTTCCTTGCGGACTCTCCTGAGTTATCTGATCCTTCTGTTATTTTGAAAGAGGGTGTAGTTCTTTCCGCCATCTCACCTAATTTGAGACTTGCTCTGGAGGGGTGTCAGGAGGATAGGCCCGAGCGCTGCCCTGTTGGAAAATTGTTTGTCCCGGACCAGTGGAAAAAGAGTGTGATGTCTGAGATTCATTGTTCCGCGTTGGCTGGGCATCCCGGAATTTTTGGTACCAGAGACTTGGTTAGTCGGTCCTTTTGGTGGCCTACCTTGTCTCGTGATGTCAGGGAATTTGTGCAGTCCTGCGGGACTTGCTCTCGCTCCAAGCCTTGCTCTCGCTCTAGTGGTTTGTTGATGCCATTGCCTGTGCCCAGGAGACCATGGACCCATATCTCTATGGATTTAATTTCCGACCTTCCTGTTTCTCAGAGAATGACCGCCATCTGGGTGATTTGTGATAGGTTTTCTAAGATGATACATCTTGTGCCATTACCTAAGTTGCCTTCCTCCTCTGA
This sequence comes from Oophaga sylvatica, assembly GCA_033576555.1. Taxonomy (NCBI): domain Eukaryota; kingdom Metazoa; phylum Chordata; class Amphibia; order Anura; family Dendrobatidae; genus Oophaga; species Oophaga sylvatica. The sequence continues at coordinate 442,200,579 of JARQOD010000003.1, read as the reverse complement.
ATTGGTGCCGTTATTCCTTCAGCACGTGGTTCGTTTACATGGCATTCCTGAGAACATAGTGTCTGACAGAGGAGTCCAGTTTGTTTCCAGATTTTGGAGGACTTTTTGTTCTAAACTTGGTGTTCAATTGTCTTTCTCCTCGGCATTTCATCCTCAGACCAATGGTCAAACTGAGAGAACAAACCAGACATTGGAGACTTATCTAAGATGCTTTGTGTCTGCTGATCAGGATGACTGGGTCTCTTTTTTGCCTTTGGCTGAGTTTGCTCTTAATAATAGGGCTAGCTCTGCCACTTTGATGTCTCAGTTTTTCTGTAATTCTGGGTTTCACCCTCGATTTTCTTCAGGACAGACGGAGGCTTCTGTCTGTCCAGGTGTTGACTCTGTTGTGGAGCGTATGCAACAGATTTGGGACCAGGTAGTGGAGAGGTTGTCCCTCTCTCAGGAGAGGGCCAGCGGTTTGCTAACCAGCATAGGACTGATGGTCCTCGGTTTAAAGTAGGTGACTTGGTCTGGTTGTCCTCAAAAAATATTCCTATGAGAGTAGCATCTCCTAAATTTAAGCCTAGGTTCATTGGACCTTATAAGATCATAGAGATTCTTAATCCTGTTTCTTTTCGTTTGCTTCTTCCAGGGACATTTAAGATCCATAACGTGTTCCACAAGTCCTTGTTGAAGAGGTTTGTTGAGCCAGTGGTTCCTGCTGCTGTGCCTCCTGACCCTGTTTTGGTTGAGGGCAATCTGGAGTATGTGGTTGAGAAAATATTAGATTCTCGTTTTTCTAGACGGAAACTCCAGTATTTGGTTAAGTGGAGAGGTTATGGTCAGGAAGACAATTCTTGGGTGTTTGCTTCGGACATCCATGCTAGGAGACTCATCCGTGCGTACCATAGAACTCATCCTGACCGACCTGGTTGCTCAAATGAGGGTTCGGTGACCCCTCCTCAAGGGGGGGGTACTGTTGTGAATGGGCTTGAGATGAGTTCTGAGCAGAGGCTCCCTCTGGTGGTTACAAGCGGTGCTGGTCTGTCCAGTGAAGATTGTGAAGATTGTGAGGATTGGGAATCAGGTGTTACTGACTGGTCTTATATAAGGGAGTCACCTTCCCATCAGGGTTGCCGGTGATCAATTGTTCTGGTCTGAATCCTTGATTCCTGTTTCCTTTGTAGCCTGCTGTGTCGTGTCTGCATCTCCTGCTAACAGATAAGACATTTTCTTCTTTTTGTTTTTGTGCTTGATTTTTGCATTTTGTCCTGCACTTCTGTGGGGGCCTTCAGGGTCCCCTCCGGGGGCTTTTGCCCTCTCAGTTTAGTTCAGCCACTGATGTTTGTACCTTTGCTTTTTCCAGTTTTTTCAGTGGCTGCTGTTTTGATTTTGTTACACCAGAGAACTAATTTAGGTGGTAGAGGTCGTGTGATCTCAGGTGTTTTTGAAATTAGTAGAGTTGGTGCTTTTCAGGGTTTTCTGGGATTGCAGTAAGTACCCTTCCTATCCTTTTCTATTTAGTTAGTTTGGGCCCCAACGTTTGCTCATACTATTTTCTGTCTGTGTCTGTATTTCTTCTTGTCTAACCGCCATTACATGTTTGGGGGCTTTCTATTATCTTTGGGGTTCTGCTCGGGGCAGATAGCTTTCCTATTTCTATCTTTAGGTGTAGTTAGTTTCTCAGGCTGTGACGAGGCGTCTAGGACCAACGTAGGAACGCTCCACGGCTGCCTCTAGTTTTTGTGGTTAGTCAGGGTACTGCAATCTCATAGATTCCAACTGCTCTGGTGTATTGCCTTTTTTGCCTGCACTCCTCAGCTACCGAAACATAACAGGAGTCATCGTCCCAGTTCCTCACAAGGAAAGATTCAAAGGGTTTTACTCAAACCTCTTTGTGGTTCCCAAAAAGGATGTCTCCTTGCGTCCTATTCTGGACTTAAAATTACTGAACAAATTCATCAGAGTCCGTCATTTCAGAATGGAATCCCTCCGTTCGGTTGTTGCATCTCTAGAAAGAAAAGAATTCTTGGCGTCTATCGACATCAAGGATGCGTATCTACACATTCCGATTTTCAGAGGCCATCAAAAGTTTCTGCGTTTTGCAGTCGGAGAGGATCATTTCCTCGGGAAAATGGTAGTCTCCATCGAGGCAGTACCGTTCACCCAGTTCCATCTTCGACCTCTTCAACAGGAGCTAATATCAGCCTGGGACAGGAACCCAGCGTCCCTAAGTCGCCGCTTTCGTCTTTCTCCCAGAGTCAGACGCTCCCTGAAATGGTGGACAAATGCTTCATCACTTAATCAAGGGAAATCTTTTCTGCCTGTCCATTGGTTGGTGGTGACCACCGATGCCAGTCTCCTCGGATGGGGAGCGGTGTTCCTTCACCACACGGCTCAAGGCCGCTGGTCTCTCCCAGAGACCCATCTCCCGATCAACATCCTGGAGATCAGAGCTATCAAACTAGCTCTCTTACAGTTCCATCACCTTCTGGCCGGTCGTCCCATCTGGATCCAGTCAGACAACGCCACGGCCGTAGCGTACATCAACCGTCAGGGAGGCACTTGGAGCAGAACAGCGATGCTCGAGGTATCACACATCCTGCGCTGGGCCGAGGTAAACCGCTCGCCCATCTCCGCGGTTCACATCCCAGGAGTGGAAAATTGGGAAGCCGACTTCGTCAGTCGCCAAGGCTTAGACTCAGGGGAATGGTCTCTGCACCCGGAAATGTTTCAACTCATTTGCCAGCGTTGGGGAATGCCGGATGTGGATCTCATGGCATCCAGGTTGAATGCCAAAGTTCAGACTTTCATAAGTCGATCTTGCGATCCACTAGCCATCGGCTTGGATGCGCTAGTCACCCCTTGGAGTCAATTTCGACTTCCTTACATCTTTCCACCCCTTCCGTTAATCCCCAGGGTGATCCGAAAAATCAAGGCAGAAGGCGTTCCTCTCATTCTTGTCGCTCCGGACTGGCCTCGCCGTCCGTGGTATGCGGCACTAGTGCGTCTGCTCGCAGACGTCCCCTTGAGATTACCGGATCGTCTGGACCTTCTCTCGCAGGACCCAATTTACCATCACAATTTGAAAGTACTGAATTTGACGGTATGGCCATTGAAGCCTGGATCTTAGGTCAGGCTGGTTTTTCTCACAAAGTTGTCTCCACAATGGTCAATGCCAGGAAGCCGGCTTCCGCCCGCATTTATCATCGTGTCTGGAAAACATTCTTTTCCTGGTGTAAGGACAAAGGTCGTTCCCCTTTGTTTTTTTCTATCCCTTCCATTCTGGAATTTCTCCAAGCAGGAATGGACTCGGGGTTAGCACTCTCCTCCCTCAAGGGGCAGATTTCCGCTTTATTCGTACTTTTCCAACGACGGATCGCATCTAAGTCTCAGGTCAGGACTTTTATCCAGGGAGTGTCACATCTTGCTCTGCCTACAAGAGGCCTTTGGAGCCTTGGGATCTCAATTTGGTCCTCAGTGAATTACAGGAATCTCCCTTCGAGCCTTTGCCGGAAGTGTCTTTATCGCTACTTTCCTGGAAGGTAGTCTGCCTAGTGGCAATTACCTCAATCAGGCAGGTATCGGAATTGGCAGCCTTGTCTTGTAAACCTCCTTTTCTTATCTTTCACCAGGACAAGGTGGTTCTCAGGACTTCTCCTTCTTTCTTGCCCAAAGTTGTTTCGGCCTTTCATATCAATGAAGAGATAGTCCTGCCCTCGTTCTCTCCGGCGCCGATTCACCATACAGAAAAAGCCCTGCACACCTTGGATTTGGTGAGGGCTCTCCGAAGGTATATTTCGAGAACTGCATCTTTCCGTAAATCAGACGCCCTGTTTGTGCTTCCGGAAGGACGCAGACAGGGTCTTCCTGCTTCCAAGGCCACGTTAGCCAGATGGATCCGTTCGGCGATCCAAGAGGCGTACCGTGTCAAAGGTCAGCCTATCCCGGCTGGGATTAAGGCACACTCCACTTGGTCCGTGGGGGCCTCCTGGGCCATTCGGCACCAGGCTTCGGCACAGCAAGTGTGCAAGGCTGCGACTTGGTCCAGTCTTCATACTTTTGTAAAGCATTACCAAATCCATGCTCAAGTTTCTTCAGATGCGGCACTTGACAGACAAATTCTGCAATCAGCTGTTGCGCATCTGTAAGTTGTCAGTTGACTGATTAAGCGTTTTTATGCATGTGGTTCACAAGGCTTCATCTACTGTTATGGCTTCCCACCCAGGGACTGCTTTGGGCCGTCCCATGGTCTTGTGTCCCCCAATGAGGCGATGGAGAAAAGGAGATTTTTGTGTACTCACCGTAAAATCCTTTTCTCCGAGACGCTCATTGGGGGACACAGCTCCCACCCTTGTTTAGCCTGTAGCCTCGTTGTTTCTTTGAATTGTTGACATATTGTACTCTGTTATGAGCTCCTACTGCTTTGGCACCGAACTGGTTCAGGATTGAGCCAGCAGAGGGTGTATACTGCAGGAGGAGGAGTTAACTTTCTCTGTGTATTGCTTAGTGTCGTCCTAGTGGCAGCAGCATAACACCCATGGTCTTGTGTCCCCCCAATGAGCGTCTCGGAGAAAAGGATTTTACGGTGAGTACACAAAAATCTCCTTTTTTATTTTTTTTTATGTTTGGCGCAATATATGGAGACCATCATATGGGGCCCATCATACACTGGAGTATCATATATGGGGCCCATCATACACTGGAGTATCATATATGGGGCCCATCATACACTGGAGCATCATATATGGGGCCCATTATATATGGAGCATTATATGGGGCCCATAATATACTGGAGCATCATATATAGGTCCATTATATATTAAGCATTATATGGGGCCCATCATGCACTGAAGCATCATATATGCGGCCTATCATACTGGAGCATCATATGGGGCCCATTATATATGGAACATCATATGGGGCCCATTATATATGGAACATCATATGGGGCCCATTATATATGGAACATCATATGGGGCCCATAATATATGGAACATCATATGGGGCCCATAATATATGGAACATCATATGGGGCCCATAATATATGGAACATCATATGGGGCCCATTATTCTGCATGGAGCACTATGAGGTATGGACATTGTATGGAGCAATATATGTGGCTCATTATACTGTATGGAGAACTACACTGTTTGTCTTTTGAGCTATCATAGAATTTACAATAGATATCACTCATGTAATGTATGAAGTGAAATCTTTGGCATTGTACTATTCCTATATTTCTCTGCCGTATCTGTTCATCATGAATTGTGGTCTGTGTTAAAGGGGCCACTGAGACTCTTTCGCCCGGGGCCCACGAAAACCTAAAGCCGACCCTGCAAACAGCCATAGATTTGTTGGGATACTACTGGGTTTCAGACCCCCCCCCCCCATTGATATGTAAATGGCTTATCTTGGGGATAAGCCATCATTCTCAAATTCTTGGTAAGTGACCTCTAAGAAATCCGCTCCTGAATCACAAATTCTGGACTGTTTACCCCCTTTTTTTTTTGTTCAACTATTGCAGGTTTGCGGTCAGATTACATACACTGCTACAGTAGCCCAGGCCTTATTTTCGTGCTGGCCACTAGGCCTACTTTCTGTTTGGTATATAGACATTAGCAGCCATAGACTGTCTCAGACCCTGTTGGTTTATATCGAAATATTTTCTGGATAAGCTCTCATCAGGCCAAAAGTCATTGTGAGGGGAGGAATTGGTCTGCTTTGACATCACCTATTGTGAATGGTGGATCCTGTACAGGAGGAGGTGAGCTGTAACATCATGTATTGTGAATGGTGGATTCTGTGTTATCTGCTGTATATAGAGGTGTTATCAGTCATTGTACAGGAGAAGGAGGTGAGCTGTGACATCACATATTGTGAATGGTGGATCCTGTGTTATCTACTGTATATAGAGGTGTTATCAGTCATTGTACAGGAGGAGGAGGTGAGCTGTGACATCACCTATGTGATGTGAACCCTGTGTTATCTACTGTATATAGAGGTGTTATCATCACTGTAAAGAGGAGGTGAGCTGTGACATCACATATGTGAATGTGATTCTGTGTTATTACTGTATATAGAGTGTTATCAGTCATTGTACAGGAGGAGTGAGCTGTGATCACTATTGTGAAGTGAATCCTGTGTTATCTACTGTATATAGAGGTGTTATCAGTCACTGTAAAGGAGAGGTGAGCTGTGACATCACATATTGTGAATGGTGGATTCTGTGTTATCTACTGTATATAGAGGTGTTATCAGTCATTGTACAGGAGGAGGAGTGAGCTGTGACATCACCTATTGTGAATGGTGAATCCTGTGTTATCTACTGTATATAGAGGTGTTATCAGTCACTGTAAAGGAGGAGGTGAGCTGTGACATCACATATTGTGAATGGTGGATTCTGTGTTATCTACTGTATATAGAGGTGTTATCAGTCATTGTACAGGAGGAGGTGAGCTGTGACATCACCTATTGTGAATGGTGGATCCTGTGTTATCTACTGTATATAGAGGTGTTATCAGTCATTGTACAGGAGGAGGTGAGCTGTGACATCACCTATTGTGAATGGTGGATCCTGTGTTATCTACTGTATATAGAGGTGTTATCAGTCATTGTACAGGAGGAGGTGAGCTGTGACATCACATATTGTGAATGGTGGATTCTGTGTTATCTGCTGTATATAGAGGTGTTATCAGTCATTGTACAGGAGGAGGAGGTGAGCTGTGACATCACCTATTGTGAATGGTGGATCCGGATCCTGTGTTATCTACTGTATATAGAGGTGTTATCAGTCATTGTACAGGAGGAGGAGGTGAGCTGTGACATCACATATTGTGAATGGTGGATTCTGTGTTATCTGCTGTATATAGAGGTGTTATCAGTCATTGTACAGGAGGAGGAGGTGAGCTGTGACATCACCTATTGTGAATGGTGGATTCTATATTATCTACTGTATATAGAGGTGTTATTAGTCATTGTACAGGAGGAGGAGGTGAGCTGTGACATCACCTATTGTGAATGGTGGATCCTGTGTTATCTACTGTATATAGAGGTGTTATCAGTCATTGTACAGGAGGAGGAGGTGAGCTGTGACATCACCTATTGTGAATGTGGATCCTGTGTTATCTACTGTATATAGAGGTGTTATCAGTCATTGTACAGGAGGTGGAGGAGGAGGTGAGCTGTGACATCACCTATTGTGAATGTGGATCCTGTGTTATCTACTGTATATAGAGGTGTTATCAGTCATTGTACAGGAGGAGGTGAGCTGTGATATCCCCTATTAAGAATGGTGAATCCTGTGTTATCAGTAACTGTAATCCTGTCGGTAATGACAGTGAGACTACTGGAGTCTTCTGTACAGAATTAGAAGTGTTTGCTTAGTATAAGACCCAGTAGCCAGTGTGAAAATTGAAAGATTTCAGTTTTTTTTAAAAAAAATTGTGGTACAGAAAAGAAAATTGCATAAAACTTTTTTTTTAATACACTAAAAAAAGGTACACTAGCCTTTTTTTCTGATGACAAATTTTCTTTAATGTGCTGAAAACAAAATCTCTAGCTGACCTTTTGACACTCGTATGTTGCATTTGTGGTCTATTATCACGACTGACTCCCTACTCCATCCTACATTGTTCTCCTCTCTTGGATCACGCAGGTGATTGAGGATATTCATATGAAGGATACGACTCATCGATCGGTCACATAATTGCCCCTTTTTATACTTTGCACAAATTAATATTTTTACATATTTAAGTCCTAACATTTGGCTATTTATTACTTCAGGACTGTGGCGGATAGTAGTCTATTGTATGAGAATATCTAGAATCATTAATGAAACATTAATTCTTGTTTCTTTTCATAAAATGTAAGATGCACTTAACCCTTCGGTAGTATTTTATGTGACTGTGTTTGCTGTTAATTTCCACTGCCCTTACGGTTTCACACTTAGTTGATGTCTTCCGTGCTTCTATAGCCTAATTCCCAGGCTCCTGTAAAATGATGGGGGTTAGTAGTAGAACTAGAGCGCCATTTTAGACTCGCTACCTGATCCCTCTCGCCTGATTCCTCCTTTGTTTTTCCATCTTCATTTTCATCCCCGTTAATACCCATAGTTCAGGACAAAGCGATTCCGGGACGGTGTCCCCAAGTCAAACTCTGACAATGACTCGGATTATTCGGAGGATCATGATCTTAAACGAGAGACAGGTGAGACGTGGAAAAACGATGAACTGTCCATTGTGTACTGGTTCTGTCAAAACGAGTGGGGCAAAAATACATAATTGGGGTAAAGTCTCACAATGGGTGGTCCTCTGGTTAAGTCCTACAGTAAAGTGGATAACAATTGTGTCCATGGGTGCCATAGTTGGAGGGCAAGCAACCCCATGGGGCCTAAGATTTGCCATCGCTTTATGGTCGGTGTCGTACCACCTCTGATTCTGAGAGTGGAGCTGCCGCTGTTTGCTGTTTCACCCTTCAGTCTTTCTCTGCATCTGTCCACTTACTGTACACCACCTTATTCGTGGGAAAGGTACCAGCTTCAGGTCCTTGGTTCTCTGGTGGGGTGCCGCTTCTCAGGGTAAACTAAGGTAGTTCAGTACCCATCACTGTGGTCCCATCATTCTCCAGCTTATAGGGATCATACCCCATGAATCATAAAAATGATGGCATGTCCTACTGATAGAGTTGGTGCGAATCAATTTGCAGGACACGGTTATCGACCATGACGTTGTTCTGGAGGTATGAAAACCGCCTCTTACTTAACAGCATTCACAGTTCTTCTTTTGATTAGCTGGCTTGGCACGACCACTACAACGTTGACGTAGCGCAAGGCCATCTAATTAAGAGGAGCTATGGATGCCTGGGTGGTAAGAGACAGCTCTCACGGCTTCTGTTCAGCGCCCACAGATGAATTGGGTTGGGTGAATCATTTCACACTAACTCAAGAAATAACTCATTAAAATATAAAGCCTTTACCTGACAATACAGTAGTCGGGGCCAATACTATTAAAGATAGATAGGGGTCCATTTGGAAAAGTTACTGAGTGTAGTTCTAATGCTCCTTTTCTTACAACTGCCTCCAACCTTAGAAGTACCTGGTGGCTTCACTTTAACTGAAACCTCTGCTCTTCTTTTGCTCTTAGAAACTTGGAGAAGTGGTGATCAAGTTCCTGGAACGAGATCTAAGCCTTCCTGCCAGATGGCCTGCCTGGAGACCATCCGTATCCTATCCAGAGACAAATATGGATTAGCCCCTTTCACCAGCCGTTCCGCAATGCAGATCTTGGCCAGATATGCCGGCCTTGACTACTCTGAGGAGATGGAGGTGCCTCTTATCCCGGACAGTGAGAGCGCAGTGGAAGCTCTGAAGGGTCTCTGTAATATTGTGTACAACAGTGTTGAGGCCCAAGAAGTGGCCACCGAGCTGCGTCTAGTGTGTGGCTTGGCTCGCCGGCTGAAGCTTTACAATGAGACCAGGTCATCTCATGAGAGCAAGTTCTTCGACCTTCGCTTGCTCTTCCTTCTCACGGCTCTGAGGGTGGATGTGCGGAGACAGCTCGCCCGAGAGTTGAGAGGTGTCAGTCTCCTGACCGATGCACTGGAGAGCACTCTGGCCTTGAAATGGTCCGACATATATGAGGTGGTAACGGATCGTTTAGCGGCACCGTTGGGCAAAGAAGAAACTGAAAGGGTGATGGAAATCCTAAAGACTCTCTTTAATATCACCTTTGATATCAGCCGTAGGGAAGTCGATGAGGTGAGAGGTATTTTGCCATTTGGACCACTACCGATCCCTATTCCTAATAGAAAGGTGGCCACATGTGTTTGCTCCACTCTTCATTAATGTAAATGGCAAATATGGAACAGGCAGGTGAAGGGCACAAAGATCTATGCTCGGAAAACATCTTTTATTTACAGCAGAATTCTGACCGGTTGTAGCTCGGTTCATTCACGATATAGTATTTAGTAAGTATTAAATATCGAAGATACACCTTCTGCAGATATTGTACCTGGTCATTCAACATATAGAGAAGTCTATCCAATGGTGTTACTCCAAGGGGAGCAGGAACGGCAGCAGTTATAGGATAGGGTCTCGCAACTATGGAGGTCTATCTGCATGTACATACAGTTAGTGATGACCGTGCTCAATGTAAAGGGCTGGTAGACATCTATGCAGCCCCAAACTTAGAGGGGTTGTCCGCTTTCAGAAGCTTAGCTCCCAAGCTGTGTATGTAAAATATATAAAATGACAAACTCAACAGGTACTGGCTTTCCCTGTAACCTACACCGGCTCTTAACCACTGCTCCGGTCTTAGTGTTTTGGCCTCAGCGGTGACATCAACTCGACAACGCTCTTGCCAGTCACTGAGCTTAGTGGCACATGCTTCTGCGCTCAGTGACTGGCTAGAGTGGGGACTCGCGCTGTTGATGTGATGTCACCACTGCAGTCAAAATACTGATATCAGAGCTGCGGAAAGTCGGCAAAAGCCCCAGGGAGGGAGAGTACCTGTCGAGTTGGTTATTTTAGGTATTTTACACAATTTGGGTCCCACTTTCCAGAAAGTGAACATCCCCTTTTAATTTTACTATGGTGGCATATGGTTACTCCTGTTAAGCGTATTATTTCTTTGCAGCATTATTACTAATACTTATTCTACCTACTCCCCTGAGGGATTTATTTGTTTTTTTTTAAATCCACCAGTACAGTTCCAGAGATGTGCACCTTTTTATTTGGGGCTAAAGTTTTATGGTTTCTGCAAATTGGGCATGGCTCATGGGGAAATAATTCAAAGCAGCCTAAAGACATGCCCCGAGGATCCTGTGAGCCACGCCCCCGGCTGAAGACCATTTGCACGCTTTTTGTGTTTGCATGTTTCCTCTGTTGTGACATCACTGTGTGCATTATCCTTTCACTCCCAATAGTTACTGGCATCTACGCTATATGCTTTTTACCACTGAAGGTTTACAGCCTTGAACTCTGTATTAACAACATTCCAGAGCTATTTGGTAGATCTGAAGAATCTGTCACTCCAGCTCTCTTCACCGCCCAGTGCTGCTGCCTCCTGCTTGACTGACAGTTCCTTTGTCTGATGTCACACAGCATAGAGGCTGTCAGTCAAGCATCAGGCGGTGGCGCTGGGCGGTGAAGAGAGCTGGAGTGACACAGGCTTCAGATCTACCATAGTCCTTCAGCCTCATTTACATATAAACATATGAACTTGTCTTTGAGAAAGCTACACGCACATATAAGTAGTTTGGGGGGTGATATCCTGCTGACAAATTCCCTCTAAGAGGTATTGGTAGTTGACCTCTTTCTGGCAGTGTCCGTGTCCCTTCCCTGCCTGGATATTTCTGGCACTTTTCAAACCTTAATTAACTGGAAATTACTCAGAGCAATTTACATTAATTACCGTCATAATCATTCTTATTAATGAGAGCTCACAG
>JARQOD010000003.1:442130051-442189051 GCA_033576555.1 Oophaga sylvatica | reverse complement strand
ATATTTTTGCATTTTGTCCTGCACTTCTGTGGGGGCCTTCAGGGTCCCCTCCGGGGGCTTTTGCCCTCTCAGTTTAGTCCAGCCACTGTGTTTTGTACTTTTGCTTTTTCCAGTTTTTTCAGTGGCTGCTGTTTTTGTTACACCAGAGAACTAATTTAGGTGGTAGAGGTCGTGTGATCTCAGGTGATTTTGAAATTAGTAGAGTTGGTGTTTTTCAGGGTTTTCTGGGATTGCAGTAAGTATCCTTCCTATCCTTTTCTATTTAGATAGTTTGGGCCCCAGCGTTTGCTCATACTATTTTCTTTCTGTGTCAGTATTTCCTCTTGTCTAACCGCCATTACATGTTTGGGGGCTTTCTATTATCTTTGGGGTTCTGCTCCGGGGCAGATAGCTTTCCTATTTCTATCTTTAGGTGTAGTTAGTTTCTCAGGCTGTGACGAGGCGTCTAGGACCAACGTAGGAACGCTCCACGGCTGCCTCTAGTTGCGGTGGTTAGTCAGGGTACTGCAATCTCATAGATTCCAACTGCTCTGGTGTATTTCCTTTTTTGCCTGCACTCCTCAGCTACCGTAACATAACAGGGTACTTTATGTGGCGGGATTTGGAGTGGGGGATGGGGTACTTTATGTGGGGGGATTTGGAGTGGGGGATGGGGGTACTTTATGTGGGGGGATTTGGAGTGGGGGATGGGGGTACTTTATGTGGGGGGATTTGGAGTGGGGATGGGGTACTTAATGTGTGTGGGGGATTTGGCATGGGGATGGGGATTTGGAGTGGGGATGGGGGGATTTAATGTGTGTGGGGGGATTTGAGGACACTGAAGAGTATGTATAAGGTCATGTATGAGGAAACAGTATGGGGGATGGGTGCAGACACAGTATGGTGAGTGGGGGATGGGTGCAGACAGTATGGGGAGCGAACAGGTGAATGTACAGTACAGACCAAAAGTTTGGACACACCTCATTCAAAGATTTTTCTGTATTTTCATGACTATGAAAATTGTACATTCACACTGAAGGCATCAAAACTATGAATTAACACATGTGGAATTATATACTTAACAAAAAAGTGTGAAACAACTGAAAATATGTCTTATATTCTAGGTTCTTCAAAGTAGCCACCTTTTGCGTTTATGACTGCTTTGCACATTCTTGAAATTCTCTTGATGAGCTTCAAGAGGTAGTCACCGGAAATGGTCTTCCAACAGTCTTGAAGGAGTTCCCAGAGATACTAAGCACTGGTTGGCCCTTTTGCCTTCACTCTGCGGTCCAGCTCACCCCAAACCATCTCGATTGGGTTCAGGTCTGGTGACTGTGGAGGCCAGGTCATCTGGCGTAGCACCCCATCACTCTCCTCATTGGTCAAATAGCCCTTACACAGCCTGGAGGTGTGTTTGGGGTCATTGTCCTGTTGAAAAATAAATGATGGTCCAACTAAACGCAAACCGAATGGAATAGCATGCTGCTGCAAGATGCTGTGGTAGCCATGCTGGTTCAGTGTGCCTTCAATTTTGAATAAATCCCCAACAGTGTCACCAGCAAAGCACCCCCACATCATCACACCTCCTCCTCCATGCTTCACGGTGGGAACCAGGCATGTAGAGTCCAACCGTTCACCTTTTATGCGTCGCACAAAGACACGGTGGTTGGAACTAAAGATCTCAAATTTGGACTCATCAGACCAAAGCACAGATTTCCACTGGTCTAATGTCCATTCCTTGTGTTCTTTAGCCCAAACAAGTCTCTTCTGCTTGTTGCCTGTCCTTAGCAGTGGTTTCCTAGCAGCTATTTTACCATGAAGGCCTGCTGCACAAAGTCTCCTCATAACAGTTGTTGTAGAGATGTGTCTGCTGCTAGAACTCTGTGTGGCATTGACCTGTCTCTAATCTGAGCTGCTGTTAACCTGCGATTTCTGAGGCTGGTGACTCGGATAAACTTATCCTCAGAAGCAGAGGTGACTCTTGGTCTTCCTTTCCTGGGACGGTCCTCATGTGAGCCAGTTTTTTTGTAGCGCTTGATGGTTTTTGCAACTGCACTTGGGGACACTTTCAAAGTTTTCCCAATTTTTCGGACAGACTGACCTTCATTTTTTTAAGTAATGATGGCCACTCGTTTTTCTTTACTTAGCTGCTTTTTTATTGCCATAATACAAATTCTAACAGTCTATTCAGTAGGACTATCAGCTGTGTATCCACCAGACTTCTGCACAACACAACTGATGGTCCCAACTCCATTTATAAGGCAAGAAATCCCACTTATTAAACCTGACAGGGCACACCTGTGAAGTGAAAACCATTTCCGGTGACTACCTCTTGAAGCTCATCAAGAGTGTGCAAAGCAGTAATCAAAACAAAAGGTGGCTACTTTGAAGAACCTAGAATATAAGACATAATTTCAGTTGTTTCACACTTTTTCGTTAAGTATATAATTCCACATGTGTTAATTCATAGTTTTGATGCCTTCAGTGTGAATGTACAATTTTCATAGTCATGAAAATACAGAAAAATCTTTGAATGAGAAGGTGTGTCCAAACTTTTGGTCTGTACTGTATGTGGACACAGTAGGGGGAGTGAGGGTGATGGGTTGTGTGCAGACAGTATAGAGAGTGAGGGGGTAAATATATGAGGAGACAGTATGGTAAACAGGGGGGGGATGTGAGGAGACAGTACGAGGAGGGAGGGGAATAGTGTGAGGCAACAGTATATTGCAGATATTTTTATTTAGGAGCATTATAATGACTCTTCTATCTTTAAGCATACAAAAAAAGGCTGCACTCAAGCATACTAAAGCATGACAACATGGAATCCATGAAATTTAGAATAGCAATATGGCTTTGGAATATAAGGAAAAATTTGAGACGCTTAGTATAAACATTTGGCCAAACATTTTAAAGCCCAACAACCATCGTCAAGGTGGTCTCAATTCTGTTGAGTCCCTGACCTAATGTGAACATACCTCTATTTTGCTGATATCTGAATTTCTGGGTGAATATGCACCTCTGTCAGTAATGCCTGCATTTATGGGTAAAGTAGGGACCTGGTGTAATTAAAATCACCACCTGGTGGGGGCGGAGTGCTCGGTCAGCAAGCTAACATTCAATAGACAAAAAAACCTGACTGGCACATCCAGACTAATGTGAACTAGGTGCAAACCAAGGGAAGCTACCCCATGTAAAACATACAAAAAAGGCTGCACTCAAGCATACTAAAGCATGACAACATGGAATCCATGAAATTTAGAATAGCAATATGGCTTTGGAATATAAGGAAAAATTTGAGACGCTTAGTATAAACATTTGGCCAAACATTTTAAAGCCCAACAACCATCGTCAAGGTGGTCTCAATTCTGTTGAGTCCCTGACCTAATGTGAACATACCTCTATTAGGCTGATATCTGAATTTCTGGGTGAATATGCACCTCTGTCAGTAATGCCTGCATTTATGGGTAAAGTAGGGACCTGGTGTAATTAAAATCACCACCTGGTGGGGGCGGAGTGCTCGGTCAGCAAGCTAACATTCAATAGACAAAAAAACCTGACTGGCACATCCAGACTAATGTGAACTAGGTGCAAACCAAGGGAAGCTACCCCATGTAAAACATACAAAAAAAGGCTGCACTCAAGCATACTAAAGCATGACAACATGGAATCCATGAAATTTAGAATAGCAATATGGCTTTGGAATATAAGGAAAAATTTGAGACGCTTAGTATAAACATTTGGCCAAACATTTTAAAGCCCAACAACCATCGTCAAGGTGGTCTCAATTCTGTTGAGTCCCTGACCTAATGTGAACATACCTCTATTAGGCTGATATCTGAATTTCTGGGTGAATATGCACCTCTGTCAGTAATGCCTGCATTTATGGGTACAGTAGGGACCTGGTGTAATTAAAATCACCACCTGGTGGGGGCGGAGTGCTCGGTCAGCAAGCTAACATTCAATAGACAAAAAAACCTGACTGGCACATCCAGACTAATGTGAACTAGGTGAAAACCAAGGGAAGCAACCCTCATGTAACACATACAAATACATTTTTTTTGTATGTTTTACATGGGGTAGCTTCCCTTGGTTTGCACCTAGTTCACATTAGTCTGGATGTGCCAGTCAGGTTTTTTTGTCTATTGAATGTTAGCTTGCTGACCGAGCACTCCGCCCCCACCAGGTGGTGATTTTAATTACACCAGGTCCCTACTTTACCCATAAATGCAGGCATTACTGACAGAGGTGCATATTCACCCAGAAATTCAGATATCAGCCTAATAGAGGTATGTTCACATTAGGTCAGGGACTCAACAGAATTGAGACCACCTTGACGATGGTTGTTGGGCTTTAAAATGTTTGGCCAAATGTTTATACTAAGCGTCTCAAATTTTTCCTTATATTCCAAAGCCATATTGCTATTCTAAATTTCATGGATTCCATGTTGTCATGCTTTAGTATGCTTGAGTGCAGCCTTTTTTTGTATGTTTTACATGGGGGTAGCTTCCCTTGGTTTGCACCTAGTTCACATTAGTCTGGATGTGCCAGTCAGGTTTTTTTGTCTATTGAATGTTAGCTTGCTGACCGAGCACTCCGCCCCCACCAGGTGGTGATTTTAATTACACCAGGTCCCTACTTTACCCATAAATGCAGGCATTACTGACAGAGGTGCATATTCACCCAGAAATTCAGATATCAGCCTAATAGAGGTAGGTTCACATTAGGTCAGGGACTCAACAGAATTGAGACCACCTTGACGATGGTTGTTGGGCTTTAAAATGTTTGGCCAAATGTTTATACTAAGCGTCTCAAATTTTTCCTTATATCCAAAGCCATATTGCTATTCTAAATTTCATGGATTCCATGTTGTCATGCTTTAGTATGCTTGAGTGCAGCCTTTTTTTGTATGTTTTACATGGGGGTAGCTTCCCTTGGTTTGCACCTAGTTCACATTAGTCTGGATGTGCCAGTCAGGTTTTTTTGTCTATTGAATGTTAGCTTGCTGACCGAGCACTCCGCCCCCACCAGGTGGTGATTTTAATTACACCAGGTCCCTACTTTACCCATAAATGCAGGCATTACTGACAGAGGTGCATATTCACCCAGAAATTCAGATATCAGCCTAATAGAGGTATGTTTACATTAGGTCAGGGACTCAACAGAATTGAGACCACCTTGACGATGGTTGTTGGGCTTTAAAATGTTTGGCCAAATGTTTATACTAAGCGTCTCAAATTTTTCCTTATATTCCAAAGCCATATTGCTATTCTAAATTTCATGGATTCCATGTTGTCATGCTTTAGTATGCTTGAGTGCAGCCTTTTTTTGTATGTTTTACATGGGGGTAGCTTCCCTTGGTTTGCACCTAGTTCACATTAGTCTGGATGTGCCAGTCAGGTTTTTTTGTCTATTGAATGTTAGCTTGCTGACCGAGCACTCCGCCCCCACCAGGTGGTGATTTTAATTACACCAGGTCCCTACCTTACCCATAAATGCAGGCATTACTGACAGAGGTGCATATTCACCCAGAAATTCAGATATCAGTCTAATAGAGGTATGTTCACATTAGGTCAGGGACTCAACAGAATTGAGACCACCTTGACGATGGTTGTTGGGCTTTAAAATGTTTGGCCAAATGTTTATACTAAGCGTCTCAAATTTTTCCTTATATTCCAAAGCCATATTGCTATTTTAAATTTCATGGATTCCATGTTGTCATGCTTGAGTGCAGCCTTTTTTGTATGTTTTACATGGGGGTAGCTTCCCTTGGTTTGCACCTAGTTCACATTAGTCTGGATGTGCCAGTCAGGTTTTTTTGTCTATTGAATGTTAGCTTGCTGACCGAGCACTCCGCCCCCACCAGGTGGTGATTTTAATTACACCAGGTCCCTACTTTACCCATAATTGCAGGCATTACTGACAGAGGTGCATATTCACCCAGAAATTCAGATATCAGCCTAATAGAGGTATGTTCACATTAGGTCAGGGACTCAACAGAATTGAGACCACCTTGACGATGGTTGTTGGGCTTTAAAATGTTTGGCTAAATGTTTATACTAAGCGTCTCAAATTTTTCCTTATATTCCAAAGCCATATTGCTATTCTAAATTTCATGGATTCCATGTTGTCATGCTTTAGTATGCTTGAGTGCAGCCTTTTTTTGTATGTTTTACATGGGGGTAGCTTCCCTTGGTTTGCACCTAGTTCACATTAGTCTGGATGTGCCAGTCAGGTTTTTTTGTCTATTGAATGTTAGCTTGCTGACCGAGCACTCCGCCCCCACCAGGTGGTAATTTTAATTACACCAGGTCCCTACTTTACCCATAAATGCAGGCATTACTGACAGAGGTGCATATTCACCCAGAAATTCAGATATCAGCCTAATAGAGGTATGTTCACATTAGGTCAGGGACTCAACAGAATTGAGACCACCTTGACGATGGTTGGTGGGCTTTAAAATGTTTGGCCAAATGTTTATACTAAGCGTCTCAAATTTTTCCTTATATTCCAAAGCCATATTGCTATTCTAAATTTCATGGATTCCATGTTGTCATGCTTTAGTATGCTTGAGTGCAGCCTTTTTTTGTATGTCTTCTATCTTTAAGGGCGTCGTGTGGAGATTTGCTGCAGAAGACAGGAGAAGATGGAAGTCTGCAGAGACAGCTGTGGATGAGAAAACTCATCATGGGGTCTGGACAAGAAGAAGAAAAGAAGGAGACAACGTCATCTATAAGGTACCTGGATGTAAATGTTATTTGTGAAATTGACTAATTCTTATGTTTTTATTTATGTTAGGAGCACTAAAGGAGTTCTCCAGGTCTGTGCTGAGTCTGCAGACATTCTATGTGACTGCAGACTTCTGAATTCTCACAGTGCTCACTGCACCCTCTTAGGGTATGTTTCCACGGTCAGTAAATGCTGCGTGTTTGATGCTGTGTACTGGCGCAGGGTCAAACACGCAGCGTCCAGATGTTACAGCATAGTGGAGGGGATTTCATGAAATCCCATCTCCACTATGCGTTAAAACACGCAGGCGGCAGACCTGCACTAACGGACATGCGGCGCGTCTTTTTAGATCGCAGCATGTGCTTTTACGCTCCGTCGCCGCAAGGTAAATAACACAGGCCTATGTAGCGCTGCGGCGATTCCGGATGTGTTCAATGAGCACATTCGGATTCACCGCGCATTCAGAAGGGGCGGGCTTTGGGCGGAGCGGACTTTCCACTCCGTCCAAAGCGCTGTGGTTCCAGAACGTGGAACCACACCCTTAGGATTCTCTCGTGCCGGTGATTTACATACATACAGTCACATGCTGACTAGACATGTGTGGCCTCACTCAATGAAAATGAACAGAGCGAGGCCGGGCACGTCTAGTCGGAATGTGGCCAGAAGTATATAAATCACATGCTTGTGCTGACATGACCGTGTACTCTTGATACCGGCAAGAGAGAATCCTAAAAGTGTGCAGAGCATTCGTTGTGAGAATTCAGAAGCTGCAATGTCAGGATTCAGCTCTGCAGGTTCCAGTAGTCATCACATGGACACTTCACTCATATGTGACTTTCATACTTATGGTCCTGTGACAACGAGCTTCTCTTCCTGCTTCTCTCAGTTTTTCACTGAACATTGAGAGCATTAGGGAGAGCAGCTCGTCGGTACATGACTAAGGCTGGAGTCACACTGGCGACAAAATCGGACGACTGCAATGCGATGAAATATCGCATTGCAGTCGGACCTATGTTAATCTATGGAGCAGCTCCCAGTATCAGATTTTTTGTGGTCCGTTTTAAACGTCCGAGTGCAATCGCAGCATGCTGCGATTGTCACCGATTGTGGGTCGACTATCGCCAATGCAAGTCTATGGGAGCGATCAAAAATCGGATTACAAACGGACCACACTGTGTGACTTGCGATTAAATCGCATCAGTGTCCTTTAGAAAAGCCGGCAATTCATCCCCGGCTATACTGTAAAATCACACTGACAGCTTTAATAAAGAATCGAATCAATACATATCCACACATAGAATCCACATATATATATATATATATATATATATATATATGTCATTGTGACATATATATATATATACATATATTTATAGTTGTTACACTTCTACATACTGTAATAGCCACTAATTCAATTGCCGGCTTCAGTGAAATCACAGAAGCCGACATGAAATGATACATTGTTTCCACACATTTAACCATGTAATTTCATGTATTTTTATATATGTTTGAAACATACAATTACATGAGTATATGTGTGCTAAATTTCAGACATGTAGGGGTTAATTAAAGGTGTAAATTTGTTGAAAAAAAATGTGTGGGCTCCCGCTGTATTTTCTCCACCAGACAGACAAAGCAAGCGAGTGGGGGCAGATAATAATAGCCTAGGGAGGGTACATTTTTTTTGTGCCCCCCCTGGCTACTAACATCTGCCCCCAGACACCCCAGAAAGGGCAAATCTATAATTAGATTCGCCCTTTCTGGCACTTTGCCCGTCTATTCCCATTGCCCTGTAGCGGTGGCGAATGGGTTAATCTCACATTAATGTCACCTTAGTATTGAAAGGTGACCTTAAGGTAGGTTAATAATTGAGAGCTGTCAATTAGACAACTATCAATTATTAATCCTATTGTAGTAAATTAAAAAAAACACAGACACATTAATTAAAAATTATTTTAATGAAATAAAAACACCTTTTTTTGACCATATTTTATTTTACACTTAATCCGTGCGAAGCCATTGATCTCCTAAAATAAAGAAAAAATAATAAAACAACATTATTCTTACCTATTCCGCCGATCTGTCACGTCCCACGCTGTAATCCTTCACAAAGGGTTAACTAGCTTTGAGCCAAGCAGTGCAAGTAATCCTGCATGCTCAGCTCAAAGCTCCTGAATGAATAAGTTCCTCTCCTGGCGACAGGAGAGGATCTGTTTCATGAATGAAGCTTAATTGATTGTGTCCACTTTCCCTTTAGGTCAGGTCACTAAAGTTAAATTGCCAATAAATCAATTAAGCTCCATTCATGAATCTATTCCTCTCCTTTCTGTGGTAGAGGAAGTTATTCATTCATGGGGTTACAGCTAGTAGACAGAATTATCTCCCTGCTAACTGTAACCTCTTAACCCTTTCTGATGGATTACAGCGTGGGACCTGACTGTACATCGGATTGGTAAGAATAATTTTGCTTTTTTATTTTATTTTTATTACAGTAAATGGTTTTAGCAGGAAAATAAAATATGGTAAAAAACTGTGTGATTATTTAATTAAACTTATTTTTTATTAAACTGTGTGTGTTTGATTTTTCTTTCATACAATAGGATTAATAATTGATAGTTGTCTAATTGACAGCTATCAATTATTAACCTGCCTTAAGGTCACCTTTCAATACTAAGGTGACATTAAGGTAAGATTATTAACCCATTCGCCACCGCTACAGGGCAATGGGAATAGACGGGCAAAGTGCCAGAAAGGGCGAATCTAGTTATAGATTTGCCCTTTCTGGGGTGTCTGGGGGCAGATGTTAGTAGCCAGGGGGGGCACAAAAAAAATGTACCCTCCCTAGGCTGTTATTATCTGCCCCCACTCGCTTGCTTTGTCTGTCTGGTGGAGAAAATACAGCGGGAGCCCACGCATTTTTTTTCAACGAATTTACACCTTTAATTAACCCCTACATGTCTGAAATTTAGCACACATATACTCATGTAATTGTATGTTTCAAAC
Organism: Oophaga sylvatica; assembly: GCA_033576555.1. Classification (NCBI taxonomy): domain Eukaryota; kingdom Metazoa; phylum Chordata; class Amphibia; order Anura; family Dendrobatidae; genus Oophaga; species Oophaga sylvatica. The sequence goes on along the minus strand of JARQOD010000003.1, from coordinate 442,179,343 downwards.
ATATATAAAAATACATGAAATTACATGGTTAAATGTGTGGAAACAATGTATCATTTCATGTCGGCTTCTGTGATTTCACTGAAGCCGGCAATTGAATTAGCGGCTATAACAGTATGTAGAAGTGTAAGAACTATAAATATATGTATATATATGTCACAATGACATGTATATATATATATATATATATATATATATATGTGTTCTATGTGTATATATCTATTCTTTCTTTTGGCATTTAAATACTATTCTTTTGGATCCATTATATGTCAGTTTTGCAAGCCTGCGAGAAAATCTCGCAAGTCGGATGAAAATCGGATGTTACAAGGTACATACACATGCGACTAAATCGCATCTTTGAAGGAAAATCGGATGCCAGAAGGATGTGTGATGTTTTTTATTTTGATCCGATTGTCGACCGTCTAAAACGGACCGATTTTTTGTGGTTGTGTGTGACTCCGGCCTAAGTGTGCAAATCCGCATATGTGCTTGGGGGGGGGGCGCCGAACCGAATTCTTGCCAGAAAGCCTAGATACATCTCTGTGTCCATCCTAACCTATGACTTAGTGAATCAACCTTATCAGGTGAACCTGAAATCTAGGAATCCTTTATTCTCGGCTCTTCAGTTTAGTCCAATCTCTACATCCTTAAAAGTATGATCTAAAAGATATTAAATTTTTATCTCAATCAGCAAAGGCAGAAAAGAGGAAATAATATATAAACACCCGACTGAGGTCTTTGGGTCAACGTAATACTACGAAAAAATGCAAAAGAAAAGTTTGTATCTACCCCAAATTGGTATCATTAAAACCATTAACTCGCCACACAAAATACAAGACTTCACACAGCACCAATGAAGGAAAAGAACAAATGTTAAGGACTTTGGAAAATGGCGACATAAAGTGAACAAAAAAAATAAACAATTTTTTGAAAATGCTGTCACTGCACAAATAAAAAAAGAACTTTACATGTTTGGTATTGCTTTAATGGTACTGATCTGGATAATCACTCCATTTTTAGTTTACTATGAATGGCATAAAAACAAAACTCACAAAAAAGAATTGCATAATTCAACACAATTTTAACAATTTTTTTTCCTGTTTTCCAATAGAACATACTTCAACCTACTAGGATCAATGATCACTCAGGATGCAGTGACGACACCGGAAGTCAACAGGAGAATAGCTATGGGGAACTCAACAATGAAGTCATTGGACTTGGTCTTCAAATCGAGGAACATTTCTCGGGCGATGAACACTCGGCTCATACATAGTCTGGTCTTTTCTGTTGTAACTTATGGATGCGATACCTGGGCGATAAAGAAACAAGACAGAAGAAGAATTGACGCCTTCGAAATGTGGTGCTGGAGAAGGATGTTATCACTACCATGGATGGTAAGGAACAAATAAATCATTCTGGAACAATTCAAGCCAGACATGTCACTCAAAGCAAGGATCACCAAGCTACAATTTGCCTACTTTGGACTCATCATAGGGTGAGTTTCCACGGTCAGGATACGCTGCGTGTTTGGCGCTGTGCGCTGGCGCAGCGCCAAACACGCAGCGTCCAGATGTTACAGCATAGTGGAGGGGATTTCAAGAAATCCCGTCTCCACTATGCGTAACAATACGCAGGTGGCAAACCTGCGTAAACGGACATGCGGCGCGTCTTTTTAGACCGCAGCATGTCCTCGCGTATTGCGGCGACGGTGCTCGCCGCAACAGAATTAACACAGGGCTATGTAGCCCTGCGTTCTTTCCGGAGGTGTTCTGGAGGTGTCCTGAACACCTCCGGAAAGATCGCGCGTCATACAGGGGGCGGGGCTTAGACGGAGCGGAATTTCCGCTCCGTCCAAAACGCTGTGGTTCCGGACCGTGGAACCACAGCCATAGGAAGAGAGCAATCACTGGAGAAGGACATCATGGTTGGAAGAATAGAAGTAACAAGGAGAAGAGGAAAACCAGCAACTGATGGCTTGATACAACCAAGATAATGGTGGAGAAGACCCTGGTGGACCTATCTAGGCTTACACAAGAATGATCTTCCTACATAACTTTCATCCATCAAGTCGCCATGGCTCGGGATCGAGCCAAAGGCGGTTAGTAATAACAATAAATTTCCAATACATAGAATAGTATAATTCAAAACTTTAACAAACAGGACCTCATAAATCTATGTGGACATGAACATAAAAACGTTATGGATGTTGGAAGAAGGGGAGGAAAAAACGGAAACGGAAAAAGGGAAAAATCACCCGGGCGTGAAGGGGTAGTGATGGACTTCTGTGCAGTGCTAAGACCACCATTGTCGGTGGCCTTTTTTGTTTTCAGAACAGAAGGTGAATGTGGAAGAATATCATAATGATCTGTTGTAACAACATGTTATTATGTTCCAGATTCTTTTACGAATTCAGTCGCCCACATTATATGACTTCCATTTTTTTTTATCTGTCCAAAAAAAAATAAAAAAATGGTATCAGGCGGCTTAATGTTTGCAGACCTAACGCTTCTTATCTGTTCAAACATGTTCAGCAAAGAGACGCAGACAGGAAGTCAAAGGCCAGAGAGGGTCTTGATATCGATAGGTTAATGGGAATTTAAAAAGGTTGTCTCAGAGATGTTAATTAAAAAATGTTTACCCAGCCGCCGCTCTAAATATCAGGCTGACACGCGCTGTGTACTCATGTACCGCCAGAGGTTAGCCCGTTGGATTTGATAAAGAGGAACAAATATTTTATAAGCTTTTTTTTTACAGTCTGGAGTTCTAGGTAATTGCATGGATAGCAATTCCCGAATATTATAAATAGGAGCTACATGCAAAAATTTGACATTTCCCTATTGGTGTTTGAGAATTTATGGTAGTGATTTTTCGCTGTTGATGTTTCGGAGAAAAGTTATTGCATGCGCGGGCCATAACCCTCCCGGGCCTGCTCTGACTTGGTTCTTTTGATGATATCTGCTCTTGAGCCATACTTGTCTCGGTTTGAAAGGGTCTTGTTTCAGATTTCACTGATGGTTTATGGGACCATTCACGTCTGTGATTTTTCACGGACTGAGCGGTCTCCAAAAATTCACAGTGACATATCCGATTTTGATGTGAGGATCAGATCAAAATCGACAATGAAAGTGAATAGGTCTGTGAAAAAAATCGGACTGCAATCAGATGACATCTGAGTGCAGCCCGCTTTTCATGGACTGTCAGAATGAAGAAAGTGAAGACATTTTTAGAAAAAGAGATAACACTCAGATCACACAGAGTCTGATCTGAATAATCAGTCAGTTTTCTCATACATGGAAAAATCAGACATGTGAAGGAGTCTTTGAGAAGCGCAGCATTTCAGAAGGGAGGGATATGTTCTGCTTGGGAGATTTAGGAACTCTTTTCGGAAGGCCCCCTTTCTTCAAGAAAATTCTGCACATTAGGGACACTTTGCAAATTTGTCTTTACCCTAAATTTATCAAATCTGCACCCAGTTAGGGTCTTTAGCCATTGCACCATTTCTCGCTGCTACTTTAGAAAGACGCATGGCTCAATGCGGCACTTTTTATTAAGTTTATTGAAAAACAGCTTCACATGTGCAGCACATGTAGATAATCAAAGTCAACCCATGCTTTTGTCAAAAACGTGTTCATGGGCTGTAACTGGTAGTCCTATTCCCTTAACCCCTTTACCACCTTGGGATTTTCCATTTTTGCGTTTTCATTTTTTGCTCCCCTCCTTCCCAAAGTCATAACTTTTTTTTTATTGAGGGCTATTTAGTGAGGGCTTGCTCTTTTGCGGGACGAGTTGTACTTTTGAATGACACCATTCCTTTCACCATATAATGTACTGGAAAATGGGGGAAAAAATTCCTATTGCGGTGAAATTTCAAACAAAGTGCAATTTCACAATTGTTTTTTGTTTTTTTACCTTGTTCACTAGATGCTAAAACTGACCTGTCATTATGATTCTCCAGGTCATTACGAGTTCATAGACATCAAACATGTCTATGTTCTTTTTTATTTATTTGATTTGATTTTTTTATGCCATTTATCGATTGGATTAATTCTTGTTATATTTTGATAGATCGGACTATTCTAAACGTGGCGATACCAAATATGTGTATTTTGTTTTATTGTTTTATTTTGAATGGGGCAAAAGGAGGGTGATTTGAACTTTTATATTTAAAATTTTTTTTATATTTTTTTAAAACTTTTTTTTACTTCTTACTGTGTTCAGTAGTCTCCTTAGGAGACTTGAGGCTGCGATCTTCTGATCACTTGTGCTACAATATCAGAGCTGCAGCCCTGCTATGTGTAGCAGAAATGATCATCTACTATGAACGCCGGCCACTGGGCGACGCTCATAGCAGGTCTGCAATGACAAGTACAGGGGTCTCCTTCAGACCCCCGGTTGTCATGCCAACCCACAGTTGCGCCGCCGCAATCATGTGACAGGGGCGCCGATGGACGTGGTTAGTGACGCTCTTCCAGTGCACCCGTGTTAAATGCCGCCGTCGGAGATTGTCAGTGCGATTCCACCCGCAGCTGTTAGGTGCACTTGTCAGCTGATCAGATCAGCTGTCATGTGACGGGAAAGATTCGGGCTCAGCGCAGGAGCCCGCATCAAAAGGGAGATACATGACCAATTACTTACCTATACGTCATAGGTCATGAATGGACTAAAGGGAATCTATCACCAGGTTTCTTTTTCCAGCTAATCTGAGAGCAGCACAATGTAGGGACACAGACCATGATTTCAGTGATGGGTCACTTACTGGGCTGCTGGTTGTAGTTGTGATAAAATTACTGTTTATCAGCAGGAGATTTTCACTAGAGGACTAGTAAACCTGATGCTAGGTAGTTCAACCACGCCCCCCACAATTGGGCAGGTTTCTGCCTATGCACTGTGTATACATAAAGCAGCCAATCAGTGGTGTGGGCGGGGTTATACACAGCTCAGCTGAATGTACAGCAGATACAATTTTATCAAAACTGCAGCAAGCAGCCCAGTAAGTGACGCATCGTTGCAATTAGGGTCTCTGTCTCTACAACATGCTGCTTTCAGATTAGATGAAAGAAACGTGGTAACAGATTCCCTTTAAATGTTACCAAACTACAATGCCAAAAACTATCCTACAGGCAACAGCTTAGTCGAATTTGGATACAATGTAAAAAAAAGTGCAAAACATATCCAACCACATTTCCCAGGTGTATGCTCCAGGGACCGTCCATGGTTTCAGCAAATCAGTCTCAGTCTGGTGCTACTTCCCTCTAGCATGTGTCTTGACAGATAGATATCTCGATTTTTATGGTTTTGCCCTTCAGTGATTTCCAAACCATTTCATTTCAGAATCTAGTTATTCATTGTTACTGCAGATTGTGGCTTCGGTGCTGTCAGCAGAGACGTCGCAAGGGACCAGGACACATAGAAGTGTGCTGCTGTGTACTCTATTGTTCCAACCCCATTTTTTGGCTCCTTAAGCCTTGGAGGGAAGGACTTTACCAGCAAAGTTTATATTGTTCTTTATAGTCCAAATATATTGTTGTCTTATATGTAATAAAGGGGCAGGGAACTTAAAAGAGACCAGGGGCCCCACTGCAAAACACAAACAGGGGTCCCACTCTGTCCTTCTTCAATAGCAAGTGCACAACGTGAAAGTTATCTGAATAGTTTAATCCTTTTTATCTGTCTCATGTATCTTTCCGTAATACACAATACTGTACACAGTGATGTAACAGTACAGGCAGTAATGCACACAGTGATATCACAGTACAGGCAGTAATGCACACAGTGATATCACAGTACAGGCAGTAATGCACACAGTGATATCACAGTACAGGCAGTAATGCACACAGTGATATCACAGTACAGGCAGTAATGCACACAGTGATATCACAGTACAGGCAGTAATGCACACAGTGATATCACAGTACAGACAGTAATGCACACAGTGATATCACAGTACAGACAGTAATGCACACAGTGATATCACAGTACAGGCAGTAATGCACACAGTGATATCACAGTACAGGTAGTAATGCACACAGTGATATCACAGTACAGGCAGTAATGCACACAGTGATATCACAGTACAGGCAGTAATGCACACAGTGATATCACAGTACAGGTAGTAATGCAAACAGTGAAATCACAGTACAGGCAGTAATGCACACAGTGATATCACAGTACAGGCAGTAATGCACACAGTGATATCACAGTACAGGCAGTAATGCACACAGTGATGTAACAGTACAGGTAGTAATGCACACAGTGATATCACAGTACAGGTAGTAATGCACACAGTGATATCACAGTACAGGCAGTAATGCACACAGTGATATCACAGTACAGGTAGTAATGCATACAGTGATATCACAGTACAGGAAGTAATGCACACAGTGATATTGTGTCGACCCGCCACCACAATTGTGGGTTACCAGGGCAATGGGGTACTCAGAGCCGAGCCCGTAGAAGTCTATGGGGATTGTCACAGGTAGCTGTGGCTCGGTCTGTGGCCCTGGCGGTCTGGCGTATGTTGGGGACGTATTTACAGGGGATAGGTTTATATACAGTTCGTGACGCCACCTGTAGTATTCTGGTAATTAGTACCAGCGCTGCTGTAGATCTCTGAGGGGATGGTGATGCAGCTAGATGTCGGGTCCCCTACAGGTGGGACTCTTCCCTCAGGTCTATGAAGTTAGTGAAGTCGGGTGCAGGTAAATAACACAGTCTCACACGGTCAGCGTCTTTCCATACCTTTACTTGTAAGATGTTCAGGCAGGTCCCAGGGAGGCTGATCCAAGGAGAGTGTATCTTGAGACAGCAGCTGGACAAGTTAGGGGCCTCCTTTACTTCCAATACAATGAGTACAACCAGCCTGAAGCGTAGTTCCCTCAATATCTCCAGCTAATCTATAGCTGTACCGCCCAGTCAGCTTTGTGTTAGGAGCCTTCCTGCGAGGGAGCTGAATTCTTATCTTATCGTGCACTGATTCAAAGTCTTCACTCCCCCTGACCCCAGTTACGTACTGACTATAAGGGGCTTGTTTGCCGCGACCTAAGGTCCGGTAAATTCCTGGTTTTCTATCACTATGCTTGAAAACAGTAGTGATCCTTCGGTCCCCAGTGACCGGTAGCAATGTGCAGGACTTCTTCAATCCGTAAGCACTATTCCAATAAACCACTGTGCCTTTCGCCTTGTCCTCGCTGGTAACATAAGCACTCACACTAGCCAAGGGTCGAGCAGTCACTTCTTTCTTTTCCTTCACTTCAAAGTTAGTTACAGATGCTCAGTTTTCAATAGGCAGGAGCACGTCTCTGAACCTTATACCGTCCTTTAGACAGGATACTGAAGACTTTCTGCACTAAACTTCTTCTTTCCTTCCAGTGTATGCTGATGAGGTACAGCTCTGACTAGGCTAAGGTGAATTAAAGCACCTATACTAGACTCCACTTTCCGAACTGATGATAGAGCAATCTGGACTGCTTCCTCCCTCCAGACGTCTTCTCTCTCTGAAGTCAGGAACTAAACTCCAGACGTCTTCTCTGTCCGAAGACAGGAACTAGACTCACTAAATCACTCTAACACATACGCCTTGACCACTCCCTCAAGAGTAAACTCCACTACCCTAAGGGTGTGTCTAGTATATGTTGAGTGAATGAATATTTAGCATTAAACTGCTGTCTCGCCACACACACTCCAGGGTACTGCGTGTGCCTAACACCAGGGCTACACATTCCCCCATGGTAAAAGACAGCACTCCCGGGCTGTAAAATACAAAAGAGACATTTTTGTTTATGCATGAAAACATTAAACAATTAACGTTGGTTCGTCCCATCCGGGAGGTGAGGATATCTTGAACGTTGCAAACATTATAGAAATACAAAAAGTATTAAATAGCATTCAATAAATATACGGTATACTTGTGAAGGACCCGCACCAAACCTTCAACGTGGGTCCTGGGTGGGCTGCAGGACATCCAAATGCAGACCTCACTCAGTGCCACACCACAGGGTTTTGTTTTCAGAGGTAGTTGTACTGGTTTATGTAAAACCAAGATAAGGCACCGAAGCGCAACTATTTACAAGTAAGTTCTGGGTTGGCACAGTCCTCAACCTCAAAGTCCATTGTAAAACCAAATACGCAGATATAATATCACATTATTATACTAAAGTGCAAAACTTTTTCTAGTTACTATTTACCCAGCCGGGCATTCTACGGTTAGCAAAATATATATGCATCATATACGTTGTACTTTTCAACTTGTGCAAAAACTTATAAAACATTTTCAAACTTTCTACAATATTACTTATGGTAGACCCTATAGGGATCTCACCGATTCTACTTTACTTTATTCATTTACTTCTAATACACTTTCCACTACATTTTCCACCCCGGGGGCTGGAACAATGCAATGGGCCCTAGATCCCAGGACTAGCAAATCATGCGCTGCGATTAGGGTCTGGGTCGCCACAGTTCTCGTGCGAACCTCTAGGGGCGCAACGGGTACATTCTCCTCACGTGACACCGATTGCGTTTCAATCACAGTTAACGATATGGACCGTGTCATGGATTGCGATTGAGACTGGGTCGCATGTTGCGATGTAGATATAACTTTCTTTTGCGATGAACTCTGGGTCGCTAGTTGCGATGAATTTACAGGGGGCGATGCTGGGGCACGGCCGGTTACTGCTTGATCTAGAGATGGGGACGCTGCGGTCAGGGTGACGGTACCTGCGTCTGGGACGGGGTCACGGACGATGGTGACGTTAAGGGCATACCATCCCTTCATTCCCCAGTGCCGCGTATATGTGACGATGTCTCCATTGGCTAAGTCCCTCCCGGGATGGCCTTGCGGCAGGTGGGATTCTACGTCACGCCTGCTGACAAAGACCCCTGGGTAGAGGCCCAGTTCACGGATAAAGCCCCAGCCCTTCCGGAGCTGGAACTCAGTCACACACCCCTGCCGCCGCGGTTCCCTCAGGGTACCTTTATCTCTCCGGACACTCTCTTTGTCCGCGATCAGCTCTGCATATTGTCGCTGACGGTTCCGCTGAGTTTCCCGCTCTTCCTCCTGCTGGCGTTTCTTCTTCTCCTCACGACTCTGCCATTCCTGTTCCCACTGGGCGGTATAGGCGACGTCATCCAGGCGCGCCATTTCGTCCCAGTCCACATCTGGTAGTGACGGACAGGACCCCTCCGGTGTCCCTGCCGGGGACCGATCATCTGCTGCGGCCTCTTGGCCGGGCGGGCGTTCCAGGATTGGCTGTACCTCCTCAACCTCCTTCGCTTCCACCGCTTCACCGGTGGGATCGGGATCGGTACTTTCGGGGGCAGCCTCCGGTTGCTCCTTCGCCTTGGGCAGCAGACTCTTCGGTATCTGGAATCGTGGGGGGTCGTTGAGGGGAGAGATCACCGTGTCCCACAGCCTCCGCTGTTCCAGGGTACGCCGGCGTCTCTCGATCTCTTCATAGCCAGGTTGGTACTGGACCATCTTCTTCAGGCGTGCATTTTCTTCTTGAATCTCTAGCAACGCCTGTTGCAGGTGCAGGACCACGGATAACTCCGATGCTGGTGGCAGCTTGGCTGGGGCACGGGGCCTGCCTTCCTCCGCTTCCCTGCTCGGCTGCACACGTCCTGCTTCCATGATGTTCCAGAAGATTCTTTCTTCTTTCTGCGGAGACATCCGGTCTCTTCCGTGGAGGTGGGGTTTGCGTCTCCTCCTCCTCGCAGGGAAGGTGAAGAGGAGGCGGACCTCCTTTGCTGTAGGGCAGGATCGCATATTGTAATAGCACTTTGAGAGGGCAGGCATTTTCTTCGCGCCACAGGGGGGTAGACGCCCACGAAGGTACGCCCACCTTCTTCTCCAGCGCCTGAGGGCGCAAATATGGCGACAAAAATGGCGATTTTGGCGCCAAAAGTGAAAACAGTCCTTTTTCACAAAAACAATTCCTTAGGCACACAGGGCTCGCAATTCTGCGAGTTTCGCATCCTGTTCGTGACGCCAAGTTGTGTCGACCCGCCACCACAATTGTGGGTTACCAGGGCAATGGGGTACTCAGAGCCGAGCCCGTAGAAGTCTATGGGATTGTCACAGGTAGCTGTGGCTCGGTCTGTGGCCCTGGCGGTCTGGCGTATGTTGGGGACGTATTTACAGGGGATAGGTTTATATACAGTTCGTGACGCCACCTGTAGTATTCTGGTAATTAGTACCAGCGCTGCTGTAGATCTCTGAGGGGATGGTGATGCAGCTAGATGTCGGGTCCCCTACAGGTGGGACTCTTCCCTCAGGTCTATGAAGTTAGTGAAGTCGGGTGCAGGTAAATAACACAGTCTCACACGGTCAGCGTCTTTCCATACCTTTACTTGTAAGATGTTCAGGCAGGTCCCAGGGAGGCTGATCCAAGGAGAGTGTATCTTGAGACAGCAGCTGGACAAGTTAGGGGCCTCCTTTACTTCCAATACAATGAGTACAACCAGCCTGAAGCGTAGTTCCCTCAATATCTCCAGCTAATCTATAGCTGTACCGCCCAGTCAGCTTTGTGTTAGGAGCCTTCCTGCGAGGGAGCTGAATTCTTATCTTATCGTGCACTGATTCAAAGTCTTCACTCCCCCTGACCCCAGTTACGTACTGACTATAAGGGGCTTGTTTGCCGCGACCTAAGGTCCGGTAAATTCCTGGTTTTCTTATCACTATGCTTGAAACAGTAGTGATCCTTCGGTCCCCAGTGACCGGTAGCAATGTGCAGGACTTCTTCAATCCGTAAGCACTATTCCAATAAACCACTGTGCCTTTCGCCTTGTCCTCGCTGGTAACATAAGCACTCACACTAGCCAAGGGTCGAGCAGTCACTTCTTTCTTTTCCTTCACTTCAAAGTTAGTTACAGATGCTCAGTTTTCAATAGGCAGGAGCACGTCTCTGAACCTTATACCGTCCTTTAGACAGGATACTGAAGACTTTCTGCACTAAACTTCTTCTTTCCTTCCAGTGTATGCTGATGAGGTACAGCTCTGACTAGGCTAAGGTGAATTAAAGCACCTATACTAGACTCCACTTTCCGAACTGATGATAGAGCAATCTGGACTGCTTCCTCCCTCCAGACGTCTTCTCTCTCTGAAGTCAGGAACTAAACTCCAGACGTCTTCTCTGTCCGAAGACAGGAACTAGACTCACTAAATCACTCTAACACATACGCCTTGACCACTCCCTCAAGAGTAAACTCCACTACCCTAAGGGTGTGTCTAGTATATGTTGAGTGAATGAATATTTAGCATTAAACTGCTGTCTCGCCACACACTCTCCAGGGTACTGCGTGTGCCTAACACCAGGGCTACACAATATCACAGTACAGGCAGTAATGCACACAGTGATATCACAGTACAGGTATTAATGCACACAGTGATATAACAGTACAGGCAGTAATGCACACAGTGATATCACAGTACAGGTAGTAATACCCACAGTGATATCACAGTACAGGCAGTAATGCACACAGTGATGTAACAGTACAGGTAGTAATGCACACAGTGATATCACAGTACAGGCAGTAATGCACACAGTGATATCACAGTACAGGTAGTAATGCACACAGTGATATCACAGTACAGGCATTAATGCACACAGTGATGTAACAGTACAGGTAGTAATGCACACAGTGATGTAACAGTACAGGTAGTAATGCACATAGTGATGTAACAGTACAGGTAGTAATGCCCACAGTGATATCACAGTACAGGCAGTAATGCACACAGTGATGTAACAGTACAGATAGTAATGCACACAGTGATATCACAGTACAGGCAGTAATGCACACAGTGATATCACAGTACAGGCTATAATGCACACAGTGATGTAACAGTACAGGTAGTAATGCACACAGTGATGTAACAGTACAGGTAGTAATGCACATAGTGATGTAACAGTACAGGTAGTAATGCACACAGTGATATCACAGTACAGGCATTAATGCACACAGTGATATCACAGTACAGGCATTAATGCACACAGTGATGTAACAGTACAGGTAGTAATGCACACAGTGATGTAACAGTACAGGTAGTAATGCACATAGTGATGTAACAGTACAGATAGTAATGCACACAGTGATATCACAGTACAGGCAGTAATGCACACAGTGATATCACAGTACAGGCTATAATGCACACAGTGATGTAATAGTACAGGTAGTAATGCACACAGTGATGTAACAGTACAGGTAGTAATGTACATAGTGATGTAACAGTACAGGTAGTAATGCACACAGTGATATCACAGTACAGGCAGTAATGCACACAGTGATATCACAGTACAGGTAGTAATGCACATAGTGATGTAACAGTACAGGCAGTAATGCATAGTGGTATTACAGTACAGGTAGTAATGCATAGTGGTATTACAGTACAGGTAGTAATGCATAGTGGTATTACAGTACAGGTAGTAATGCATAGTGGTATTACAGTACAGGTAGTAATGCATAGTGGTATTACAGTACAGGTAGTAATGCACTCAGTGATGTAACAGTATGGACACTACTGATCTGAACATCACTGAAAATCTGTGGTTAGACCTCAAAATAGCAGTGCATGCAAGACACCCCAGGAATCTCACAGAACTGGGAGAATTCTCCAAGGAAGAATGGATGAAAATCCCTCAAACAAGAACTGAAAGACTATGATAACTGCAAAATGGGGTGTAACTGGGTACTAACCATGCAGGGTGTCCAAACTTTTGCATTGGCACATTTTTCCTTTTGTAATTTTTAAAATGTAAAATATAACAATAACATTTTTTTTTTTGCCTAAAATACTGAGGACATGTGTCATCTGTCACTTTAGGCCTTTTAGAGATCATTTTGATTTCAACTTGCTTAACTGTTCACAATAACAGTGATTTTGACCAGGGGTGCCCAAACTTTCACATGCCACTGTAGCTGCTGCCACTTTTACCTGAAGACCTCTGTTGTCAGCCTCGATCTATAATGACCGACACAGTGGACTGGCATTGTGGTTACTGTAGGTGCAAAGTAGTCCCCAATGATGTGTCTTACGTGCCTGTTACTATGATGCCCAATCCCTACAGTACATATCCATAGTCCTGATCGTTGCACTGTTTTAATTTTTTACCAAGTTGCCACATATTGACATTAACTGTATCTGGCTATCCAACCAAGGTGCGTGGGACATCCCATAATGATATGTCAACCTAAGCTCTGGAAATGGCCATCACTTTTCCACTCATCTCTTAGTGCGCCGTCACACTCTTCAGGGTCTGTGCACACATTGCGGATTCTTAGCGTTTTTGCCGCAAAAACGCTTACACAACACAACTCATTATAGCCTATGGGATTCTGCAATGTTGTGCACATGCTGCGTGTTTTTCCGCGGCGGAATCGCATTGCGGAAAAATCCGCAGCATGCTCATTCTTTTTTGCGGAATCGCGGTGATTCCGCTGCCATAGGAATAATAATAATAATCTTTATATAGCGCCAACATATTCCGCAGCGCTTTACAGTTTAACAGTTTCAAAACATAAGTCATAAGTAACAATGTTCACCATACAATAATTAAAGCAAAATAAGCCGCCCCTGCTCGTGAGAGCTTACAATCTACACTGAGGTGGGGGAGATACAAAGTACAGGTGTGTATATACAATGATGCATTTACAATGATGGTCCAGCCATCTTGAGGGAGTGAGGGATGGATGGAGATAGTGAATGGGCTACACATACACACTTAAACATAGAACGACTTTGATTAGTGAATGTGATAGGCCACTCTGAACAAATGTGTTTTGAGGGAGCGCCTGAAACCATGCAAATTGTGGATAGTCCTAATTTCTTGGGGTAGAGCATTCCAGAGGATTGGCGCAGCGCGGGAGAAGTCTTGGAGTCGGGAGTGGGAGGTACAGATTAGTGCAGAGGTTAGTCGAAAGTCGTTTGCAGAGCGCAGCAGTCGGTTAGGCCGATAGATAGAAATGAGGGAGGAGATGTAGGGGGGTGCTGCACTGTGGAGAGCTATGTGGGTGAGAACAAGTACTTTGAATTGGATCCTATAATGAATGGGCAGCCAGTGTAAGGACTGGCGAAGAGCGGACGCGTCCGAGCACCGATTAGCCAGATGGATGACCCTGGCTACTGCATTAAGGATGGACTGGAGAGAGGATAATCCAGGTTTCAGTGAGGGCCAACAGATTAAGAGAGTGATTCAGAAAGTAGTTGTGCAGGAAGTTGTGCAGGAAGGATAGCTTGTTGCATGCAGACCGTGGATTCCAGAGGGCACAATTGAAAGAAGGAGATGAGGGAGTGCAAGTAATATTAATAAGATTATTATGGTTTCGGTATGAGGTAGGGTAGGGATTGAGGTTGGGTGATGGTGGACCAGGGTTGGGGGAGATGTCCCCTGAAATCAGTAGGAGTAGGAAGATAAAGAGCAAGTAGTTGTTGGAATTGTAAGTAGGTTTTTTCTGTGATGTGTTTGGGCAAGATGGGCTGAGGTTTTTCAGGAAGGTGAGGAGTGCATGGGAGCTGTACATGGGAGAGGGAAGTATGGAGGGGCTGATGTGTATGAGTCGTGATGGAGGGGGATGGGGCGGTACCTGATTTCAGCCCTGATTAACTGCCATGAATAACTGCCATTTTCAAGATGCTTTGCTTCTGGGATGCATGCGCCCCCACACTGCATGCGCCCCTTAGACTACTCCTAAATATATAGCCCACACTACAGGGTCAGGAAAGTGGGATTGTGAGAGCTGCTTTGGGATAATTTGGCAGCTGGGGCCAGCACACCAGGGGGTGGTTAGATCATCAAAGGCACTAGAGATGGCTACATCTATATGTTATAGCACCTTCCACCTGATAACATCTACAGAGGCCCCAGTCACAGGAATACACAGCAGTAAGCATTAAGCACAGTGCAAAAAATGAATTATACAAAAGCTTTACCAGGCACATTAAACTATGTTGCAAGATGGTACAGCAGTGGTTGGCAGCAATCAGAAGTATGGAGTGCATACCATTACTATATATTTCCACATGCAAGACAGAAAGGGCTTGTGTCATTCAGCTGTTTGATTCCAATAAAGGGATTCGAGCATTCAGGCTGCTTGCTAACAATGAATGGAGTGCTTACATGCAGAGAGGATCAGTTCAGAGGTTGAATGATTTGGTTACCTGTGTGAAGAGAGAAGATGAATGTTAATTCCTTGCCATGAATAACTGCCATTTTCAAGATGCTTGTCTTCTTGAATCGCTTACTTTCCGCATGTGGCTATGCCCACCATGCGCAAAGTGAGTGGTTCATGTGCGGATGTGTTATGATTTGGTAGCTGAGGAGAGCAGGCAAAAAGGAAATACACCAGAGCAGTTGAAAACTATGAGATTGCAGTACCCTGACTAATCACCACAACTAGAGGCAGCCGTGGAGCGTTCCTACGTTGGTCCTAGACGCCTCGTCACAGCCTGAGAAACTAACTACACCTAAAGATAGAAGGAGGAAAGCTATATGCCCCGGAGCAGATCCCCAAAGAACATAGAAAGCCCCCAAACATGTAATGGCGGTTAGACAAGAAGAAATACTGACACAGACAGAAAATAGTATGAGCAAACGTTGGGGCCCAAACTTACTAAATAGAAAAGGATAGGAAGGGCACTTACTGCAATCCCAAAAAACCCTGAAAAGCACCAACTCTACTAATTTCAAAAACACCTGAGATCACACGACCTCTACCACCTAAATTAGTTCTCTGGTGTAACCAAAAACAAAACAGCAGCCACTGAAAAAACTGGAAAAAGCAAATGTACAAACATCAGTGGCTGAACTGAACTGAGAGGGCAAAAGCCCCCTGAGGGGACCCTGAAGGCCCCCACAGAAGTGCAGGACAAAATGCAAAAATCAAGCACAAAAACAAAAAGAAGAAAATGACTTATCTGTTAGCAGGAGATTCAGACACGACACAGCAGGCTACCAAGGAAACAGGAATCAAGGATTGAGACCAGAACAATTGATCACCGGCAACCCTGATGGGAAGGCGACTCCCTTATATAAGACCAGTCAGTAACACCTGATTCCCAATCCTCACAATCTTCACTGGACAGTCCAGTACCGTTTGTAACCACCAGAGGGAGCTTCTGCTCAGAACTCATTTCCAGCCTATTCACAACAGTACCCCCCCCTTGAGGAGGGGTCACCGAACCCTCATTTGAGCAACCAGGTCGGTCAGGATGAGTTCTATGATACGCACGGATGAGTCTCCTAGCATGGATGTCCGAAGCAAACACCCAAGAATTGTCTTCCTGACCATAACCTCTCCATTTAACCAAATACTGGAGTTTCCATCTAGAAAAACGAGAATTCAATATTTTCTCAACCACATACTCCAGATTGCCCTCAACCAAAACAGGGTCAGGAGGCACAGTAGTAGGAACCACTGGCTCAACAAACCTCTTCAACAAGGACTTGTGGAACACGTTATGGATCTTAAATGTCCCTGGAAGAAGCAAACGAAAAGAAACAGGATTAAGAATCTCCATGATCTTATAAGGTCCAATGAACCTAGGCTTAAATTTAGGAGATGCCACTCTCATAGGAATATTTCTTGAGGACAACCAGACCAAGTCCCCCACTTTAAACCGAGGACCATCAGTCCTATGCCGGTTAGCAAACCGCTGGGCCCTCTCCTGAGAGAGGGACAACCTCTCCACTACCTGGTCCCAAATCTGCTGCATACGCTCCACAACAGAGTCAACACCTGGACAGACAGAAGCCTCCGTCTGTCCTGAAGAAAATCGAGGGTGAAACCCAGAATTACCGAAAAATGGAGACATCAAAGTGGCAGAGCTAGCCCTATTATTAAGAGCAAACTCAGCCAAAGGCAAAAAAGAGACCCAGTCATCCTGATCAGCAGACACAAAGCATCTTAGATAAGTCTCCAAAAGGTCCTCCAAAATCTGGAAACAAACTGGACTCCTCTGTCAGACACAATGTTCTCAGGAATGCCGTGTAAACGAACCACGTGCTGAAGAAACAAAGGCACCAATTCAGAGGAGGAAGGCAACTTAGGTAATGGCACAAGATGTATCATCTTGGAAAACCTATCGCAAATCACCCAGATGACGGTCATTCTCTGAGAAACAGGGAGGTCGGAAATGAAATCCATAGAGATATGGGTCCATGGTCTCTTGGGCACAGGTAATGGCATCAACAAACCACTAGAAAGAGAGCAGGGCTTGGAGCGAGAGCAAGTCCCGCAGGACTGCACAAACTCCCTGACATCACGAGACAAGGTAGACCACCAAAAGGACCGACTAACCAAGTCTCTGGTACCAAAAATTCCGGGATGACCGGCCAACGTGGAACAATGAACCTCAGACATTACACTCTTTTTCCACTGGTCCGGGACAAACAATTTCCCAACAGGGCAGCGCTCGGGCTTGTCCTCCTGACACCCCTCCAGAGCCAGTCTCAAATTGGGTGAGATGGCGGAAAGAACTACACCCTCTTTCAAAATAACAGAAGGATCAGATAACTCAGGAGAGTCCGCCAGGAAACTCCTCGAGAGGGCATCCGCCTTAACATTTTTAGTGCCAGGAAGAAATGAAACCACAAAATTAAAACGTGTGAAAAACAAGGCCCACCTGGCCTGTCTAGGATTAAGTCGCTTGGCAGATTCCAGATAAACTAGATTCTTATGGTCAGTAAGGACCACACCTGATGTTTGGCTCCCTCCAGCCAATGTCTCCACTCTTCAAAAGCCCACTTCATGGCTAATAACTCCCGATTACCCACGTCATAATTACGTTCAGTGGGAGAAAATTTTGAGAGAAAAAGGCACAAGGGTTACTTTTAGAGGTCTCTGGATCTCTTTGGGACAAAACGGCACCTGCCCCAATTTCAGAGGCATCAACCTCCACCTGAAATGGTAGAGAAACATCAGGCTGCCGTAGAACAGGAGCAGAAGTGAACCTCTGCTTAAGTTCCTGAAATGCAGAGACTGCCTCAGGAGGCCAATTCACAACATCAGAACCCTTCTTGGTCAAATCAGTTAATGGTTTAACAATAACAGAGAAATTACCAATAAATTTACGATAAAAATTGGCAAAACCCAAGAATCTTTGAAGAGCCTTTAATGAAGTAGGTTGGACCCAATCACAGATGGCCTGAACTTTGACCGGGTCCATTTCAATAACAGATGGGGACAAAATGAATCCCAGAAATGAGATCCTCTGAACGCCAAAAAGACACTTTGATCCCTTCACATACAGAGCATTCTCTCTCAAAATCTGGAACACAGTCCGAACATGTTTTACATGAGAGTCCCAGTCATTGGAAAAAATCAAGATATCATCCAAATAAACAATCAGAAATTTATCCACAAAATCCCTGAAAATGTCATTCATGAAGGACTGGAAGACAGAAGGAGCATTAGTGAGCCCAAAGGGCATCACAAGGTACTCAAAATGCCCTTCAGGGGTATTAAATGCCGTCTTCCATTCATCCCCGTGCTTAATGCGAATAAGGTTTTATGCCCCCCTGAGGTCAAGCTTGGTAAACCAAGTAGCGTTTTTCACCCTGGAAAACAGATCAGAGATCAAGGGTAAAGGATATTGATATTTCACAGTAATATTGTTCAAGAGACGATAATCAATACACGGCCTTAATGAACCATCCTTTTTGGCCACAAAGAAAAAACCGGCACCTAAGGGTGAAGAGGATGGTCTGATATGACCCTTCTCCAATGACTCCTTGATATAAGACCGCATAGCGTCATGTTCAGGTACAGACAGGTTAAAAAGGCGACCTTTAGGAATTTACTACCAGGCACTAATTCAATAGCGCAGTCATAGCTCCTATGGGGAGGTAAGGATGCAGATTTACTTTCGCTAAACACATCAGAAAAATCAATCAAAAAGTCAGGAACATCCTGAGCCTGGGGGGAGGCAGAAAAAACAGGAGTGTTGGTATTAACACATTGGCAGCCCCAACTGGTAACAGACACAGACTTCCAATCCAAAACAGGATTATGAGACTGTAACCAAGGGAAACCCAGTACGATAATGTCATGCAGATTATACAGAACCAAAAATTTGCAACTCTCCTGATGATCAGGTTCTACCCTCATTATCACCTGAGTAGAGAACTGAGGTTTATTCTCAGCCAAAGGGGTAGAATCGATCCCCAGTAGGGGAATAGACTTCCGTAGGGGTATCAAGGGAAACCCACAATGTTTAGCAAAATCAAAATCCATCGGTTAATAGCTGCTCCAGAATCAACAAAGCCTGAGCAGAAAATGAGGACAGAGAGCATATCAGGGTAACAGTTAATAAAAACTTAGTCTGAACACTACCCAAGACAACTGAGCGTGCAAAACGTCTTCCCCACTTAGGGCAGACTGAAATAGCATGAGAGGCATCACCACAGTAGAAACATAACCCATTGCGCTTTCGAAATTCATGACGCTGTGCCCCAGAAACCACTCTATCACACTGCATGGATTCAGAAGCAGGTTCACAAGGCAACATTATTCCACGCATACCTTTCCGCTCACGCAAACGTCTGTCAATTTGAATCGCTAATGACATAGAATCATTGAGACCAGAGGGAACAGGGAATCCCACCATAACATCCTTTACATTATCTGACAGTCCCTTCCGAAAAAGAGCTGCCAAAGCGTCGTCATTCCATTTGGTCAGGACTGCCCACCTACGGAATCTCTGACAGTATAACTCAGAGCGTCCTCAAGCCCCTGACTTAATGCCAACAAAGTTTTTTCAGCTTGATCAGTGACATTAGGCTCATCGTACAATAACCCCAAAGCCTGAAAAAACGCATCAACATCACTCAAAACAGGATCCCCAGGTATCAGGGAAAAAGCCCAATCCTGAGGGTCGCCGCGCAGGAGAGAGATGACAATTTGAACCTGCTGCGCAGCGTTCCCTGAGGACTTAGATTTTAAGGCAAAAAACAATTTACAGTTATTTTTGAAATTCTGAAATTTAGCTCGATCCCCTAAAAACAAATCTGGCATGGGGATCCTAGGTTCCACAACAGGCAACCTAGCAAGATAGATAGCAATACTCCGAACCTCAGTGGCAAGCTGATCCACACGGCCAGACAACTGTGCAAACTCCATTGAGAGAGAAAAAAAATCATCCTCAGCACCCAGAGATACAGAGGGAAAAAAAAAAAATGAAACAAACAGAAAAAAAAATATCTCTGACAACTCTGACAATTTTTTTTTTTTTTTCCACAATATTTTTCCCTTCTGTGAGTACCATATAATTTTCAGTTTAGGCCGGTGATACTGTTATGATTTGGTAGCTGAGGAGAGCAGGCAAAAAGGAAATACACCAGAGCAGTTGAAAACTATGAGATTGCAGTACCCTGACTACCACAACTAGAGGCAGCCGTGGAGCGTTCCTACGTTGGTCCTAGACGCCTCGTCACAGCCTGAGAAACTAACTACACCTAAAGATAGAAGGAGGAAAGCTATCTGCCCCGGAGCAGATCCCCAAAGAACATAGAAAGCCCCCAAACATGTAATGGCGGTTAGACAAGAAGAAATACTGACACAGACAGAAAATAGTATGAGCAAACGTTGGGGCCCAAACTTACTAAATAGAAAAGGATAGGAAGGGCACTTACTGCAATCCCAAAAAACCCTGAAAAGCACCAACTCTACTAATTTCAAAAACACCTGAGATCACACGACCTCTACCACCTAAATTAGTTCTCTGGTGTAACCAAAAACAAAACAGCAGCCACTGAAAAAACTGGAAAAAGCAAATGTACAAACATCAGTGGCTGAACTGAACTGAGAGGGCAAAAGCCCCCTGAGGGGACCCTGAAGGCCCCCACAGAAGTGCAGGACAAAATGCAAAAATCAAGCACAAAAACAAAAAGAAGAAAATGTCTTATCTGATAGCAGGAGATTCAGACACGACACAGCAGGCTACCAAGGAAACAGGAATCAAGGATTGAGACCAGAACAACTGATCACCGGCAACCCTGATGGGAAGGCGACTCCCTTATATAAGACCAGTCAGTAACACCTGATTCCCAATCCTCACAATCTTCACTGGACAGTCCAGTACCGTTTGTAACCACCAGAGGGAGCTTCTGCTCAGAACTCATTTCCAGCCTATTCACAACACGGATGGTACCCAGAGTCTGTAGGAAAGGAGACTCTCCTCCAGGCCCTGGGTACCATATCCATATTAAAACAATAATTATAAAATAAAAAATAGTGATTATCTCACCTTCCGGCGGCCCACACAGCTTTCCCGCTCCTCAGCGATGCTCCCGGCCAATCCCGTTCCCAGTAATGCATTGCGAGAATCACCCCAGATGACGTAGCGGTCTCGCGTGATGCTACGTCATCGGGGTCATTGTCGCAAAGGACGCCTGGGAACAGGATTGGCCGGGAGCGTCGCTGAGAGGCGGGAAAGCTGTGGGGGCCGCCGAAGGTGAGAATAGCACGATTTATTATTTTTTTTATTATTTTTAACATTAGATCTTTTTGCTATTGATGCGGCAAAGGCGGCATCAATAGTAAAAAGTTGCTCACACTAGTCAGCACTATGTTTGACTCGTGTGACCAACCTGTCAATCAGTTTTCCAAGCGATGCTACAGATCGCTTGGAAAACGCTAGCATTCTGCAAGCTAATTACGCTTGCAAAACGCTAGTTTTTAGCGGGAATACGCATACCTATAATATGCGGATTTCCCACGGCAGGGAGTGCGGAATTGCCGCGGAAATTTCCACGGCAATTCCGCAACGTGTGCACATAGCCTCAATGTCCCAGTGATCCAACCAACGATACGACGTGGATGGGATCGCTGGGACATCGTCAGCTGATCGCTGGTGAGCTGTCACACGGCAGACTCACCAGCGATCAGGACCAGCGAGCACACTAATATCCAGTGTACACATCGGGTAACTAAGCGCTGCGCCGCGCTTAGTTACCCGATATGTACCCTGGATACAAGTTCCCAGCTTTCACAGTACAGCGCTGGGAGATCGCTGATCGTTGGTCTCCCGCTGTCACAAGCAGCGATGCGTGCTGGCCAGCGGGAGACCAACGATGAAAAAATGGTCCAGGCCATTCAACGACGATCAGCGATACCCAGCAGGGGGGCTGGTCGTCGCTGCGTGTCACACTAAAGCTTCTTTCACACTTCAGTCGTGCGACGTCAGTCAAAATCCGCCAAAGTGTGAAAAAAGCGGATCCGCCATTTTTTTTTTTTTTTGCGGATCTGCTTTTTTTCCATTGACTTGCATTAGTGGCGGATTTTGACGGATGGTCGTCCGTTAGGTCCGTTTTTTGACGGATCCGCCAAAAACTTGGCGTCTGCCATTTTTGAAAAACGTCCAATGAAACGTTTTTTGTGTGTGTCAAAATGGCGGATCATGGCAGATCCGTCAAAAAACGGATCTAACGGACGACCATCTGCCAGCGGATCCGTTGCTCTCATACAAAATGCATTAAAAATGCCCAGAACACTGTCCGTGGTCTCTCTCTCTCTCTCTGTCTCTCGACATGCGTACCTGCATTTTCCGGGTTATATTACAGGTTGAAAAGTTCATGGCGCATCCGTCAAAAAACGGATCCGTTTGCATCCGTTTTTCACCTGTTCTGGCAAATCCGCCATTTTCACACTTTGGCGGATTTTAACTGACGTCAAGCGACTGAAGTGTGAAAGAGGCGTAAGCGAGATCGAGATCGCTGGCTAGGTCGCTGTTGCGTCACAAAATGGGTGACGCTTCAGCGATCTCGCTTAGGCCTGTTTCACAAATCTGGTGTGCGCCTGACGGCGCCACCGGCATTTAGCCGCAGCGCCGCATCAGAAAACCTGATGCGCCGCTTGCGGGTTTTTTGCATTGACTTGCATTAACGCCGGATGGCGCCGCATGTCAATGCGTCGTATGCGATTTTGTCCGGATGCAGCGGAAATGTACATTCCAGCGGCCGGACAAAACGCAGCATGTAACGTTTTTTTTTTTTCCGGATTCCCCTGATGTCTCCGGGCATCAGAAACCATCCGGCAAAAAAACGCATGCGGCGCATGCGGCGCATCAGGTTTCCTGATGCGGCGCTGCGGCTAAATGCCGGGGGCGCCGTCAGGCGCACACCGGATGTGTGAAAGAGGCCTTAGTGTGACAGGGGGGGGGGCTTTAGTCCTTCCTTTGTTTACATGTTTCCTTTTTTGCTACTTTCTTTTGTCTTTTCTCCAGTTCCTTCTATGGTCCTACGGGATGTCCCACCACTCCAGACCTTAGATGGACCTGGATTGATATGACCTATGAATTGCCCAGAATGATCTTCAAAGGATGAAATAAAAGGAAGAGAACGTCCTTGTTCTGCCAACATCTGCCATCATTGGACAATTGATCAGCTCTGACACTGTGGTCTCCTCCAGTGTCAGTGTGCATGCTCAGGAGCAGTGCTCACTGTCAGAAAATGAGCGCTGTCAATCAGTATCAGCGACAATGCTGAAAATCAGAGGAACGGTGCACTAAGCCATTGTCCACGCCAAGGGTGCACCAAAGCATTCTCATTTGCATATGGACTAAAAGTTATTATATTACTGGTATGATTTTTTACTGGGGCGAAGTCCCCCATACAAATGTATAAGTTGCTGAATTGGCATTTTGTGGGTAAGTGACTTCCTCCAACATATGTTCTATAGAATTAACTTGATTTATGGCTTCACCCTTGAGTGATTTTTCAAAAAAGCTCGACTGAAACTCTAGTTATTAATTTCAATAATTTTTGGTGCTTGTGCACGTGCTTGTTATGTCTCATACTGCCCTAAACTTCCTTCCTTGGAAACTAAAACAAATGCATCAACAGTTCATTAATGTTTATTAGCCCCATAGTGACCAAGCCAATTTTTACAATTCTGACCAGTGTCACTTTATGGGGTTTAATACGTTACTTGGCCACTACCTAGGGGAGAGGGAGTCTTTTAGGGTATGTTTCCACGGTCAGGAAACAGTCAGGATTAGCTGCGTGTTTGACGCTGTGCGTTGGCGCAGAGTCAAACACGCAGCGTCCAGATGTTACAGCATAGTGGAGGGGATTTCAAGAAATCCCGTCTCCACTATGCTTAAAAACACGCAGGCGTCAGACCTGCGTTTACGGACATGCGGGCGCGTCTTTTTAGTCCGCAGCATGTCCTATTCCCTTGTGGTGACGCTGCATCGCCGCAAGGGAAATAACACAAGGCTATGTAGCCTGCGGTCATTCCGGATGTGTTCCGGATGTGTTCCATGAACACATCCGGATTGACCGTGCGTTCAGTAGGGGGCGGGGCTTTGGGCGGAGTGGACTTTCCGCTCCGTCCAAAGCGCTGTGTTTCCTGACCATGGAAACACAGCCTAACACAAGATGCCTCCCAGTTATTGTCTGGGAGCCATCTTGCAGGTGCACTACATTATACTAAATGCCTCTCAGCAAAATGCTGAGAGCATTCAGTATATGCGCTCGCTGCCCCTTTAAAAACAGGGGAGAGTGCGCACGCGCGTACTAGGCGAGCCCCCGGAAACTACAGTGCACACACCAGAAAGCAGGAGGGACACACCGGGAGGCTGGGTCGGTGGGTAAGCCGGCGTCCCTGCATGGAGACGGAAGGTAACACCGAGCAGGGACGCCGGCAGTAGTGCTCAGGGCTGGCGTACCCGGGCAAGTGCCGGGGCCCTGAGCAGGCGGGGGGGCCCACTCACAGTTGGGGACACCGGCATGCTATGGGGGCCCGATGCCTGTGCCTCGAGCAGAGCAGCAGCCAGTGAGGAGAGTATTTCATTTTTTTTTTCAATATATGGAGCATTATATGGGCCAATCATACACTGGAGCATCATATATAGGTCCATTATATATGAAGCATTATATTGGGCCCATCATGCACTGAAGCATCATATATGGGGCCCATCATATACTGGAGCATCATATGGGGCCCATTATATATGGAACATCATATGGGGCCCATTATATACGGAGCATCATTTGGGGCCTATTATATATGGAGCATCTTATAGGGTCCATTATATATTGAGCATTATATGGGGCCCATTATATATGGAGCATTATATGGGGCTCTGTATTCTGTATGGAGCTCCATGTGTTGACCATAATACTGTATAGAGCAATATATGGGCTCATATTCTGCATAGAGCACTATGTGGTGCCCATAATACTGTATGGAGGACTATACTGTTTGTTTTTATTACTCCTCTGTAGTTCAGATAAAAAATAAGCAACCTTAGAAAGAAAATCGTAGTTTCGGGTCTACAGCTCATCTGAAGGGCTATGAATGTCTACAGTAACAGACTGTAATCTGACGGCAGGTTTACTACCTACACCGATCAGTTTACTTAGGCCTCTTTCACATTTCCCGGGCGCGGTGGCCCCCCGGCATTTTGCCGCAGCGCCGCATCTGAAAATCTGATGCGCCGCATGAGGCTTTTTTCGCATTGACATGCATTAGCGCCGGATGGCGCCGCATGTCAATGCGTTGCATGCGGTTTTGTCCGGATGCGGCGCAAATGTACATTGCGGCGTCCGGAAAAAACGCTGCATGTAACGTTTTTTGTTTTTGCTGGATGGTTTCTTATCTCTCCAAGCATCAGAAACCATCCGGCAAAAAAACGCATTTTGGCCGCCGGAAGTGTGAAAGGTTTTCAGATGCGGCGCTGCGGCAAAATGCCGGGGGCGCCGCCAGGCGCCCGCCGGAAATTTGAAAGAGGCCTTACATGCAGCGTTTTTTCCGGACGCCGCAATGTACATTTGCGCCGCATCCGGACAAAACGCATGCAACGCATTGACATGCGGCGCCATCCGGCGCTAATGCATGTCAATGCGAAAAAAGCATTGTGAAATGTGAAAGAGGCCTAAGTACTGGGTCTGTACGGAGTCCGGTTTGCAGGGCTATCCTGGCAAAATTGGACTGTTGGCCAGTACAGCATAGAATAAGTGTTATACTGTACACCTAGAGAAGCCTATCCCTTCAGCTCTGACTCTGAGAGCCTTTCCTATCCCTGGTATGATCCACAGCACTGTGGACAGAGCAGCTGGGATTTCCACAGTGAGATCAGCCGCTGCCTCCGTCATTGGTCGCAGTCACCAGTGGGAAGTCATCAGGGAGGAAGGCGTTCTCAGTAATTGAAACTGAAACTAGTGAGAGCTGAAGTCATTGCAAATAGCAGTGAATATTCAGGTAAGCAAAACCGGCGTATGATATTAAGTGTATACTATAACCTAAATATAAGCGAAGGGTCTACACAAGGGGCAGTAGAAATTCGGACAGATCAACTCTGTAGACTTCTTCTCATTGATTGCACCCTACAATCCTCCAGTATGGCTGGATTCGGTCTGGTTCTGCCCAATGAATGTCTCCATGCTACTTCAGGTCTTAAAAAGACCCTTATTATTATATTTATGCTACTAGAATGATTGACTTGATTTTTCTTGTTCAATCGTTACAAAAGGATGATTCTTTCTGCCCCATTCATTATTGCATTTGCAATTTATCAAGTTTTTGGTACTTTGTTACTTTTTTTTACATTTGCACAGACTACATTTTTCCTTTTCCCCTTTTTTTTCCCCCTTTATTTTATTTGTTTCCGCCTGTTGTTTTTTTCATTCGCCAAGGTTTCCAGATATTGTCGTCTGATTAATCATTTGCGCAGCTCACTGATGTTTTTTGTGCAAAATTCAGCAAAACCTCGCCCGCCATTCATGAATTCTGCTAAAGCAAAAAATGTCTTGTTTTTTTTTTTGGTCTGTACTCATTTTTGCAATTTTGTTAAAGCAAAACGTTGAATATTTTTAAAAATTCTCAAAAATGGTAAAAAATGAATACATTTTAGTGTATATAAAATAAAATCACTCCAGGGGGGACTTGAGTACTTTTGAGACAAAGTTTGAGATTTTTTTTTTAAAAGTCTGACACTGATAACTTTATCCCCCTTTTATTTAGAATGATTTCTGCAGTCAGATTCTCTATGAGATCTATGTCTGCCCCTAGATCTTAACAACTCATTTACATATTAAGAAAAAAAGGATTTATATGGGTTAACATATCGAATCGCAAATATTACGGTAACAATTTAATCAACATTCTATAATCTGCATGCCCATAGAGATGGCTTGATCCTACTAACACTATAAGGCCGGCGTCACACTGGCGACAGAATCGGACGACTGCAATACGATGAAAAATCGTATTGCAGTCTGCCCTATGTTAATCTATGGAGCAGCTCCCAGTATCAGATTTTTTGTGGTCCGTTTTAAACGTCCGTGTGCAATCGCAGCATGCTGCGATTGTCACCGATTGTGGGTCGACTATCGCCAATGCAAGTCTATGGGAGCGATGAAAAATCTGATTACAAACGGACCGCATGTGTGACTTGCGATTAAATCACATCGGTGTCCTTTAGAAAAGCCGGCAATTCATCCCCGGCTATACTGTAAAATCACACTGACAGCTTTAATAAAGAATAGAAATAATAGATATATAGACATAGAACACATATAATATATGTACATGTCATTGTGACATGTATATATATATAGTTCCTAGACTTCTACATACTGTAATAGCAGCTAATTCAATTGCCGGCTTTTGTGAAATCACAGAAGCCGACATGAAATGATACATTGTTTCCACACAGTTAACCATGTCATTTCCTGTATTTTGATATTTGTTTCGAACTTACAATTACATGAGTGTATTTGTGCAAAATTTCAGACATGTAGGGGTTAATTAAAGGTGTAAATTGGTTGAAAAAAAATGCGTGGGCTCCCGCTGTATTTTTCTCCACCAGGCAGACAAAGCAAGCGAGTGGGGGCAGATAATAACAGCCTAGGGAGGGTACATTTTTTTGGTGCCCCCCCTGGCTACTAACATCTGCCCCCAGACACCCCAGAAAGGGCAAATCTATAATTAGATTCGCCCTTTCTGGCACTTTGCCCGTCTATTCCCATTGCCCTGTAGCGGTGGCGAATGGGTTAATAATGTCACCTTAATGTCACCTTAGTATTGAAAGGTGACCTTAAGGCAGGTTAATAATTGAGAGCTGTCAATTAGACAACTATCAATTATTAATCCTATTGAAGTAAATAAAAAAACACACACACTTTAAGAATAAATAATTTTAATGAAATAAAAACACATATTTTTGACCATCTTTTATTTTACTCTTAATCCGTTCGAAGCCCTTGTTCTTCTAAAATAAATATAAAATAATAAAACAACATTATTCTTACCTATCTGGCAATCTGTCACGTCCCACGATGTAATCCTTCACAAAGGGTTAACTAGCAATCAGATAAGCAGCGCAAGTAATCCTGCGTGCTCATCTGATAGCTCCTGAATGAATGAGCTTATCTCCTGCGGACAGGAGAGGATGTGATTAATGAATGAAGCTTAATTGATTGTGTCCCAATTTCACCTTAGGTCAGGTCACTGAAGTGAAAGTGGCAATAAATCAATTAAGCTCCATTCATGAATCTATTCCTCTCCTTTCGCTGGGAGAGTAAGGCTGGAGTCACACTGGCGACTAAATCGTACCACTAGAATGCGATGAAATATCGCATTGCAGTCGAACCAATATTAATCAATAGAGTAGCTCCCATCATCCGATTTTTTGTGGTCCGATTTAAACGTGCGAGTGCAATCGCAGCATGCTGCGATTGTCACCGATTGTGGGTCGACTACGCCAATGCAAGTCTATGGGAGCGATGAAAAGTGGGATTACAAACGGACCTCACGTGTGAGTTACGATTAAATCGCACAACTTTTCCAGGTGACAGGAAACTGGCTTTGAATTTCTCAGGAAGCCTTTACATGCTAATTAGCTAAGCACATCTTAAAAAAACCCAGGAAGAACGCCTACACGGAGTCCAGAAACATGGCATCTACCCACATCATTGTGGAACTCCTCATCGTATTGGTGCAGGAGAGGCCTGAATTGTGGGACCAGCGCGATTCCAACTACAGCAATCGGACGCGCAAAGAGGCTGCATGGAAAACAATATGTGTGCACATTTTTCCGGACTATCCCCAGAGATCCAGGGAGGACCAAGAGCGACTTAGTAAGTACCACATGTAACGGTTTTTTAAAATGTTTGTAAAAATTTTGGAAGCAAATAATAATGTAGCCTTATGTGTTTAAATGCTATTTAAAAGCAGCATTATCGACCTCTTCCTATTTATAACTACACATTGATGTGTGTGTACGCAAACAATATCCATGTATATTTAAATATCATCGATGCTTCGGCATCTATTGACTACAACATTTTGTATTTATCTTCACCTCAGATGTAGTGTTTTGGTCATAAAATTGAAAATGATTGAGGCGTTTTGTAAAGGGCCAAGCATTTTTGTAAATGTATGTTAGTGCTTATAACATGGATACTTCTGGTTGTATGTTGATGTCTTTTAATATTGTAAATCACATCACACATGACCAGTATTTAAATGTTCAGTGTTGCATATTTTTTATTTTTGGATTAATAAATAGATATCAGTCCTAATAACCGTTATGCTCTTCTTAAATTTGTAGTGACTGATGTGACAAGGCGATGGCGCAGTTGTCGGGACTGCTACCGAGGGAGAGGCAGATTAGGGATCGGAGTGGGGCTTCAGCATCTAAGAAGAGGAAGTACCTCTATTTTGATAGACTGAACTTCCTTGAGCCAGTGATGGATCTGCGACCGTAAGTGCATGTGTGTTGAAGCACTTTCATGGCAAAATTTCAATTTGTATTGATTTTAATTTGTGTAATTTTTTTCATTCCTAGAACTGAGTCAAACCTAACTGAGAGGAGACGGGATCTGACTCAGAAGTGCTTATTGACCCCGTTGGTGATGGAGCACAGGAGGCAGGCCATTCCTCAGCAGCATGTGGGTCCACCCAAGCAGCACCAACAACAGCTGCAGGAGCTGAGGATTCCCAAACACAGCATCATGAAAATGAGGACCTACCTCTGAGCAGCAGCCCTAATAGGGCTCAAGATGTGTCTCCTCCTCCTTCCCAACTCACAAGGCGAGGTAGGCGGCGACGAGAAGGAGTGGGTTCTGTGTCAAGGAGGCAGGTGGACCGAGGAGTTCTGGACTATTTGTCCAGTGTAGCTAAAGATGATGGTGAGGAGGGATTTTGCCGCAGTCTGGCCCCTTACCTCCGGGCTACTCAAATACAGCACAGACTGAGGATCAGAAGTGGACTGCAGATTGTGTTGGAAGCTGGAACACCTCCTAATGATCCCACCAACCTACTAGATTATCTTCATAGATGGGTGGTTGGTCCTGAAAATTTAGTGAGGTTGTTAGCACCAAATCCAGCACAATCTGCTTCAGCCTCTGATCCTCATCCTCCTCCTCATCATCATCCTCCTCCTCCACCTCCTCCTTGTGTCCAACAAAACCCAACTCCTCCTCCTCCTACTGCAGCTCATTCTTTCTATGGACCTTCCCAGCTCCAAACCATGGGACAGAGTGGCCATGCACAATATGCCCACTCTAACATACCCAATGTTGTTGGCTGGCCACAACATGGATATGTTAGACATGGGCATATTGGGGGTCACTCTGCTAGTGCTCAGTCATATCTATATGACTATGAGCATCAATTCCCTATGTACCCCTACCCACAAGGCATTCATGATGCAGCCAGTAACCCAGCTGCTACTGTAGGATCTGCAGCAGCTCTTTCTCAAACACAGGTTGCAGATTGTGGAAGGCCAAATACACAACCTGGCCCTCCATCCTCACCAACACCACCACCAAGCTACCATCAATTGTAGCTGTAAGAATTGTTTTTTATTTTTTAAGTTATATATTTTTGTATTTTCACATTAATAATGTTATACATATTTTTTTATTCTGTTTGGACATGTTGGTCCTGTTTACGAAAAAATATATCAGCCTTTAAAAGGCTTCAAAAGAAAACACTAATGAGTAAAATTAGTGAAGTTACATTGGTTGTCTGTGTTTATTGTTATATGTTATGTAGTGTCTTAAGTATGGGAAAGTATTATCCAAAAAAAGAGAGTCAACCATGAATTGAATAATCAAAAGGAACTTTATGCTATGATATCACATAAAACACACTACATACCTATGGCCTCATCTTGCCAAGGAATAGAACCACCAGGGGAAACAAAATAATTGGTCAATAATTCACGCACTTTCAGACCAGAAGGGGACGACGAGGATGGATGACTGCTCTCATAGGCCTCTTCATATTATCAGACTGAAGGTCAGGCATATCAGCTGATGAGCATTCATGCATTCTTGTAAAATTATGTAGTACCACACATGCTTGCACTACAAGATTAACATTTGATTCACTTAGCTGAATGGCTGATTGTAGGACACGCCATTTGGCTGTAAGAATACCAAATGTGCACTCCACCAGGCGTCGTGCACGAGAAAGGCGATAATTAAATATGCGTCTCTGATGGTTCAGATTGCGCCGAGGATATGGCCTCATAACATTACAACTTAATTGGAAGGCCTCATCCGCTACTACAACATATGGCACTGCATCCATATTGGAGTGTGGAAGTTGACATGGTGGTGGTAAGTCCAATTGGTTATTGCGTAGCCGCCGACCCATAATGGAAGAATTGAAGACTCTGGAGTCTCCAGTCCTTCCATAGGCCCCAATGTCTACAATTATGAAGCGGTAGTTACTGTCGACCAAGCCCAACAAAACTATAGAAAAATATTGCTTATAATTGTAGAATTGGGTCCCTGAGTTTGGCGGCTTACGCACACGTATGTGCTTCCCGTCCAGGGCTCCAATACAGTGTGGAAAATTACTGTTTTGTTGAAATCCATGTGAAATCCTCAACCAATCTTCCATTTTGGGCTCTGGCATCACCTCTTTATTTAGTCTGGACCAAATTTGTCCACAAGTAGAGCTGACTATTCCGGAAATGGTGGATTTTCCAATTAAAAACTCTAAATGCAGAGCAGCGTATGAGAGCCCAGTGGAAAGGAACCTGCAATACAGAAACAACAACAAACATGTACACATCAGACAAACAAAATATAAAAAAAACATTAAACAAATGTAAATAGTGGACATTTGTATACTCACACATTCTCTTAATGTTATCAGTTAATAACCATTAAGACTGCTACACACAAGCATATAGTGAAAAGCTTACAATTTCATAATGCCATCAGGTTCAGTATGTTAAGATGAACAAAGTAAGAAGAATGTGAAAGATGGTAAATTATGAAAAACATCATCAACATATCGTTGACACACATACCTTAATGTTAGAAGAAGCCTTTCCTCAGCACAAATTGAAGGACGCATCCTGGTGTTCTGCAAGGTGATTCCAGGGCGCAATATGTCCAGCAAAATATCAAAGGTGACAACACTCATGCGACAATAGTCAAAAAACTTGTCAGGATTCCTACGCAGTGTCGAATACAGGCGCTCAAAATGGCCTTTGCTGATCCTTCGCTTCACAAGGGGATGCACCCACAATCTTCTGCGGATTCTGTGAGAAACAACTACAGGTATGGTTCCCCAAAAGTTCTGGATATCAGCCAATAGTACAGCAGACGCTCAGTTCTATTAAACATTAGTCTGTCACTCATAATTTTAACTTAGCAGCAACACAACAGGAACCACTAAGAAGCAAAACACTCCACGGCAATGGTGGGAGGGTAATAACAGTCAAACCACGCTTAAATATGGGTCTGGCTCATTATTCAAATTATTTGCAGGCCTCAAAAACGTTAAATGTCCATTTTGCTATGATGCCACTAAAAATCGGTAGTGGGTGGGTAATCGGATGTGAAACGTAAGCGTACATGCTACAAAATCGCATCAACTACAAAAAATCGGATGCCAGTCGCATCAATGTTCATGAAATTTTTATCCGATTATTGACCGACTAAAACGGACCGATTTTTTAGACGTTGTGTGTGACTCCAGCCTAACTGATTCATTCAGGGGAATACAGGTCTGAGACAGCATTATTAGCTCTGCGACCTGTAACCTGTTAACCCTTTCTGATGGATTACACCGTGGGACCTGACTGTACATCGGATTGGTAAGAATCATTTTGCTTTTTTATTTTATTTTTATTACAGGAAATGGTTTTAGCAGGAAAATAAAATCAAAAACTGTGTGATTATTTCATTAAACTTCTTTTTTATTAAACTGTGTGTGTTTGATTTTTATATCATACAATAGGATTAATAATTGATAGTTGTCTAATTGACAGCTCTCAATTATTAACCTGCCTTAAGGTCACCTTTCAATACTAAGATGACATTAAGGTGACATTATTAACCCATTCGCCACCGCTACAGGGCAATGGGAATAGACGGGCAAAGTGCCAGAAAGGGCGAATCTAATTATAGATTTGCCCTTTCTAGGGTGTCTGGGGGCAGATGTTAGTAGCCAGGGGGGGCACAAAAAAAATGTACCCTCCCTAGGCTGTTATTATCTGCCCCCACTCGCTTGCTTTGTCTGGTGGAGAAAATACAGCGGGAGCCCACGCATTTTTTTTCAACGAATTTACACCTTTAATTAACCCCTACATGTCTGAAATTTTGCACAAATACACTCATGTAATTGTAAGTTCGAAACAAATATCAAAATACAGGAAATGACATGGTTAACTGTGTGGAAACAATGTATCATTTCATGTCGGCTTCTGTGATTTCACAAAAGCCGGCAATTGAATTAGCGGCTATAACAGTATGTAGAAGTCTAGGAACTATAAATATATATATATATATATATACATGTCACAATGACATGTATATATATATATATATATATGTGTGTTCTATGTGTATATATCTATTCTTTCTTTTGTGATTGAAATACTATTCTTTTGGATCCATTATTATGTCAGTTTTGCAAGCCTGCGAGAAATTCTCGCAAGTCGGATGAAAATCGGATGTTACAAGGTACACACACATGCGACTAAATCGCATCTTTGAAGGAAAATCGGATGCCAGAAGGATGTGTGATGTTTGCATTTTGATCCGACAATCGACCGACTAAAACGGACCGATTTTTTGTCGTTGTGTGTGACGCCGGCCTTACCCTTTAAGCAACCATACTTTGTCACCACCTACGTAGTGGAGGAGTGTGGTCTATGAGACAAACCAAGGTTATCTTTCAGGATGAGGAACATAAAAGTGCTTGGATGCGGCAAACAAAATCCCATGTTTTGTCACCAAAGTTCCATAAATTGCAGGGGCATTGTAACATCTACACCACATATTCGATATTGCAAGTCTAAGGGTCTGTGCACACGTTGCGGATTCTGCTGCGGATTTGTCCCCACGGATCCGCAGCAGGTTCTGCTGCGTTGTACAGTACAATTAAAACCTATGTTAAAAAAACGCTGTGCACATGCTGCGGATTTTTCTGCGGA
Source organism: Oophaga sylvatica (assembly GCA_033576555.1). Lineage (NCBI taxonomy): Eukaryota > Metazoa > Chordata > Amphibia > Anura > Dendrobatidae > Oophaga > Oophaga sylvatica. Next base: position 442,144,950 of record JARQOD010000003.1, on the reverse strand, counting down.
TTTGAATCCGCAGCATGTAAATTCTTTGTGCGTAATCCGCAGCAGTTTTACACCTGCTCCATTATAGAAATCCGCAGGATTAAAACTGCAGGGGAAATCCGCAGTAAATCCGCAGGTAAAACGCAGGACGTTTTACATGTGGATTTAGCAAAATCCGCGCGGCAAAAACCCCCAAAGGGAATCCGCAACGTGTGCACTCACCCTAAGAAGGGTGAATTACATACTCACATTGTATTACGGGGTGTCTAAACCAATCAACTTTAAATAATGAAGAAGAATTTAAGTAAAGCAAGAATAACACGGTTTCTTGCCTCTGTCAGAGAGGTCTGGGCTTTGATCTTTGATTGGCATACATCAGATTTGATGACCCTATCTTTCATATTCCTAGATTTACAGTAAGAAAAGAGGAAAATCCTTAGGGTATGTTTCCACGGGCAGAAACCGGCAGTGCTTTGAACGCAGCACATATCCGCTCTGTCTAAAGCGCTGGCAGCTTTTGAGCGCAGGTGATTCCGCATGTGTTCATTGAACCGTGCGGAATCACAGCATCCAATACATTGTACGGGACATATATCTTGCGGAGACTGAGCGTCTCCGCACAATAAATTGAAATGCTGCGGTCTAGAAAGACGCGCCGCATGTGCGTAAACGCAGGGCAGCCAGAGGAAAATTACCTGTCAACTGCCATTCTAAGCAGAATTTGCCTGCCCTCGCCAGATTGCAGCCACTAAGCAGCTTGAGATTGGGCAAGTACTGGAATGGGACACAGGCTGGGAATCCCTGGTCCAGTGGATGATTTTGATTTTTTTCAAAGCTTTCCCTTCCTATTTTATTCCTCTTAAAAAGACCCACAGAGGTGCTAAGCAACCGTCATCTGCCATTTTAAGCTGAATTTGCCTGGCCTCGTCAGATTGTGGCCGCTAAGCAGCTTGAGGCTGGGCAAGTACTGGAATGGGAGACCGCCTGGGAATCCCATATCCAGTGAATGATTTTGCTTTTTACAAAGTTTTCCCTTCCTATATTATTCCTCTTGAAAAGACCGCAGAAGTGCTAAGCATCCGTCAACTGCCTTTGTAAGTTGAATTTAACTACCCTCGTCAGATCGCAGCCACTAAGTAGGTTGAGGCTGAGCAAATACTGGAATGGGAGACATGCTGGGAATTCCTTGTCCAGTGAATGATTTTGTTTTTTTCAAAGTTTTCCATTCCTATTTTATTCCTCTTGAAAAGATCTGCAGAGGTACTAAGTGTCTGTCATCTGCCATTCTAAGCTGAATTTGCCTGCCCTCATTAGATCGCAGCCGCTAAGCAGCTTGAGGCTGGGCAAGTAACAAAATGGATGACCAGCTGGGAATCCCTGGACTAGTGGATGAATTTGTTTTTTTTCAAAACTTTCCCTTCCTATGTTATTCCTCTTGAAAATACCTGCAGAGGTGCAAAGAAACTGAAGGCACCTGCCCTTGTCCAATTGCAGTTACAAAGCACTTGAGGCTGTGCAAGTACTGGCATGGGAGACCAGCTGAGAATCCCTGGTGCACTGAATGATTTTGTTTTTTTCAAAGCTTTCCCTTCCTATTTCAGTCCTCTTGAAAAGACCTAGAGAGGTTCTAAGCATCCGTCAACTGCCATTCTAAGCTAAATTTGACTGCTCCGTCAGATCGCAGCCGCTAAGCAGTTTTAGACCAGGCAAGTACCAGAATTGTAGACTGGCTGAAATCCATGGTCCAGTGGAAGATTCTGTTTTTTTCAAAGCTTTCCCTTCCTATTTTATTCAACTTCAAAAAAACCCGCAAAGGTGCAAAGCATCCATCAACTGCCATTCTAAGCTGAATTTGCCTGCCCCAGTCAGGTCGCAGCCGCTAAGTAGCTTGAGACTAGGCAAGTGTCGGCATGGGAGACAGGCTGGGAATCCCTGGTCCAGTGGGTGATTTTATTTTTTTCAAAGCTTTCCCTTCCTATTTTATTCATCTTCAAAAGACCCGCTAGAGATACTAAGCATCAATCAACTGCCATTCTAAGCTGAATTTGACTGCCCTAGTCACATTGCAGCTGCTAAGCAGCTTGAGACTGAGCAAGTACTGGCAAGGCAGTCTGGCTAGGAATCACTGGTCCAGTGGATGATTTTATTTTTTTCAAAGCTTTCGATTCTTATTTTATTCCTCTTGAAAAGATCCATTGAGGTGCTAAGCATCCGTCAACTGCCATTCTAAGCTGAATTTGCCTGCTGTCGTCGGATCGCAGCCACTAAGCATTTTGAGATTGTGCAAGTACCTGAATGGCAGACCGGCTGGGTATCCCTGGTCCAGTGGATGATTTTGCTTTTTTCAAAGTTTTCCCTTCCTATTTTGTTTCTCTTGAAAAGACCCGTAGAGGTGCAAAGCTTCCATCAACTGCCATTCTAAGCTGTATTTGTCTGCCCTTGACATATCACAGCAGCTAAGCAACTTGAGGCTGATCAGCATGGGAGACTGGCTGAGAATCCTTGGTCCAGTGGATGATTTTGTTTTTTTCAACGCTTTCCCTTCCTCTTTTATTCCTCTTGAAAAGACCCGCAGAGGTTCTAAGCATCTTTCAACTGACATTCTAAGTTGAATTTGCATGCCCTCATCAGATTGCATCTGATAAGCAACTTGAGGCAGGGCAAGTACTGGAATGGGAGATTGTCTGGGAATCCCTGGTCCAGTGGATGATTTTGTTTTTTTCAAAGCTTTCCCTTCCTATTTTAGGCTGGCTTCACACTTGCGTTGTGTAGCGCTGCAGATGGCAGCACCTGCCGCATCTCTTCCTTCAGCTCCACCTACGTCTGATTTTTTCCTTCCCTCATCAGATTGCAGCTACTAAGCAGCTTGAGGCCGGCAAGTACCGGAATGGGAGACCGGCTGGGAATCCCTGGTCCAGAGGATGATTTTGTTTTTTTCAAAGCTTTTCCTTACTATTTTATTCCTCTTGAAAAGACCTGCAGAGGTGCTAAGCATCCGTCAACTGCCATTCTAAGCTGAATTTTCCGTCCCTCATCAGATTGCAGCTGCTAAGCAGCTTGAGGCCGGGCAAGTACCGGAATAGGAGACAGGCCGGGATCACACATGCAAGTAAATCTTCCGACACTCGCATTTGAAAATCCCAGCTCTGGCGCCGGCACTCGGGAGTGAAGCGAGCGGCTGCATAGAAACACATGCAGCCGCGCACTCCACTCCCGAGTGCCGGCGCCAGAGCTGGGATTTCACATGCGAGTGTCGGACGATTTACTCGCATGTGTGATCCCGGCCACAGGCTGGGAATCCCTGGTCCAGAGGATGATTTTGTTTTTTTCAAAGCTTATCATTACTATTTTATTCCTCTTGAAAAGACCTGCAGAGGTGCTAAGCATCTGTCAACTGCCATTCTAAGCTGAATTTGCCTGCCCTCATCATAAATCCCATCCACTATGCTGTAACATCTGGCCGCTGCGGATGAACGCAGCGTCCAACCCGCAGCGTTATGTGACCGTGGAAACATACCATTAGGGTGTGAATCATGTTAATACTGGCCAATATTTACAAATAATAGTAGCTATCTCCTGACTCCGCTCACTGCTAGGGGATACAAACGGTTTCCTGTCCAGCTTCCTTTAACTCTTATTCTGGGTTTGTTACTTAAACTAAATTACTCATGGTCTATATATCCTGGGTGTCCCCCAGCATTGATCTTATTTGACATTTTTAGAAAGCTATTTCGTACCTCACCATTATCTTTCACAATACCTATAATCCTGAGGAAGTGGCAGTGAGTGGAACAGAGCATATTAGATGAGTAGTTGCTCTTAAATATCAGCTGGTTATTCCTGTCTATAGGCTTAACTTACAAACTGATGATCAATTTAGGCCTCTTTCACACATCAGTTTTTTTACTTCAGGCGCGATCCGGCGTATTGTTAAAAAAACGGATCCAGTACCGGATGCGTTTTTTTAGCATTGACTTTCACTAGCGCCGGATCGCGCCTGATGTCGTTGCGTTGCATCCGTTTTTGTCCAGATCCGGCAGGAATGTACATTCCGGCGGCCGGACAAAACGGTCACTGCAACGTTTTCTTTCTTTCCGGAGCCGCCTGATAGTGCCTGAAGCAGCGCATCAGGCGGCCGGAAATAATACAAGTGTATGGAACCGGACCAGTCTTTTGTGCAATCCGTCTTTAGAATGTCTCAGAACTGTATATGTTCCTTTGACCAAACAAGTTTAAGTTTTAAAATGGATAGGTCATCAATATCATTTCACCAGCACCCCCACTAATCAGCTTTTTGCTCTGGTGACCCCATATATAAATTATTTGAACAATGCTGCTGAGCCCTGGAACAAATAACAGCTGATTGGTTGTGGTTTTGATTGTCGAAACCCTACTGATCTGTGCCCTGACTACCCTTTTAATCACAGGAACCATATTATTTAAAAGAAAATGTAAAAATCCAAAAGTTTACATGAAGTGCCCTTCCTGATCAGAAAGACATTATCTATGCACCCTCACCACATCAGAACATTGCTGAAGTGGTGGGACACATAGGCAAAGCCCTCCTCCAGGGCAATCAGACTGGAGAGACCTGTGTGTCCTAAACAGTGCCTTCACCCCCCCTTCCCAACAATCCCTTAAAGAATACACAACCAGGCCTGGATGGGTTGAACAGGTCGATCACAGTTCATTAATTACCAAAGCAGAGAAGGGCAATTAAATTTTGTAACGGGTGGCTCATTGCTGAGATCCTGTCCATGATCGGCAGGCGATTTGGTGTTGTGAACATGTTGGAGGCGACTTCGGAGCTGGGGCTCCCTCCGGTGGTTGCTGAGGGTAATGAACCAATTGCTGAATGGCTTTCAGCTGGGTCCGAATGGTCTGATATAAGTGACCTGAACTCCCATCAGTCTTGCCGGTAATCAATTGTTCTTCCAGGTTTTGGTTGGAGCTCAGCTTGCATTCCTGCTTTCATTCAGATAAGTGATTTGCTGTTTTTTTTTCCTCTGGCTGGAGTTTCCTTACTGGTTTGCTGCCTTGCAGTGGACTTCAGCCTGGTCCCCTTTTGGGGCTTGGCGATGCATTTGTGCTCAGTTTGTGTTTGCACTTTTGCTCTGTTCCTGTGTCACTTTTTATTTGCTGAATTGCTGTGTGTTACACCAGAGATCTGATTTAGGTGGTAGAGATCGTGTGATCTCAAGTTATTTGTTAATCAGAAGTGTTGGTATTTTTGTCAGAGTTTTTTGGGTTGCAGTCAGAATTCTTTCCTATACTTTTCTATCTAGACAGAATTGGGCCCCATCGTTTGCTCATTCTATTTTCTGTCTGTGTTCGTATTTTCTTCTTCTTGTCTAACCGCCATTACATGTTTGGGGGCTTCCTATTTCTTTGGGGGTTCTGCTACGGGGCAGTTAGCTTTCATCTTTCTGTCTTTAGGTGTAGCTACTTCTAGGCTGTGACGAGGCGTCTAGGATCACCGTAGGTACGCTACTTCTAGTGTTGCGGTTAGTTTAGGGTTCTGCAACCCAGTAGTTTCCAGCCTCTCTGGTGTATTGCTACTTTGGCTATTTCTCCTCAGCTACCGAAACATAACATTTGGCCAATGAGCGGTCACGAACCTTTGCCCTCCTCCGCCAATCCGCTGTGACTTAGTCTTGCTAACAAAGTTTTATCATATATGTATTAAATTTTTTATATATATATATATATATATATATATATATAAAAATCGTACATATTACACATATATACATATCTCCGTCGCACTTAGAATGGCAGTTTTCCCATTGAAATATGTAAGGGAGGGAGGGTGGGACAACAGCTTCCCAGTGACTGCCGAAGGGGAAAGGAAGTTGCTGACCAGAACACCTAGATTTAACCCCTGTAGGTGTGGCCGCAGATACCTTCCCCTCCAAGGTCACTGGACAGCTGGACATCCCCAATTAGTACATCACCAAGGGGGAGTGGTGCTAGGGGAGGGGTGAATTGGGCACTAGCTTCTATCCTATGGGCTTCCCAGTCAGAGGCACATTCCTTAGGCAGTACTGTGCCTGCCAGACTGGGGAGACCTGTGTGTCCTAAACAGTGCCTTCACCCCCCTTCCCACCAAACCCATAAAGAATACACAACCAGGCCTGGATGGGTTGAACAGGTCGGTCACAGTTTATTAATTACCAAAGCAGAGAAGGGCAATTACATTTCGTAACGGGGGCTCATGGCTGAGATCCTGTCCGTGATCAACAGGCGATTTGGCCAACGAGCGGTCACGAACCTTTGCCCTCCTCTGCCAATCTGCCACGGAGGATCCTGTGTACGACCTACGCAGGACTCCGGATAATACTGAGGAAGTGGCAGTGAGTGGAGCATATTAGATGGGTAGTTGCTCTTAAATATCAGCGGTTATTCCTGTCTATAGGCTTAACTTACAAACTGATGATCAATTAAGACTCCTTCAAAGTCTTTAGAATGTCTAAGAACTGTATATGTTCCTTTGACTAAACAAGTTTCAATTTTAAAATAGATAGGTCATCAATATCATTTCACCAGCACCTCCACTAATCAGCTTTTTGCTCTGGTGACCCCATATATAAATTATTTGAACAATGCTGCTGAGCCCTGGAACAAATAACAGCTGATTGGTTGTGGTTTAGAGTGTCGAAACCCTACTGATCTGTGCCCTGACAACCCTTTTAATCTCAGGAACCATATTATTTAAAAGAAAATGTAAAAATCCAAAAGTTTACATGAAGTGCCCTTCCTGATCAGAAAGACATTATCTATGCACCCTCACCACATCAGAACATTGCTGAAGTGGTGGGACACATAGGCAAAGCCCTCTTCCAGGGCACTCAAAACAATGTTAGTATGGTGTCATATTGGGACCCATAGCGGTACACTGCAATAGGACATAGAGGTTGTCACTAAACAAAAACAGGCAATCCATGCATGTGTTGCGGCTGTCGAGCAGTCGCAGGGACTCAAACATATTTTTTGAGCATATCGAAGACCCTCGGTTAGCCAATGAGCATGCTCAGATAACAACTTATCCCAGCACGTTCGCTCATCACTAATAACCATCTGTTTTTATCCTCTTACAATGGAGTAAAGTGTAAAAAATAAATCTTTTTTAGATCGGCAGAGAACTTGTGCAGGCTACATTCTGTGTTCCTGCTAAAACAGACATTTTATGGGTTTTCCATTCCTGTTCAAATTATTGGTTCTGGTACTGGAACCTTTTCTTCCATTTTTATCAATCCAAAAAGAGGGCAAAAATGGAAAAAAACTACTGGAACTACTGGACATGGGAAAAGGGTCTTATATTTTATAAATTAGTATAATATTTACCTGTTTATGGGAAAACTGGTCACTATTGTAGCTTCTTTTGGAGAGATATCAATGACAAATCTGATAAATTATGCAAGTATAAATTTCTGCTCTTGTTATTACTGCATAGCATGATTAATATATCACTGAAAAATCAGAAAAACTGAAGTATAGCAGTCAAAAATAATAAGAGTGGCCATAAAGTTTTCCCTTAAAGGGACAGTCAGAGGGTATCAGAATCAGTGACACCTCTTCTGCAGAGGTGTCAGTCCCACACCAAAACCTAGGGCACCAGCATAGCAGAGGAAGCAGAAATTAGTCAAGCTATACTAGCAATGCTAGGATAGGAGGAGGAGGGGTTTTCCATTGCATGTCTGTGTTGGGAGGCAGGGCCCACCGGGGAATTCCCTGGCTCTCCGGTGGGCCAGTCTCATAAAAGCCAAGTATTTCAGAATGCAGCTAATCTAAATATGCATCTGAAAGAGCTGTCTCATTTAGTTTTCAAATACTAATTTCATGAATAAGCCAGGTAAGAAAGCAGCTTACAAACTGCATGATTCTCTCTAGAGGACCCTACAGATCTGTGCAGTACACAGACAAGTCATTGATTTCAATCTACACAGTGTAATGCTTCATTTTTCATGTGGTGGGAAATGAAACAAGCACTCACTAAAAGGTCCTTTCCAAGATTACGGTTAATCACTGGAGGTTCCAAAAAAAGGCATTCTAAAAAAATAGGGTTTGCCAAGAAAACTTGACTTAATTTCCAGGTGAAAGATTTTTCATCCATCCAACAACCTACAGTGGCGAGTGAAAGTATTCACCCCCTTGACATTTTTCGTATTTTGCTATCTCACAAACTAGAATTTCACTTTTTTGAGGGTTTGCATCAGTTCATTTAAACAACATGCCTACAACTGTGAACATTTGTTTTTCTTTTTGTTACAAAGTAAACAACAAATAGGACAAAATAACCGAAAAGTCCAGTGTGCATAACTATTCACTCCCCTAAAGTCAGTACTTTGTGGAGCCTCCTTTTGCAGCAATTACAACTGCTATTCGCTTTGGATAAGTCTCTATGACAGTGTTTCTCAACTCCAATCCTCAGGACCCACCAACCGGTCATGTTTTCAGGATTTTCTTGGAATTACCGTATTTTTCGGACTATAAGACGCACCGGACTATAAGATGCACCCAGGTTTTAGAGGTGGAAAATAGGGAAAAATATATTTGAAGCAAAAAATGTGGTAAAATATTTAATAACATAAATAACATACTATTATATGTGGTACTATTATATATAATAGTATGTTATTGTGTTGGAAGCTACGGGTAGGAGATGGTGCTGCGGGACCAGTATGGTGTCTGTAAAGTACTATGTGAAGACGCTGGAGGGTGAGTATATGAATGGGGGCATAGGGCTTATATTTAAAGCACCACTCCAGCACTGAAAAATAACACTGGAGTGCTGCTTTAAGATCCCATGGGAGAACTATAACTCTCAGCATGTCCTGCAGATCCTATGGCATGCTGGGAGATATAGTCCACCACAGGATGGCAGAGTGACTTTTTATTTGCTGTCATTACTAACCTTTTAATTAATTCTCTGTTGTACAGTGTCTGCAGGACCTGTGATGACATCATGAAGATGCAGGGCTTTGTGTGGTCATGTGATGCTCCAGCCCACCCTCTCATGACCTCATCACAGGTCCTCCACAGGAGCATTCAGCCTCACATCAGCACAGCCCCTGTGCTGTCAGGTATGCGATGCCTCCTGCTGCACTCTGCTCCTGTCGCCTCCTTCTCCTTCCAACACAGATCTCCCCAGCTGCTGCAGGAATCAAGCGCTGGGGAATCATGTGGCTCTGTCATTTGCTGCTCCCCGCTCACTGCTCGGCTGATAGGTGGGCGGGGAAGCGGCTGATGAATATTCACTGCACTTAAGTATCGGGACCAGTGGTTTCCCCAGCGCTGGATTCCTGCAACGGAGGGGATATTTTCCTGCCTCCTGCGATCCCACTCCACCGCTGCCCCCTGCCCCCCTCCCCACGTTACATTCCGACCATAAGACGCACCCACACTTTCCTCCCAAATTTGGAGGAAAAAAAGTGCGTCTTATGGTCCGAAAAATACGGTAATGCTTGAGCAGGTGACAGTATTGCACAGGTGATAATTTTATCACCTTTTCAATACTAAGGAAATCCTGAAAACATGACCTGTTGATGGGTCCTGAGGACTGGAGTTGAGAAACACTGCTCTATGAGCTTCCCACATCTTGCCACTGGGATTTTTCTCCATTCCTCATGGCAAAATTGCTCCAGCTCCTTCAGGTTAGATGGTTTCCTCTGGTGAACAGCAATCTTCAAGTCTGACCACAGATTCTCAATTAGATTAAGGTCTGGGCTTTGACTAGGCCACTCCAAAACATTTACACTTTTCCCCTTAACCCCTTAATGACCGCCGATACGCCTTTTAATGGGGGTCATTAAGGGTACTTAAACCACAGCGCCGTTAATTAACGGCGCTGTGGAAAAAGCCTATAACGCCCCCCAGAGTCGGATTTTCTCCGGGGTCTTGGCTACCGGGGGTAGCCGAGACCCCAGAGAACATGATTCGGGTCCGTTTTTACCGACACCGCTTTTGCGATGGCCGTTATTAACCCTATAACGGCGATCGCAAAAAAAAAGCGATTTTCCCTGTAATTTCTCTCTCCTCTGATGTGATCGCACATCAGAGGGGAGAGAAATGGGGTCCTCGGGACCCCCGATCAGCCCCCCGTGCCTCCCGGTGTCCCCTCAGGCCTCCTGTGCCTCCCCGAGCTCCAGGCGTCTTTTTCCGGTGAAGAAAATGGCGGGTGCAGTGCGCCCGCCAAGCCGGATTTTCTCCGGTTTCGGCTACCATGGGTAGCCGAGACCCCAGAGAACATAATCAGGGTCCCCCACAGCCCCCCCGCTTTTGCGATCGCCGGTATTAACCTTATACCGGCGATCGCAAAAGAAAAAAAAAAAAACGATCCTGCCTGCAAATTTCTCTCCCCTCTGATGTGATCGCACATCAGAGGGGAGAGAAATAGGGTCCATAGGACCCCCGATCCCCTCCCGCGGTACCTAGTGCTCTTCCCCGTGTCCCCTCCTGGCTCCTGCAGCGCCCCCTGTGGTCCGATCCTCCAGCGTCTTCACCCTGTAAAAAAAAAATGGCGGGCGCATGCCTGGCGGCAAATTCAAAAACAGAATGATTCATTCATTCTGTAAAAGTACATTTTGATCACTGTGATAAATTATCACAGTGATCAAAATAAAAAAAACAGTACATAAACCCCCCCTATATCACCCCCTTAGTTAGGGACATATAATAAAATAAAGAAATTTTATTTATTTTTATTTTTTCATTAGGGTTAGGGTTATAATTAGGGTTAGGGTTACAATTAGGGTTAGGGTTAGCATTAGGGTTAGCGTTAGGCTGGGTTCACACTGCGTTATGGCAGTCCGTTAGACGGACTGCGTTGCACCGCGGTATAACGCGGTGTAACGCAGTCCGTTAGCGCTGCCATTCACCCCCATTTGAGGGCGCATCGCGACGCATGCCGTAAAGCGGCATGCGTTCGCAACGTGCCGTCATTCAGTGATGGAGTCTCGGACGCGGGCTGCAGCGTCAGGGCTCCGTCACCGCTAGCGCAGATGAATCATCTGCTGATTCCCCTGCGCTAGCGGGTATAGCATAACGCGATCGCGTTATGCTATACCGTTACCAGTCCGTCAACGCTATGTGTTCAACGGGCTGGTAAAACGCAGTATAAACCCAGCCTTAGGGTTAGGGTTATAATTAGGGTTAGGGTTGGAATTAGGGTTAGGGTTACAATTAGGGTTACAATTAGGGTTAGGGTTACAATTATGGTTGGGATTAGGGTTAGGGTTGGGATCAGGGTTAGGAGTGTGTTGGGGTTAGGGTTGGAGCTAGAATTGAGGGGTTTCCACTATTTAAGCACATCAGGGGGTCTCCAAACACGACGTGGCGTTCAAAAAGGCAAATGGCGCTCCTTCCCTTCCGAGCCCTGCCATGCGCCCAAACAGTGGTTTACCCCAACATATGGGGTATCAGCGTACTCAGGACAAATTGCACACCAATTTTGGGGTTCTAATTTCTCTTGTTACCCTTGGGAAAATAAAAAATAGCTGGCTAAAAAAATCATTTTTGAGGGAAAAAAAAAATTATTTTCACGGCTCTGCGTTTATAAATTTCTGTGAAGAACTTTGGGGTTCAAAGTGCTCACCACACATCTAGATAAGTTCCATAGGGGTTTAGTTTCCAAAATGGGGTCACTTGTGGGGGTTTTCCACTGTTTAGGCACATCTGGGGCACTGCAAACGGAACATGACCCCCATCAACGTCTGCATTCCAAAACGTTATTACTTCCTTTCCAAGCCCTGCCGTGCGCCAAGTTTCCCCCCCCCCACATATTTGGTATCAGCGTACTCAGGACAAATTGGACAACAACTTTTGAGGTCCAATTTCCTTGTGAAAAATCAAAAATTTGGGACTAAAAAATCATTTTTGTGGAAAATTGTTTTTTTTTTTCACACCCAGGCATTATAAACTTTTGTGAAACACTTGGGGGTTCAAAGTGCTCACCACAGATCTAGATAAGTTACTTAGGGGGTCTAGTTTCCAAAATGGGGTCACCTGTGGGGGTTTTCCACTGTTTAGGCACATCTGGGGCACTGCAAACGGAACATGACCCCCATCAATGTCTGCATTCCAAAACGTTATTACTTCCTTTCCAAGCCCTGCCGTGCGCCCAAACAGTTTCCCCCCCCACATATTTGGTATCAGCATACTCAGGACAAATTGGACAACAACTTTTAGGGTCCAATTTCCTTGTGAAAATTCAAAAATTTGGGACTAAAAAAATCATTTTTGTGGAAAATTGTTTTTTTTTCTTCACACCCAGGCATTATAAACTTTTGTGAAACACTTGGGGGTTCAAAGTGCTCACCACAGATCTAGATAAGTTACTTAGGGGGTCTAGTTTCCAAAATGGGGTCACTTGTGGGGGTTTTCCACTGTTTAGGCACATCTAGGGCACTGCAAACGGAACATGACCCCCATCAACGTCTGCATTCCAAAACGTTATTACTTCCTTTCCAAGCCCTGCCGTGAGCCCAAACAGTTTCCCCCCCACATATTTGGTATCAGCATACTCAGGACAAATTGGACAACAACTTTTAGGGTCCAATTTCCTTGTGAAAAATCAAAAATTTGGGACTAAAAAATCATTTTTGTGGAAAATTGTTTTTTTTTCTTCACACCCAGGCATTATAAACTTTTGTGAAACACTTGGGGGTTCAAAGTGCTCACCACAGATCTAGATAAGTTACTTAGGGGGTCTAGTTTCCAAAATGGGGTCACTTGTGGGGGTTTTCCACTGTTTAGGCACATCTGGGGCACTGCAAACGGAACATGACCCCCATCAACGTCTGCATTCCAAAACGTTATTACTTCCTTTCCAAGCCCTGCCGTGCACCCAAACAGTTTCCCCCCCCCCCCATATATTTGGTATCAGCGTACTCAGGACAAATTGGACAACAACTTTTAGGGTCCAATTTCCTTGTGAAAAATAAAAAATTTGGGACTAAAAAAATCATTTTTGTGGAAATTTTTTTTTTTTTTTTTCACACCCAGGCATTATAAACTTTTGTGAAACACTTGGGGGTTCAAAGTGCTCACAACAGATCTAGATAAGTTTCATAGGGGGTCTAGTTTCCAAAATGGTGTTACTTCTGGGGGTTTCCACTGTTTAGGCGCATCAGGGGCTCTCCAAACGCGACATGGTGTCCAATCTCAATTCCAGCCAATTTTGGTTTGAAAAAGTCAAACGGCGCTGCTTCCCTTCCAAGCCCTGCCGTGCGCCCAAACAGTGGCCCCCCCCCATATATGGGGTATCAGCGTACTCAGGACAAATTGGACAACAACTTTTGTGGTCTAATTTCTCCTGTTACCCTTGGGAAAATAAAAAATTGGGGACTAAACGATCAGGTTTGTGGAAAAAATATGATTTTTTATTTTCACGTCAGGCCGTTATAAACTTCTGTGAAGCACTTGGGGGTTCAAAGAGCTCTCCACACATCTAGATAAGTTCCTTAGGGGGTCTAGTTTCCAAAATGGGGTCACTTGTGGGGGGTTTCCACTGTTTAGACACATCAGGCCTCTACAAATGCGACATGGTGTCCAGCCAATTCTGCATTGAAAAAGTCAAACGACGCTCCTTCCCTTGCGACCTCTGCCGTGCACCCAAAAAGTGGTTTACCCCCACATATAGGGTATCGGCATGCTCAGGACAAATTGCACAAAAACTTTTGCGGTCTTGTTACCCTTGGGAAAATAAAATTGGGGTGAAAAGATAATTTTTGTGGAAAAAAAAATATTTTTTTTTTCACGGCTCTACGTTATAAACTTGTGTGAAGCACTTGGAGGTTCAAAGTGCTCACCACACATCTAGATAAGTTCCTTGAGGGGTCTTGTTTCCAAAATGGTGTCACTTGTGGGGGGTTTCCACTGTTTAGGCACATCAGGGGCTCTCTAAACGCGACATGGCATCCAGCCAATTCTGCGTTGAAAAAGTCAAACGGCGCTCCTTCCCTTGCGACCTCTGCCGTGCGCCCAAAAAGTGGTTTACCTCCACATATGGGGTATCGGCGTATTCAGGAGAAATTGCACAACAACTTTTGTGGTTCATTTTTTCTTTTAACACTTTTGAAAATAAAAAAAATTGGTTCCGAAGTAAAGCTTTTGCAAAAAAAAGTTAAATGTCAATTTTTTCCTTTCACATTGCTTCAGCACCTGTGAAGCACCTGAAGGGTTAATAAACTTCTTTAATGTGGTTTTGAGCACATTGAGGGGTGCAGTTTTTAGAATGGTGTCACTTTTGGGTATTTTCTATCATATAGACCCCTCAAAGTGACTTCAAATGTGATGTGGTCCCTAAAAAAAAATGGTGTTGTAAAAATGAGAAATCGCTGGTCGACTTTTAACCCTTATAACTTTGTAACAAAAGAAAATTTTGTTCCCAAAATTGTGCTGATGTAAATTAGACATGTGGGAAATGTTATTTATCAAGAAATATGTGTGACATATCTCTCTGATTTAACGGCATAAAAATTTCAACTTTGAAAATTGCAAAATTTTAAAAATTTTCGCCATATTTCCGTTTTTTTCATAAATAAAAGCAAGTCATATAAAAAATTTTTTACCACTAACGTGAAGTACAATATGTCACGAAAAAAACAATCTCAGAATCAGCTGGATTCGTTAAAGCGTTCCAGAGTTATAACCTCATAAAGTGACAGTGGTCAGAATAGTAAAAATTGGCCCGGTCATTAAGCTGCAAAATGGCTCTGTCACTAAGGGGTTAAACCACTCAAGTGTTGCTTTAGCAGTATGCTTTGGGTCATTGTCTTGTTGGAAGGTGAACCTTCATCCCAGTCTCAAATCACTGACAGTCTGGAACAGTCTTAATGCCCTCCTTGCCCAGACTGAGAGTTTTGGTGTGCGGCCCTCTCTTGGCAGATTTATTGTGGTACTGTGTTCTTTCCATTTGATT
>JARQOD010000003.1:442054083-442129951 GCA_033576555.1 Oophaga sylvatica | reverse complement strand
AATGTTTAATACCACCATAGTACTTATTCTTGCTTCTATAGCGCCAAAATATTCCTCCGCGCTTTATAGAAATTATCATCACTGTCCCCATTAGGGCTCACGATCAAGATTCCCTGTCAGTGTGACTTTGGAGTGTGGGAGGAAACTGGAGAATCAGGCGGAAACCCACGCAAACACGGGGAGAACAAACTGACCAAACAATAGTCCCATACTGAGCCTGTTTCATACTTTACCAAATAACAGTACCATGTAGTGTATAGGCGTAAACAATACCACTATATAGTGACAAATAACAAGAACACACAGTGCCTAGTCTCATTGTATTGTCCTATAGAAAGAAACAGTATAGTCCCTCACTGTGCCTATTTTAGACAGTGCCAAATAACAGTACCATATAGAGCTTAAAGGGAATCTGTCACCCTAAATTGGCGGGATATTTAAATGATGGCAGTCAGGTCAGATGGGCGGTGTTTTGGGTACTTGCCTTAACATGTTGTTTCGCCGCTGTCTCCATTATTTCTGGGAATTGTAGTCGTTGCCCTCCATATAAACGCGCCTGCGCATTGCAATCTTGAATTGCGCACGCGCAGTATGCTTTGCCCGCAGATTGCAATGCACAGGCGCGTTATATGGAGGGCAACGACTACAATTCCCAGAAATAATGGAGACAGCGGCGAACAACATGTTAAGGCAAGTACCCAAAACACCGCCCATCTGACCTGACTGCCATCATTTAAATATCCTGCCAATTTAGGGTGACAGATTCCCTTTAATCCTAAATAGGGTCTAAATTATACCACCATACACTGCCAAATAAAATCACCATACAGTGCCTAGTCCCAGTATGGTTGGAAACAATAGACCAGTATATTACTGTGTCCATTTTATACTTTGACAAATAACAGTATTTAGTCCTAAACTGGATCTAAATAATACTACTATACTGTGCCAAAATAATATGGCAATACAGAACCTAGTCCCATGGTAAGATCTCAAACAACAGGACAGTATCATACTGTGTCCATTTTACACCTTGACAAATAACAGTACCATGTAATACTAAGTCGTAAACTGGCCCTAATTATTACCACCATACAGTGCCAATAATATCATCATACAGTGCCTAGTCCCATAGAATGGTTGGAAACAATAGCCCATTATCATACTGTGTCCATATTACACGTTGATAAATAACAGTACCATATAGTACTTAGTCCTAAGCTGGGCCTAAATAATACCACCATACAGTCCCAAATAATATGACAATACAGAACCTAGTCTCATAGTATGATCTGAAGCTATAGAACAGCATCTTACTGTGTCCATTTTACACCTTGACAAATAACATTACCATATGATACTAAGTCCTAAAATAATTCCACCATACAGTGCCAAATAATATGACAATACAGAACCTAGTCCCATAGTATGGTCTCGAACAATGGAACAAATAATACCATACTCTGCCCATACTATACTGTGCCAAATAATATGACCATATGGTGCCCTGGCCCATATTTCAACCATTGAGTTCCAAATCTTTGCATCATATAGTGGTTAATACCGTACTGTGCCCAAATCTTATTGTGTCTCCAGGAATGGGCCATTGTCAGTGGCTGCTACGATCCCTCGATGGACCTCCCTGATCCAGCACGATGGAAAAGGAATTTTCGCTCTGCTTTGATTCGGAAGGAAGGAATTCGCATGATTGTAAACCACGGCTCAGATCATTCCAATCCGTACAAAATATATGAGTTGATCAGTAAGTCATCCTTGAGAGTTACTTAGTAATTGTAACTAAAGACGAGGCAGTATATCCAGGAGGGGCTCCGAGGAAGGAGGAGGACACCCAGTCCTGGTCACCCCCATAACTTGTGCTATAAACTAGTTCCCTCCTCTGAGGAACTGTGTTGATAATATATAAGGGGCGAAATATGGGCCAAAGACATATCTACCAATGGTTACATTTCATAAACTGTGAAAATGTAGCCCTGCCTATGAGACCGCCCAAAAACTGCCACTCATGTTTAGGACTAACTTCCTAGATTGTCCCTGCAGGTGTCAATCATGGTCTAAAAGTCTTGGAAAAGTTGTTGAGGGGAAACAAAACTAGACTGGTATTCTTGTTGGCCAAAACCCTGCCACTATATTAGAAAGTCTCAGTCATATCTAAGGCCGTTGTGCAACCCCCCAAAAATTAACATCACTAGTTTGCTGCCCCCTAGTGGTCGTATCATGAAATATTGTTACTATATATTTTTTATCTTATATCATATTCTTGTTCATAGACCAATCTTGTGTCTTTTTAAGTTCCAGTACATGGAGGCCAATATAGCGTCGCTTCTGCAAACCCGACGTTACCCCCGGCCTCTTCCAATAACCAAGATGCAACGGTGAGTTTATATTTTAAAGCGTATTGGATTATTCCTTCTCATTGACCTCAATACAGTTGGGTGATCATATTTTTTCACTGGTTGCTTATTTGCATGTAATGTAAATCAGCTCATTAGGCACCGACTTCCTATGGGGCTTGTCTTTGCTAACAACCAATCCAAACGAGCAGAGCTGCTGTGTAAAGCATGGAGGGCATATGTATGCCTCTGAGGAGACAGATGCTGGATTACAGACTGCCATTAGGTATTGGTCAAGCAAGGGCGGTATTCCAGCTCTAAGTATTGTGCCATGTTGCTGCTTTGCGGAAGAAGTATTAAGGGGAGGCCATGTAAGGCGTTGATGGTGGGAAGTGGGGGCATGTAGAGACAGCGGATCACCTACGAGTCATTTTATTAGGTCTCATTCAGTCATCTGAGACAGATGGAGAGGACTTCTGTCTAGGGGTAGAGGAGACTCCGGATCACTGGATTGCTTTACGTCTGCAGCCTCCAATGCTGCGGAGATAAAACTGTCTCTGCTCGCAGCATTGCAGAGCAAATAGTTTAGGTCGGCAGCACAGCCCCGGTCTGAATCATCAGGAGCACACCATTCCCAGCAAGCAGGAATCCGGGAGGCAGGGGAGCGGTGCGCTCCTGAAGAAAGGAAAGTCTCTGCTTGATGTTTTACGTGGATGGACAAATCTTTTAAATGTGGCCGTAACATGCAAAATATGTATCATTCTAGGCAGGGAATAAGGTGCAGTAGTTGGCTTAGGGGGCCAAAGGGTCCTTACAAGAAAACCATTAATATTAAAGACCTGTGATAATTGGGGCTTTTGCATTGGGGCTCGTGACTTATGCCACTGTACTAACATATCCATTATCCCCTTATCACTGTCCCTCCTTTGCATAAAAATATTAAGATTTGAGAGTCCTAAGTGGTTGATACCTTTTTAATAACTAACTGAAAAGAAGGTAACAAATTGCAATCAGATCTATGCCTGATGAAGAGACCTGAGTGGTCTCCAAGGCTTTCAATTTGTTATCATCTTTGCTTAACAAGGAGAAAAGCAGTCCAAATATACTAAAAAATATACAGATTTTATTCATGTTACAAAAAAGACCACGGCCACGTTCCACGATGCACGTTTCGCATTATTATCGCTGCCTCAGGGGGCGTGTTACCATCTTTTCAGCTAAACGGTATCAACCACTGAGGACTCTCAAATCGTAATATTTTTCTATCTACTGGCTAACACGGTACAAAGATATATATCTCTCCTTTGCAGAAAACTCTTTTTGAAGAACTGGAGCATCTGGATCTTTACCAAGAAGACGAAGGTACTGAGTTATCACTTTTTTTCGTTAAGAATGTCTTTCAAGGGACTCTATTATTACGTATAACATTATCCTATAAAAGTAGTATTTTGTTTTTAATTGTCGCATACATTGTGTTGTATCCAGGGGACGATTTTTGAATCTCTGGTTTTTAATAAGAATATTCCATTCATTTACAACAACTGGAGATCATGAAACTTTTGAAGAATTGAGCAATTCCACCATTACTGTTACTGGTAGCAATTGGAATCTATATAATTGACAGGTCTTTTCTTTCTATTTTCTCTGCAGACTTGTACCTTCCTCATGAAGAATTTAAGGGCATCCCGGAAGAGATGGATCCCAATAAGTCACTGTTTGCGGAACAAGTGCCATACAATGATACATTCCCATTAGAGGGTGCAGCCGCTGCTTCTGCCAATCCTGTTTTTCCAGCAGGTGCTCATGCCATCTACAGTGTTTTTCCATCATATACAGATCATGGAGTCCACATGGGTAGGTTCTTCCCTGGCAGGTTCCGCACCAAATCCATCTAAATGGGCTCTCAATGGGTGATTTATTTGTCACAAATTCAAAGACACTAATTTTTGAGCCATTAGAGTAGAAAATTGCAAAATCCTTTCAGTAAGTCTTAAAATTTTGCACATTAATCTTCAACTGTGTAAAAGAAAAATTAGATGGATTTTGTACTCCACAAAAATTTTTTGAAAAAGTTGGGCTGAGACATCTGGCTAAACAAAACTACCACCAATAGGCTGTGTTCACACCGGCGTATTTTAAGGTTCGTATACAGGCTGCGGATCGCCCAACCCGATCTTCCAGCCTCATATGTGCACACAGCCTTCAGGTGTCCACACACCATAGATATCTGTCAGATGAAGGTTCACTAAGTCAACAGTTACTTCTCGTAAACCCCCACCCCATGCACATGCACGCTCGACTTAGCTGAGTGTGCATGTGTTTTCATCTGTCGGGCGATGGTTGCAAGGTCCCAAAACATATTAGATAGTTGTCAGATCCCAGTAATATCAGCAGGCTCAGATGACGACAATAATTGATTGGAATTTTGTAATTTTATACACATATATTTTTTGCAGAACAAGTTCGGTCCCAGCCAGATGAAGACCAGGAGACTTTCCAACAGACGATACTTAAACATTTCAGCTACAATTCATTTCGTAAGTATCTCACTGTAACAGTGCAAGAATTAGAGGGCTTTAGAGAAAAACTGTCAGGTTGGTCACTCAATGTCAAGACGTCCAGTTCAATCACCAATCACACCACCCACAAGTAGTAAGTTTAAGAAAATAGATCATCTCGAGACAATGACACCCATGGAGGGCTGGGATGTATAAAGCTGCAAGCGGACAGTCAATTCTTGAAACTGATATATTGGGAGCAGGAAAAACAGGCAAGAATAAAGATCCGATCTACTCTGACAAAGGCCAAACTTTAGTGGCTAGAAGAGGAACATCTCCAAGTCTTCAGGTCTTGTTGGGTATCACCGGGATGCAGTAGGTAGTAGTTGCCAGACGTTGGCCAAGAAAGTGACTCTTTGAAAGCTCATTAAAGGGAATTCAAACGCAGCATGATGTAGGGGCAGGGAGCCTGATTCCAGTGATGTATCACTTACTGGACTGCTTGCAGTAGTTTTGATAAAATCCTTAGTTACTCTGCTGTAGGTGTAGCAGTGCTATAAATGGTGAGCTCTGTGTAAGCCCGCCCACACCACTGATTGGTAGTTTCCTGAGTACATTGCCAGGAAGCTGCCAATCAGTAGTGGGGGCTGGGTTATACAGATTAGATGGACTGGCTTGCACTTGACACCAGTTGGCAGTGATAATCCCCTGCTGATAAAGCACTGATTGTATTGAAACTCACAAAAGCTACTTGAGCAAATGTCACATAAGGCTGTCAGCCCATACATTTTGCTGTTCTCAGATTACATAGCAAAAACCTGCTGCAACATGTATAACAATTATTTTCCCACATTAATCACAATATTATAAAATATTTTTTTTGTTGTTTTTTTACTACAGAAACAGATTTTGAAGTCAAAATTTTTTACCGGGGAAAGCTGGTCCAAACATCAATGGTGACAAACCCACATGGATTCTACATCACCGCTGACCAACAGCCGGGTCACGGTGGCTATGTTAGCCGAATCTATCTGCCGCAGCCAGCATCAGTAGTGACTGATAGGTTATTGACAGAGGCAGTCGGAAACCTCCTGACAAAGCTGAAAGAAGGGACCCTTGTGGAAGTCCGAGAAGGAGTGATATGTGCGAAGAGATTTGGCCTGTGTAGAAGTTATTGGAGTTTATCAAATACACCAGAAATAAAAACATTGAATCAGATCGACAAAAGAGAGTACTCCGTCATGTACAGCATTCATCAATTTATTACCGGTAATCAATTCTGATTGATCAACTGTTATCTTGAATTAAAGGAACAGTAAATATGGAAAAAAAATAGTTTAAAGTGGAAATATACAGCATTGTGCAAAAATTATAGGCAGGTGTGGGGAAAAAAGCTGCAGAGAATACTTTAAAAAAATAGAAGTTTGTTTTTATGATTTAACGAAACAAAGTAAATGTATGTTTGTATGTTACATTATTTCTCTTCGTTTCTTGGGTCAGAATTGATTGACTTTGTGGAACGACGGAGAGCAGAGTCTCCACAGTATTCTATCTGGATTTGCCTCGGGGAACAATGGCCGGATGACAAACCATGGCAGAAGAAACTCATCATGGTGCAGGTAAATGGAAAATCTAAAATTGTATAGAAATTCTGCTCTCAGGGTAAACAATTCTGGAGTATGTTAGATTTTTACTTTTTTTTTCCTGCATATAGTTTAGGAGGAACCGAGCAGGAGTATAGAACAATGCTCCAAGGAAAAAAAAAAAGTATGCAAAAGCAGCCTCTCTTCCAGAAGGAAATTAGTGTCTCTTCCTTTCCGCGTGGTGACGGGTTTGACTAGCATGAGATAGTTTTCTTTCTGCCGGTGGGCAAATAATGTGTATACTTTCCACTGAGTTATACTAAATTAGATTATATAAGATTTGTTACAAGAATAGAAAAAAAACTATCATACTTAATATAATTCATTCTAGTGTATCCTAAAATATCATGTCCAGGGAAAGATGCAAATTATAGGGGACCTCACACTTGATCAAGAAAGTCGAGTTAAATACCTTGTAAAATTCCCAGAGTTCCCCTGATTCTGACACTTTTTTCCATTTTGCGCTGCGTTGTAGCATTGCAGAGATATTCACATTTGTTTCTTTTGGAGCACAGTATTTGAAATCTCTGCTTGTAGTGCAACTGGGCGTTTCTTCAGAGTTATCTCTGGGGTCGTGTGCTTTTGTAAGGAAGAAGACCGGGCTGCGGGTACATCTCCTGTGCTGGGTACGGAACTGTGGGGGTTGTCTTCTCTGTTGTCTGGGGGAAAGAATAAAAGACCGGACAAATCTCTTTAGCCGGAAGCGGGTGGTGGGGCTAAGCTGCAGCGTGCGCGGAAGCAGTCAGTTTTGGTGCGAACAGGCAGCAAGCGGCAGGTGAAGCAGTGTGCTCCATTTCCTGAGCACTTGCGCTGCGAAGGGCCTTTTGCGCCGCTTCTGCTGCTACTAGGGAGATCGTTGAGAAGTGCTGTGCGCTCCAGTACTGTGAGCGCAGCGGGTGTACAGAGTAGAGGGGGACGGGTACCGGAGAAATACCTGCGGCCCTCTTTGCCAGTGAACCGCGGCAGGTGCACCCAGGACCTGAGAGACGCTGTGGCCCTCTTGACTTTGGCCAGAGCAATTCATGGACTAAGGGCTCAGCGGAAGGTACCGGACACCGACTGCTGCCGCCAGAAGACGGACCGCCGTGTGAAGGATTCACCTCTGGGCATCAATTCAGCCATGACTGACGCTGCAATTTCCTGCAGGATCATCTGTTGTGGAGCTGCACCAAGGACACGATAAGTTATTCCTAGAAAAGACTTCTCATTCTGCACTTATTGTTCTTCATATTTTACCCTTAAGGTACTGCCACACTAAACAATCCCGCTAGCGATCACGATAACGACGCATACTAATGCGATCGCTAGCGGGATTGTTTCTATATCGCTAAGTGCGGCCACATTTAGCGATATAGTTAACGACGCTATCGCCGTTAGCGATCTTCTTAACGACTTTAGCGGTACAAAAGTACCGCTAAATCGCTAAGAAAAGGTGCCACACTAGCGATATATACTTACCCAGCGGGAGCGCCGACGAGAAAATAGGGTCCGGAACGATTCCAGCGACGAGCGAGATCACAGCAGGAAGCTCGTCGCTGGCAGCTGCCGCACTGAACAACATCGCTAACGGGATCGCTAAATAGTGACTTTTTTTAGCGATCCCGTTAGCGATATTGTTCAGTGTGGCATACCCTTTAACCATTTGTCTCCCTGCGAGGAGTTAATCCCTTGTTCAATTAAACTGTTTAATTGGTTAACCCTTGCTCTGCCTTCTGCCTGTCACTACATTCCGCAACCTGCTTACACTTTCATCCCTCCCACCCAGATGCTGCCAATCACAGCTCAGCATCTGATCTAGCAATCTATCAGTCTCAGATACCGAGCTGTGATTGGCAGCATCTGGGAGGGAGGGGTAAAAGAGCATGACCATGAATAGACTCTGAAGACACGCTCACTCGCTCTACAAGCAGAGATTACACATACTGCACTCCAAAAGCAACAAATATCAATATCTCAGCAATGAAGCGACTCAGAGCAAAACTGAAAACAGCGGCAGAATCAGTGGAGTCCAGCGATTTTTATCAGATATTTAATTTGAATTTTTGGAGCAATTGACAAGTCCTCTAAATGGAAGTAAACACAGATTGATCTTTCTTTTGATGAAGTTTCTGGTTTGGATTATATGAAGTAGTATTCTGGTGGAGAGTTATTTTGCATATTTTCTTCTGGATATGATACATATTATTTTAAGATTCGGTTAGAATCAGTTACATTAGAATTGTTTCCATCCCGCTGGGATGTATCAATCCAGACATAAGTGCATCGATCTGTAGGACCTGGTCCAGCCGCTGCTTCCTATCTCCTGGCTTTTCTGGCTCCCCTTTTTGTTAGCCAGCCTGGTGTGATGTATTATTCAAACTAGAAACCCCTCCAAAAGAAAGAGATATATTTTCATACTTTGCCCTGAACATTCAGGGCATGTGCACACGTTGCACATTAGCCTGTGTAATTTTCTGCATAGAATCTGCATCTCTTGGCAGAAAACGCAGGTCAAAATGATTGTGGATTTCATGCGGAATTGATACGGATTGTAATGCGTTTTTGCGGTGCAGATTTGTGAGGTGGCACTGGGAATGCATCATTTTTGAACTTTCTCCCTTGGGAGGGAGAGGGGGAGAGAGAGAGAGATGGAAACGCAATGTGTGCACATACCCTAAGTGCGCAGTCAAATGGCCGTAAAACACAGCCGACGGTCGCATCACAATGCTCGGACTGTCCGGTGGCTCTCCTGACCCGAGCATGACAGCATGTATTTCAATGCAGCTGTCACGCATGTGTCAGTAAAGCAGCCGGCGAGTCCTTGCATTGCAATGCTATCGTCATCCGTGTTATACGGCTGTCTGACTGCGCCGTAAAGGTTATATCAGGATCAATTATTTGGTTAAGTCCATGTTCTCATGTGCAAAAATACTGTTTTTATTTTTTTCTATGTTTAGTTTGCATTAAAATATGCAATAGCAATCTATTCCAATTATTGAGTTTTTGTTGCATTTTTTTTATGTCTGGTTTACAGTGTAGTTTTAGTGCAGAAACGTTTTTTTTTTTTAAATAACATTTTTAAGTGCAGAAAATTAAAAACTATCATTTTTCAGGCTTCCTGTAGAAGTCTATAGGGAAAAAAAAATCACCAAAAATTGCACAGTTTAACAGTATCCTAAATGCACAGGGTAAATGAGTTTTGATGAAGTCACTTCCATTTTGTTTCAACTTTTCAATGCAGATTTTTTGCATGGAAAAATTCAATGTGTGCACATGGCCTTAGATCAGGGGTTGGCAATTAATTTTCCCAAGGGGCCAGATGAGAGAGCATGACTGTTGTGGAGGGCCGAACTAATAGCTTCAAATTAATTCTACTCAATATTTATTAATATTAATTGTATCACTTAATATTGAGCATAATTAAGTATGCTGACACCCCCCTATATATCTTTGAACCCCCCACAGCCCTTTATATACAGCATGAGCCTCATACAGCCTACTACATATACAGCATGAGCCTCACGCAGCCTACTACATATGCAGCATGAGCCTCACACAGCCTCCCTATATATACTGCATGAGCCCCACACAGCCTCCCTATATGCGGCATGAGCCCCACACAGCCTCCCTATATACGGCATGAGCCCCACACAGCCTCCCCATGTACGGCATGAGCCCCACACAGCCTCCCCATGTACGGCATGAGCGCTACACAGCCTCCCCATGTACGGCATGAGCCCCAGGTTTCCCATATACTGCATTAGGCCCAACACAGCCTCCCCATGTACAGCATGAGGCCCCACACAGCCTCCCCATAACTGCATGACCCCCACACAGCCTTCTTATATACAGCATGAGCCCCACACTCTCTCCACATACTGAATGAAGCCCCACACAGCCTCCCATATACTGCATGAGGCCCCCACTGCCTCTCCATATACTGATTGAGCCCCACACAGCCTCCCCATATATTGCATGACAGTATACAGCCTTCCCATAGCCTCACCATGTGCAGCATGTCACCCCCATAGAATCCCCATGTTCACCCCCCATATTCATACACATGAAAAAAAAAACCACCACATACTCACCTCGGTCCCGTTCCCAGGCGCCCTGCTTCTGTCTCCGATGCGCTGACTCTCCGGCGGTACACAGCTGAAGTGATGACATGACGTCATCTGTTTCACACGCTGATTGGTGGGGGAAGTGGCCGAAGGCCCCTCCTCCACCAATGCTGACTGCAGGAGACAGTGAGCGGGCGGGCACGGTGCGGCCTGCGGACCTCAGGTTTTCAGCCGCACGGCTGTCACGGTTCGCGGGCCGGACTGAGACAGCCAGAGGGCCTGATGTGACCCATGGGCCGCACTTTGCCCAGCTCTGCGTTAGATAGATCCCTGCAGGAAGAATTAAAAAAAAACTTTCTGGTATTCACCTAAGTTTTTCTTACTTATTCCAGTTGGGGTCTAAGAAAACATTATGGGAATATAGCCCTGAGTCCTGCATGGTGTAAATGTCTGATATTGTATCAGGAGTCTTTCTTTTCTTTATGGTAGGTGACCCCTGTGGCAATGCGACTCCTGCATGAGATGAGCTACAGCACCGGAGCCTCTTCTCTAAACTACAGCGATGTAAACTTGGAAATCTCAACCTCCTTATCCAGCACAAACAACCTGCTCTCACTTCTGAGGAGCATCGAGGACATGATGGACTGGGAAAACTGAGAATTAACCACTTCCATGCATCTTTAACCCTTCCATCCGCAGCCATTATGTGGCCTTACTGACCAAGCCTTGTTTTTTTTTTTTAAACTAACTGTATGGTTAATAACTGTGAAATGTTTCTTATGATCCCACTGATTTTGAATGTTTTTTTTCGTGACACATTGTACTTTGTTTTTATTAAAATTGGGTGGATATGTTTTGCATTTCTCTCTCACCCATGACAGCACCACGGAGAGAGGGGGATCCGCCCATCAGGGACAGGAATCTACAGATAAAAGGGCATCACCTCTCCTCCGCCCCCAGTTGGGTTCCTGTCCCTGACTGGGAACCTGCGTGTGGCGTACCTGTGGGTGAAGATGGAAGCCGGGGCCGGCCCGTCCGATAAATGGCAGGGGGAGTCTCTTGTCACGGCGGGTACGGTGGCCGAAGCCGCCACCGCCGGGTCCTACGGGCTGCGGGGTGAGCGGGCAGGAGCCAGGGTCGCCGCTCCGATGGAGGTCTGGGGCTTCGGGGACCGGCGCGCGGGGCAGCGCTGGTAAGTATAGACTCCAAGATGGCGCTGCCCCGGAAGTACGAAGAAACTCTTTCCGGGTCCCTGGTCCGGCGCATGCGCGATACACGCTCCCGGGGCCGAGCGAGGATGTCAGTGGGCGGGAGATTTAAAAATGGAGGCCTGGAACTGCTCCTGGCTGGAAGCGTCCTGGAGCAATGGATAGCGACCAGCAACAGGAGCAGCCCAGGCAGCAGCAACAGCCCAGACAGCAGCAGGCTGAGAAGAAGCAGCAGCAGCAACATCTTCGCCGGCATAGAGATCGGGACAGCCGGTCTCCCAGTGTCTCCACGCAGCGCAGCAGGTCCGCTGCTAGGAGCAGATCACCATCCGCGGAGCTTCCTACACGGGAATCGATGCCGCCCCCTGAATCGGTACCTGAAATCGCAGAGGTGGGAGTGATCTTCGAGAAAGTGCACCATTGTAATGTGAAGGACTAAATTAAGAAAGATCAAAACTGAATGCTCCATTTTGTGCTTGTAACTCCATCTTGTGGTTTATGAGATAAATTCTGTTACTTAACAAGGCTATAGTTCCTGGCCGTTATAAAGAAGTAGAGTAAAGGTTATGGGCTGTAATAAAACCAGACTGCTCCAGTTTGGACAAGATATAAGATACTATTGTTCCTTTCTATGGTCACGTGGATATGACCATATATGTAGTTTCCAGTCTTCCTGTATTTTCATTGGTTAAATGTTGTAGGTGTGGTTTTATACTATTGGTTGAAGTACAAACTCACTAAATACTATAAAAGATGATGATGTAATACATGGGGTAGGAATCTTGCTCGATTCTCCCAGACAGAAACACGTCTTTGTCTGGTTATTTATGTTGCTAGCAACATTCTGTGAATTAATTTGGAAATCACTAGGTCAACCGTGAAGGGTCACTTAGATCCTACCTCAACAGTAATAGCCTTCTCTTTCCTTATTAGGGAAAGAAGGACAAGAAGAAGAATAGGGAATGCCCCACGTGTAGCACACCCCTACCGAGCACATGGGATAAAAAATTATGTGACTCATGTACACAAGAGATTATGTGCAGGGAAAATCCTGTCTTTGCCTCTGACCTCAGAGCGACCATCCAGTCGGAGATCCAAAGTGCCCTGGTGTCACTTAAAGGGGGGGCAAGGGAAGGAAGGAAAAGCCTCCTAATAGAGCCCCAATCTGACCCCTCTACATCCGGGGAAGTCTTATCTGACACATTGGCCTCTGCTCACTCATCCTCAGATGAGGAAGAAGGGGGGACCCATTGCTTTCCCGTAGAGGAAGTAGACACTTTAGTTAAAGCGGTAAGAACAACCATGGGGTATCAGATCCCCGTCCAGATAAATCTATCCAGGACATAATGTTTGGCGGACTAGGCCAAAAAACACGTAGAGTGTTCACCATCAATAATAACGTACAGGGCCTAATCAAGAAAGAATGGGGCAAGGTAGATAGAAAGAACTCTGCAGTTCCCTCCCTCAAGAGGAAGTACCCCTTTGACGAGGAAGCGTCCACTTCTTGGGACAAGGCCCCTAAACTAGACGTGGCTATAGCTAAAGCCTCAAAAAGGTTGGCCCTTCCATTTGAGGACATGGGGACGCTCAAAGACCCCCTGGACAAAAAGGCAGACACCTTCCTCAAGGGTACCTGGGATTCGGTAGGAGCAAATATTAGATCCTCTATAGCGGCAACCTGTACCTCCCGGTCCCTGATGGTGTGGGTGGACCAGCTTGACAACAATTGAGGGAAGGAACACCCAGGAACAAAATACGGGAATCAATACCTATGATAAGGGGAGCAGCTGCCTTCCTGGCAGACTCATTGGCCAACTCACTCCGGCTAACGTCTAAGGCGGCAGGGCTATCAAATGCGACCAGAAGAGCGCTATGGCTTAAATGCTGGCCAGGGGATCTCCAGACTAAAATGAAACTATGTTCGATCCCATGCGACGGCAAGTTTCTGTTTGGTGAAACATTGGATGACATTCTCCAGAAAGCAGGAGACAATAAGAAAAAGTTCCCCAATATGACTCCACAACCCTTTAAACGTTCATTTCGGA
The DNA here is from genome assembly GCA_033576555.1 of Oophaga sylvatica. Lineage (NCBI taxonomy): Eukaryota > Metazoa > Chordata > Amphibia > Anura > Dendrobatidae > Oophaga > Oophaga sylvatica. The sequence continues at coordinate 442,116,163 of JARQOD010000003.1, read as the reverse complement.
GTAAGAAATTCTTTCGGAAGAGACCACCAAGGGAACAAAATAGATGGGAAGAAAGCACGAAGAGAGATAAGGGCTTCCTCTTCGGCAACACCTCCCGCGATAAAAAGTCCACCAAGTGACATCTCGCCCGAGGTGGGGGGAAGGTTAACTTCTTTTCTTGTGGCCTGGAGGAAAATCTCGAGCAGCCCATGGATTTTGGGTCTGATCGAATCAGGCCTCAGAATAGACTTTCTCTTCTCCCACCTCAAAGATTTCGTATGACAGAAATAAGATCCTCTGTGCGCGAACAAGAGGCTAAGGAAGGGGAGATATTAAAACTATTACAGAAGTCGGTCCTTCAGGAGGTACCCCCTCAAGAGAGAGGTAGGGGGTTCTACTCCCCCTATTTCTAGTGTCCAAACAGGACGGCACTTACAGAACGATAATAAATTTACGGGATCTGAATGTGTACGTCAGAAACCAAAGGTTCAAAATGGAATCGATCAAATCCACCATCAAGATTCTGTTCCCGAATTGTTTTATGGCAGTATTAGACCTCAGCGACGCGTATTATCACGTCCCCATTCACAGAGACCACCGCAAATTCCTAAGACTGGCAGTGTCCATAAATGGATCAGTAAGGGAGTTTCAGTACAAGATTCTGCCCTTCGGAATATCACTAGCTCCTCGTGTATTCACAAAATTAATAGCGGAAGTGATGGCACACATAAGAGAACAGGATATTCCTATTGTTCCGTATCTAGACGATTTCCTGATAGCCAGCGACTCGGCCCAAAATTGCAGGGAACAAAGGGACAGAGTCATGAGTACACTACAAGTTCTGGGCTGGCTCCTGAACATAGCAAAATCAAAACTGGAGCCCAGCAAGGTGCAAGAATTCTTAGGGCTCACACTGGACTCCGGAAAGCAGGAATGCCGACTTCCCAGCCGCAAGAAGGAGAAGCTCCTATACATGGTAGCCAAAGCCATACGGAACCCCTCTATGCCTCTAAGGGAGGCGATGTCACTGGTGGGGTCACTTTCTGCCTGCTTACCGGCAGTCAAATGGGCACAGCTACACATGAGGGAGCTCCAGTGGGACATCCTGGCAAACCAGTCAATCCTGAGAGGGCACCTGGAGGGACGCGTAACCCTAGGTTCAGCAGCTATTCATTCCCTAGCCTGGTGGGGAAACATTGCCAACCTATCCAGAGGGATCCCCTGGGTAACACAAATATCCCGCATAATCACCACAGACGCAAGCCCCACAGGGTGGGGTGCGCACATGGATGGCGAGGTAACGCAAGGGAAATGGGGAAGTCTAGAGATGGAGGCATCCTCGAACCAAAAAGAACTGTGGGCGGTAGACTATGCACTGTCACACTTTCTCCCCTCCCTCATAGGCCACCACGTAAGGGTGTTCTCGGACAATCAGGTGACGGTAGCCTACATAAACCATCAAGGGGTTACAAGGTCTCGAACCCTAATGAACGCTACCTTCAAGCTTCTCAGCCTAGCGGAGAAAAACTTGCTATCCCTCTCGGCACTACACATTCAAGGGAAAAACAACATAAGGGCAGATTTTCTAAGTCGCACCCGCCTGAGACAGGGCGAATGGGTTCTAAATTGGTCCATTTTTCATCAGATTGTACAAATGTGGGGGACCCCGGAGATAGACCTATTTGCCAATTTCAAAAACAAGAAGGTGGAACAATTTTGCTCTCTGGACCCAAGGGGGAATCCCCGGGCTCTGGACGCCTTGATCCCATGGACACACAACCTGACATACGCTTTCCCTCCGATCATTCTCATCCCAGCAGTTATAAGGAAAGTCAGGGAGGACAGGGGGCGAATATGATATTGATAGCCCACTTTTGGCCCAAAAGGACCTGGTTCTCCTGGCTGAGGATGCTCTCGGTCTCTGACCCCTGGATCCTACCGGATCTCCCGGACCTTCTGTCTTAGGGACCAATATTACACCCCGAACGAGGAGTCTCCATTTAACAGCATGGATTTTGAGAGGGTAATATTGAGGGGAGAAGGGTTCTCAGACAGATTAACACGCTGCTTAACAGTAGAAAACCGGTTATGACTAAAGCATATGGGAGAACTTGGGGGAAGTTTCTTTCCACCGCGAGGGTGCGCGTACAGGACGGGGTTCAGATTAACAAGATACTTGAATTTCTACAAAAAGGGTTGGATCAGGGCCTAGCAGTCAGTACACTGAAGGTACGGGTGGCAGCTTTAGGTACCCTATATAACTATGATGTGGCAGGCAACACCTGGATAGCTCGATTTATTAAAGCGGCAGCCAGGTCTAAACCGTTGTGTCCGGAAATGCCAAATTGGGATCTCAATCTAGTATTATCCGCGCTAACAGAGGCCCGTTTGAACCAATTCAATCGGCACCCTTGAAGTTAATATCCCTTAAGACGGTTCTGCTAGTAGCTTTAACATCAGCGCGCAGAGTGATATTCAGGCCCTATCTGCAGTTCCACCCTTCACAACAATACTGGAGGACAGAGTTATCCTAAAAACTGACCCAGCCTATCTTCCTAAGGTAGCGTCTCGATTTCACAGGTCCCAGGAAGTAGTCCTCCCAATCCTAATAGGGGAGAAGAGAGGTTCCCATACCCTCGACGTAAAGAGGTGTATAGTACAGTACCTAGAGGCCACTAGTGAGTGTAGGAAGGAAGGATCTCTTTTTGTTTGTTACCAGGGACCTAGAAAGGGTCGGAAAGCATCCAAGAGCACCCTGCATACGGTTCCGGAAAGTCTGAGAGCCCATTCGACCAGAGCAATGGCATTTACTTGGGCGGAAAGATCGGAGGTATCAATAGAGCAGATCTGTAAGGCAGCCACCTGGTCATCACCTTCAACCTTTTTCAGGCACTACCGTCTAGATCTAGCGTCTGACCTGACCTTTGGGAGAAGGGTCCTTCAGGCTGTGGTCCCTCCCTAAGCTACCAGTCACTGTAATTCTCTCCATGGTGCTGCTGTCATGGGTGAGAGAGAAAATAGTAGTTACTTAACGTTAACGGTATTTCTCTGAGCCCATGACAGCACCCACTTAATTCCCCCCCTTTATCACGTGTGCGGTGAGCACATACTGGTTTAGTTAGTGAGATAGTGTTGTTTAGGCACGGTGTACTTAATATTAGAGGATGTTGTAGTAATGTATATACTTCTGTTGTTAACTAACATGGAAACCCTCTGAGGCTCTGTAACCAACTGGGGGCGGAGGAGAGGTGACGCCCTTTTATCTGTAGGTTCCTGTCCCTGATGGGCGGATCCCCCTCTCTCCGTGGTGCTGTCATGGGCTCAGAGAAATACCGTTAACGGTAAGTAACTACTATTTTCTTTTACATAAATCTGAAAATGTAAAAATAGGGATTTTTGTGTACTCACCGTAAAATCCTTTTCTCCGAGAAGCTCATTGGGAAACACAAACCATGGGTGTTATGCTGCTGCCACTAGGAGGACACTAAGCTAATGCACAAAGAAGATTGGCTCCTCCTCCGCAGTATACACCCTCTGCAGGCTCCAGCCTGAACCAGTTTGGTGCAAAAGCAGTAGGAGAAGATCAACATCATATCAAGTACGATCATTCACATAATATCAGTGATCACCACATCGGCTGAAAGAGACAAATAGAAGCCGTTAGACTAAAAAGGGTGAGTGCTGTGTCTCCCAATGAGCGTCTCGGAGAAAAGGATTTTACGGTGAGTACACAAAAATCCCTATTTCTCCTTCGCCTCATTGGGAGACACAAACCATGGGACGTCCTAAAGCAGTCCATGTGTGGGAAAACAGCACGACAGCCGAAATCTTAATATATGCAGCGAATAATCTGGTGTACAGATGCGCTGCTGTCGATTGCAGAAGATATCTGCTTAAGGGTAGCCTTGCAAAAGCTTAAGTGTAATGGTAAATTAACGTGAGAAGACTGGACCAAGTTGCAGCCCTGCAACTTTTCTGTATCGACGTCCGGGACAGAATGACCTAGGACGCCTGTACTGACGTAGTGAAGATTACTCTGAGTTTCGCAGGGATAGGACACCTCAGAATCGGAAAGCTTCTTAAATTGGAGAGCAGATATATCTGGCTACTGCAGGTTTTTCTTTGTTTGTTTTTTTTTTCATAAAAAGGCAGGTAGGCCTTTCCTGTGTCGCTCTGGAAACATAGAGAGAAAAAACCTATTTGGAGAAAGGCGCTGTTCTGGAAGTGTTTGTTACAGCCACCAGAAAGGGAGCTTTCCAAGAAGGAAGAGCGATAGATACATCTTACAGGAGTTTGAAGAAGACCACTTGTAAAGCACCTGAGATCAGAAGAAAACAGGGTGGATAGCATTGAGAGAAAATAGTGCCAGGCTTGAATGGAAACCTTTTGGAGGGACTCCAATATGTACGAAATGGCAAACACAAGTGGAAAACAACCGTGGTTGTTAAAAACACCAAGGGAACAAAGCTTTCTCGGATACGATGGAAAATACGCCTGAGAGTAAATCTCTGGATATTGACGATAACTGTGAACGCTACGTGTGGCGGTCAATGCTCAGGTCGTTAAGCCCAGCCCACTCGAGTCCTGGCGCTTCTGGAAAAAGAAGATCTGGACGATTTGGTAACCGCAGAGGTAGAGGTCTAGATGCACTAGAACCATGTACCACGCTCGTCGTATTCGGACTGTTGCGACGAAAAAAACAGTAGGATTCCCTCCGCCTTGAACTTCTGGAAGACACTTGGAAATAGAAGAGTCGCAGAAAAAGGGATTGGAAGTGAAAAACTGATGCCACGAAAGCACCAGGTCATCTGACCCGAGGACAATTGTGTCACAGAACGGATCTAGAAATGCCGGGACTTTGGCGCTTAGCGTAGAGGCCATTGAGGTCAATATGCAGCGTTACCCAGCATTGCCAACCGTGCTAAAAAGCTGCCAGGGAAATGAATAAGAAAACCTGGGATCAAGCCCTGGTGTCTGAGAAAAAAACATACGCCCAATTTTCTACCCGTAGAACATGAGCTGCCGACAAAAAAGGTAAAGGGTTTGTATCGGCCTTTTGCAGACTGCGAGCTACGTCAAGCATAGCTCCTGTGGTTCGTGAGCCCTCCTGACCACAGATGCATGCCACAGCCGTGGCGTGGACTGATTGGATCCGGGGGGAATGACCATCGGGAAGCAAGCAGAAATTGAATGACTAATCTGATTGCCCGGATCTCAAGAAAATTGATCAGGAAACCTGATTCCCAAAGGGCAAGAATCCCTGGACCGTGTGGAGGCAGAGATGCACTCTCCAACCTAGGAGACCGACGTCAGTGGTCAACACTAGCGCGGAAAACAGGAAGAGAGTATTTATCTGAATTATTAAGGACAACAATGTCCACTACCTCAGAGACCGTCTGATCCAGAGGGACTAGCGAAAAAATAGCGGTCCAGAGAGGATGGATATCCGTCCCACACTGGTAGTAAAGTCTGCTACAGACGATGGAGATGTAGTCGAGAGAATGGTACTGATGGATTGTCGGTACCATTTTTTATTTATCTATCCACACTCGGGAAGTGTCCAGGCCTGAAAAGAGGATCCTGTGAGATCTAACCGACCTCGACGAATGAGAGTGTCCACGGTGATGCTGACCCTGTCTGCACAGGCTTGAACATGCGATCTCTTGAAAAGGAGGTCGCCTGGGTAGAGTGGAAACACTATGCCCCGAGAACACGGGATAAAAATAACGACTGCCATGACGTTGGAGAACAGCCTTCTGCGATGGAGAAGCGGAGAAATCCTTGTTGAGCTGGGAAGGATTGGAATGAGAGGTGATAACCTAGGGAAAAATTCAAGAGACGCATCCTGACAAACTTGTTCGTCAGAATTACTTCTAGTATGGGAAGTATGCTTCCGTCCTCGAACAGTTTTGGGAAAGACAGTTCAAACCTGTCTGTGTGTGGGAGCGTGAGAATGGATCCATAGAAGCGGAGTACATGAAATGGCCTAATAAGGTTGGACCGCTTGTTCCTTTTGTCCTAAAAGACGGGACCGGAGGAACGAGTTGGCGAGAGAAACAGGAATTGCATGTCCGTATCTGGAAACCAGTAGATTTCAGACCATGGTCGAGAATACCCGCTAGCCGTACCTGGTAAAGCAGGAGTAGCTGGATGCCTACCCTGTCCGAGTCTTTCAGATACTGCAATACTGAGCAACTTGTGGGAAGGGGTACCTTCGAGTTTGGACCGTGAGGGTCTGCGTTCCCAGGAATGGAAGAGTTTAAGGAAGTTAGAGTCTTCTTCGAGGGGAATCTGGTCGCCACTCTCGGAGCCAAAGGGCTCTGCTGATGATAATGGCGTTGGAGCTATAAGAGCGTCGTCGTCCACTGTATCTAGGGATGCATGTACACATAATCCCTGGACCAGGCTATTTGGTAATCCAGACTAATCACCCAGTGAGGCTTGCTATTGTCTTGATTGATCTTGGTTAGGGCCCTAGACCGAACATCATGCTGTGGTCACGCAGGTGACATTGAGAGAAGGGAAGAGAATTGTCCCGGAAACCTCAAAAGACTGACCGCAGCCCAATTGGACGGTCAGTGGGGATTTTAATAAACAAGCCGTCAGTCAAAGACAGTAGAGGTTAATAAGCGAGCTGTAATATAGGATCCATTGTTGGAGACTCCGTCCACTCTGTTTCTAGAATGTGGACAAAAGGACATCGTGATTAAACGGTTTTCGCTCCGAGAATAATTTGCTCGGCAACTACTATATCTCTGACCTATGTCAGCAACTCAGGGGGGTTGGTAAAAACCCTGTGAGGACGTTTGATCCCTTTGAAGGTCTCAGCGAGGTAAAGACTAATTTTTATATTGTACAGCTCGCAGAGCTGTTAACCGGTTCGATGAGGGCATCTAAGGATTCCTGATAGTCTGGCGAATCCGGACATACCCACATGAGACTCATATTTTGAGTCATGTGTGCTGCAATCCCCAGGAACGGGGGGAGCTGGGAACTGAACATTCGTACCCCAAGAAAAGCAGCAGAATTCATGCAATGACATTCCTTGCTGCTGTCAGTCCCTGTCTGAAGACTCGAAGGACAGAGGGGGGTAATCATAGGTAAAATTGAAGCCAGAGACATTGCCCATTCGGTGGACTCCTGTGAGAAAATGCAAACTGCACAGAATGAAGTGTAGAGTCGCTGCGGTAAAGGGACATTACACGTAACACACTAAGCGTCAGCGTGAGTTCTATCAGTCAGTGCTCCCAGGTCATATGTCCGGCACGGCCAGAGACGGCAGACTGCCTAGCGGCGACAGACAAATGACGTAGGTCACAGGAGATTGCAAACCATGCACCATCTGCTCTGATTATCTCCTCAATCCACCGTACCTTTGAAAGGGGGGGTGGAGAGGTTTTGTTAGCCTCCAGTCACCATCCGTACTGATTGTCTCCTCAATCCACCATCCCTTTGATAGGGAGGTGGAGAGGTCTGGTTAGCCTCCAGTCAGCATTCACTTTTGGACAGTGGTGACATAGTGAGGGCGCACGGGCGTCGCATGGAGTGTTTGTGAGTCCTCTTAGAGCTCTTGGATTGTGACATTATGCAAATAAGCGAGCCTGTAGACTGCTGAAGGGAAGGGGTTAAGCTATTTATAAGCTTACCCCGTGTTCCCGTGTTCGTGCCCACCAGGAAAAAATCAGATGTCTTGGGTCCTGCTTGAGGGGAGACATGGCGGCCGAGAGTAAGTTAGGCCGCCAGAACGCGGAGCTGTGCTTACGCGGAAGCGAGGGGCTGCATGAGGCACACGAGGCATATATGACTGTGTGCATTTATATCAGCTTTGTTGGAGCCATTGATAGCAACATTAAGCTATCAGAGGAGTCTATGAGACTGCTGCAGAGAAAGGGTTAAGCACTGTGTATGCAACCCAGTTGCAAAACGCTGTTGTAATGCAGCAAAATGGCGGCCGAGACTTAATTGGCGCTTCCCGAGGGCTACGAGAGGCGCCAGGAAATGTAGGCGGGGAAATAGGGGCGCGCTCCCTGCATAGGGAGAAGCGCCAAAAAATCGGGGCGGAGTTACCCGAGGAGGGGCATAGTTAAGGCCTATCTAGGCCCAAAAGCCGGGGCCTAAATTAATGTGACCGGCGGAGGTGGCCGCAGCTAGAAGGGAGGCGCGCTGCCGACGCCCGCCCCAAGGATCCTGGACCGGCAAGAGGGAGCGTAGACCGCAGCGGCGGTGCTCCCTTGTCGGATGGAGGGGCCGCGGCAGCGACATGGGATCGCGTCCCGGATGCGCTGCAGGAAGCGGCGGCGACGGCTGCCCAGAAAAGGCCGCAGTGGCGGTCTCTAGGGGGAGGCCGTGGTTTAGGCCTCGGCGAGCAGGAAAATGAGGCCGCAGCGCTGGATGTGAGGTCGCGGCGGCGGTTCCAGTCAGGAGGTCGACTGCGATGAGGGATGGAGATGTCTCGGGCCTGTCTTCCTCCTGCGGTTACTGAGGGACCCGACAGGGGGCTGGAGTTAACGTTAGCTACGACCATAGCGGCACCGGACTTGGGCCCGGAGGCCAGTACTCGCTGTGAGGTGGCCGCGATGGAGTCAGCGGCAGATGTGGTCGTGCGTAGCCTTTGGACCGGGGGAGGGTGAGGAAGGGGCAGGCTCCCATCGCATCCCCATGGAAGGAGAGTATTCACTGCGAGGGGTGTAGGTAAGCCCCTGTTGTTGTAGAGCCTCGCTTGCAGGAACTACGGCTGACACAGCCGTACCTCCTCAATCCACCATCCCTTTGATAGGGAGGTGGAGAGGGTTTCTTCCATGCGTCCTAGCACCAGCCGCTTTCAATAGTGGTGGTGAGGGGTAGTCGGGATTTATATGTCGCCCACCTTGAGGGGTCATCAGCATGGGGAGAGCGGGCCCATTCAAGGGAACCGTCGCCCGATGGTAGCGTTGCAGGAGGGGGTACGTGGAGGCGACACTCCGCGTTCCCGCCTGTTGATGATTTTGGGAGATCGGGACTTTTCATTAAGACCCGTCGCCCTTCCGTGCGTGGGGAAAGAAAAACAATAAAACTTGAAAAAATAAAAATTGAACAATAAAAATTGGGGTCTGTAACCAGACCCTAGTGCCTCCTACAGACACTAAGGCCTCTTTCACACATCCGTTTTTTTGTATCAGGCATGATCCGGCGTGTTGCTAAAAAAACGGATCCGGTACCAGATGCGTTTTTTTACCATTGACTTTCATTAGCGCCGGATTGTGCCTGATGTCATTGCGTTGTATCCGTTTTTGTCCGGATCCGGCGGAAATGTACATTCCGGCGGCCGGACAAAACGGTGCATGTAACGTTTTTTTCGTTTACCGGAGCCGCCTGATAGTGCCTGAAGCGGCGCATCAGGCGGCCGGAAACAATAGAAGTCAATGGAATAGTACTGCTACTACTACTACATTTTCCACTGTCTCCGGACATCCAAAACCCTCTTTTTCTGGGTTCAAAAGTTCAGGTCGGATCCAGCAAAAAAAACGGATCCGTTGCATCAGTTTTTTTATTTCAGTGCCGGATCCGTCCCTTCAGGTGTTCGACGGATCATGCCTGATACAAAAAAACGGATGTGTGAAAGAGGCCTAAGCAAGAACTGGTTCAGCCTGGAGCCAGCAGAAGGTGTATACTGCGGAGGAGGAGCCAATCTTCTTTGTGTATTAGCTTAGTGTCCTCCTAGTGGCAGCAGCATAACACCCATGGTTTTTGTCTCGCAATGAGGCGAAGGAGAAAAAAAAATGTAGAAAAACTTTCAAATTTAGTTTTTGCTGCAGTTATTAAACTTTAATCCAGGTTTTTCAGTAACACAGCAGGTGCTAAGAATAACATCACTCCAGATTTATTACCCAATTTGGCATTTTTAGAAACAGTCCATAAATGGCTGTAATGTGTTAAAGGGGTATTGCTATCTCCAAGATCCTATCCCACTATGTAGCAGGTGCAATACTAATAATATTAGCAAATACCTCTAATGAGAAACGTAGTACAGTTCTTCTGATTTGCTATGTCACTTTCCCCATGTGCAGGGCATTGCAGTAGCTTAGGTATCCATGGTTACTACAACTAACAACTCACTATATGAGTGGTCGTAACCATGGATATCTAAGCTACTGCAATGCCCTTAACATGGGGTATGAGACAAAACAAATCAGAAGAACTATATTACACCTCTAACTGGAGGTAATGGCTAATATCATAACACCTACTTTATGTTGGGATAGGCTCTTGGGAGATGCCAATACCCCTTTAATAATTGTGAAATGCTTGTTACGATGCCACTGATTTTGAGTTTGTCTGGGCTTTGTTTGTTACACATTGTACTTTATGTCAGAATTAAATCTGGGTGGAAATGTTTTGCATTTATTTGGAAAAAAAAAATCTGAAAATGTAAAAAAAAAAAAATTCCAATGTTCACATTTTTTGAAATTCATATTTAATCCATGATATTCAGTTACACAACATGTGCTAACAGAGTAACATCACTCCAGATTTCTAAAAATGGCAAAAGTGGCTGTAATGTGTGAAGACTCAAACACATGATTGAAGAAGCTTTGGACTATTTCCAGGCACCACTGTAGGTTTGCAGAAGCCTTAATTTGCCAAAACATCCTCTGAAAAGGACTCCAGCTTGGAAACTGCATCCCTCTGGTAATTTATCTAGGACCATGGATCCCATCAAATACATTTTTTTTTATAATTTGTTGTTTTAGCTCCAAGTTTCTTATTATCAGGAGAACTTGTAAGTAATTTCTTCTGAGTATGACAAACTACTGATGGGGCATACAAGAGGGCTCAGAATGGAAAAATCATAATTTGGCTTTTTGAAGCTCAGATTTTGTTGCATTGGCTTAATGTGTCGGGGAACCAAAACACGATCCTATAAATGTTTTTGGGAGCTTAATATTTCGGGAGTAGTGTGGAACAAAAATGAAAACAGCATTTCAGAGGTTTTGCATTGAATGGTATTTTTACCGTTTTGTATAAATGACAAAGTATCACAATATGTATTAAAAATAAATAGAAATGTTGCAATTTTCACACTCGCCACTGGGGCTTTTTTTAGACTCTAACTTCCTGTTTCAGGAAATACATGTATATTAGCCACAATTAACAGACTCTGCCCCTATATTTTTGTATGGAAGCATTTAATGAGCATGTGCAAAGACCATTGTGAATGGAGGGGGGAGCTATGACATTGCTTATTGTTATTAGCTGTGTATAGAGGAGTTACCTGTCACTGTAAACATGCCTCTGCTGAAAACTCTTCAGGAACTGTAACAAAAAACAAAAAGGGCCCAATGCCAGTGTGAAAATTGAAAGATTACTAATATTTTCTTCAATAAAAATCCTGATATGAAAGTAAATTAAAAAAAGCAATAGGTCATTTTCTGATGATAGCTTCCCTTTAAATATTGCTGCCAATCGGCAATTGCTAAAAAAAAAAAAAAAAATATTTACCAGGATTTTTTTGTTTACATAAATGAACCAAGGTGTCGGGACTTCGCGCAACCTCACGCCATGTGACATGTAAAAATTATAGGCTTTATTTCTGGATCACATACTTAAAGGGAACCTATCATTAGACTCATGCTGCCCGTTCAATTGCAGTAAGTTTGGGTTTACGCTTTTGGAAAGGATGCCAGGCACTGTATGTCTCGACTTATGCCTGCTTCTCCCTGCCTTGCTCCAGTTGATTGGCAGGTTTTCTCCTTATTCCGGTCAATGAACTGCAATGGGGCAAGAAGCCGCCATCACCCAAGACATAATAGTCACAGCCCAGTTTCTCAAAGGTATATTTACCCTGCAATTTCACAGCGGTTCAGGCAGCATGAATCTAGTGGTTCTATTGATGAATGAACACGCCCAGATAAGGTGTTAGCCAAGCATGCTCAGGTGCTAATCGAGCATCTTCAGCGTGCTCGAAAAATATGTTCAACACCGCAACACATGAAGGGATTGCCTAACAAGCAGGGATCTTTATCACATCAGAACATTGCTGAAGTGGTGGGTCACATAGAAAAAGTCCTCCTCAAGGGCACTCATAATGTTAGTATGGCGTCATATTAGTACCCATAGCGGTACCCTGCAATAGGACATACAAGTTGTCTCTAAACAAAAGCAGGCAATCAATGCATGTGCTGCAGCTGTCGAACAGCCACGAGACATGCAGCTCCGGGGAGTCTAACATATTATTCGAGCACATCGAAGACACTCGGTTAGCTCCCGAGCATGCTCACTCATCACTAACAGGTTCCCTTAAAAAATGCATTAAAAAAACAAAAAAACTATCCCTCCTCTTTGTAATGCAGAATCAAAAAACAAGAGGAAAGAAAACACACAGACAATATGAAGAATCAGGCAGAGAGGCGTATAGGATGGCATTTTAATACAGCTAGCAGGAAGAGGAGGGTTTTTTTTTTAACAAGATCTTACTACCCTGGAGATGAAACCCTGGAGATGTGTAAAATCATGCAAAATAAAAATAATAATAATGGGTAATATGAGGGAGGAAATGGGGGATAATGGTGTTAAAAATTAAAATCCCACGGAGAATATGGATAATAAAGCTGCAAATCTGTGAAGCAAAAATATATTTACAAGAGACGACTATTTAAAACGAGATCGCACAGCAAACAAGTGGCCTGTGCAGGACTATCTAGGAGTTTCCAGCTCTGACAGGTCTGTGAGCAGAGGGGGGACGACTTGTCAGGAGTCACATAGATTTATTTCTAAAGATAAGTATCTCTATAGTTCCACAAATATTTGCATAAAAGTTTTTCTTCCTTCGTTTCTTTTTTTTTTTTAATTCATTTAAATTGACAATATTTCAACAGGTAAAATTATAATTGTCCTCTCCGGCTCAAATTAACGGTAAAGGGAGTATGGCCTTTTCCAAGCCCCCCGAATCCTTTCCGCTACGGTAACTCTCATCATCGTCCATTTTCTTGCCGTGTTTCCGGAAGTACTTGTACCGCTGGACGTAGGCTTTCACCAAGTTATTTACTTTCACTGGGTTAATTTCTCCACTTTTGCTATGGCAGATCTGTAATGGACGAAAACAATTAGTTACATGACTTCTATTGATACCTACAGATATTAAACAATGTCTAAAATCACATTTTGAAAAGTCCCCAATGCTGCCATCTTTGTGCTCCTAAGATGCCCAGCCAAATAAGATTGTCATTTTGTCTATATACTGCAATACGGTAGTATTACACTATGAAGAACAAGTCCCCCCAATCTGGAAAAAAAAAAAAAATGGCAGAATAACATTTTTGTTCCTCTTCACATTTTTGCCGCGCTTGGAATTTTTTTTCACAATTTTGCAGTACATTATATAGTGAAGTGTATGCTGAAATTTAAAAAGTACAACTTGCCGTCTCACAAAATTGCCCTTCCTTGGTTACGTTGAAAGAAAAAGGAGGAAGAAGAGCTGTGAACTCCTCAAAGCGCGTTGGTTATTTTTGGTCTCTACTGGCCTCCATACTTTTTTGTGTGACGCCACACGCTCTCTCCGAGCACCAGAGGCCATTTTTCTGCCAGGCATCCGGGAGCGCTGCCGGCCAGAACGCTCCTGATTCTACAGTGCGGACCTCAACCCCTACTCCCTTAGACCACACATAGGACGGACACACTGCCGCAACGGTTTCCATTCGGAACTCCACAATCTGTATCGGTCCTTATTAGCAGCAGCACAAGCACCTTCAGCGCCAGCCTCATACAGGAGTGTGGAGCATTCGGGTCTCATCAGCAGCAGCGTAAAGCACCTTCAGTGCCAGCCTAACAGTAAGGTAACTCAGTGTAAAAGTTTATCCAATCTGTGGCACTAATTTATCGCTTCTTATACTCACTATATTTGAACCATGCATACTAACTCAGGTGAACAATGATTTATTTTTAATGCTATTTTATTAGCATAAGTTATTTATCATTATTCCATTGTTTTGGAAATCAGTTTTCTTTAGCAAGAGTGTGGAGCATTATTGGTGTCAGTTAAACCCCAAGTTTATGTGTTGTTTAGGGTTACTGATTTAACAGCACTATTTTACGACTCCCTACTAGTGATGAGCCACCCCGTAGTGTTCGAGTTCGGTTCGGTTCCCCGAACAGCCGTGTGTTCAATGAACAGTTCGTCGATCACCGTTAAAACCAATGGCAGGCAAACAAAAACACATAGAAACACATAGAAAACACTTCAAAGATGTCCAAAAGCTGACAAATTGCTCAGAAGACACAACTAACACATGGAAAAGTGACAAGTACATATAGTCATGCGAAAAGAAAAGAGGTGGAGGAGTAAAATGAGGGGGAGACACAGATATAGGCATGTCATGCCCTTTTAAAACCAAAAAAGTGCCAAGCCGACATGGCCAGTCCGTTCCTGCCCGTGCGACCTGCGTGTCGCCAGGTTTGTGCCAGAGCTGCGGTGGACCCTGACGGTCAGCCCCACTCTCCCAATACTGGTGCCTGTCCGCTTGTGGGTCGAGCGAGCCCCCCTGCGGTGGATGCAGGTCTAATCTTTTTAATTTAAATTGTCTCTCTAATTTGAATGAGTACACTTTAAATCCTTTTACAAGGATCTATTGGAGGGCAAGTCTCTTGCCAGCAGCCGCGGTAATTCCAGCTCTAGTAGCGTCCAGTAAAGCTGCTGCAGTTAAAAAGCTTTTATAAGGATCGAGCTTGGCGGTCCACCGCAAGGCGTCCTACCGCCACTCACAGCCCCTGTGCCTTGGGGTGCCTCCCCGATGCTTTTCACTGAGTGTCCCGGGGGCCCGAAGCATTTCCTTTGAAAAAAATTAAGTGTCCAAACGACAGGTGGTGTAGCTTGCTTAACAGCTGGGTTAATCCGCTGACTAGCAGACACTGCTACTAGGCCCAAAATTATTGTCTGGGCTAGATGCAGTTAAAAATTTGTAATTAGATCTACAGCCGGTGGCTACTCCGCTGACTAGCAGACACTCAAGCTTTGGAGCAGACCTCTGATTCCCAGGCTATAGTATGAGTAAACAGCTCTTCACACTCAACCATGTGTTACCCCAAGCCATAGTGTATGTAGTTGCTTACGGTTAAAAGGGGGGTGGGGAAAGACCCAACCCACCTGTAATTGACGATGCCAACGTCACGTAAAACACAGCAAGGGGACTCCAAAAAGAGTCTCCATTTTTTCCAAAAATTTGGGGCACAGACACCACTTAAGTAGCATCAATTGCCCCAGAGTTGCTTAAAACGGTTGGTGAGGTGATTTTAACAAATCCTCAAGCTGTTACTCTCCCCAGGATGACACAGGGGTAGAAAAGTCCTTGCGGATCCATGATTTGTTCATCTTTATGAATGTGAGTCTGTCTACATTGTCAGTGGACAGCCGCGTGCGCTTATCTGTCAGCACACCACCAGCAGCGCTGAACACACGTTCAGAGAGAACAAAAATTATTATTCATTTGAAAGCTGGTGGAGCTTAGTATAGATGGCCTAATAGAATGAGTACTACACACTGCTACAGGCCTAAAGTTATTTTCCAGGCAAGATGCAGCTAAAAATTCGTATTAATTTGAAAGCTGGTGGAGCTTAGTATAGATGGCCTAATAGAATGAGTACTACACACTGCTACAGGCCTAAAGTTATTTTCCAGGCAAGATGCAGCTAAAAATTATTATTAATTTGAAAGCTGGTGGAGCTTAGTATAGAGTATAGATGGCCTAATAGAATGAGTACTACACACGGCTACAGGCCTAAAGTTATTTTCCAGGCAAGATGCAGCTAAAAATTATTACTAATTTGAAAGCTGGTGGAGCTTAGTATAGATGGCCTAATACAATGAGTACCACACACTGCTACAGGGCCAAAATTATTTTCCAGCCTAGATGCAGCTACTTCCTCCACCTCCTCTTGTCCCACCACCTGACTCCGAATTCTGTTTAACATGTGCTCCAGCATGTAAATCACCGGAATAGTCATGCTGATAATGGCATTGTCAGCACTAAACATCTTCGTGGCCATTTCAAAACTGTGCAGAAGGGTGCTAGATCCCTGATCTGAGACCACTCCTCCAGCATGATTTGCCCCACCTCTGGATCTCGTTGGCCCAGGCTATAACTTAGAACGTATTGCACCAGGGCTTGTCAGTGCTGCCACAGTCGCTGCAACATGTGCAGAGTTGAATTCCACCGTGTTGGCACATCGCATTTTAGCCGGTGAAATGGCAGGCCCAACGACTTCTGTAGAAAAGTCGCTGAGCTGCGGGATGCGAACGTTGGAAGTGTGCACACAGCAACCGTGACCTCTGCAGAAGGCCATGTAGTCCGGGATAGTGGGCTAAAAATTGCTGGACAACCAGGTTCAACACAAGAGCCAAACAAGGCACGTGTGTGACATTGCCCCGGCGAAGGGCCGCACCCAGGTTTGCGGCATTGTTGCACATGGCCTTCCCTGGTTGCAGGTCCAGTGGAGACAACCATTCATGAAACTGGTTCTCCAGAGCTGACCACAACTCCTCAGCTGTGTGACTCACATTTCCCAGACATTTCAGCATAAAAACCGCCTGATTACGTTGAGCCCTTCTGCCAGCATAGCAAGGAGGTGTGCTGCAGGATCCCTTCTGCGCAGTTAGAAAGGCCGTGGCATGACCAGACAGGCTTTGGATGCATGTGGAGGACCGAGAGGAGGTTGAGGAGGCAGAAGCAGTGGAGGAACTTCGAGATAAAGAGGATTGACGCACAACTCGTGGGGACGGCAAGACTTGGACAACAGCCCCTTGTCCTGCTGTCACCATAGTTACCCAGTGCCTAGTCAGCGACATGTAACGCCCCTGTCCATGCCTACTCGTCCAAGTGTCTGTGGTGAAATGCACCCTGTCACAAACTGAGTTTCTCAAAGAAACGGTGATGTTGTGTGCGACATGCTGGTGGAGCGCAGGCACACCTTTCTTTGAGAAGTAGTGCCGACTGGGCATCTGGTACTGGGGCACTGCGACGAACATAAGGTCTCGAAAATCCTCTGTGTCCACAAGGCGGAAAGGCAGCATTTCTGTAGCCAAGAGCTTGCAGATGGTGAAATTCAACCTCATAGCTTTCTCATGGCTAGGAGGAAATGGTCTTTTACTTGTCCACATCTGAGGGACCGAGGGCTGGCTGTTGTGCGTAGACGGGGTTGAGTAGGGTGTCCCCGGACAACTGACAGTCTGTGAGGAAGATGCAGGTGCAAAACTTAGGTTGCCTTGATCCAAAGGTGGTGCTCTCGATGTCAGAGAGCGCTCAACACCAGCTGGTGTTTCCACTTCCAAATGAACAGAAGATGACCTGCCAATCAGACTGGCTGTTGCGGGTAAAGAGGTGCCAGGTCTGAGTCTCAAAACAGGTCTGACTGCTGTCCCCCCAGTCACAGAGGATGAAGAGGCCGCGGTCACGGATTTACAAGATGGGGCAGACGGTGGTTGGGCCGGTCCGCTAGGCCGCATTGCAGCACAGTGAGCTTGCCACTGCAAATTATGCTTCATATCCATGTGACGGTTCATGCATGAAGTACTCAATCTATGGATTTTTTGGCCTCTACTTAGCTTTTGGTCACAAATGTTACAGATAACACAAGTTGGGTCATCCTTATCGATGTTAAAAAATGCCCAGGCTATGCAAGGCTTAGAACCCATGCGACCTGAAGAGCCACCTTGACTTGTGGTCAGAGGCAGAGTTGTGGCTGAGGATGCAGTTGGTGACGTGCTTCCAGTACTACGTCTCTGTCCAGGAAGGCGCCCCCTGACCTCATCGTCACTCGAATCCTCCTCCACCTCCTCTGCCGACCTCATCGACTGTCTGACTGTGGGTTGACAGTAAGTGGGATCTACAACCTCGTCATCATCACCCTGTGTGTTCTCACCCCGTCGTCCTCAGAGCCAACCTCTTCCTGCCCTGACACAAAACTCAAGTTGTCGCTCACATCTGGTATTTGAGTCTCATCATCGTCTTCCTCATTGTCTCCACCAACAGGAGTTACAGTTTGGGAACGAGGGTCTACATCAGGGGCGGAACTACCGCCCGTGCAGCCCGTTCATTGAACGGGGGCCCCAGGGGAGAGGGGGCCCCTCCAGCACCGCATGGCTAATTATTTACCTATTCAAATTAGCCATGTGGTGCACTCAGGGCCGCCATCAGGGCATTACAGCCATTACAGCTGTATGGGGCCCGGTGATTAGGGGGGGCCCGAGCACGCTAGCAGCCCGGTCCACGCTCGGGCCCCCTACATTTTGTTCAATGATGTTACCCAGCCTGCCGGGCCCTCCCCCCTGATGCATCATAGTCCAGCCAGCGCCGCCCTCATGTGATGTCACACGCTGCTCTGCTCCACTTCCTCATTCCGAAGGAGCAGAGCAGCGTGCGGTATGTATGTGTGCATGCTACATGGGTAGTGGGCAGGGCCGGCAGATCCCCAAGGGGCCCCTGCTCCCCAAATGGCCCCCGCTCCCCAAAGGGCCCCTGCTCCCCAAGGGGCCCCCAGCTAGCGGCACATCACGCAGCCGCTATGGGGGCCCCTGTGAGGTGGGGGGGCCCGCCTGCCTCCAGCGCCGACTGCCCCCGCCGCTGCTTTGAACTATACCGGCATCCGCCGGTACACTTCAAAGCAATGATGGAGGAGAGAGCGTCAGCTGACGCTCCCTCTCCCATCATTCCCCGCTCTGCCTCTGACACAACGATGTGCGCGGTCACTGTGTGCCGGGCAGAGCAGGAGACAGAAGCCGAGAGCAGCGCGGGCACGAGGAGAAGGTGAGGAGTGTGGTTTTTTTTTTTTAATGTCTGAGTACATGGCTGTGGGGCCATTACTGGGGGGGATGAGGGCTGTGTTATATAGGCCGCGCAATATACTATATGTTCTGCGCAATATACTATGTGGGCCACGCAATATGCTATGTGGGCCGTGCTATATATATACTGTGTGGGCCGCGCTATATATGTACTGTGTGGGCCGCGCAATATACTATGTGGGCCGCGCAATATACTATGGGCCGCGCAATATACTATGTGGGCCGCGTAATATACTATGCGTTCCGCGCAATATACTATGTGGGCCGCGCAATATACTATGTGGGCTGTGCTACATACTGTGTGGGCCGTGCAATATGCTATGTGGGCTGTGCTATATATATATATATATATATATATATATATATATATATATATATATACACATACTGTGTGGGCCGCGCTATCTACTGTGTGGGCCGCGCAATATACTATGGGCCGCGCAATATACTATGTGGGCTGTGCTACATACTGTGTGGGCCGCACTATATATATATACTATGTGGGCCGCGCTATATATATACTGTGTTGGCCGCGCTATATACTATATGGGCCGCGCAATATACTATGTGGGCTGTGCAATATACTATGTGTTCCACGCTATATACTATATGGGCCGCGCAATATACTATGTGTTCCGCGCAATATGCTATGTGGGCCGTGCAATATATATATATACTGTGTGGGCCGCGCTATATATATATATATATATATATATATACTGTGTGGGACGCGCATTATACTATGTGGGCCACGCAGTATATTATGTGGGCCGTGCAATATACTGTGTGGGCCGTGCAATACTGTGTGGGCCGCGCTAGATACTGTGTGGTCTGTGTTATATACTATTGGGGGGTATATTATATTATTGGGGAGGCTATGTTATATACTATATGGCTGTGTTATATACTATGGGGGGCTACATTATATTCTATGGGGAGGTGGGCTGTATTATATTCTATTCAGAACTACATTATATTCTATGAGGGGGCTTCATTATATTTATTATATTCTATGAGGAGTGATTGCATCATACTCTGAAGGGGCCACATACTATATGAGGTAGCTACATTGTATTCTATGGGGGCTACATTATATTCTATGGGGCTGCATTATACTGTATGAGGAAGGCTACATTGTATTCTATGGAGGGGCTACATTATACTATATAAGAGGGGCTGCATTATATTCTATGGGGGTTTACATTATACTCTGTGGGGTGGCTGCATTATGCTCTGAGGGGTGACTGCATTATACTATATGTGGGCTGCATTATACTGTATCGAGGACTATGGGGAATACATTATACCATATGAAGAACTACGGGTGCATTATACTATGGGAAGTGAATTGTACTACATGGATGACTATGGTGGTGCATTATGCTATATGGAGCACTATGAAGAGTGTATTATACTATATGGAGGACTGAGTGTATTTTAATATATGGAGGGCTATGAGGAGTGTATTATACTATATGGAGGACTGAGGAGTGTATTTTAATATATGAAGGACTATAGGGAGTGGATTATACTATTTTAGGACTATGAGGAGTGTATTATACTATATGGAGGACTATGGGGTGTGCATTTTACAATATGGAGGACTGTGGGGCATATTATATTATATGGATGACTATGGGGAGTGTATTATACTATATGGAGGACTATGGGGAGTATATTATTCTATATGGAAGACTATGGGGCATATTATATTATATGGAGGACTATGGGGTGTATTATACTAAACAAGCAAAATGCTGCATATTCATCGAGTGATTGGATTGTTTATGCCGGAACCAAAATCATTGTTCACAGCAGCACATCGCCGATGTAAACTATAACATGATACTGTATGGGGATCTATTAGTGATTGTTCTGTCCTCATCATTCTTTCTCAGATGGTGGAAAGAGACCGAGAAACAAGTGTTGCAACGATTTCAATATTGTCGATCACACTCATTTAGCGGCCTGAACTCAGCGTATGTAAATACAACCGAAATGCTTCTGCATGATGTGCAATGTGTTAGCATTTGGGGCACCATTTTTAAACTTTGCCTAGGGCCCCACTTTGCCTAAAACCGGCCCTGATGGTGGGAACGGACTGGGAGCAGAAGAATGAGTCGTTGACCGTGGACGGTGAAGTCCTGCAGCACAAGAAGTGTGAGAAGTAAGCAATGCTGGGATCATTGTGACAGTGAATCAGCATCACTCATTTAATGTACAGGTGAAAGCAGCCATTAAAACCTTTATATGGATCAGTGCAGCTTTAGTCACTGATTTTGAAGTATTCCCTGTGAATTACTTATGTGGAGAAGTATTGGAGATAGTTCAGTATTTAATACTGGAAAAGAAAACTGCTGCGCCATCGCTCCTTTCCCCAATTCATGGAATCCATAGCAGTGGTTTGGTGCTAGCAGCGTTCCATTGTGTAAAGACTTTTCTTTAATATAGACCTGGTTCATCCTCCTTTAATCCTCCTTTAATTGTTAATCCCAACATTCAAAGTAATTGCCCATCGAAAAGACGGGTGGATCAGTGATACTTTGTGAATTGGCGAAGGTCCAGCTACTGAGACCACCACGATCCAGAAAACGAGTCTCTGAAATGCCCCATAGAAATAGAGTGGTTGCCAGGCATGCACTTGATTTCTCTGGCAGTCCAATACAGAATGAATGGATTGTTGTGGTGCTCGAGCTTCAGTACAGGATCAGTAATGTATGTACACAGTGACTGCACCAGCAGAATAGTGAGTGCAGCTCTGGAGTATAATACAGGATCAGTAATGTAATGTATATACACAGTGACTGCACCAGCAGAATAGTGAGTGCAGCTCTGGAGTATAATACAGGATCAGTAATGTAATGTATATACACAGTGACTGCACCAGCAGAATAGTGAGTGCAGCTCTGGCGTATAATACAGGATGTAACTCAGGATCAGTAATGTATGTACACAGTGACTGTACCAGCAGAACAGTGAGTGCAGCACTGGAGTATAATACAGGATGTAACTCAGGATCAGTAATGTATGTACACAGTGATTGCACAAGCAGATTTAATTGGATTTAATCCTATGTGTCCACGACCGGAAGCAGGGCTTGTCCGTGCAAACCCGACCCATTGTAGCCAGGAACCTCATTGTCGGTGAGTTGTTTCCATCCTCCCCCCTCCCTTCCTGCAATTATTTTCTTATAGGCCTAACAACTAACAGACAGGTAGTTTCTAACTGCCTGCCAGTTCTGCCCAGATCTAGATCTCTGCTCAGAGTGGTCAATGACTGCTCCTGTGGCTTTCTCTGACATCACATCAACATTACAGCAGCTTCTTTTCCGCTCTGCTTTGTTGATGTTGCGTGACTGCTGATGTCATGCTGATTAACAGACAGGTGCCCACTACATAACTGTGTGGAGACAGCTGTTAAACAGCATGATGTTGGCAGTCACTCCCCTTCAACAGAGCAGCCTAGAAGATAAAGAGCTGTCTATTGACATGAAGCAGCAGAATCACTGGCTGGAGAGGTTTGTGACTGACCTATGCAAGTGGTAGGTAGAACGGGCAGGTAGGTATCATTTATCTCCCTATTAAACAACTTTACTATTTAGATTTGATAGTTGCGTTCTAAATAAATATTACAATCTATATGATTACATAACTTTGTTGCCCTATAAAGTGCGGGGGGGGGGCCCGAAAAATTTGTTGTACAGGGGCCCACTACAGTCTGTGTCCGCCCCTGGTCTACATTATGCTCAGAACCTTCTTCATCTGGTCCTGGATCCGACTCAAACATTCTGGGCATCAGTGCCCATCATTTCCTCGTCTGGATTCACAGAAGCTCTGGAGCCGACCTCTGATTCCCAGGCTATAGTATGAGTAAACAGCTATGCAGACTCAACCATCTGTTCTACCCCATACTCAGACGGGTAGCTGGAGACTTCTTGGGAGCTGTGAGGAAGCAAGTGCGATTGGGGTGACACCTCTGAGGACTGGAGTTTTTGTGTTGTTGAAGTTGAGGTGGAGAGCCAAGTTAAAGGAGCACTTGATATTTGTTGAAGCACCTGCTGTTTTTGTGCCTCATCTGGAATTTGTAGCGATGGGCGTGCCCGTAAGAAAGGGATCGTACCACATTGTCCACTAAAAGAAGTAGACATCTTAGTTTGGCAGGAAGATGGTCTTTCTTCTGCAGATGTTACTGTTGCTTTAACACCTACCCCACGGACACAACCTTTTTTTCCCTTCCCAATACACCTAGTCCCCTTTCCACCAGCAGCAGGCTTTTTGCCACTCATTTTGGTGGTTACCAAATTGACAACTCTGGAGTTGTTTGCACAAAAAAACGATGGATGGAAACCGAGCAGAGCGGAGTGGCCAATTTTGTGGTACTAGCCCAAAAGGATTGGCTGGGTTAGAAGCAGTAAAACAATTTTATTACATACACAGGTGGTGGAGCTTTGTAGAGATGGCCTAGTACAATGAGTAGCACACACTGCTACTATGCCCACAATTATATTACAGGCACGATGCAGCAAAAAATTAGGAGTTATTTGAACGCTGGTGGAGCTTTGTATAGATGGCCTAATACAATGAGTAGCACACACTGTTACTATGCCCAAAATTATATTACAGACACCATGCAACAAAAAATTAGGAGTTATTTGAACGCTGGTGGAGCTTTGTATAGATGGCCTAATACAATGAGTAGCACACACTGCTACTATGCCCACAATTTTTACAGACACCATGCAACAAAAAATTAGGAGTTATTTGAACGCTGGTGGAGCTTTGTAGAGATGGCCTAATACAATGAGTAGCACAACACTGCTACTATGCCCACAATTATTTTAGAGACAAGAGGAGCTAAAAATTGGTAGTTATTTCAACGCTGGTGGAGCTTTGTAGAGATGGCCTAATACAATGAGTAGCACACACTGCTACTATGCCCACAATTATTTTAGAGGCAAGATGCAGCTAAAAATTAGGAGTTATTTCAACGCTGGTGGAACTGGCAAAAAGTGATAGAAACTGATGTAACCTAGCCTCAAAAGGCTGCAATTACAAATAGTCATACTCCCAAGTTGACCTACATGTCTATTTAAGAGCACAGACCTGCCTGCTAAAACTGCTAGGAACTGATGTAACCTTACTAACCTAGCTCTAAAAAGGGCTGCAATTACAAATAGTCACTACTCTCAAGTTGACCTGTCTATTTAAGAGCAGACCTGCCTGCTAAAACTGCTAGGAACTGATGAACCTAGCCCTCAAAAGGGCTGCAATTACGAACTAGTCCCTACTCCCTAAACCTTCCTGTGTATTTCACAGCTATTTCGCTTGCAATTCGCAGTTGCACACACAATATAGCGCTCACAGCAGCAGTGCCGTCTAACACTGAGCTGCAGCAGTGAGAAAATGGTGGCGAGGGGGGAAATGGCTGGGTCTTATAGGGCAAGGACATGTGACATACACAGCCAATGACACATGCCCTTGCTTGTGTGAAAAAAAGCACTTTGCTCCATGTGTGTGCTGCTGATAGGCTGACAGACTGCACCGCCCACTGGAAATGTGGGAAGAGAAAAAAAATGGAGATCTTCATTATCTCTGCAGAGATCCATCCCATGCCCCTTCCCCCGCCCCGCTGGACACTCAAAATGTGTATTAACAGTGATTCTCAGCATTACTGTGAACAAATCCAGTGACGATTTAGGTGCACGAACAGTTATCGAACATAACCTCGAACAGCCGGATTTTTTCAAAATCATTCGGGTTCGTCGAATGGCTCGAACACCGCCCAAAACAGCTCGAATTTGAGACTGGCGAACAGTTCGCTTCAAACACCGCTCATCTCTACTCCCTACACCACCTAATGTATGATTAGTCCACCCCATTAGTGATTAACACACAGATTCCACTATCTGCCTGCAGCTTTATAGCACCCTTAATCCTCTTCTCTATCTATAAAAGTGCTGGTGTATTTTCTAGTAAATTTTTTGCTTAGCTTTCTATAAAATAAATTATGACTCTTGGAAGAAGGGAAGGGAAAAAAAAACAAAACAAAAGTGCAAAAAATTAAAAAAAAAAAAAAAAAAGCCAAGATGAGAAGGATTTAAAGTGGCTTTGCACAGTATTTACGGCAATTTATTGCTCATTTTTTCCATAAATGCAAAATTTTCTTTTATTTTGCTGCTACACAGAATCTGCAAGTGGTTTTTCTAGCTAAATGTTTCTACAAAAACCGGTACAAATCTGTAAGAGCGCCTCCTCAGTTCTGTCTGCTCTCAGAGAGAGGGTCCTACTCAGATCTCCACACTTGAAAGAAGCGGGGTAAAATACCTACTGTCTTACAGAGGACAGAGGAAACAGTCTACAAACAAGAATGAGTGTACATGACGGGAAAATAAGCACAAGATAGAAGCTGAGTTGACATATTAGCTAATAAAGACAGCAGCACCCTGGATACCCACAGAGCTCACATCCAGCCTATATTACTAGGAGGGACAATCACACAAGAGTAAAGGATGAGTGTACGACTGGAAAATAAGCACAGGATAGAAGCTGAGCTGACATATTAACCATATACAGTCATGGCCAAAAGTTTTGAGAATGACACAAATATTATATTTTCACATGATCTGCTGCCCTCTGGTTTTTATGTGTGTTTGACAGATGTTTTTATCACAGACAGAAATAATAATAATTGCAAACATATGAGTAACAAAAGCTTATATTGACAGTTAGAATGAGTTAATGCAGCAAGTCAATATTTGCAGTGTTGACCCTTCTTCTTCAGGACCTCTGCAATTCTCCTGGCATGCTCTCAATCAACTTCTGGACCAAATCCTGACTGATAGCAGTCCATTCTTGCACAATCAATGCTTTCATTTTGTCAGAATTTTTAGGTTTTTGTTTGTCCACCCGTCTCTTGATGATTGACCACAAGTTCTCAATGGGA
Organism: Oophaga sylvatica; assembly: GCA_033576555.1. Lineage (NCBI taxonomy): Eukaryota > Metazoa > Chordata > Amphibia > Anura > Dendrobatidae > Oophaga > Oophaga sylvatica. The sequence continues at coordinate 442,090,431 of JARQOD010000003.1, read as the reverse complement.
TTAAGATCTGGGGAGTTTCCAGGCCATGGACCCAAAATCTCTATGTTTTGTTCCCTGAGCCATTTAGTTATCACCTTTGCTTTATGGCAAGGTGCTCCATCATGCTGGAAAAGGCATTGTTGATCGGCAAACTGCTCTTGGAGGGTTGGGAGAAGTTGCTCTTGGAGGACATTCTGGTACCATTCTTTATTCATGGCTGTGTTTTTAGGCAAGACTGTGAGAGAGCCGATTCCCTTGGCTGAGAAGCAACCCCACACGTGAATGGTTTCAGGATGCTTAACAGTTGGCATGAGACAAGACTGGTGGTAGCGCTCACCTTGTCTTCTCCGAATGAGGCGTTTTCCTGATGTCCCAAACAATCAAAAAGGGGATTCATCAGAGAAAATAACTTTACCCCAGTCCTCAGCAGTCCACTGCCTGTACCTTTTGCAGAATATCAGTCTGTCCATGATGTTTTTTCTGGAGAGAAGTGGCTTCTTTGCTGCCCTCCTTGAGACCAGGCCTTGCTCCAAGAGTCTCCGCCTCACAGTGCGTGCAGATGCACTCACACCTGCCTGCTGCCATTCCTGAGCAAGCTCTGCACTGCTGGTAGCCCGATCCCGCAGCTGAAACACTTTTAAGAGACGGTCCAGGCGCTTGCTGGTCTTTCGTGGGCGCCCTGGAGCCTTTTTGGCAACAATGGAACCTCTCTCCTTGAAGTTCTTGATGATGCGATAGATTGTTGGCTGAGGTGCAATCTTTCTAGCTGCGATACTCTGCCCTGTTAGGCCATTTTTGTGCATTGCAATGATGACTGCACGTGTTTCTTTAGAGATAACCATGGTTAACAGAAGAGAAACAATGATGCCAAGCACCAGCCTCCTTTTAAAGTGTCCAGTGGTGTCATTGTTACTTAATCATGACAGATAGATCTCCAGCCATGTCCTCATCAACACCCACACCTTTGTTAATGGAGCAATCACTGAAAAGAGGTTAGCTGGTCCTTTTAAGGCAGGGCTGCAATGATGTTGAAATGTGTTTTGGGGGATAAAGTTCATTTTCTAGCCAAATATTGACTTTGCAAGTAATTACTGTTAAGCTGATCACTCTTTATAACATTCTGGAGTATATGCAAATTGCCATTAGAAAAAGTGAAGCAGTAGACTTTGTAAAAATTAATATTTGTGTCATTCTCAAAACTTTTGTCCATGACTGTAGAGAGAGACTCCATTCTGAAATGGCGGACTCTGATGAACTTGTTCAACAGTTTGAGACCAAGGATAGGATGCAAAGAGCAGTCCTTTTTTGGGAACCACAAACAAAGGTTTGAATAAAAAACCTTTGAACCTTTCCTCGTGAGGAACTGGGATGATGATGCCGCTGGAGCGAAGACTGTTTAAGGCGTGAAGAAGAGGAATTGCGAGGACATTGGGCTTTTGAGGGTCGAGACTGAAAGAAGCGCCTTGGGGGAAGAGAAGGGAATTCACTTCTGTAGCCGGAGTCTATAATATCTCAAACCCACCGGTCGTGAATGACCGACCACCAAGTCTCGCGAAACAGGAGCAGGCGTCCGCCGACCCTGTTTGGCTCCCCCGGGCCCTGCAAGAAATCATTGTGAAGAAGATTTGTTTCTCCCGGGCTGAGCTCTGACTGATGGTTGCGAGCTTCTGTCTCTGTGAGACGATGCACGAGACGAGGTCGAAGCCGAAGACCAGTTAAAGGAGCTGCGAAATGGCCGGAAGCGACTTTGTTATTGAGGCCGATTGATTCTGCGCTGTGGACGAATTTTACTTTTGCCACCTGTAGCGTCAGAAATAATGTGATCCAGACGATGTCCAAGAGACTCCCTGGATGATACGGCAATGAAGTTAAAGATCTCTTTGAAGTAGAGTCTGCACGCCCTCTTGGAGCCAGAGAGACTTCCGAATGGCAATGGCATTGGCGGCTGTGAGTGCAGCGCACTTAGCTGCATCTAAGGAGGCGTGGACTAAATAGTCGCCTGTTCGGGTAATCTGATAAGCAAGATTATGTGCCTCAGGGGGAAGAGGAATATCGCCAGTAACCTTAACCAGATCCTCAGCCCAAGCCACCGTGGCTCTCGCCACCTACGCGGCCGCAAAAAGAAGGAAGCTCCAGCAGCCTCAAAGACTGATGTAGCGAGGTTGTCTACCTGTTTATCTGAGGGATTTTTAATAGATGGGCCATCAGAGAGGGACAGAAGAGTTTTGAAAAATCGTGTGTCTGGTCAGTCCCTATGTCCCTAAACAATGTCCGTGAAGTCCGTTTTTGTGAGGACGTTTAACTCTTTTGAAAGAGATAGGATGATCCGGGTGAGACCCGGGTTCTTCATCTACCTTCAGGGCTTTATTAAGTGCCTCTATGAGAGAGTCTAGGGAATCTGAAAAACCATGGTAAATGCGGGTCATCACCAAAATGCGACTCATATTCAGAATCGTGATCATTGAGACCTCTGGGAGAAGGGGAGCGAGAGCCTGAACTTACCGACCCGCAAGACGGATTGGGAGAAGCATTATGGCGGCGCTTCCCAGACGGCCGCTGTGCTGATGCCGTGGGTTCTCTCTGAAGATTGATGGACCCCTTTTTAGGAAAAAAGGGAATGCCCTTAGTCAGAGAATCCATAGAGTGTGCCAGAAACGTAGGCCACTCAGAAGGGCCCGGTTCACTTGGATCAGGAGTACATAGGGGTTCCTGAACGAGAGTAGGGGGGTTCCTGAACGGCAGGAGCAGAGGGCTCTTGGGCACATGATGCACAAAATGGCAACCCATGCTTTGATGGCAGGGGAGCGTTGGATGAGGCACAGGTGGCATACACCACTGTGTAGTTTTGTCAGGCCTTTTTGATCCCATTGATTGGGACTTTTTTTTTTTACCTGTGAGCCTGCAGCACGACAAGGGTTAAACGCTGTGTCGTTTGCAGCGCTGTTTCACTAGAAAGATGGCACAGAATGGAGACCCATGCTTTGATGGCAAGGGGACATTGTATGAGCCACAGGTGGCATGCACCGCAGTGAGGCTTTTGTCAGACATTTTTGAGCCGTTTGATTGGGACATATTTTGCGCCTATGAGCCTGCTGCAGGAGAAAGGGTTAAGAGCTGTAAGCTTACTCAGGTCCTGAAAAATAGCGCTGGAGAACAGGCTGCCGCTGCTGAAGTAACTCCACGGTGAAGGTCGCGGTATCCACAAGATGGCGACCGAGATTTGGGCCTGAAGCGCTTCTCGTGGTCCGAGAGGCGCCAGAAACAGTGGGCGGAGCAAGCCGGGGCCTGTGGAGAGCGCACGATGTGGGCGGAGCTCGCGATAAGAGCGGTAAGCCCGCCCCTATTCTCGAGGCCTACCCCGGCCTGAAGCCGGGGACTAAATTTATCGGCCGGCCCTGCGACCCGATGGAAGGCGCAGGTGCGGCCTACTCAGGATTGCAGCCGGAGAAGAAATCATGCGGCCCGGTTTTTGCGACCCAATAAGAGTCGCAGGTGCGTCCTGCCCAGCTCTTGCGACGTCGTTCTGCCCCACAGAAGGGAATGCAGGAGCAGTCGCAATGGTGACAAGGGGCGTCGCATCAGTGTAAACAACATGATGTACAAGTGTACTCACTGTGGAGCTCCATGCTCGGAGTACCAATGGCTGGCGCGTCCGTATGTTCTCAATCCGCCAACCCTTTCATAGGGAGGCGGAGAGGATTCCAGTCCCATCATCCTAGCACCAGCCACTTTCAATAGTGGTGGTGAGGGTGTAGTTTCAAAATATTCCGGAGCGCAGTTACAGCCTTATGACTCATGGGAAGAACGGACCATGAAGGAAACCATCGCCCGATGGTAGCGTAGCAGGAGAGAAACGTGGAGGCGACACTGTGTGTTTTCGCCTGTTGCTGGTTGTGCGAGATCGGGACTTTTCCTACAAGACCCGTCGCCCTTCCGTGTGTGAAGAAAGAAAAATAATAAAGATTGGAAAAAGTGGGGTCTGAGAGCAGACCGAAGTGCCTCCTACAGACACTAAGCAAGAACTGGTTCAGGATTGAGCCAACAGAGGGTGTATACTGCAGGAGGAGGAGTTAATCTCTTTTGCTTATGTATTGCTTAGTGTCCTCCTAGTGGCAGCAGCATAACACCCACGGTCTGTGTGTCCCCCAATGAGGCGATGGAGAAAGTTCATTTTCTAGCCAAATATTGACTTTGCAAGTAATTGCTGTTAAGCTGATCACTCTTTATAACATTCTGGAGTATATGCAAATTGCCATCAGAAAAAGTGAAGCAGTAGACTTTGTAAAAATTAATATTTGTGTCATTCTCAAAACTTTTGTCCATGACTGTACACACACACACATATATATATATATATATACACACATAATTAGGAGATTAGTTGATTAGTTCGGCTGACGATGTCCAGCACATTTTAATATAATTAGATTATTAGAATATTTGCACTTACAGAAGGATAAATCGGGCAGAAGAACAGATGAACCCACCTTATGTACGGCTTTTCTTAGTATATCTTTATAATCTTCCTTTGTGATCTCTTTCCTCTGGTAATACGGCTTAATGGCCAGTTTCACCTCTTCCACGGCTCTCTCCTGTGTATGCAGCTTCTTCAAATACTGAATTAGAAGAAGAAAAAAAAATCAATTAAAAAAAAAAAAAAAAAACTACACCCTACTGAATGGAGCTCACTGATGAGTGTTTTGTACTACCTTGTCCGTGTCCCCCCTGCCTTCAGAGCTTGTGCTGCCTTCCCGTTTTCCCAGCTCATTGAAGGATGTAGTGTTGAAGAAGGAGCTGCAGGTCGGGCCGGGCAATGATTGCGTGTTTAGGCCTGCGATTCCAGGAGGGGTAGGAGGGCTGGAACTTCTACTGTGGGGTAGACCGCCGAGAAGATAAGGAGGAGCCGAATGACCCATGATGGGTGGCGGCTGGTTCATCAATGAGGTAGAAGGCTTGCTGTGACTGAGAATCTGTTGGGGAAGAAGAATTCTTTATACAATAAAATGCAACAGGAGGAAAAAAAATTCTCATTAATGTACACTCTGCACCCCATCTTGACTGAAAAAAACCCAGAAATATTTGCAAATTTATTAAAAAAGAAAAACTGAAATATCACATGGTCATAAGTATTCAGACCCTTTGCTCAGACACATACACACACACACACACACACACACCACACACACACACACACACACACACATACATACAGTACAGACCAAAAGTTTGGACACACCTTCTCATTCAAAGATGTTTCTGTATTTTCAAGACTATGAAAATTGTACATTCACACTGAAGGCATCAAAACTATGAATTAACACGTGTGGAATTATATACTGAACAAAAAAGTGTGAACAACTGAAAATATGTCTTATATTCTAGGTTCTTCAAAGTAGCCACCTTTTGCTTTGATGACTGCTTTGCACACTCTTGGCATTCTCTTGATGAGCTTCAAGAGGTAGTCACCAGAAATGGTCTTCCAACAATCTTGAAGGAGTTCCCAGAGATGCTTAGCACTTGTTGGCCCTTTTGCCTTCACTCTGCGGTCCAGCTCACCCCAAACCATCTCGATTGGGTTCAGGTCTGGTGACTGTGGAGGCCAGGTCATCTAGCGTAGCACCCATCACTCTCCTTCTTGGTCAAATAGCCCTTACACAGCCTGGAGGTGTGTTGGGGTCATTGTCCTGTTGAAAAAATAAATGATGGTCCAACTAAATGCAAATCGGATGGAATAGCATGCTGCTGCAAGATGCTGTGGTAGCCATGCTGGTTCAGTATGCCTTCAATTTGAATAAATCCCCAACAGTGTCACCAGCAAAGCACCCCCACACCATCACACCTCCTCCTCCATGCTTCACGGTGGGAACCAGGCATGTAGAGTCCATCCGTTCACCTTTTCTGCATTCTGGAACCAAAGATCTCAAATTTGGACTCATCAGACCAAAGCACAGATTTCCACTGGTCTAATGTCCATTCCTTGTGTTCTTTAGCCCAAACAAGTCTCTTCTGCTTGTTGCCTGTCCTTAGCAGTGGTTTCCTAGCAGCTATTTTACCATGAAGGCCTGCTGCACAAAGTCTCCTCTTAACAGTTGTTGTAGAGATGTGTCTGCTGCTAGAACTCTGTGTGGCATTGACCTGGTCTTTAATCTGAGCTGTTGTAAACCTGCGATTTCTGAGGCTGGTGACTCGGATAAACTTATCCTCAGAAGCAGAGGTGACTCTTGGTCTTCCTTTCCTGGGGCGGTCCTCATGTCAGCCAGTTTCTTTGTAGCGCTTGATGGTTTTTGCAACTGCACTTGGGGACTGTTGTGAATGGGTTTGAGATGAGTTCTGAGCAGAGGCTCCCTCTGGTGGTTACAAGCAGTGCTAGTCTGTCCCGTGAAGATTGTGAGGACTGGGAATCAGGTGTTACTGACTGGTCTTATATAAGGGAGTCACCTTCCCATCAGGGTTGCCGGTGATCAATTGTTCTGGTCTGAATCCTTTATTCCAGTTTCCCTTGTAGCCTGCTGTGTCGTGTCTGCATCTCCTGCTAACAGATAAGACATTTTCTTCTTTTTGTACTATATTTTTGCATTTTGTCCTGCACTTCTGTGGGGGCCTTCAGGGTCCCCTCCGGGGGCTTCTGCCCTCTCAGTTTTGTTCAGCCACTGATGTTTGTACTTTTGCTTTTTCCAGTTTTTTCAGTGGCTGCTGTTTTGATTTTGTTACACTAGAGAACTAATTTAGGTGGAAGAGTCGTGTGATCTCAGGTGTTTTTGAAATTAGTAGAGTTGGTGCCTTTCAGGGTTTTCTGGGATTGCAGTAAGTACCCTTCCTGTCTTTTTCTATTTAGTTAGTTTGGGCCCCAGCGTTTGCTCATACTATTTTCTTTCTGTGTCAGTATTTCATCTTGTCTAACCGCCATTACATGTTTGGGGGCTTTCTATTATCTTTGGGGTTCTGCTCCGGGGCAGATAGCTTTCCTATTTCTATCTTTAGGTGTAGTTAGTTTCTCAGGCTGTGACGAGGCGTCTAGGACCAACGTAGGAACGCTCCACGGCTGCCTCTAGTTGTGGTGGTTAGTCAGGGTACTGCAATCTCATAGATTCCAACTGCTCTGGTGTATTGCCTTTTTTACCTGCACTCCTCAGCTACCGAAACATAACAGTATCACCGCCTAAAAATTGAAAATTGTATGGTACTCACAGAAGGGAAAAAATATTGTGAAAGAAAAAAGGTTGTCAGAGTTGTCAGAAATATTTTTCTGTTTGTTGCATTTTTTTTTTTTTCCCTCTGTATCTCTGGGTGCTGGGGAGGATCTTTTCTCTCAATGGAGTTTGCACAGTTGTCTGGCCGTGTGGATCAGCTTGCCACTGAGGTTCGGAGTATTGCTATCTATCTTGCTGGGTTGCCTGTTGTGGAACCTAGGATTCCCATGCCAGATTTGTTTTTAGGGGATCGAGCTAAGTTTCAGAATTTCAAAAATAATTGTAAATTGTTTTTTGCCTTAAAATCTAAGTCCTCAGGGAACGCAGCGCAGCAGGTTCAAATTATCATCTCTCTCCTGCGCGGCGATCCTCAGGATTGGGCTTTTTCCCTGATACCTGGGGATCCTGTTTTGAGTGATGTTGATGCGTTTTTTTCAGGCCTTGGGGTTATTGTACGATGAGCCTAATGTCACTGATCAAGCTGAAAAAGCCTTGTTGGCATTAAATCAGGGGCTTGATGACGCTGAGTTATTCTGTCAGAGATTCCGTAGGTGGGCAGTCCTGACCAAATGGAATGACGACGCTTTGGCAGCCCTTTTCCGGAAGGGTCTGTCAGATAATGTAAAGGATATACCAGACCAATGCCCTAACCCCATAACCTCCCTCTCCAATATAACTGAAGGGGAGCTTAATTGTCTTCTCTCCAAATCGCACCTCACAACCTGTGCACTTGACCCCATCCCAACCCACCTCCTCCCCAACCTCACCACCACTATTATTCCATCCCTAACCCACCTCTTCAACCTATCACTAACTTCCGGTACCTTCCCTTCTGCTTTCAAGCATGCCACAATCACGCCTATCCTTAAAAAGCCAACCCTCGACCCAACCGCTATGTCCAGCTATCGCCCAATATCGCTGCTCCCATTCGCTTCCAAACTCCTGGAGCTGCATGTCCACGCTGAGCTTTCCTACCACTTCTCTTCTAACTTGCTCTTTGACACTCTACAATCTGGTTTCCGCCCCCATCACTCCACTGAGACAGCCCTGACCAAAATTACTAATGACCTACTTACAGCCAAAGCAAACGGACAATACTCTATACTCCTGCTTCTTGACCTGTCCTCTGCTTTTGACACAGTTGACCACTGCCTTCTACTACAGATTCTTTCCTCCTTTGGCGTCAAAGACCTCGCCCTATCTTGGATCTCCTCATACCTTTCCAACCGCACATTCAGCGTCTCCCACTCCACACACTACCTCCTGTCCCACCCTCTCTCTGTTGGAGTTCCCCAAGGCTCTGTTCTAGGACCCCTACTCTTCTCATCTATACACTTGGCTGGGGCAACTCATAAAGTCCCACGGATTCCAGTACCACCTTTACGCTGATGACACTCAGATCTACCTCTCTGGCCCAGACATCACTTCTCTGCTATCCAGAATCCCGGAGTGTCTATCAGCCATATCCTCCTTCTTCTCCTCCCGCTTCCTCAAACTCAATGTGGACAAATCTGAACTCATAATCTTTCCCCCATCCCACAGATCTTCCTTACCTGACCTATCTACCACAATTAACGACATCACGCTTTCCCCCGTACCAGAAGTCCGCTGCCTCGGAGTAACCCTTGACTCTGCCTGTCCTTCAAACCGCACATCCAAGCTCTTTCTACCTCCTGTCGCCTTCAGCTCAAAAATATTTCAAGAATCCGTCCTTTCCTCAACCCTCAATCTACTAAAATGATTGTGCACGCCCTCATCATCTCCCGCCTCGACTACTGCAACACCCTTTTCTCTGGCCTCCCTGCTAACACCCTCGCACCTCTCCAGTCCATCCTTAACTCTGCTGCACGACTAATTCACCTCTCTCCTCGCTACTCCTCCGCTTCTCCCCTCTGCAAATCTCTTCACTGGCTCCCATTCCCTCAGCGTATCCAGTTCAAATTATTAATACTGACCTACAAGGCCATCTATAATCTGTCTCCTCCATATATCTCTGAACTAATCTCCCGATATCTTCCCTCACGTAATCTCCGATCCTCCCAAGACATCCTTCTCTCCTCCACACTTATTCGCTCCTCACCCAACCGCCTCCAAGACTTCTCCCGAATATCCCCCATCCTCTGGAATTCTTTGCCCAACATCCGACTATCAAACTCATTCAGATCCTTCAGACGGAACCTGAAAACCCATCTCTTCAGGAAAGCCTACAGCCTGCAATGACCCTGCTGCCCTCCTCCCACTACCGGAGTTATTGCCTCAACCAACACCAGAACTGCTGCAACCCCCCGACCTACTGTCTCCTGCCCCACAATCCTGTAGAATGTAAGCCCGAACGGGCAGGGTCCTCTCCCCTCTGTATCAGTCTGTCATTGTTAGTTTGTTTACTGTAAGTGATACCTGTAATTTTGTATGTAACCCCTTCTCATGTACAGCACCATGGAATCAATGGTGCTATAGAAATAAATATTAATAATAATAATAATAATAATAATTAGTGCGGGGTAGTAAATTCCCTAAAGGTCGCCTTTTTAATTGTCTGTACTGAACATGACGCTATGCGGTCTTATTAAAGGAATCATTGGAGAAGGGTCATATCAGACCATCCTCTTCACCCTTAGGTGCCGGTTTTTTCTTTGTGGCCAAAAAGGATGGTTCATTAAGGCCGTGTATTGATTATCGTCTCTTGAACAATATTACTGTGAAATATCAATACCCTTTTACCCTTGATTTCTGACCTGTTTTCCAGGGTGAAAAACGCTACTTGGTTTACCAAGCTTGACCTCAGGGGGGCGTATAACCTTATTCGCATTAAGCACGGGGATGAATGGAAGACGGCATTCAATACCCCTGAAGGGCATTTTGAGTACCTGGTGATGCCCTTTGGGCTCACTAATGCTCCTTCCGTCTTCCAGTCCTTCATGAATGACATTTTCAGGGATTTTGTGGACAAATTTCTGATTGTTTATTTGATGATATCTTGATTTTTTCTAATGACTGGGACTCTCATGTGAAACATGTTCGAACTGTATTCCAGATTTTGAGAGAGAATGCTCTGTATGTGAAGGGATCAAAGTGTCTTTTTGGCGTACAGAGGATCTCATTTCTGGGATTCATTTTGTCCCCATCTGTTATTGAAATGGACCCGGTCAAGGTTCAGGCCATCTGTGATTGGGTCCAACCTACTTCATTAAAGGCTCTTCAGAGATTTTTGGGTTTTGCCAATTTTTATCGTAAATTTATTGGTAATTTCTCGATTATTGTTCAACCATTAACTGATTTGACCAGAAAGGGTTCTGATGTGGTTAATTGGCCATTCTGAGGCAGTCTCTGCATTTCAGGAACTTAAGCAGAGATTCACTTCTGCTCCTGTTCTACGGCAGCCTGATGTTTCTCTGCCATTTCAGGTGGAGGTTGATGCCTCTGAAATTGGGGCAGGTGCCGTTTTGTCCCAAAAATATCCAGAGACCTCTAAAAGTAACCCTTGTGCCTTTTTCTCTCGAAAATTTTCTCCTACTGAACGTAATTATGACGTGGGTAATCGGAGTTATTGGCCATGAATGGGCTTTGAGAGTGGAGACATTGGTGGAGGGAGCCAAAACATCAGGTGGTGGTCCTTAGGACATAAGAATCTGGTCTATCTGGAATCTGCAAGCGACTCAATCCTAGACAGGCCAGGTGGGCCTTGTTTTTCACACGTTTTAATTTTGTGGTTTCCTTTCTTCTGGCACTAAAATGTTAAGGCGGATGCCCTCTCGAGGAGTTTCCTGCGGACTCTCCTGAGTTATCTGATCCTTCTGTTATTTTGAAAGGGTGTAGTTCTTTCCCCCATCTCGCCCAAAATTTTAGACTTGCTCTGGGGGTGTCAGGAGGATAGGCCCGGTGCTGCCTGTTGGAAAATTTTTTTGTCCGGACAGTGAAAAGAGTGTGATGTCTGAGATTCATTGTTCCGCGTTGGTGGGCATCCCGGAATTTTTGGTACCAGAGACTTGGTTAGTCGGTCCTTTTGGTGGCTACCTTGTCGTGATGTTTAGGGAATTTGGGGCGTCCTGCGGGACTTGCTTCGCTCCAAGCCTTGCTCTCGCTTAGTGGTTTGTTGATGCCATTGCCGGGGCCAAGGCCAATGGACCCATATCTTTGGGATTTTATTTCCGACCTTCCTTTTTTCTAGAGAATGCCCCCATTGGTAATTTGTGATGGTTTTCCAAGTTTATTCATCTTGTGCCATTACCTAAGTTGCCTTCCTCTCTGAATTGGTGCCGTTTTTTCCCTTTAGCACGTGGTTCGTTTCCCGGGCCCCTTTCCCGAAAAAATTTTTTTTGGGGCAGAGGATTTTCCCGTTTGTTTCCGTTTTTTGGGGAATTTTTGTTCTAAATGGGTGTTAAATTTTTCTTTCCCCTTTGGGATTTCTTTTCCGACCTTTGGGGCCCCAAATGGGGGAAAAAAAACCCCGCCCTTGGGAAAAATTAATTTTTGTGTTGTGCCCCCAAAGGGGGTTTTTTTTTTCCTTTGGCTGGTTTGTCTTAATTTGGGGTAGCCGGGCCCTTTTTTGTTCCTTTTTCGAAAAATTTTGGGGTTTTCCCCCCCGATTTTTTTAGGGGGAAAAGGGGGCTTTTGGGGTTTTCCCGGTTTTTATTTTTTTTTGGGCGAAAAAAAGATTTGGGGCCGGAAAATGGGGGGGTTTTCCCTCTTAGGGGAAGGGGCCCCGGGGTTTTTCAAAAACCCCCAAAAAGGGGGCGATGGTCCTGGGTTTTTTAAAAGGGGGGGTTTGGGGGTTTGGGTTTTCCCCAAAGGAAAATTTTTCCCCCAAAAAGGGGGATTCCAAAAATTTAAACCCCCGCCCCCTTGGGCCCTTTTAAAACATGGAATTATTAACCTTTTTCTTTTTTTTGCTTTTTCCGGGCATTTTTAAAACCTTGGGGGTTTTCCCCCCAAGTCCCCTTTGGAAAAGGGGGTTTTTTGGGGCCCCCCGGGGGTTCCCCCCTGTTTTTGCCTCCTAAAACCCCGTTTTGGGGTTTAGGGGAAACGGGGGTTTGGGGTTTTAAAAAATTTGTTTTTTTTTCTGACGGAAAACCCCGTTTTGGGTTTTTAAAAAAAGGGGGGTTTGGTCAGGAAGGGAAATTTTTTGGGAATTTTGCTTCGGAAACCCCGCTAGAAAAACTTACCCCTGAGTTTCTTTTTTTACCATCCTGCCCCACCCGGTTGGTCAAATGGGGGTTTTTGGTAAAACCCCCCAAAAGGGGGGGGTTTTTGGGTTTTAAAAGGGTTTTAGAGGTTCGAGGAGGCTCCCCCCCGGTGGTTACAAGCAGTGTGTTTGTCCCCTGGATTGTGGGGTGGGAACCCCCTTTTTACGGAAAGGGGCTTATATAAGGGAGTCCCCTTCCCTTTTAGGGGTTTCCCGGGGTTTTAATTTTTTGGGTTTTTGAACCCCTTTTTTTTTCCCTTTTCCCCTTTTTGGGGGGGCCCGTGTGCCCCGTCTGCTTTTTCCCCCGCTAAAAGATAAGAATTTTTTTTTCTTTTTTTTTTTTGTTTATATTTTTGCATTTTGTCCGCACTTCTGTGGGGGTTTTGGGGGGCCCCTCCCGGGGGGTTTGCCCCTTTTGTTTTGTTTGCCCCCGGGGTGTTTGTCTTTTTCTTTTTCCTTTTTTTTTTTGGCTGTTTTTTGGGGTTTTGTTTAAAAAACCCGGGGAACTAATTTTTTGGTGGGAGGCCCCGGTGATTAGGTTTTTTTTTAAATTGGGGGGAGTTGGTTTCCTTTTTAGGGTTTTTGGGATTGCGGAAATTCCCTTCCTATCCTTTTCTATTTAGTTTTGTTTGGGCCCCCCTTTTTTTCTTTTTTTTTTTTTTTCTTTTTTCCCCGAAATTTTAAATTTTTCAAAAACCCCCATTACTTTTTTGGGGGGGGTTTTTTTAATTTTTTGGGGGTTTTTTCCCCCGGGGCAGATATTTTCCCCATTTCTATTTTAGGGGGAAATTAGTTTTAGGCTTTTGGAGGGTTAGGAAACCAAAAGTAAGGGAAAGTTTCCCCGGGGGTGCCTCTTTTTTGTGGGGGGGTTTGTCGGGGGGCCAATCTCATAGTTTCCCCAAATGCTTGGGGGGATTCCCCTTTTTTTATGCCTCCTCAGAAAAAAACCAAAAAGGGGGGAAAAATTTAAAATTTTTCCCCAAATTTTTTTGGCCCCCATGACCTTCATTTTTAAAAAAAATGGGGCCCCCTCGTTTTTTTACAGCCCCTTTTTTTTGGGCCCTAATAAAAAAATTTAAAAAAAATTTTTTCAGTAGGACATCACCCCGGGGATCCACCCGCTTCTGCACAACCAAAAATGATGGCCCCCCAAACCCCTTTTTTTAAAAGGGGGCCCGGGAAAAACCCCCCTTTTTAAAAAACCCGACAGGGAACCCTGGGGGAAAGGGGAAAAAAAAAATTTCCCCCGGGGTTTCCCCTTTTGGGGAAAACTCTTAAAGGGGGAAACCCCAAAAGGTTTTTAAAAAAAAAGTCATAAAGCAAAAGATGGTTTTTTAAAGGGGGCCCAGAATTTTTAAAAAAAATTTTTTTTCGGGGGTTTCCCCCTTTTTTGTTCAAATTTAATTTCCCCAAAGTTTTTTCCCTTTTTTTTTGTTTCGGGGTTTAATGTTCCCAATTTTTATTTTTTTAAAAAGAAAATAAAAGGGAAAAAATTTTTGGGGGGGGGGGAAAAGGGTTTTCCAAATTTTTGGGGTTTTTTAGGGGAATTTTTTTTTTATTTTTTTTTTAAATAACCCCCCAAAAATAATTTTATTTTAAAAACTTTAAAAAATTTAAAAAATATTTTTATTTTTAAAAATTTTATTTAAAAAAAGGGGGGTTTTAAAAAATTCCCTTTATATAAAAGTAAGGGGGGTAAAAAATTTTTTTAAAAAAATAAAGGGGGCCCAAGGGGAAACCCAAAAACCCAAAATTTTTTAAAAATTTAAAATATTATATTTTTCCCCAAAATTTTTCCCCTTTTTTATATATGATTTTGGGTTTATTTAAAAAAAATTTTAAAAATTTTTGTCAAAACCTTTTTTAAAACATTGACCCTTTTGGGGATTTTGTTTTTTCCCCCGGTGGCTTTTTTGGAAAAAAACCTTAAAATTTTTCTAAAAAAAAATTTTTTTTGAAAAAAAAAAGGGAAATATTTTACTTTAAAAAGGGGCTTTTTTCCCCTTTTTTGGGGTTTTGGGGGAGCCCCGGGCCTTGGCTTGCTCGCCAGGGTTTGTTCTTCCCTCTTAAAGGGGAAAAAACCGTCCCCAAAAAAAAAAAAGACACCCATAAAAATTTTTTTCTTTTTAAAAATTCAATCCTTTAAAACCCCGGGGATTTTAGATTTTTTTATAAATCAAATCCCCGTTTTTAAAAAGGGCCCCCAAAAATGAAAATTTTTGTCCCTTACCCATAGAAGGTTTTTTTATTTTCAAAAAAAAACTTTCATTGTAAAAGAGACTTTAAAAAAACGGGGGCCCCCCGGGGAAAATTTCCCCCCCGGGGTCATAAGGGCCAAAACTTTTTTTCTACTAGAAAAATTCGTAAAAAAGGGGAAAAGGGGAAAAGGGGGAGGGAGCACCCCCAACCCCTTTCCCCTAAAAATGCCATTTTTTAAATTTTAAATTTGGTTTTTTTCATCAAAATGTCAGCCGGGTTTTTTTCGGGGGCCCCCCTTTCGGGGGAAAAATTTGGGGGGGAAAAAAAAAGACCTTTTACGTGTTTTTTAACAAAAAAAATTTTTAAAAATAAAACCCCCCTTTCACAGTGTTTAAAAAGGGGATCAAACCCTTTTTGGGTTTTGGGGGGCCCCCAGGGGAAGAAAAGGGAAAAAAAGGTTTTGGGGGGCCCCCGGGGCGGGTTTCCAAAATTGGGTTGTTTTAAAAGATCCCCTTAAAAAAACCCCAAAAGGGGGGGACGGGAAAAATTCCCCCCAAATTTTAAACCCTTTTTTTTAGGGGAGTTTTTTGGGGGGAAATTTAAAAAGACATTTTTTTTCCCCTTTTAAAGAAAAATTTTTCCCCCCAATTTTTTCCCCGAAAAAAAAAAAAAAAAAATGTTTGAAATATTTGAAAATTTATTAAAAAAAAAAAAACTAAAATTTCCCCCTTTGGGAAAAGGTTTTTCGGGGCCCCCCTTTCTAAAAACTCATATTTTGTCCCATGCTGCCCCTTTCCCTTGGGGGTTTCCCCCGGGGGGGTTCTAACCTTTTTTGGGGGGCCAGCTGTGTTTTTAAATTCCCCCCCTTTAAACCCCCCCCCCGGGGGGGGTTTTATTTTAAATTTCCCCCCGGGGGGAAATTTTTTAAATTTTTTTTAGGGGGGTTTAAAAAATCGGGGAAAAACCCCTTTAACGGTCTTTTCCCCTTTTAAAAATTTTTGGGTTTTTTGGGGGACAAATTTTAAAAAATTGGGGGGGGGGGCTTTTTCCCATTTTTTGGGTTTTTTTTAAAAAAAAAAAAATTTTGGAAAAAAGGGGGGTTTTTTTCAACAAAATTTTTTTTTTTTCCCCTTTTAAAAGAAAAAAATATCAAAAAATTTTTAAAAAATTTTAAAATTTCCCACGGGGATTTTTAAAACGGGACTTTTTGGAAACCAAAAAAATTTTTTTTTTTTAAAAGGGGTTTTAAAAGGGGGTTAAAAAATTACCGGGAAAATTTTTCTTTTTTTCAACAAATTGTACCAAAAAAACCCTTTTTTTTTTGGGACCACCTCACTTTTAAAATCATTTAAGGGGTCAAAATGGCAAAAAAATCCCCAAAAAAATGAACCATTTTTTAAAAAATCACCCCCCAAGGTATAAAAACCACATTAAAAAATTTTTAAACCCCTTTTTAGGTGCTTCCCAGGGGGCTAAAAAAATTTTGGAAAAGGAAAAAAAAAAAAACTTTTTAATTTTTACCCCCAAAATTTATCTTTTAAAAAAATTTTTTTTTCAATTTTTTTTAAAAGGGGGGGAAGGGGGAAAAATTTGGCAAAAAAAGGGTTTTTTTGGAAAAATTTTTCCCGAGTTTCCCCCCACCCCCCAAAATGGGGGGGGGAAAAACCCTTTTGGGGGCCCCCCCCCCCGGGGGGGTTGGGAAAGGGGAAAGGGGCCCCCCTTTTCTTTTTAAAAAACCCCAAAAATTTGGGGGGAAAAAAGAGAAGGGGCCCCAAAAGTTGCTTTTCCCCAGGGGCCCCAAAAAATTCCCCAAACGGGGAAAAAACCCCCCCCCCCCCCCCAAGTTCGCTGATACCCCTTTTAGGGGGGGGAAAAAAATTTTTTGGGGGGGCCCCGGGGGGAGGGTGGGGGAAAAGGAAAATAATTTACTTTTTTGGGAAAGCAGACTTTGATGGAGCCCCCTTTTTTTTTTGGGGGGAAAGCCCCCCGTTTTTCCCAAAAAAATTTTGGAAAAACCCCCCCAAGTGACACCTTTTTTAAAAATGGGGCCCCCCAAGGAACTTATCTAGATTGTTGGGGCCCCCTTTCCCCCCCCAAATGTTTCACAAATTTAAATGCCCTTTTAAAAAAAAAAAATTTTTTTCCCAAAAATGATTTTTTACCCCAATTTTTATTTTTCCCCAAGGGGAAAAGGGCCCAAAAGTTGTCCCCCCCAAATTTTTTTAAATCGCTGATACCCCATATTGGGGGGGGGGGAAAAATTTTTTTGGACGCCCCGGCAGGGCTGGAAAAGGGGAAAGTAATAAATTTGGGGAAAATGCAGACTTTGGGGGTGTCATGTTCAGTTTGCAGAGTCCCTGATGTGCCAAAACCCGGGGAAAAACCCCCCCCACAAAGTGCCCTTTTTGGGAAAAACTAGCCCCAAAAAGGGAAACTTATCTAGACTTTTGGTGAGAACTTTGAACCCCCAAGTGTTTCAAAAAAATTTAAAATTCCCCGGGGGCCCTAAAAATAAAAAACCCTTTTTTTTTTCCCCCCCAAAAAGATTTTTAAAGCCCAAAAATTTTTTTTTTCCCAAGGGGTTTTAAGGGGGGGAAAAATTTGGGCCCCAAAAAGTTGTTGCCCAATTTGTCCCCGAAAGCTGATACTCAAATTATGTGGGAGAAAACCTACTGTGTGGGCATTTGGGGGCTCGGAATAGAAGTAGTGACATTTAGTAATGAGATTTTGGATGGAATGGTCTAGGGGTTTTGTCAGTCGCTTTTGGGGAGGCCCCTGATGTGTTTTAAACGGGGAAAACCCCCCACAAGGTTGACCCCATTTTGAAAAAACTAGCCCCCCAAAAAGGCCCCCTTATCTAGATGTGGGGGTGAGCGCTTTAAACCCCCAAAAGTGCTTCACAGAAGTTTTTTAACCCCCCCGGGACGGGGGAAAAAAAAAAAAAATCATTTTTTTTTCCACAAAATGATCTTTTAGCCCCCGGGTTTTTTTATGTTGCCAAGGGAAACCCGGAGAAATTGGACCCAAAAAGTTTTTTTCCAAATTTTTGCCCTGGGGAAGCTGTCCCCTATTTGTGGGGGGAAAATACTGTAGGGGCAACGTGGGGCGGAAAGGGTTAAGAGTGACGTTTTGCATTGCAGACTTCGAGGGAAAGGGTCCGGGTTTTTTTATGTCGGTTTGGAGACCCCCTGATGTCCCTAAACAGGGGAAAAAACCCCCCCCAAAAGATCCCTTTTTGGGGAAAATAGCCCCCCAAAAGGGAACTTATTTAGAGGGTGGGGTTTAGAAATTTAAACCCCCCAAGTGCTTACAAAAAGTTTATAGCGTTGCCTAAAAATAAAAAATAAAATTTTTTTTTAAAAAACGATATTTTCCCCATTTTTTTTTTTCCCCCCAAGGGTAACGGGAAAAAATTGGCCCCAAAGAGTTGTTGTGAAAATTTGTCCTGAGTATGCGATATCCAAATGTGGGGGTTTAAATCCCTGTTTGGGCGAAAGGCAGACCCTCAGAAGGGAAAGGGAAACTTTTTTTTTTACTTTACCCAAAACCCCGGGAATTGGCTGGAATTGAGATAGACCCTATGTACATTTGGAACCCCCTGTTTTTGCCTAAACAGGGGGAAACCCCCCCAAATTTCAAACCCCAACCTCCCCCCCAACCCCACCCTAACACAAACCCCCAACCCTAATCAAAACCCCAAACCCAAAAACCAAAACCAAACACCCCCGAAAACCCTTTGCCCCAAACCCAAACCCCTAACTTTAGCCCAAACCCTTCCCTAATGGGAAAATTTAAAAAAATTTTTTTTAAATTTTATTATTTTTCCCAACCCAAGGGGGTGATTTAAAAGGGGGGGTTTGATTTACTTTTTTTCGGGGTTTTTATGATTTTGGGGCTGTCACACGCTTAAAAAACGCTTTTTATTGCAAAAAAAAGGTTTTTGCTTAAAAACATTTTGAGAGCTATAATTTTTTTTATATTTTGGCCCACAGGTTTTGTGGTCTTTTTTTTTTTTGGGGACTAGGTGCGTTTTTAAAGGGACCATTTTTTTGGGGACCTTGGAAAAATTTTTTTATCGCTTTTTATTTCGATTTTTGGGAGGCAGAAAAAGGAAAAAAAAAACCAGAAATTTATGAGTTTTTTTGGGGGAGGGGGTTTTTTTTCCGTTCCGTGTGTGGTAAAATTGATAATGCGGTTTTTTTCTTCCCGGGGTTTGTACGATTACGGCGATACCCCATTTGTATTATTTTTTTATTTTTTTTGGCGCTTTTAAAACAATTAAAAGATTTTATTAAAAAAAATTTTTTTTGCAACGCTTTATTCTGCGAGCTATAAAAATTTTTTTTTTTTTCGTTTGTGGGGTTAAGGGATTTTGGGGGGGGCTCGTTTTTTGCGGGAAAGATGCGTTTTCGCGGTTACCTGTTTTTTTTATATCCTCTTTTTTAAATTTCGTGTAATTCCCCCTTTTTTTTTTTTCCCGGGTTTTATGATAAAAAATTGTTTTTTGACTTTTTTTTTTTTTTTTTTTTTTAAGGGGTTCACTAAAGGGGTTTTTCTAATGGGACAGTTTTTTTGGGCGGGTTTGTTACGGCCCCGGCGGGAAAATAAAAATGTGTACTTTTATTGTTTGGGGTTTTTTTTTTTAAAATTAAAGAAGTCTGCTGCAGGCTTACTCAGTGCCTGCTCTCAAAGGCACTGAGGAAGCCGCCTCCCTGCAGGACCCGGCGGCAATCTTGGATCCGGGTCCTGCAGTGAGAAGAATCCCTCGGAACAGTGCGATACATCGCGCTGTTCTGCGGGTTCTCAGGGGAGCGCGCAGGGAGCCCCCTCCCTGCGCGATGCTCCCCTGTGCCCCAGGTACACCGCGATCATGTTTGATCGCGGTGTGCCAGGGGTTAATGTGCCTGACCGCTCCTAGCACATAGGGCCGGGTGTAAGCTGTGATAATCAGCTGACACCCGGCAGTGATCAGCTCCCCCGGGAGCGCAGCTGATCGCCTTGGACGTACTATTCCGTCCCTGGGAATAAAGTACCAGGTCACATGGACGGAATAGTACGTCCAATGGGATTAAGGGGTTTAAACTGATAGGACTTGATTTGTAAAGGCACAGACCAGTCTATACAGGACCTCACAGCTCACAGTGCATGTCAGACCAAAAGAGAATCATGAGGTCAAAGGAACTGGCCAAGGAGCTCAGAGACAGAATTGAGGCAAGGCACAGATCTGGCCAAGGTTACAAAAGAATTTCTGCAGTACTCAAGGTTCCTTAGAGCACAGTGGCCTCCATAATCTTTAAATGGAAGAAGTTTGGGACCAGCAGACCTGGCCGTCCAGCCAAACTGAGCAATTGTGGGAGAAGAGCCTTAGTGAGAGAGGTGCAGCCTTCCACCAGTCAGGCATTTATAGTAGAGTGGCCCGGCGAAAGCCTCTCCTCAGTGCCAGATATATGAAAGCCAGCATAGAGTTTGCTAAAAAAAAAACACATGAAGGGCTCCCAGACTATGAGAAATAAGATTCTCTGATCTGATGAGACAAACATAGAACTTTTTGGTGATAATTCCAAAGGGTATGTGTGGAGAAAACCACGCACTGCTTATTACCTGCCCAATACAATCCCAACAGTGAAACATGGTGGTGGCAGCATCATGCTATGGGGGTGTTTTTCAGCTGCAGGGACAGGACAACTGGTTGCCATTGAAGGAAACATGAATGCGGCCAAGTACAGAGATATCCTGGATGAAAACCTCTTCCAGAGTGCTCTGGACCTCAGACTTGGCCGAAGGTTCACCTTCCAACAAGACATTGACCCTAAGCACACAGCTAAAATAACAAAGGAGTGGCTTCAGAACAACTCTGTGACCATTCTGGACTGGCCCAGCCAGAGCCCTGACCTAAACCCAATTGAGCATCTCTGGAGAGACCTGAAAATGGCTGTCCACCAACGTTCACCATCCAACCTGATGGAACTGGAGAGGATCTGCAAGGAAGAATGGCAGAGGATCCCCAAATCCAGGTGTGAAAAACTTGTTGCATCATTTCCAAGAAGACTCATGGCGGTACTAGCTCAAAAGGGTGCTTCTACTCAATACTGAGCAAAGGGTCTGAAAACTTATGACCATGTAATATTTCAGTTTTTCATTTTTAGTAAATTTTTCTGTTTTTTTTCAGTCAAGATGGGGTGCAGAGTGTACATTAATGAGAAAAAAATGAACTTATTTGAATTTACCAAATGGCTGCAATGAAACAAAGAGTGGAAAATTTAAAGAGGTCTGAATACGTTTGGTACCCACTGTAGTTAAAGCGGGCCGTACAAAGAAGCTAAGCATCAGCCGAATGGGGTTATGCCAGCCTTTTGGAGACACTAGCAATAACTTGCACATATTTGCAACCCCTCTAGAAACATGTATACCCAAGATCGATGATTGGGAACTGGAGTAATGCAAATTTACTTACATGCCAAAACGCCACTGGTGGCACAGTCCACTCCTGACTGCAGGTTCCACGACATTGGCGCGGGAGGTGGCAGAGGGGGAGGGGCTGGACGAGGAGTTTCTTCTTTAGGTTCTGAAATACTGTCAACCTCCAGGTCGGTACTTCTCTCCGGGTCTGGAGGGAGCTCCTCTGGCATGAAGGACACATCTGGAGTCTTGCAGCTACTGTCTACAGTCTGAGAGTCAGGAGTGAGCTCCTGCTCGTTGGCCAATTTATGAGGACTGGGGGGCTTAACCTTCATCTCTGTATTCTCAGTGTCAGACCAGATTGGTTCATCTTTGGCTTCAATCGGGCTTAGGATCTCCTGACTGCAGCTGTCTGCCTTAGATTTCTTTAGTGAGGCCTTAGTTTTCAGCTTCTTTTTCTTCTTCTCTAGTGTCCCCTTGGTTTTTACCAGAGTTCCTCCGGCTCCTGCGGTCTTCACTTTCTTAATACCGGTCTTGGTTTTTAAGCCTTTTATTTTCTTCGGCCGTAAGAGAGGTTCTTTTAAGTCTTCCATTTCAGGCTTGGGCCGAATGTTCTTGATATCCGCCATCTTTTCTTCCAATTTAAGAAATGGAGAACGGCTCTCTCTATCCCGACTGAATTTCACCCCGATGGATCCAGCCTCTTTCACAGAGGTTGTACTGCTGACTCCTTCGCGAATCAAAACAGCCACTTTGGACTGAAGTTTGACCTTCCTGGTGGAACTTCCTTTGCCGTCTTTATGACTGGTCTTGATTTTTTTCGGAGTCTTATCCTTTTCGGAGCGGACCTTTTCTCGGTCTAACTTCATAGGCTCCGGTTCTGGGTCAGGGACATCTTTGAATCGCTTTTTATACCTTTCCCGACTATCATCAGTGTAGGATCTATCCCGCTTCCTATCCCGTTCTTTCGAGATTTTCTGCCTACTCTGTCGATCTACCTCTACCCGCTTCGAGTCGAAATCCATGGGCAACCTCCTTTTGCCAGAATCTGATTTCCCTGAATGCCTGTGAAAAGGCCGACTACATTTACCATCTCGGTCATCGAGAGTTTCACGGTCAGAATAGGTTTCAAAGCTTAGTCCTTCAGAATCGTAGAGAACTTCTCTTTTTCCTGACAGCTCAGGTGTGTGAAGCATTTCCTCCCTATCCAATTTCTCTTCTGGATTGACTGTGATAGTTCGCTTAATAGTAAAAAGATCGGCATTATTGAGCTCTTGTATGGAAGGTGGCACTACTGATCGACTGTCTCGCCGCCTCCGTTCTAACAGCGGAGGATTTTCAATCTTGGGTTCATCCAATGAGTGCCTTGATCTTGGCTTCTCTTTATCCTTCCGTTCATTCGAGTGACGTGAAGTCCGTCTGTCTCTATCCCTTTCTCTGGATTTCGAACGTGATCTTTTTTTCTTTTTCTTCGCCTCTGACCGATGTTTATCCTTGTGTTTATCTTTTCGAGACCTGTCAGTACTACCAGAATGGGACCACCGATGCCTTTTCTCCTTTGATTTCGACCTGCGGCTTTTCCTCCTCTCAGCTGACGTACGAGAAGACCCTACAACGGATAAGCTGGTGCTAATAGAAGGTGACCAAGAGCGTGATCTCCTCCGATCTCTAGACCGAGATCGAGAAATCTTATTGTTCTTATTGTAAGAGCGTGATCTAGAACGTTTCCGCTCCTTGAAGTCCTTTGCCAGTTTTTTTGTACTGGACCAGGAAATTGATGTCCTTGGTTCTTTCGATCTTTTCCGTTCTCTTGATCGCTTCTCTCTCGTTTGTTTTTTCTACGACTACGTGAGCTGGAAGGCGAGCGCGATTTTGACTTCTTTTTCGGTCTCGAGGGCGACGTTGATTTTTTACGATACCTCTCTCTTCGTTGATTTGTGATCTTTCGTCTCAGGTCCAGTCCTTTCCATCGGTTATCCATTTGATTTTCGCTAAAATCGATCTGCAGTGCCCCTTCCTCGTCTGAATCTGCATGCAAAGATAGAAAGTCATCTCCTTCGACAATTCTGAGTGGTCGCTCCATGACACGACAGCGGCTGCGGAACAAAGGCAATGGACTGAAACAATCTTCATCCGGCTGGACAATTTCTCCTTCTTCGATTTCGGAATCGTACTTCCGATCCGAGTCGTCGTCGTCGCGATCCCTCCTTTCAGAGGAATGTCTGCGTTTGTGGCGTGATCTCGACTCGCTTCCCAGTTTGGCAATTTTTTCTAACCGTAAGTAGGATTTCATGTCTGGCTTTGCTAAAGACTCTAGCGATACTTTAATTTCGACTTTAGATTTGGAATCTGCTTCGGATGTGAAGTCTGTTTTACGATTGAAGTCTTTTCCAACATCTACAGTGAATACTCGTCTTATTGGCTCCACAGAAGTATCCGGTGAACTGGTTTCGTTCAGGGTCGAATCTGCAGCTGGTGCTTCATCTACAGTATTTTCCTCGGGTACTTTTGGTGAAGGCTCCTTTACCTCCACCTCATCTGTGGTGTCCAGGTCTATGCTGGAGCTAGGACTATAAGGTTCAAAATCTAGTTTGGAAACACTTCTGGAAGCCAAGTCAGATGAATCTTTGGAAAGCCTTTGCTCCTTTTTATTATTGTCCACTTCATTACCACCCTCTTCCCCCGTCAACTGCCTTAAGTTTATCACTTTCATCAGATTTTACATCTTCCTTGTTTTTGTCAACACCAGGAAATTCTTGACTTAAGCTATTTTCATTGTAAATACCAGCCAAGGCTTCTGATATTCGACCCTCCGGATGGGATTCACTGCCTATTTCATCATCATCGTCGTCATCCTCGTACGGTGAAGGGCTGTGTTCAGAGGAACTTGGATTAGAGCCGGTGGGGTCGAAAGGATCATATTTCTGATCCTCCTGCTCCTCCATTTCCTTCTCTGGTGAGTCCTCATAAATGTAATCTCCGTTCACGTTCTCCTCGTCTGTAGGGTGAAAGGGTCATAAATATCTAGGTCTTGTGATCTATTGGACTGCATGCCGCCGCTGTCGCCAACGGAAAGTGCGGGATTCTGTGAGGAGGACGATGAATAGGAGGAACTTGAATCTGTTTTTTCCAAAGCGCCTGCAGGTTGTGAATGCTGGTCATTGGATGTGGACCCTTCTCCACCGAGTGGTCTTTCTTGTCCGCCAGATGCCCCAGTGCCATTTCCTAGAGCTAATCCTAAAGACACTAAAGCATCAGGTTGATTTTTCATACACTGATTATTGCTCTTGATCAGATTAGTCCTGTTTGACCAAAGTTTATTCTGTACCCTAGACCCGGAGAAGGCATCCGATGGACCTTTGTCAGGCCACAGAAATCCCGGTACCGTGGGACTTTTCTGCTGTAAAGTCCTGTCCAGGTCATTGCGTTGAACATGCTCTGACTTCTGTATTACATCACGTTTTGCGCTCAAGCTGGCTCTGTGCAATGTCCTGGATGTGCAAGATTTTAGATTTAGAGGGCATTTAAGGGGTTCCAAAGTTTCTCCAGTTCTTGGGGGCCCGGATAATGTCTCTTTGATTGCTGATTGTCCTTCAGTGAGCTGAAGCCGTGAGGTACTTGGGCACACTGCAAGCACAAGGAAAAAAAGATAAGTAAATATAGCGGCAGGATATAAGAAGAAGCACAATACTGTAAAAATTTATAGGCTTTTCCAGGATCACAATATTGAAAGCCTATACCTGATCTAGGCCATCAATATCAGGACAGTGAGGGT
Organism: Oophaga sylvatica; assembly: GCA_033576555.1. Lineage (NCBI taxonomy): Eukaryota > Metazoa > Chordata > Amphibia > Anura > Dendrobatidae > Oophaga > Oophaga sylvatica. Next base: position 442,065,707 of record JARQOD010000003.1, on the reverse strand, counting down.
CAAACACTTGCCATTTAGTGCAAGCGCTGCGATCCCTTCGTTTGTGTTGCTGTACAGAATCGTGCAGGGGATTCCAGCGCTGTCCCATTCAATAATAGTTGGAAGTCACCAATAATCGTACATCAGAAGACCACTGGAAAGGCCTTTAATAAAACCCCATCACCGTCAACATATGAAGCATGCCACTCTCACCCGATTTCTGGAATCTCCAGTGTCTGTCTCCTCTAAAGATTCCTGAACGAGTACTTGAAAAAGCTTCAACGTCTCCGAGCCTGACCTCTGCCACAAATTCAACTTCGTCCATTTCCTCCGAACTTAAAGGGGAGGGAAAAAAAAAAGAAAAATCAAGTAAAACTTGATGCGACTAAATGTTAGACCCTGCCTAAATTGTAAACTGCTGATAACATATCGGATTCTCGGTGATCCTAAGATCAAGGGTGTCTAAACATAATTTCTGAAGAAGTGTGGCCATAAAAATGGGACCCCTTTAATTACCCCCGCACATAAAGGATGTATTATATTTAAAAAAAATGGAAATTGCCAAAAAACATAATAAAAGTGATCAATCCTATGTACCAAAAACCGGTATCAATAAAAACATCAGCTTATCATGCAAAAAAAAAACAAAACAGACATCCTATTTAAAGGGAACCTGTCACCCCCCGCCCAGGGCCTTTTTAAGTAAAAGAGCCACCTTCTATGTCTTCTCCCACTGTGTCAGCGGCCTCAATCATCCCCCTCTTGTTTCCGGCCCCCGCCTCTTCTCCTTGCGATGTCACCGGCGGCGCTTTGTGTATCTGCGGACCCAGATCCCACCCCGCAGTGTTTATGATGTATTCACACTGCGGGGCTGGGAATCTGGCCCTGCGCAGTGAGGATCTCTGCACCTGTCCCTCATCTTCCTCCGCCGCTCTCCTCACTGCGCAGGCGCCAGATTCCCAGCCCTGCAGTGTGAATACATCATAACACACTGAGGGGCGGGATCTGGGGTCTCCGATACACGAAGCGTCGCCGGTGACATAGCAAGGAGAGGAGGCAGGGGCCGGAAACAAGAGGGGGATGATTGAGGCCGCTGACACAGGGGGAGAAGACATACCTTCCTGACACAATAGAGGTATGTCGGACAGATTATAAAAGTGTACATTTCAGCGTTCCTAGGGATCAGAAACATAAGAGCCACCTTCACAGAATGCAGCCTTAGTGCTGCTGAAGGTGGCTCTTTTACTTAAAAAGGCTCAGAATGATGAGCTGTGTATAACTCCGCCCACACCACTGATTGGCTGCTTTCTGTGTACACTGTATCAGTGTTGGGGGCGTGGTAGCACAAGGAGGCACAGACACCTAGTCCTGTAGTGATAATCTCCTAATGATAAAACAATGATTGTATTGAAACAGCAAAACACAGCCAGTAAGTGAAATAGCTGGAATCAGGGTCTCTGCCTCTACAGTCATGGCCAAAAGTTTTGAGAATGACACAAATATTATATTTTCACATGATCTGCTGCCCTCTGGTTTTTATGTGTGTTTGACAGATGTTTTTATCACAGACAGAAATATAATAATTGCAAACATATGAGTAACAAAAGCTTATATTGACAGTTAGAATGAGTTAATGCAGCAAGTCAATATTTGCAGTGTTGACCCTTCTTCTTCAGGACCTCTGCAATTCTCCCTGGCATGCTCTCAATCAACTTCTGGACCAAATCCTGACTGATAGCAGTCCATTCTTGCACAATCAATGCTTTCATTTTGTCAGAATTTTTAGGTTTTTGTTTGTCCACCCATCTCTTGATGATTGACCACAAGTTCTCAATGGGATTAAGATCTGGGGAGTTTCCAGGCCATGGACCCAAAATCTCTATGTTTTGTTCCCTGAGCCATTTAGTTATATCACCTTTGCTTTATGGCAAGGTGCTCCATCATGCTGGAAAAGGCATTGTTGATCGCCAAACTGCTCTTGGAGGGTTGGGAGAAGTTGCTCTTGGAGGACATTCTGGTACCATTCTTTATTCATGGCTGTGTTTTTAGGCAAGACTGTGAGAGAGCCGAATCCCTTGGCTGAGAAGCAACCCCACACATGAATGGTTTCAGGATGCTTAACAGTTGGCATGAGACAAGACTGGTGGTAGCACTCACCTTATCTTCTCCGAATGAGGCGTTTTCCTGATGTCCCAAACAATCGAAAAGGTTATTCATCAGAGAAAATAACTTTATCCCAGTCCTCAGCAGTCCACTGCCTGTACCTTTTGCAGAATATCAGTCTGTCCATGATGTTTTTTCTGGAGAGAAGAGGCTTCTTTGATGCTCTCCTTGAGACCAGGCCTTGCTCCAAGAGTCTCCGCCTCACAGTGCGTGCAGATGCACTCACACCTGCCTGCTGCCATTCCTGAGCAAGCTCTGCACTGCTGGTAGCCCGATCCTGCAGCTGAAACACTTTTAAGAGACGGTCCTGGCGCTTGCTGGTCTTTCTTGGGCGCCCTGAAGTCTTTTTGGCAACAATGGAACCTCTCTCCTTGAAGTTCTTGATGATGCAATAGATTGTTGACTGAGGTGCAATCTTTCTAGCTGCGATACTCTTCCCTGTTACGCCATTTTTGTGCATTGCAATGATGACTGCACGTGTTTCTTTAGAGATAACCATGGTTAACAGAAGAGAAACAATGATGCCAAGCACCAGCCTCCTTTTAAAGTGTCCAGTGGTGTCATTCTTACTTAATCATGACAGATTGATCTCCAGCCATGTCCTCATCAACACCCACACCTGTGTTAATGGAGCAATCACTGAAAAGAGGTTAGCTGGTCCTTTTAAGGCAGGGCTGCAATGATGTTGAAATGTGTTTTGGGGGATAAAGTTCATTTTCTAGCCAAATGTTGACTTTGCAAGTAATTGCTGTTAAGCTGATCACTCTTTATAACATTCCGGAGTATATGCTAATTGCCATTAGAAAAAATGAAGCAGTAGACTTTGTAAAAATTAATATGTGTGTCATTCTCAAAACTTTTGGCCATGACTGTACATCATGATGCTCTTGGATTACATAGCAAAACTTTGCTGACTGATTTCTTGAAAAAGAAAAGTATCATTTTTATAACCAAAGTTGTTCCAAAGATTTCCCGCTACAGTAGATCCAGCTGACTTATTCAGTTGCAATATTACTGCGGATACTCACTACAAATCTTCATATTCTAGACTCTCCTCTAAAAAAGACTGGAGATGAGACCCTGGTGTGGAGATTGTACTACAAGTCCTTTCAGCATATTCCAACGCGTTAGACAAACTAAAAAGCTGATCTGTAGCAGCTTCAGGAACCTAAAAAAAAAAAAAAAAATAGGCAAAAATGTCACTGCCTTGTTCTTTTCAACACTGGTAAAGTCATTGAAATTGCCTACTAGTGAAAAGAAAACATGGCAGAATAGGATTTATCATTGTGTAAGCAGCAATGTTTACTACTCACGAGTTGGAAAAGTTGCCCAAAAGTCATGGATCACCTTCCATTTTACAGTTATTAATTTATATATATATATATATATATATATATATATATATATATATATATATATATATATATAAAAATATATATATATTAACCCCTTAAACTCCAAGGGTGGTTTGCATGTTAATGACCGGGCCAATTTTTAACAACAAAATTTATAAAAAAAAATTTAGGGACCACCTCACATTTGAAGTAATTTTGAGGAGTCTATATGGCAGAAAATACCCAACACCATTCTAAAAACTGCACCCCTCAAGGTACTCAAAACCACATTCAAGAAGTTTATTAACCCTTCAGGTGCTTCACAGGAATTTTTGGAATGTGGAAGAAAAAAAATGAACATTTCACTTTTTAGTCACAAAAATGATCTTTTACAAACAATCTTTATTTTCACAAGGGTTAAAAGGAGAAAATTGACAGAAAAGTTGTTGTGCAATTTCTCCTGACACCATTTTGGAAACTAGACCACCCAAGGAACTTCTAGATGTGTGCTTCACACAAGTTTATAACGTAGAGCCATGAAAAAAATAATTTTTTCCACAAACATGATCTTTTAGCCCCCAATTTTTTAATTTCCCAAGGGTAACAGGAGAAATTGGACCCCAAAAGTTGTTGTTCAATTTGTCCTGAGTACGCCGATACCCCATATGTGGGGGGGAACCACTGTTTGGGCGAACGGCAGAGCTCGGAAGGGAAGGAGCGCCATTTGACATTTTCAAACCAAAATTGGCTGGAATTGAGATTGGACGCCATGTCACGTTTGGAGAGCCCCTGATGTGCCTAAACAGTGGAAACCCCCAATTCTAATTCCAACCCTAACACACCCTAACCCTAATCCCCAACCCAACCAACCCTATCTTTAGCCCCAACCCTAATGAGAAAAAGGAGATTTTTGTGTACTCACCGTAAATCCTTTTCTCCGAGACGCTCATTGGGGACACAAGACCATGGGTGTTATGCTGCTGCCACTAGGAGGACACTAAGCAATACACAGAAAAAGTTAACTCTCCTCCTGCAGTATACACCCTCTGTTGGCTCAATCCTGAACCAGTTCGGTGCCAAAGCAGTAGGAGCTCATAACAGAATGCAATATGTCAACAAATCAAAGAAACAACGAGGCTACAGGCTAAACAAGGGTGGGAGCTGTGTCCCCCCAATGAGCGTCTCGGAGAAAAGGATTTTACGGTGAGTACACAAAAATCTCCTTTTCTCCATCGCCTCATTGGGGGACACAAGACCATGGGACGTCCCAAAGCAGTCCCTGGGTGGGAAGCCATAACAGCAGATGAAGCCTCGTGAACCACATGCATAAAACGCTTAAACAATCAACAGACAACTTACAGATGCGCAACAGCTGATTGCAGAATTTGTCTGCCGAGTGCCGCATCTGAAGAAACTTGAGCATGGATTTGGTAATGCTTGACAAAAGTATGAAGACTGGACCAAGTCGCAGCCTTGCACACTTGTTGTGCCGAAGCCTGGTGCCAAATGGCCCAGGAGGCCCCACTGACCGAGTGGAGTGTGCCTTAATCCCAGCCGGGATAAACTGACCTCTGACACGGTACGCCTCTTGGATCGCCAAACGGATCCATCTGGCTAACGTGGCCTTGGAAGCAGGAAGACCCTGTCTGCGTCCTTCTGGAAGCACAAACAGGGCGTCCGATTTACGGAAAGATGCAGTTCTCGAAATGTACCTTCGGAGAGCCCTCACCAAATCCAAGGTGTGAAGGGCCTTTTCAGTACGGTGACTTGGCGTCGGACAGAACGAGGGCAGGACTATCTCTTCATTGATATGAAAAGCCGAAACGACTTTGGGCAAGAAGGAAGGAGAAGTCCTGAGGACTACCTTGTCCTGGTGAAAGATAAGAAAAGGAGGTTTACAAGACAAGGCTGCCAATTCCGATACCCGCCTGATAGAGGTAATTGCAACTAGGAAGACAACCTTCCTGGAAAGAAGAGACAAAGGCACTTCCGGCAAAGGCTCGAAGGGGGATTCTTGTAACGCACTGAGGACCAAATTAAGATCCCAAGGCTCCAAAGGCTCTTGTAGGGTGGAACGAGATGTGACACTCCTTGGATAAAAGTCCTGACCTGAGACTTAGCTGCGATCCGTCGTTGGAAAAGTACGGATAAGGATGAAATCTGCCCCTTGAGGGAGGAGAGTGCTAACCCCGAGTCCAATCCTGCCTGGAGGAATTCCAGAATGGAAGGGATAGAAAAAACCAAGGGGGAACGATCTTTATCCTTACACCAGGAAAAGAATGTCTTCCAGACACGGTGATAAATGCGGACGGAAACCGCTTCCTGGCATTGATCATTGTAGAGACAACTTTTCGAGAAAACCCAGCCTGGCCTAAGATCCAGGCTTCAATGGCCATACCGTCAAATTCAGCGCTTTCGAATTGTGATGGAAAATTGGACCCTGTGAAAGAAGGTCCGGACGATCTGGTAATCTCCAAGGGCGTCTGCGACCAGACGGACTAGTTCCGCATACCACGGACGGCGAGGCCAGTCCGGAGCGACAAGAATGAGAGGAACGCCTTCCGCCTTGATCTTTCCGATCACCCTGGGGGTTAACGGAAGAGGCGGAAAGATGTAAGAACGGCGAAATTGACTCCAAGGGAGGACTAGCGCATCCGAGCCGATGGCTAGTGGATCGCGAGATCGGCTTATGAAGGTCTGCACTTTGGCATTCAGCCTGGATGCCATGAGATCCACATCTGGCATTCCCCAACGCTGGCAAATGATTTGAAATATTTCGGGTGCAGGGGACCATTCTCCTGAGTCTAAGCCTTGGCGACTGAGAAAGTCGGCCTCCCAATTGTCCACTCCTGGGATGTGAACCGTGGGATGGGTGAGCGGTTTGATCGGCCCACCGCAGAATGTGCGATACCTCGCGCATCGCTGATCTGCTGCGAGTGCCTCCCTGACGGTTGATGTACGCCACGGCCGTGGCGTTGTCTGACTGGATCCGGGATGGGCGACCGGCCAGAAGATGATGGAAATGCAAGGGGCTAGTTTGATAGCTCTGATCTCCAAGATGTTGATCGGGAGACTGGTCTTGGAGGAGACCAGCGGCCCTGAGCGGTGGTGAAGGAACACCGCTCCCCATCCGAGGAGACTGGCATCGGTGGTCACCACAGCCAATGGACAGGCAGAAAAAATTTCCCTTGATTCAGCGATGAAGCATTTGTCCACCATTTCAGGGAGCTTCTGACTCTGGGAGAAAGACGAAAGCGGCGACTTAAGGACGCTGGGTTCCTGTCCCAGACTGATATCGCTCCTGTTGAAGTGGTCGGAGATGAAATTGAGCGAACGGTACTGCCTCGATAGAGGTACCATTTTCCCCAGGACCCTGCATGGCGAACCGTAGAGAGTGGGAGCGGGCCTAGAGACAACAGGAGCACTCTGCGTCTCAGGAAGCAATCTTCTCTGGAGGGAGAGATACCAACCCTTGGGAGGTGTCAGAAATCATTCCTAGAAAATGAATTTTCTGAGAAGGATGGGAGAGGACTTGTCCAAATTCACTAACAACCCAAGTGAGAGAGGGTGTCGATAGTGATCTGGACACTCTCTGTGCAGGCCCGAAAGGTCGGTCCTTTGATAAGCAGGTCGTCTAGGTACGGGAGGACACCACACCCCGAGAGTGTAAAATTGACATGACGGCCGCCATTACTTTTGTGAACACTCTGGGGGGCGGTTTGCGAGTCCGAGGGCAGAGCGGAAATTGAAATGATCTCTCCGACTGCAAACCGCAGAAACTTTTGATGGCCTCTGAAGATTTGGAATGTGTAGATATGCGTCTTTGATGTCGACTGACGCCAGATATTCCTTTCTTTCTAGCGATGCGACAACAGACGGAGAGATTCCATTCTGAAATGGCGGACTTGATGAAATTGTTCGCAATTTTAGGTCTAGAATAGGACGCAAAGAGCCGTCCTTTTTGGGACCCACAAAAAGGTTTGAGTAAAAACCTTGGAATTTTCCCCTTGAGGAACTGGGACGGTGACCCGTTGGAGCGAAGAATGTTCAAGGCCTGAAGGAAGGGGTTGCGAGGGCCTTGGACTTTGGGGGGCGAGACTGAAAGAAGCATCTTGGGGGAAGAGACAAGAATTCGATCTTGTAGCCGGAATTTACAAGATCTCGGACCCACCGGTCTGTGAACAACCGACTCCCAGACCTCGCGAAACAACAGTAGGCGGCCGCCTATCCTGTTTGGGTCCCCGTCCCAGCAAGGAGTCATTGTGAGGATATTTTTTAGAGGAGGAACTTTATTTCCCGACTGGGAGAATCTGTTTCTGCAGGGGTGAGAGGAAATGAATGATGGTTGCGAGCCCCTGTCCCTGCGAGAAGAACAGGATGCCGGGACGAGGTAGAGGCAGATGACAGTTAAAAGGAGGTCGAAAAGGACGGGAGCGGCTTTGGTACTGGGACCGAAAAGGTTGGTTGAATCTGCGCTGCGGAAGAAATTTGCTCTTCCCACCAGTAGCGTCAGAAATAATCTGATTGAGACGTTCCCCAAAGAGACGCCTGATTGATAAGGCAACGAGGTCAACGACCTCTGACGCAGAATCGCGCGCCATTCTCGGAGCCAAAGGGACTTCGAATGGCAATGGCATTTGCGGCTGTGAGTGCGCGCAATTGCTGATTAGGATGAGGATAAATGTCCCCTGCCCCAGTAATTTGATAGGCAAAAATTCGTGCCCGGGGGAAGGGAATTTTGTAATTTGACCGATCTTCAGCCCCGGCCACCATGGCCCTACCCCCCCGGTGCCCCGGGAAAGGAAGGGGGGTGATTTCCCCGCGCTCAAAGACTGATTTAGAAGGTTGCCCCGTTATTGAGGGATTTTTTTAAAAGTGACCCCTCGAAAGGGGGGAAAAGGGTTTTGAACCAAGCGAAAAAGGGGGCCTCCCCCGGGATTCGCCCTTTCCTTTGCTCTTGTCGAAAAGGGGTAACGGTTTTAGAGACTTCATTTCCCAAAAAACGTTGTCGGTTCCCCCTATGCCTGAAAATGTTGCTAAATCGGATTTACCAAAAAAAATTTGGGGGGCGTTGCTTTTTGAAGAACGGGTGTCTTTTGGGCCCGGGTTCCCCCCTTTCCCTTAGGGTTTCATTTAATGCTTATGGAGAACCCGGGGGTCCTGAAACTCTGGGGGTTGGGTCAAGTTATTCCACTCGTACTCAGAATCCGATCACTGAGCTCCCCGGGGGAGGGGGGAAAGAGACCTGAGTGCAGTGCCGAACCCCCGGGATTAGGTTATTATGGCGGCGTTTCCTAGGCGGCCCCCTTTTCTGATGCGGGGTCGACCCCCATTGATAGGTTCTCTGAAGGCGAGGGGGCCCTTTCAAAAAAAAAGGGCCCCCCGGCTAAAAAAGGAGCACGGAAGGTCCCAAAGGGGCCCCCGTCAGAGAATACATGGATGTGCAAAGAAACGCGGGGCCCCCCTGGGGACGGTCTTTGGGGAAAAGGGGGGGTAAAAGGGGGGCTCCAGAAGGTAGAAAGGGGGGCCTGGGGGGGAGACGCATTTTGGGGTCTTGGGAAAATGATGACAGAATTGGGAACCTGCTTTGAGGCAGGGAAGGTTGATGGGGAGGGGCCCGCTTTTCCCTACGTGTTTTTCGTCAGTTTTTTTGACCCTTTGTTGCGACATTTTTGCAGCTATGAGTTGCTGCGGAGAAGGGGTTAAGCGTGTGTAAGCTTCCCCCCCGGGGTTTGGCGCTGGGGAAAAAAACCCCCCGGGTGCCCCAATGCAGCGTGTGGGACCCGCGTCCCAAAAGATGGTCCCCGGTTTTTGTTTTTTTTGCGTTTTTTTTTTCCCCCGGAGGGCCAAAAAGGTGGGGGGAAAAAAAGGGGGCCCCTAAAAAGGCGTGCGATGGGGGCGGATTTTCCAGTGAGGGGGGGTAAGCCCGCCCACCTTGGGGCCTCCCCCGGCCTAAACCGGGGGACAAAAATTTGGAGTGGCCAGCGGTGAGCGGCGATCCCTTGGGGCCCCCCGAACGGGGGTCGCAAGGGGCCCCCCTTTCCCCCAATGCAGGAAGTTGACTGTCCCGAGCCAACCCGGGGGGGAAAAGGGAAAGCTGCGCGGTGATGTGACAGCGCAGGGGGACGCAAATAAGGCAATAAAGATTCCTTCCCTGTACTCATGGGGGCCCTTTGGGGTCAGTGTGAATGGTGAGGTATCCGTCCTCCTAAAACCCCCCATCCCTTTTAAGGGGGGCGGAGAGGCCCCTTTTCCCCCTGTTTTAGCCCACCCCCCTTTCATAGTGGTGGGGAGGGGGCTTAAAAAAAAACCGGGTGCGAAAAGCCTCGCAATGGGGAAACCCCCCCTTAAAAGGGGATCCTTTCCCCCCAAGGGTGCGTTGCGGGGGGTTAGTGGAGGCGATACTCCGCTTTGCCGCTGTTGGTTTGTGGTGATCAGGCTTTGTCCCAGTCCGTCCCCTTCGTGCGTGAAGGAGAAAAAAAAAAAAAAGGGAAAAAAAAAGAAAAAAGGGGGTTAAGAGCGGGCCCCCCGTCCCCCCTAGGGACCCCCTAAGCAAGAATGGTTAGGATTGAGCCAACAGGGGTGATATGCAGGGGGGTTTAAAATTTTTTGGTATTGTTTGTTTTCCTTTAGTGGGGCAGCATAACCCCCTGGTCTGGGGTTCCCCCAAAAAGGGTTTTTGGGGAAAGGAAATTTTTTCATTTTTTTATTTTATTATTTTCCCCTAAAAAGGGGGGTTTTTAAAGGGGGTTTGATTTTTTTTATAGGGGGTTTTTATATCTGTTTTTTTGTTTGGGCCCCAGTTTTCACCACAAAGACTCTTTTATTGAAAAAAAATACTTTTTGCTCACCTTTTTTGGAGGCTAAAATTTTTTCCCCATTTTTTGGGGCCCAGAGTCATGTGAGGTTAGTTTTTTTGGGGGCCCGAGTTAAAAAAATTTTTTTTTTGGTACCAATTTTTGGGGTGCTTTTTTTTGACGCTTTTTTTCAATTTTTGTGGTCAAAATGAAAAAAATCAGCAACTTTAATTTTTTTTTGGGGGGGGGTTTTCCCTTTTCCCTGTGTGGAAAAAATTGGTTAAAGCAGTTTTTTCTTCGGTCAGAGGATTAAGCGTTACCCCATTTGTTATTTTTTTTTTTTTGTTTTGGTTTTTTCTAAAAAATTTTTTTTAAAAAAATTTTTTTTTTTTTTGCACACTCATTTGCCCCATTATGTTTTATTTTTCCCCGATGGGGCGCTGTATGGGGCTCATTTTTTGGGGACAAGAATTTTTTTTTCCCCGGTCCATGTTTATTTAATCCTTTTTTTTTATCGCGTGTAATTCCCCTTTTTTTTTGGGAGTATGTGATAAAAAAATTTTTTTTCTGCCCTTTTTTTTTTGGGTTTTATAAAAAGGGGGTTTAAATAAGGGACAGTTTTTTTGGCAGGTTTATTAGGGGCTTTTCGATCCCAAAAAGTGACTTTTTTTTTTTTAATTTTTTTTTTTTAAAATTAAAAAATTTATTTATTTTTTTGGGAAAAAATATTGATTTTTTTTTTTTTATTTTTTTAAATTTTTTTTACGTTATTTTAAAAAAAAAATTTTTTTATTTATTTCTTACTTTTAACTTTGTCCCATTGGGGGCCCTCATTTTTTGAGGTGATCGCTCGAAACATGAGTCTGGGATGTTATTGAAGCTGTCAGAAACTGCAGCTCTATAAACCCCCTACCCAGAGACTTCCCCGGGCTTTACTGCGGTGCAGGGGAAAAACCCAGACCTGGGACCGGTGTCGTGATAAATTTTCCAGGCAGCGACGGGACCCGCACCAAACACGAAAAAATCCCCCTTCCCCGGGCTCCCATCCAAAAGCAGGGGGATCAGCCCCTTGAGAAGCAAGAAAATGCGATCATCTTTTATTCAGGTGCCAAAGGGGGTTTAAAAAACCCGAACGGTCCGGGGACATCCCGCATTGTGCCGGGGTCAGCTGTGGAATCAGTGAATCCCCGGGGCCCCTCCCCCATGAGGGGGGGGATTACTTTGCCCAAAAATGTCCCTTTTGGGAAAATTTGTCCCCGGGCCCCCGGGGAGGTAGTAGTGACAGAAAGGGGGTTTTAAAAAAAAAAAAAAAAAAGGTTTAAAAAAATTTAATTTTTTTTTTTTTTTAAAA
>JARQOD010000003.1:441852789-442053983 GCA_033576555.1 Oophaga sylvatica | reverse complement strand
TGAGGACCAAATTAAGATCCCAAGGCTCCAAAGGCCTCTTGTAGGGTGGAACGAGATGTGACACTCCTTGGATAAAAGTCCTGACCTGAGACTTAGCTGCGATCCGTCGTTGGAAAAGTACGGATAAGGATGAAATCTGCCCCTTGAGGGAGGAGAGTGCTAACCCGAGTCCAATCCTGCCTGGAGGAATTCCAGAATGGAAGGGATAGAAAAAACCAAGGGGGAACGATCTTTATCCTTACACCAGGAAAAGAATGTCTTCCAGACACGGTGATAAATGCGGACGGAAACCAGCTTCCTGGCATTGATCATTGTAGAGACAACTTTTCGAGAAAACCCAGCCTGGCCTAAGATCCAGGCTTCAATGGCCATACCGTCAAATTCAGCGCTTTCGAATTTGTGATGGAAAATTGGACCCTGTGAAAGAAGGTCCGGACGATCTGGTAATCTCCAAGGGACGTCTGCGACCAGACGGACTAGTTCCGCATACCACGGACGGCGAGGCCAGTCCGGAGCGACAAGAATGAGAGGAACGCCTTCCGCCTTGATCTTTCCGATCACCCTGGGGATTAACGGAAGAGGCGGAAAGATGTAAGAACGGCGAAATTGACTCCAAGGGAGGACTAGCGCATCCGAGCCGATGGCTAGTGGATCGCGAGATCGGCTTATGAAGGTCTGCACTTTGGCATTCAGCCTGGATGCCATGAGATCCACATCGGCATTCCCCAACGCTGGCAAATGATTTGAAATATTTCCGGGTGCAGGGACCATTCTCCTGAGTCTAAGCCTTGGCGACTGAGAAAGTCGGCCTCCCAATTGTCCACTCCTGGGATGTGAACCGTGGAGATGGGTGAGCGGTTTGATCGGCCCACCGCAGAATGTGCGATACCTCGCGCATCGCTGATCTGCTGCGAGTGCCTCCCTGACGGTTGATGTACGCCACGGCCGTGGCGTTGTCTGACTGGATCCGGATGGGACGACCGGCCAGAAGATGATGGAAATGCAAGAGGGCTAGTTTGATAGCTCTGATCTCCAAGATGTTGATCGGGAGACTGGTCTCTGGGAGAGACCAGCGGCCCTGAGCCGTGTGGTGAAGGAACACCGCTCCCCATCCGAGGAGACTGGCATCGGTGGTCACCACCAGCCAATGGACAGGCAGAAAAAATTTCCCTTGATTCAGCGATGAAGCATTTGTCCACCATTTCAGGGAGCTTCTGACTCTGGGAGAAAGACGAAAGCGGCGACTTAAGGACGCTGGGTTCCTGTCCCAGACTGATATCAGCTCCTGTTGAAGTGGTCGGAGATGAAATTGAGCGAACGGTACTGCCTCGATAGAGGCTACCATTTTCCCCAGGACCTGCATGGCGAACCGTAGAGAGTGGGAGCGGCCTAGAGACAACAGGAGCACTCTGCGTCTCAGAGAAGCAATCTTCTCTGGAGGGAGAGATACCAACCCTTGGGAGGTGTCCAGAATCATTCCTAGAAAATGAATTTTCTGAGAAGGGATGGGAGAGGACTTGTCCAAATTCACTAACCAACCCAAGTGAGAGAGGGTGTCGATAGTGATCTGGACACTCTCTGTGCAGGCCCGAAAGGTCGGTCCTTTGATAAGCAGGTCGTCTAGGTACGGGAGGACCACCACACCCCGAGAGTGTAAAATTGACATGACGGCCGCCATTACTTTTGTGAACACTCTGGGGGCGGTTGCGAGTCCGAAGGGCAGAGCGGAAAATTGAAAATGATCCTCTCCGACTGCAAAACGCAGAAACTTTTGATGGCCTCTGAAGATTGGAATGTGTAGATATGCGTCTTTGATGTCGACTGACGCCAGATATTCCTTTCTTTCTAGCGATGCGACAACAGAACGGAGAGATTCCATTCTGAAATGGCGGACTCTGATGAACTTGTTCAGCAATTTTAGGTCTAGAATAGGACGCAAAGAGCCGTCCTTTTTGGGAACCACAAAAAGGTTTGAGTAAAAACCTTGGAATCTTTCCCCTTGAGGAACTGGGACGGTGACCCCGTTGGAGCGAAGAATGTTCAAGGCCTGAAGGAAGGGAGTTGCGAGGGCCTTGGACTTTGGGGGGCGAGACTGAAAGAAGCATCTTGGGGGAAGAGACAAGAATTCGATCTTGTAGCCGGAATTTACAAGATCTCGGACCCACCGGTCGTGAACAACCGACTCCCAGACCTCGCGAAACAACAGTAGGCGGCCGCCTATCCTGTTTGGGTCCCCCGTCCCCAGCAAGGAGTCATTGTGAGGATAATTTTTTAGAGGAGGAACTCTTATTTCCCGACTGGGAGAATCTGTTTCTGCAGGGGTGAGAGGAACTGAATGATGGTTGCGAGCCCCTGTCCCTGCGAGAAGAACAGGATGCACGGGACGAGGTAGAGGCAGATGACCAGTTAAAGGAGGTCCGAAAAGGACGGGAGCGGCTTTGGTACTGGGACCGAAAAGGTTGGTTGAATCTGCGCTGCGGAAGAAATTTGCTCTTCCCACCAGTAGCGTCAGAAATAATCTGATTGAGACGTTCCCCAAAGAGACGCCCTGATTGATAGGCAACAGGTCAACGACCTCTGACGCAGAATCCGCGCGCCATTCTCGGAGCCAAAGGGACCTTCGAATGGCAATGGCATTTGCGGCTGTGAGTGCAGCGCAATTAGCTGCATCTAAGGATGCATGGACTAAGTAGTCGCCTGCCCGAGTAATCTGATAGGCAAGATTACGTGCCTCAGGGGGAAGAGGAATATCGCTAGTAACTTTGACCAGATCTTCAGCCCAGGCCACCATGGCCCTCACCACCCAGGTAGCCGCGAAGGAAGGAGAGAGTGATGTTCCAGCAGCCTCAAAGACTGATTTAGCAAGGTTGTCCACCAGTCTATCTGAGGGATTTTTAATAGATGAGCCATCTGAAAGGGACAGAAGGGTTTTTGAAGCCAAGCGAGATACAGGTGGATCTACCACCGGTGATTCAGTCCATTCCTTTGCTACGGTTGTCGAAAAGGGGTAACGCGCTTTCAGAGACTTCAGTCCTGAAAAACGTCTGTCCGGCTTCTCCCTATGTCCCTGAACAATGTTGCTAAACTCCGGATGGTTACCGAAAACCTTGCGGGGACGCTTAGCTCTTTTGAAAGAAACAGGGTGATCCTTGTGAGGCCCGGGTTCATCCTCTACCTTCAGGGTTTCATTAACTGCCTCTATGAGAGAATCCAGGGACTCCTGAAACTCTGGCGAGTTCGGGTCATCGTCTATATCCGACTCGTACTCAGAATCACGATCACTGAGCTCCCTGGGAGAGGGGGAACGAGAGCCTGAGCTCGCAGATGCCGAACCGCTAGATGGATTAGGAGATGTATTATGGCGGCGTTTCCTAGACGGCCGCTTTGCTGATGCCGTGGGTCGACCCCTATCTGATGAGGTCTCTCTGAAGGCTGACGGGCCCCTTTCAGAAAAAGGGACGCCCTGGCTAGAAGAGGAGCCACGGAAGGTATCCAAGGCCCTAGTCAGAGAATACATGGACTGTGCTAGAAACGCAGGCCACCCTGAGGGACCCGGCTCATTGGGATCAGGGGTAGAAAGGGGCTCCAGAACGGTAGTAGGGGGCTCCTGAGCGGTAGACGCAGTGGGCTCTTGGGCACATGATGCACAGAATTGGGAACCATGCTTTGACGGCAGGGAAGCGTTGCATGAGACGCAGGCAGCATTTACTACTGTGTAGTTTTCGTCAGCCTTTTTAGAGCCCTTTGATTGCGACATTTCTTGCAGCTATGAGCTTGCTGCAGGAGAAGGGGTTAAGCGCTGTGTAAGCTTACCCAGGTCCAGAGGTGGCGCTGAGGAAAGAACTGTCCGGTGCCCCAATAACGCAGCGCTGATAGAGCCAGCGTCCCAGAAGATGGTGCCCGAGATTTGTGTCCTTAGCGCTTCTCGTTTCCCGAGAAGCGCCAGAAAAGGTGGAAGGGAGAGAAAGAGGCCTGTGAAGAGCGTGCGATGTGGGCGGAGCTACCAGTGAGAGCGGTAAGCCCGCCCACACTCTCGGGCCTACCCCGGCCTGAAGCCGGGGACAAAATTTGGAGCTGGCCCAGCGGTGAGCGGCGATGGCCTTGCGGCCCGAACGAGGTCGCAAGCGCGACCTAGCCAATGCAGCCGGAAGTTGACTGTAGCGACGCCAAGCCGGAGGGAGAAGGAGCTGCAGCGGTGACTGTGACAGCGCAGGGGGACGCACATAAAGGCAATAAAGATGTCCTTCCCCTGTACTCACTGTGGAGCCTCCTGGCTCAGATGTGAATGGCTGAGGTATCCGTGCCTCCTCAATCCGCCATCCCTTTCATAGGGAGGCGGAGAGTGACCCTTTCCCATCGTCCTAGCACCAGCCACTTTCACTAGTGGTGGTGAGGATGCTATAATCCAACAAACTCCGGGTCGCGTTAGCCATCTGACACATGGGGAGAACGGCCCATTGAAGGGGATCCGTCGCCCGATGGTAGCGTTGCAGGAGGGGTTACGTGGAGGCGATACTCCGCGTGCCCGCCTGTTGATGTTTGTGGTAGATCAGGACTTTTCGTACAAGTCCCGTCGCCCTTCCGTGCGTGAAGTGAGAAAAATAATAAAAAGGTAAAAAAATGAAAAAAAGTGGGGTCTAAGAGCAGACCCTAGTGCCTCCTACAGACACTAAGCAAGAACTGGTTCAGGATTGAGCCAACAGAGGGTGTATACTGCAGGAGGAGTTAACTTTTTCTGTGTATTGCTTAGTGTCCTCCTAGTGGCAGCAGCATAACACCCATGGTCCTGTGTCCCCCAATAAGGCGATGGAGAAATGGAAATAAATGCATTTTTTTATTTTATTACTTTTCCCTAACTAAGGGGGTGATAAAGGGGGTTTGATTTACTATTTATAGCGGGTTTTTATATCATGTTTTTATGATTGGCAGCTGTCACACACTAAGACTCTTTTTATTGCAAAAAATACTTTTTGCATCACCATATTTTGAGAGCTATAATTTTTCCATATTTTGGCCCAGAGTCATGTGAGGTCTAGTTTTTTGCGGGACGAGTTGACGTTTTTATTGGTACCAATTTTTGGGCACGTGACGTTTTTTGATCGCTTTTTATTCCAATTTTTGTGAGTCAGAATGAACAAAAATCAGCAATTCATGAATTTCTTTTGGGGGGGGCGTTTATACCATTCCGTGTGTGGTAAAATTGATAAAGCAGTTTTATTCTTCAGGTCAGTAGGATTACAGCGTTACCTCATTTGTATCATTTTTTTTTATGTTTTGGCTCTTCTATACAATAAAAACTATTTTATAGAAAAAATAATTATTTTTGCATCACTTCATTCTGACAGCTATTACTGTTTTATTTTTCCGCTGATGACGCTGTATGGGGGCTCATTTTTTGCGGGACAAGATTACTTTTTCAGCGGTACCATGTTTATTTAAATCCTTTTTTTGATCGCGTGTAATTCCACTTTTTGCTCGGCAGTATGATGATAAAACATTGTTTTCTGCCTTTTTTTATGGTGTTCACTAAAGGGGTTAACTAATGGGACAGTTTTATAGGGCAGGTCATTACGGACTTAGCGATCCCAAATATGTGCACTTTTATTGTTTAGATTTTTTTTTAATTAAAATATTTATTTATTGCTGGAATAAATATTGATTTTTTTTATTATTATTTTTTTAAAATATTTTTACAGTTATTTAAAAAAAAAATTTTTCATTTATTTCTTACTTTTACACTTTGTCCCACTATGGGACACTCATTTTGTGCAGGCTGATCGCTCCGATAGCATGCAGATCTGCATGTTATAGAAGCTGTCAGAGCTGCAGCTCCTATAACACTGACCTGAGAGACTTCCTGGTCATCACTGCGCGTGACAGGAAGTCCCTCAGACCTGGAGACCCAGATGTCGTCGTGATAACATCCGTCTCCATGGCAGCGACCGGGACCCCGCACCAAGCCACGAAGTCTCCGATCCGGTCTCCGATCCAAAAGCAGAGGGGCTATCAGCCCCTCTGCAGAAGCAAGAACACTGCGATCATCTTTGATTGCAGTGTGCCAAGGGTTAAAGTTCCAGAAGCGGTCCGTGACCACTCCTAGCACTTAGTGCCGGGAGTCAGCTGTGAGAATCAGCTGACATCCGGCCGCGCTCCCCCATGAGCGCGGCGGATCTACTCTGACGAACTATCCCGTCCTTGGGAATTAAGTCCCAGGGCACATGGACGGGAGAGTACGTCAGATGACAGAAAGGGGTTAAAAAAGTGAATAAAATGGTCTAAAAGTTGAATTATTTTTTTTTTTTAAAAAGTTGCTATTTTCTACACGGGGGGAGCAGCTGCTGACATTTGCCATGAAAACCTCGTGTACTGCTAGCTCGCTTCACGACTGCAGTAAAAGTGGACGGGATCTGCTCACGTGTCTGACATCACTCCTCCCCTTCTGTGTGTTTGCAAAAGGATAAGAGAGCATGAAGTTTAGGATCAGTGAGGAAACATTACTGGTGACTGCAAAGTGATATTGAGATTGTGATGGTTTTTTTTTAATCCATTTCTTTGCCAATAAGACACAACTCTGGCATTTTGATTATTTTTCTGTTTTTGCTATTTCTCACAAGGGAGAATAATTTTTACATTTTGATAGACGGGTGCGAGTGCAGCAATGACATATTTCTTTTTCTTATAAATACATGTACTCGGGAAAGCTGGCCCTAGGAACAGAAACCGGAATCTTCAACTGCTGTAACAGGAGAAGGTTTTAGTGAAGGGGCAGCGTTGCCTACAGACCCTTAATGATATCTGAGCGGAGCAGTCATACAATTATCAGAAAGCGCTCACCAGGACTGGGTACCAGGTCAGCAGGGATAATTTCATCCAGTGACGTGTAATCACAGCTGGATAAAGTCATCTCCGTAGCACTAGTGAGCTCTCCCGGTAATTACAGTGATCTGAGAGGAGCAGACGAAATTGACATGACTGATCTGCTAAGATCACAGTAATTACAGGTGTTAAAAGGAAAATGTAACTACAGACACCCAATTCCCCCAACTAAGGCTCACTTGGCTTCCATTGGAAGGTAAATGTCAGTGTTTGCATCTGATTTGTCTGGCATAGTGTAGCCTTACGACGCGTGTCGCAGGTTTCCATTATACATGCACATTGCGAACCTTGTGTGACATATGTGTTTAGCAGAAGGAAGAGATGCAACGTGGAAAGAACCTTAGTGACGACAAGTCAGGAACTAAATCCTGGTACAATATGCATATAAAATACAAATAACTATAAAAGTAGAAAGGTCCCATCATACATACAGAGCTTTCATTCTCGGCACGGAGACTATTTGGATCTTCTGCATCCACGGGTCTCTTCGATGGTTTCTGCTTACAAGTCTTTTTCGGTTTTGAACATTTTGATTTTTTTAGGTCTACAAAATAATAATAATTAAAAAAATGGTATAATACACAAAATAAATTGAAAAGATAAACGGACCTCTTTATAGTAGGGCATCCGTAGGCACGGGGGGCCATTCTAATCCCTCTAGGAAGTCCCCTTGCAATATTGGGCAGTTATTGGCCAAACTTACATGGTCATCCACCCTGTGCTTTCAGCTGACCCCCATACTGGATTTCAGGGGTCTATTGTGGGTAACATACCTGTAACCCTGTGGAGCGACTTCTTGCTTTCACTGACGACTTGGTGCAAAGCTGTCTGCAATAAAAAAAACCTTTACAAAGATGACAAGAGGTTACATTAGATAATCCACAACTAAACGTCACAAGAGTGAAAACCCCTAACAAAACACATGAATTTCAGGAGGTCCCACTGCGCTGTTCAGGCTCTAGACCATGTCTTACATATTGACATGCGCCATGTAAATAATATATATATATATATATGTAAAAGGAAACCTCTGTCCTCCAGCTGCAGTTTGATTAAAAATAAAAAACTTTCCAAAGTCACGCTCCCCAGGTCCAGCACTGCCACGTGTCCATTATTGTCTGCAGCGCTGATGTCATAATGATGGCTCATCGATTGGCTGCAGTGCTGCAGACGTAACATCAGAGCAGCACAGACACAATGAGCAGAAGGGGAGACTCGGCATTGGACCCGGGGAGGGTGAGGAAAGCTATATTAAAGGTTTTTTCGAAACTGGAAATAAAAGTAAGCGGAATACGATGGCGCTATATGAGCAAAGCATAATAATAAGGAATGACCCATGTATGGTTACCAGAATAACGTGTCCGGGGCAGAGCACTTCGGAAGGATCCTGGTCGGTGACGTCGGCGGGGAGCTCGTGTTCATCCTCGGATATTGTGGGTTCTCTTGTTACCTCCTCTTCCTCGCTTTGTTTCTGTTCCGGGTGGTCTTCTGCCATTACTGCAGCGTGAAATTACACACCTGGAAGGGCAGAAAAAAAATAAATGGAGGTTACGGATGATGACTTAGGAGGCCAAACATGGTGGGATAAATCAGCGCAAAGAACAATGCCCTCCTGGAGATGATGGGAGTTGTAGCTGGAGGGTCCTAGGGAATATTCTCAGATGATAGCAAAGTAGTTGGCTGTTACATGTATTGCAGTAAGCGAGGGTCAGCCCTCCATGTGGACGTGAGTGGCGAAAACATTTTAACGATGGTGAAGTTAAAAAACCCTAAACTTTTAATTACTGATGAGTCTTTGTACAGTTAAGAATCCCTGTAATAAACGCCATTACCTTATTTTGCTTGCTTCTCCCAAACACTATGCAGAAAGTGCTGCATTATCTGCCTAGTTCAGACTCTTTTAGAAGCTGCTCTTAACTGCTGCTCTAGAAAGAATTGGTATTCCAACACTATTTACAAACACTCCCTGACTGAACATGATGAGGGAGGCAGCAAAAAAAGTAAAAAAGTGTTTGTAAATAGTGTTTGAGAAAGGATTCCTCCCAGAGCAGCGGTTCAAAGTAGCTTGTAAAGGAGCATGAACTAAGCAGGTGCTACTTCTACTTTCAGAAAAATGGTCCCCAAACAACTGCAGGCATTTGACACAACAGGTACTTGCCCTCCACTCGTCCAGTGCCGGCTCTTCATTGTTGCAACACATCACATCACTGCTGCAGCCAATCACTGAGCTCAGGAGCTTCGCTGGTGTAGAAGGCACAAGCTTGTAGATTGGCTGTAGCCAATACAGAAGAGATTGGAGCAGCGGCAGAAATCCGACAGTGAGCACCTGTTGTGTTTGTTGTTTTAATGTTTAACATGTCTGCAAACTTTTTTATGAAAGTGAAGAATCCCTTTAAGAGAACACTTTCAGCAAGGTGTTGGAGAGAAAAGGAAGCAAAATCAGGTAAAGGAGTAAATTATAAAGATTCTTAGCTTTGCAAGGGCTGAACAATAAGCTAATAAAAACTATTATTTTCCATCGATCTATCACCAGGTCATAGACAACCGATTTAATGGTCAAATAATGTCTGCGTCTCACTAGCCTTTTATGGGTTTTTCATGGCAGTTATCTGGTACGTACCCTCACCAAACCAGGAGAGCCATGATACAACTTAATTAGTATATAAATCATTGTAAAGGCGAAACGTGGAAGGAGGCGAAACGTGGGAAGACGTTTCTAGAAGTCCATGCACGTAATGCGACCAGAGTTCCAGCCAAAGTGGTCTGAGACGATCAAGAGCTTGGGGACGTCTCTGACCATCACAGATTTCCAGAATGAAAGCTCTGCTCACAGATCAGGCATCTTTGATACTGCGCAGAGATTTCGAAAAGAGACAACGTTCTCTGCACGGTCACATGGATTTTGATGGGAACGTCATCGGGTTTCCCTATAAAGGCTTTGACGCTGTCAGCTGTATTTTAAGCGATCCTTCTTGGTGACCCCTCTCTGTCTTGTGATGTCACTTCCCATTTTACCCATTAAAAAAATGTCTCAACCCCTTTAAATCAACAGCAAGATGACCCCTAATTTCTCTTTCTTTAGCCTTCTGGACTTGGTCAGTGTCCTTGTTCCTACTTGTAGCACGAGACGATACCTGCAGCCCATCCAGGCTGCACAGGTCGGCACATCTATACGAGCAGTCACAAGGTTTGCTGCGTCTCCCAGGAAAGTCTCAAGAGGGAGGAGCAGATATCAGGACATGGGCCATTACAAGAAGAGAGCATCGACCCAGCAGCAAGACCGATATCTGCTCCCTTGTGAGGGGAAACATGTACAACACGACCTCCAGTCCAGAACGCCTGACCAAAGTGTCACTCAGAGTCATCCATGGTGGCAGAGGTCCTGTGCAGCCCAATTCTCCATTGGCATTCCCCAGAGAACTCCAGAATGTCTTCACAGATAAGAGCAGGTTCACACTGAGCCCAAGTCATAGTTATGCTATCAGCAACATCGTCCCGCATGATTGGTTTGTCGGAGGGACAGTGAAGGTACATGGAGGAACCTCCACTGTAGATCAGACCTTTAGCGGTACCTCGTAGGTTCCTCCTGGTGCAGGACCATGCCTGGCCTCATATGGTCACAGGGTTTGGGTGGCTCCTGGATGATGCCATTGACTGGTCCTCACATTGCCCGAACCTGAACCCAACTGAGAAAGTCAGTGCACCCGATGCCACAGACTGTCCAGGAGCTCACAGATCCCCATCTGTTCCAGATCTGGGAGATCACCATCCGTGGTCCTATCAGCAGCATTAGGAGCGCACATAGGGGCCACACACTATCGATCACATTCTGAAAATCATGCAAATTGGATCCGCCTCCAATTTCAATTTTCCGGGGAGAGAGACCCTCATCAGGTTGATGAGTTTAGTTTCCACTGACCATTAATAACGAATGACCCAATTTATATCGAGAACGATCTGAACCTTAAATCCTTCATTTATGGAGATTCGAAGTGTGAATTACATCTTCCCGCCATTGTAGACCTATACACAGGCCGAATTCTGCAATGTCCACTCCTCAACATGGAGATGACAGCACCAAGAAGGCAAAGTCATGGCATGATGGAAGTCACAGAATGGAGACCTGTCAGTGCAGAAATCCCGTCACCGCCAGCATTGGGGTTATTAATGGTCGTCTGAGGAAGGTTCTGCCGCTGAATGCACTCGGACAAATCATCAAGATCCGCTGCTGGCAGCTCCTGTGTAATCAACCAACCAATGATGTCCAAGTCTGGAAAATACGTGGTCCCCATTTTTGCACCATTTGCAGATCAGTGAAGTCTCCATTCTGCGATTTCCATCACTTTTCCCTCCGGCTGTTGTAATGTGATTGTTGAGCAGCGCAGATAACACCGCGCACATGACATATATGATATAGATATTTCCCATATTCTGAGGATCAGCACCCAGCTGCTGCAAAACTGCAACTCCTAGCAGTCAGCACCTGTCACGGCATGCTGGGAGCTGTAGTTGTGCTGTATACTGCAGACACCACACACAGATGTCCCATATTGTGCAATATATAGAACTACAGCTCCCAGCATGCCCTAGCTGTCAGCGCCTGTCACGGCATGCTGGGAGCTGTAGTTGCGCTGTATACTGCAGACACCACACACAGATGTCCCATGTCGTGCAGTATATAGAACTACAGCTCCCAGCATGCCCTAGCTGTCAGCGCCTTTCACGGCATGCTGGGAGCTGTAGTTGTGCTGTATACTGCAGACACCACACACAGATGTCCCATAGTGTGCAATATATAGAACTACAGCTCCCAGCATGCCCTAGCTGTCAGCGCCTGTCACGGCATGCTGGGAGTTGTAGTTGTGCTGTATACTGCAGACAGCACACACAGATGTCCCATATCGTGCAGTATATAGAACTACAGCTCCCAGCATGCCCTAGCTGTCAGCGCCTGTCACGGCATGCTGGGAGTTGTAGTTGTGCTGTATACTGCAGACAGCACACACAGATGTCCCATATCGTGAAGTATATAGAACTACAGCTCCCAGCATGCCCTAGCTGTCAGCGCCTGTCACGGCATGCTGGGAGCTGTAGTTGTGCTGTATACTGCAGACACCACACACAGATGTCCCATAGTGTGCAATATATAGAACTACAGCTTCCAGCATGCCCTAGCTGTCAGTGCCTGTCACGGCATGCTGGGAGTTGTAGTTGTGCTGTATACTGCAGACAGCACACACAGATGTCCCATGTCGTGCAGTATATAGTATATACCCTGCTGCACACAGTACGTGGATGAGTGATTGCCTCTGCAGGCCGCACAGATCGGCCTGCAGCCATCGATTATGATCGCAACGATTGCTATAAATGAGGTGATCAGCTCCATCCCCGGCAGGAGACCCCTCCCAGCCCCGGCCTTCTCCCCCCAGTCTTCCTCCGCCGCCTCCTCAGACCCACTGACTCACACAGGCGCCTGACGCTCTCAATCCGCCTCTACTAGGACGGCCCGCACTGGCCAAGGACGATTTGTAGGTGGTTTTCCCAGCTTTTACAACAAAGAGAGCTTCCCCATCTTTCCAGCGGCCGCCATCTTACCCCGCTGCCTTCAGCGGAGTCCTAGTGGTTGCACGGCATGCTGGGCGTTGTAGTCCTGTGGCGTAGACGGTCACTGCGTAGGTCGGGAAGCCACAACTCAGTCAAAGACTACAAGTTCCTGCGCGCACCGCGGTCTACGCACACCAGCCGGCTCGCCCCTAGACGAAAGGCACGACGGGAAGTGTAGTTTTTTACACTCACAGGTATACTGTAACTAACGAAGGACGAACTCGGTGATCCAGAATGCAAAGCGGCAGAGCGGAAGTGACTCAGAACAAAGCACGAATGGAATGCCGGGAGTTGTAGTGTCTGTGCGCTCCTGCAGCAATTGCGCATTCCGCGTTGTGCAGTTCTGTGGGCGCTGGTTATGGGGAGATTCCTGTCAGGTCAGGACACAAGGCTAGAAATGTACTGAAGGGCAAAGCTTTATTTTGGCTCCTTTTCACTTTTAATTTTTCTTCCAGCTATAGTTTTTTTTAATTCTTTTCAGTCCATAGAATTGTATTTCACGCTACAAGCAGCCGTACGATTTTTTGGGCGGTTTTTATGACCTGCCTTTGACCAAAAATCAGCAACTCAAAATTTAGATTTTTACCCCACAACCTTTTTAGGCCTGTGTTCCCCAACTCCAGTCCTCAAGGCCCACCAACGGGTCCTGTTTTCAGGATTTCCTTAGTACTAGCTTGGTCCGTGCGAAATTTTCGCACATTGGTCGTCGGGGGCGCAGGCAATTTCAGAAAAAGCAAACTGGTGAAATGTAAATGTATTTCATGAGATGATGAACACAGACAGGTATTTATATATGTAGATGGTAATACAATAAATTGGTTTGATAAGTAGAGGCCAAAAATGTCTTCCTGTTGAGGCGCCACCTGCAGGTCATTGTGTCTTTCTGCAGGTTTATGAAAATGAATGTTTAAACTGTCTTTATTGATAAAATAGTAAATGTGTGGATTGTTTGGTTCTTTTCTTGCTGAAGGGGGAAACTTTACCTTTCAAATAGTGTATCATTTGTGTATGTGTGGGGCGAAGTAATCAGCGAAAAAGCAGTGCAGTGTGCAAACCTCCAATGTGCCTGAAATAGGCTGGCCAAGCTGGAAAGCCCTCAAGGCAAATGTTTGGATTTGTTTGTGATGTCTGTAAGCAGCTTTGTGGTAGTGTGCTTTGGGGTACTGTGGTGCCACATGCAGGTCATTTTTCCTTACTGCAGGTTTATGAAAATTAATGTTAACTGTATTTTGTGATCAAATCGTGGATGTGTGGTTTGTTTGGCAATTTTCTTGCTGAAGGGGCAAGTTTACCTTTCAAATGGTGTGTCGTTTGTGTGTGTGGGTGCAGTATGAACGGAGATACAAAGTAATCACCGAAAAACAGTGTTTAGAAATAACAATAGATTTCTCAGGTGATAATTGCATCACATGTGCAATACAAAGGAAATCCTGAAATCATGATCTGTTGGTGGGCCTTGAGGACTGGAGTTGGGGAACCCTATTTTAGGCTATGTTCACAGGATGAGTTTTTGATGCTGTGTATTTTTTTTCTGTGCAAATATAAAAAAAATCACCGTCTTACAGACCCAGCAGCGCGTATGGGGTTTATAGACAGCTCATGCCCACTGTGTTGATTTTTTTGTTTTACATAGTGTAATCTGATCTGTAAATTTCAATGAGTTTTATGTGCAGATTTTCCCCCTAAATTGCTTTAAATGTGGAAAATCCACAGATAAAAAAAAACGCATACGACTGCGAAGATCTGAGGTTTTGAGTTGTATTATTCACCTAGGCAGGTTAACGATCCAATTAGTTTTATTTATTCCATTCACGGCCATACAGCAATTCCAGGTAGATGGCCAAAATACAAAGACCTCAGTCCACAAGACCCAACCCAGGATCAGTAGTTCCACTGCCCCTGTACCAGGCGATACCCACTGTCCTCCAACTTTTGATTTGCCCACAGCTTTTGTATCTCCCACTGGTATAAACTTTAGTCACAGCCTACTTTCCTCCAGACAATGGATAACACGACCGTAGCACGTGTATCCAGTTCCTGCCAGCAATAACATATAGGTAGATGGCCAATGTCCCAGCAAGTACATAAGATGGTGCAAATGACAGAGTCTCATCCTTCAACTGGCTCACCGGGAATTAGAACATCTGCGACTTTGAGCTTCCAGGACCCACTACCCCAACCAGTGGCACCCCACTTTTGGCGCCGCAGCTACAGAAAAGAGGTAGTGGCAAGCTAAGGAAGGTGACAGGGTACATTGAAGCATGTGACCAGGTGACCTGATTGTCCCAACCTGGATTCTCCAAACGTCTCTGAGGGTTCACTGATGGGCAATGGAGCAAATCTGTATTCCTCCAGTTGGGGCCAAGTTCCATTAAGCAGACATCCTGTAGAGGTTCAACTCTATTCCTCCAGTTGGAGCCATGGTGCCTTGGCTGCTACGGTATCTTGTAGAGTCTCTAGAAACAGACAGGACAATTGGAAACTCTGAGGAAAACACTTACAGAAAGCACAGAGCAAAAATTACAACAATACTACAACAAACTACGGACCTTTCTGATTCAAAACAAGGAAAAGAAACTACACAGATTGCGCCTCCATTCCGGACTCTATACAAACAGATACAAAACAAAACCAAAACCTGACAACTCTGACAACCACTCCATTCCAGACACAAAAGCATCTAACTGTGTCATCAATCTCTCAGATTACAAACCCAGCAAAGTGGAGCTTGCCGTGCTTTCTAGAGGACTCTCATTTTGTCCTACTAAGGCCCTGGATAAAACCGAACTCTGCAGTGATATGGAACATTTTTTCAGGAGACTGCGCCTGAGGGAATACTTCAATGATACAGAAGATTCAGATAACACTCGGACTGAAGAAAGAGGGATCCCAATAACCAAGAAGAGGTCAGACTGGACACCTCCACCTGGACGTAACCCTCATTTGGATAAATATATAGACTCATTCAGACATTTGATAAAATCCACCATCATAGCCACCAACAAGAGACAAGCCTCCAACATCAGTGCCCAGGAGAGAAAGGCCATACAGTCTCTGAAAACCAACAAAGAAATCATCATTAAACCTGCTGACAAGGGAGGTGCAATAGTCATGATGAACACATCAGACTATATGAAGGAAGCAAACAGACAACTTACGGACACACGCTACTACAGAAAACTAGAGTCGGACCCTACACAGGACTATTACAAGGAACTAAGCAAGTTGGTATCTTGTCTGTCTGACAAATCCATAAGAGCTGATGACCTGATACCAGAAAGTCCAAGAACAGGGACATTCTACATGCTTCCCAAAATCCACAAAGCCGGAAATCCAGGGAGGCCGATTATTTCATGTGTGGACACCCTTACTGAGCAAGTATCTGGATGGGTAGAGGGTGTTCTTAAACCCCTGGTAAAGGATACACCCAGCTACATTCAGGACACAACTGACCTACTGAATAAACTAGCAGCAATAGGTTCTCTACCAGAAGGAACCATCCTGGCCACCATGGATGTGGAATCTTTGTACTCTAATATCCCACACCAGGATGGATTAAATGCCTGCAAAGTCTTCATGGGAAACACCGGGAATGATGCTGATTCTGTGGTGAAACTCACAAAATTCATCCTCACCCACAATTACTTCGAATTTGACAACAAGATTTATCTTCAGGAGACTGGCACAGCTATGGGAAGTAAAATGGCTCCACAGTATGCAAATCTTTTCATGGCCAAGCTTGAAAGCGAATTTTTGTCCTCCTGCCCCATCAGGCCTCGGGCCTACTACCGCTACATTGATGACATTTTAATCATCTGGACGGAGTCTGAACAACAGCTAAAGACGTTCCATGAACAGTTCAATCAATTTCATCCCACCATCAACTTAACACTTAACTACTCCAGCACTGAAATTAACTTTTTAGACACCACCATTAAGCTAAAGAACAATGAAATAGAGACATCCCTGTATCAGAAGCCAATCGACCGTCCAACATATCTTAAATGGGACAGTTTCCATCCTAAACACATAAAAAACTCTATTGTCTACAGCCAAGCCATCAGATACAACCGTATATGTTCCAACCCCATGGATAGAGATGAACACCTTGGTCGCCTCAGAAAGACTTTTTTGAACCAGGGCTACCATCCAAGAACAATTGAAAACCAAATTACAAGAGCCACCAGAATATCAAGGAATCACCTGCTACATTACAAAGCTAAAGAAGAAAATAACCGGGTGCCTCTAGTGGTCACCTACAATCCAAGTCTGGAGATGCTAAGGGGAGCTGCACGGAAACTACAACCTTTACTACAAAAAGATGCCCGATTACAATCCATATTTCCAGACCCCCCACTACTATGTTTTAGGCAGCCCCCAAATCTAAGAAGCATCATTGTCAGAAGCTCCCTGTCCTCCCCAACAGCTGCAGGAACCTTTCCTTGCAGACAAAAGAAATGCAAGACCTGTACATCTATAATGACCACGGACAGGATAAAGATCCCCAACTCCCATCAGGACTACAAGATACCAGGTACTTTCAGCTGCATCACATCTAATGTGGTGTACCTAATTATATGTACTAAATGTCCAACTGGGGGTCTGTATGTGGGGGAGACCGGGCAAAAACTGAGAACAAGGATGAATTCTCATCGCCACACGATAAGAGAAAAAAGAATGGATTTACCTGTGGCCAAACACTTTTGTATGCCCGGTCATAGCATGACAGATATGGAATTACTTGTATTAAAATCTAACTTCAAATCTGAGAAGGATAGAAAAGTCTGGGAATATAAACTTATGATGACCTTTGACACTCTTAGTGCTGGGATGAATATATCCCAGAGTTTTATGTCGTTCTACAACAATTAAGGAATCTGCCTCCCTGACCTTTTAGGGTCATCACAACACAATACCAGACCCCAATCAGAGGGTAATAAAACCTTCACTCCTTATCTATGAACTAGTCATATTTATGTTAATCCCTCTGCCATAATGACAGTTCTGCTTCATGTCACTTGTCCTACCTATTGCATTTTTTCTGTGCTATTTTGTGTATAAATATGTGATTCTTCAGATGTTGTATTAGTCTTGCCTGATGAAGAGACCTGAGTAGTCTCGAAAGCTTGCAATTTGTTACCATCTTTTCAGTTAGCCATTAAAAGGTATCAACCACTGAGGACTCTCAAGTCTAAATATTTTTCTAGAAACAGAGGCAGATCCTCCTTTTATAGTTCGCTGCTCTTATTGGTATTTTTCCACAGGATTGGAGGAAGTGTCACCAATTTATCATACATATATCTATACAGGAAAAATGAAGAGGTCCCAAATAATAAACAAAAAGACTTTATTAATCACTATAAAAACAGAAGAGGTAAAAAAGCAAAATGCCGTAAGGGACACCAATATAGAACATCCATGAACAACAATGTCAGCCATCCATGCTCAATAGGCACAATAATAAAAGAAGCTATCACAGTATTCAATAAATATCTAATCGGTAACAATACCATAACAATATAAATCTGTGTTCAGCAGAGAAAATTACAGACATAATCTCTATGAATATAACAATAAACCACTAACAAGGTATAGCAATATCTATTTTCAAGCAAGGTAACCTGAAACTATGGCATGGGAATATAATAATCCCTTCTCATATGGGGTGCAATACAGCGCAAATTGTAACAATATAATCACCCATGGAGACCAAGAGGAATGATTACCTAGCGGTGGTGGTGTTCGTGGTGTCCTCTCACCCCGACGCGCGTTTCGCCTCCTGCTTCTTCCGGGGGCGTGTGTCAGGGTGAGGGACCGCTGTGTTTTTATATCCGGCTGCCCGAAGTCTCCTCCCAATGCGGCATCACCTGGTGGCTACGGCGCTTAGCGAGCAGCTCTGCCCCTAGTGACGTCCTTCCTTTCCGACGCTCTATGACACGCAAGCCTGAAGGCTTGCGTGTCAGTGTGAGAACATCATCCGAAGCGGCGGGGATCAGAACCGCAGCGCATGCGCTCCCATCAGGCTGTCCACCGAAGACAGGAATCTATATCAATGTGTATTAAATCCAATCAGAATGTGGAGCAATATAAAGTCCTGAGTGCCGACCTATACAAATGAGTGTATCAATATGTGTAATACAGAGTAATATGTAAGTGCTAAGTGCAATTCTAAGGAATAAATGAAATATAAATATACCTATATGTGCAAAAACAATATATATATATATATATATATATATACATATATGTATATATATATATAAAGGTGCTGAGTATGAATATAAATAAATGGAATATAATACATGTGCCATGAACATATACAAAAGTGACAAGTGCTAAAATAAATATATATATATAGTTCATACAATTTATACAGATAAAAATACAAACCAATACATGGATACAATAAATCCCTATATCAGGTACTGTATATCATACACACAAGGGAAATATATGAATCATGCAATATACATGCATGATGTGCATACATAGGCACAATATATATAACCATAAGGTGACAATAACATATTATAGATAAAATGTAAACTGAAATACTGATAAAAGTGACTAGTGCTATACACATAACACAACCTTATGCTAATAATCCTAATATACATATCTGATATAAATCTGCACAATATATACAACCATAAAGTGACAAGTGCCACATATAATATGTAAATTACCAATAATAAAGTGACTAGTGCTGAATAAATACAATATGATATATCAAGGCTCCTAAATAATTAATATGTCAAATCTCCCAAATGAATATGTCAACGCTCCCTCGAAGCTCCCATATGTAGTAGGTTGCGCCAGCGGTATATTCAACTCACATCTGTTGAAAAGGAGATACATTGAAATCAAGATCAGGATAAATGGGCAATAATAATAATCTTTATATAGCGCCAACATATTCCGCAGCGCTTTACAGTTTAACAGTTTCAAAACACAAGTCATAAGTAGCAACGTTAACAATACAATAATTAAAGCAAAATAAGATGACCCTGCTCGTGAGAGCTTACAATCTACAATGAGGTGGGGGAGATACAAAGTACAGGTGTGTGTATATACAATGGTGTATTTACAATGATGGTCCAGCCATCTTGAGGGAGTGAGGGATGGAGATAGTGAATGGGCTACACACGCACACTTACACCTAGAATGACTGATTAGTGAACGTGATAGGCTGCTCTGAAGAAATGTATTTTGAGGGAGCGTCTGAAACCATACAAATTGTGGATAGTCCTAATTTCTTGGGGTAGAGCATTCCAGAGGATTGGCGCAGCGTGGGAGAAGTCTTGGAGTCGGGAGTGGGAGGTACGGATTAGTGCAGAGGTTAGTCGAAAGTCGTTTGCAGAGCGCAGCAGTCGATTAGGCCGATAGATAGAAATGAGGGAGGAGATGTAGGGGGGTGCTGCATTGTGGAGAGCTTTGTGGGGGAGAACAAGTACTTTGAATTGAATCCTATAATGAATGGGCAGCCAATGTAAGAACTGGCGAAGAGCAGACGCGTCCAAGTACCGATTAGCCAAATGGATGACCCTGGCTGCTGCATTAAGGATGGACTGGAGAGGGGATAGTCGAGTAACGGGGAGGCGAAGTAATAGAGCATTGCAGTAGTCCAGGCGGGAGTGGATCAATGCTACAGTGAGGGTTTTTGTTGTTTCCATGGTGAGAAAAGGGCAGATTCTAGAGATGTTCTTTAGGTGTAGGTGGCAAAAGCAGGCAAGAGATTGTATGTGTGAGGTGAAATAGAGATTGGTGTCAAACATAACACCCAGACAGCGAGCCTGCTGCCGGGGTGTTATTATGGTGCCGCCCACAGAGAGGGAAATGTCAGATTTAGGGAGGTTAGTAGACGGCTGGAGCAGAAGTAGTTCAGTTTTGGAGAGGTCGAGTTTCAGATAGAGAGCGGACATGATGTTGGAGATTGCGGACAGACAGTCGGTGGCGTTCTGTAGTACAGCGGGGTAATGTTGGGGGATGACGTGTATAGTTGTGTGTCATCAGCATAAAGATGGTACTGAAAGCCAAATCTGCTGATAGTCTGTCCAATTGGGGCCGTGTAGAGAGAAAAGAGAAGGGGGCCAAGGACTGAGCCCTGAGGTACCCCGACAACGAGAGGAAGAGGAGATGACGTGGAGCCAGAGAACAAAACACTGAAGGAGCGGTCAGAAAGATAAGAAGCGAACCAGGAGAGAGCAGTGTCCTGAATGCCTAGTGACTGGAGCCTAGAGAGTAGTAGATGGTGGTCAACCGTGTCGAAAGTCGTGGGGAAGAATTAGCAGAGAGTGGTCACCGTTACATTTTGCTGTCAGAAGGTCATTGGTCACTTTGATGAGTGCAGTTTCAGTCGAATGTAGGGGGCGGAAGCCGGACTGTGAAGGGTCTAGGAGGGAGTGAGTGGAGAGGTAACGGGTAAGGCAAGAGTAGATTAGGCGCTCCAAAAGTTTAGAGATGAAAGGGAGATTGGAGACTGGTCTGTAGTTTGTGCAGGAAGGGTCGAGAATGGGTTTCTTCAGTAATGGAGTAATGATGGAGTGTTTAAAGGAGGATGGGAAAATGCCAGAGGAGAGGGAGAGATTAAAGATTGTAGTTAGGTGAGTTGTGACAACTGGAGAGAGAGACTGGAGGAGATGTGAGGGAATGGGGTCGGTAGTGCATGTAGTCGGAAGAGAGGAGTCTGGAGACTTCTTCTGTGATGGGATCAAATGTGGAAAGTGAGCCAGGGGAAATGCAGGGAGGGATGGGAGTCACAGCACTTGGTGGTTGGAGAGCAGATTTCCTGACGGATATTATTTATTTTTTCTATAAAGTGGGAGGCTAGGTCATCAGCACAAATGTCTGTGACAGGGGCTTGTGCTTTTGGCCTGAGAAAGGGAGTGAAAAGTATCAAAACGTTTCTTGGGGTTGTTGGCTAGTGAGGAGATCAGGGTGGTGAAGTAGGTCTGTTTGGCGAGGTGAAGGGCAGCGTTTTAAGTTCTTAACATGAATTTAAAGTGCATGAAGTCTTCTGGTGTGCGGGTTTTTCTCCATAGGCGTTCAGCACTCCTAGAGCATCGCTGGAGAAGTTGAGTTTGCGATGTGAGCCAGGGCTGTTTTACTGTGTGTTTGGAAGTTCTGAGGGTGAGCGGCACTACTTGGTCAAGGGTGCTTCTAAGAGTGTCATTGTAGTGATGAACAGCCAGATCAGGACAAGAAAAAGAGGAGATTGGGGACAATGATGAGTGTACGGAGTCTGAAAGTGTCTGAGGGTTAATGGCTTGTAGATTTCTGAATGTGTGGTAGGTAGGAGTGCGCTGGGGTGGTCGAGGATTTGTGAGCATGAAGGAGAGAATGTTGTGGTCAGAGAGTGGAAGCGGTGAGTTATTTAGATGGGAGATTGAACAGAGCCGGACAAAGACCATGTCAAGGGTGTTACCGTCCTTGTGTGTCTCAGAGGTTGAAAGCCGTGAGAGGCCTAGAGAAGTGGTTAGTGATAGAAGCTGAGATGCAGATGTGGAAGTTGGGCTGTTAATGGGGATGTTGAAGTCTCCAAGGATAAGGGTTGGTTGTTCTGAAGACATGAAGTGCGGCAGCCAGGCTGAGAAGTGGTCAAGAAAATGGGTGGGCGAGCCTGGGGGCCGATATATGACCACTACTCTGAGGGAGAGGGGACGGAAGAGCCTGATGGTGTGGACCTCAAAAGAAGGGAATGAGAGTGATGGAATTGGGGGGATGACCTGGAAAGTGCATTGTGGGGACAGGAGTATGCCGACTCCACCACCATGTCTGTTTGTATGTCTCGGGGAATGGGAGAACTGTAAGCCACCATAGGAAATAGCAGGGGAGACAGTGTCAGAATCCTGAATCCAAGTTTCAGTGAGGGCCAACAGGTTAAGGCCTCTTTCACCAGTGGCGTAGCGTGGGGGGGCGGTCCACCCCAGGCGGCACATGTGTGGGGGCGGCACGGCAGCATTTCCTGTCCTCTGTGGGAGAATAGTTCAGCAGCCCCGCGCTCCGGACTGCACTCCCATCCTCTGCTCTGTGCTGTGGGAGCCCTGCACACAGTGCACAGGGATAGGAGAAGTGAGTGGTGGGAGCCCTGCACAGGCAGTGTATGGAGGCTGCAGGCTGCACCTCCCGCCCTGCAGGCTCGGATATCCCCAGCGCTGTTTACCACAGACGGTGCCACGGTCTCTCCCAAGAGCGGAGTGAAGGGGGCGCCGCCCGCCCTCCATGCACGGTCACTGGCTGCACCAGGTAAGTGCAGGGTCTGAGGCGGGGGGCGGACGTTCTGAGGTGGGGAGCGGAGGGTCCAGTTCTGAGGCGGGGAGTGGAAGGAAGGGGCGCCCTCTGTGCACGGTCAGTGCTGCACCTGTTCGGGTGCTCGGCACCAGGTAGTGCAGGGTGTGAGGGCAGCGGGAGGCGGCAGGGAATGGCGCCGGCTCCAGGTGTGTGCGGAAGTAAGACCCTGCCTGTATACAGTATATACTGTCTGATGTGTGGATACAGCCCTGCTGCGTGCACTGAGTAGGATAAAGGGACAAACGTGGGCATATAGCCTATCCCTGATCTCTCCTAATATGCAGCCTATCCCTGATCTCTCCTTATATGCAGCCTATCCCTGACCTCCCCTTGTGTACAGCCTATCCTTGACCTCCCCTTGTGTACAGCCTATCTCTGACCTCCCCTTGTGTACAGCCTATTCCTGACCTCCCCTTTGTACAGCCTATCCCTGACCTTCCCTTGTATAGAGCCTATCCCTGATCTGTCCTTGTGTACAGCCTATTCCTTATGAAACAGTGTGATCAGCAGTGCTAAGTGGGTGTGGTCAGGGCGTGGATATGGGTGTGACCAGTGAAATGGGTGTGGCTAGGGGTGTGGCCTAAAATTTGCCGCCCGGGCGCCACAAACAGTTGCTACGCCACTGTCTTTCACACATCCGTTTTTTTGTGTCAGGCATGATCCGTCGAACACCTGAAGGGACGGATCCGGCACTGAAATAAAACAACTGATGCAACGGATCCGTTTTTTTGCTGGATCCGACCTGAACTTTTGAACCCAGAAAAAGAGGGTTTTGGATGTCCGGAGACACTGGAAAATGTAGTAGTAGTAGTAGTAGTAGTAGTAGACGACCCTGATTTCCAGAATCCGGATCAGACTTTTGACGGATTACACAAAAGTCTGATCCGGTTCCATTCACTTCTATTGTTTCCGGCCGCCTGATGCGCCGCTTCAGGCACTATCAGGCGGCTCCGGTAAACAAAAAAAAACGTTACATGCACCGTTTTGTCCGGCCGCCGGAATGTACATTTCCGCCGGATCCGGACAAAAACAGATACAACGCAATGACATCAGACGCGATCCGGCGCTAATGAAAGTCAATGCTAAAAAAACGCATCCGGTACCGGATCCGTTTTTTTAGCAACACGCCGGATCATGCCTGAAGTCAAAAAACGGATGTGTGAAAGAGGCCTAAGAGAGTTGTTCAGAAAGTAGTTGTGCAGGAAGGGAAGCTTGTTACATACAGACTGTGGATTCCAGAGGGCACAATTAAAAGAAGGAGATGAGGGAGTGCAAGTAATATTAATAAGATTATTATGGTTTCGATATGAGGTAGGGTAGGGGTTGAGGTTGGGGGATGGTGGACCAGGGTTGGGGGAGATGTCCCCTGAAATCAACATACTCATATACTAAAAAAAGAGAAAAAATACAATTAAAATCAAATAATAAAAACAACATAAATACATACCAAGGAAACACAGATCCCTAACCCATAAAAAGATGAACAACTACAAAAAAGCAGAGAAACCCATGTTTTCATTGAGTCCAGCAGGACTTAATGTGCCTAACCGGTATATCCAACGACACTCCAATTGTGCCAGACCTTTTCCAATATCCCCACCTCTGACTCCCAAATCCAATTAGTCTATACCCTTAATTTGCAAACCTTGCGGATTACAGTTATAGAATTTCTTAAAATGGCACGGAAGAGTTTTCAAATTGGCATCATCCTCACAATTGGACGCCTTTTCGATATCCAAGACGTTCCCTTACTCGAATTTTAAGTTCTCTAGTGGTCAAGCCCACATATACTTTTCTACAGGGGCATTCGGCATGGTAAACTACCCCTTTTGAGGAACAAAAGTTTCCGAATATCAAAGAATCGGGATCCATCAACATTTTTGAAACTCCTCGATTTATCCAAGTTGAAACACGCATTACAAAAGCCACAAGGAAAAAATCCCAGTGATGTGGATCCCTTTCTAGAAATTTTTTTAGGGTCATAGTGACTATGTACTAAAAGATCCTTGAGGTTAGCCGAACGTCAAGCCACATATTGGGGAGATGTCGGCAAAATTATTTTCAAAACCGGATCCGAGAAGAGGATATTCCAATGCTTATTTACTATTTCAGTAAGATGGCACAATTGATTATTGAACGTTGAAATAAACCGTATCTCTTTATTCTTATCGATGTCTTTAATCTTATTTTGATAAAGCAATTCATTCCTACTCCTACCCACTGCCCTGTTGTATCCCCTCCTAATCATCCTACGACTGTCGCCTCTTTCTTCAAATCTCGTCAATTCCACACATTGTTTTTCAAATCTTATAGAATCAGAGCATATTCTCTTTGCTCTTAGGAACTGACCTATCAGAATGCCACGGATGGTACTTGTAGGATGCGCTGAATTGGCTTGTAGGTAGGAGTTCGTAGCTGTTGGTTTTCTATAAATGTCCATATGAATAGTTCCATCTTCCGAAACTTCAATCCAAATGTCGAGGAATTCAAGGCTTCTACCAGATTTAAAAGTGAGCCTCACATTAATATCATTATCATTCAATTTCCTCATAAAGTTACCCAAATCCTGTTCCGTACCCTCCCAGACAAAAAGCACATCATCTATATATCTCATTCAACTCTGGACTCTGCCTATCTCCTCCATGTTATCCCCCATGAAAATGTCTCTCTCCCATGCTCCCAAAATTAAATTTGCGTACGAGGGGGCACAAGAGGCCCCCAAATAAATTTGGTTGTTGAAAATAAAGGAGTTGTGCCTCAAGATGAAATCCAAAAGGGTGAGAATAAGGTCCACTGTCTGGCCATCAATATTGCTGGAACGTAAAAGTAACGCCGTTGCTGCCAGGCCATCATTATGTTTTAGAGAATATAAGGCCTCTATATCAGCCGTCACCAAAATTTGATTTTCTTCCAGTTGTAACTGATCAATTTGTTGAAGCGCCTGGTTAGTATCCCTAATAAAAGAAGGGAGAGTGGAAACGATAGGTTTTAAAAAATGATCAATGATATCTGAAATAATCTCATATAAACCTGTTGTGAATGGGTTTGAGATGAGTTCTGAGCAGAGGCTCCCTCTGGTGGTTACAAGCGGTGCTAGTCTGTCCAGTGAAGATTGTGAGGACTGGGAATCAGGTGTTACTGACTGGTCTTATATAAGGGAGTCACCTTCCCTCAGGGTTGCCAGTGATCAATTGTTCTGGTCTGAATCCTTTATTCCAGTTTCCCTTGTAGCCTGCTGTGTCGTGTCTGCATCTCCTGCTAACAGATAAGGCATTTTCTTCTTTTGTGTTTGTGCTATATTTTTGCATTTTGTCCTGCACTTCTGTGGGGGCCTTCAGGGTCCCCTCCGGGGGCTTCTGCCCTCTCAGTTTTGTTCAGCCACTGATGTTTGTACTTTTGCTTTTTCCAGTTTTTTCAGTGGCTGCTGTTTTGATTTTGTTACACCAGAGAACTAATTTAGGTGGAAGAGGTCGTGTGATCTCAGGTGTTTTTGAAATTAGTAGAGTTGGTGCTTTGCAGGGTTTTTTGGGATTGCAGTAAGTACCCTTCCTATCCTTTTCTATTTAGTTAGTTTGGGCCCCAGCGTTTGCTCGTACTATTTTCTTTCTGTGTCAGTATTTCATCTTGTCTAACCGCCATTACATGTTTGTGGGCTTTCTATTATCTTTGGGGCTCTGCTCCGGGGCAGATAGTTTTCCTATATCTATCTTTAGGTGTAGTTAGTTTCTCAGGCTGTGACGAGGCGTCTAGGACCAACGTAGGAATGCTCCACGGCTGCCTCTAGTTGTGGTGGTTAGTCAGGGTACTGCAATCTCATAGATTCCAACTGCTCTGGTGTATTGCCTTTTTTACCTGCACTCCTCAGCTACCGAAACATAACAGTATCACCGGCCTAAAAATTGAAAATTGTATGGTACTCACAGAAGGGAAAAAATATTGTCAGAGTTGTCAGAGATATTTTTCTGTTTGTTGCATTTTTTTTTTTTCCCTCTGTATCTCTGGGTGCTGGGGAGGATCTTTTCTCTCAATGGAGTTTGCACAGTTGTCTGGCCGTGTGGATCAGCTTGCCAGTGAGGTTCGGAGTATTGCTATCTATCTTGCTGGGTTGCCTGTTGTGGAACCTAGGATTCCCATGCCAGATTTGTTTTTAGGGGATCAAGCTAAGTTTCAGAATTTCAAAAATAATTGTAAATTGTTTTTTGCCTTAAAATCTAAGTCCTCAGGGAACGCAGCGCAGCAGGTTCAAATTATCATCTCTCTCCTGCGCGGCGATCCTCAGGATTGGGCTTTTTCCCTGATACCTGGGGATCCTGTTTTGAGTGATGTTGATGCATTTTTTCAGGCCTTGGGGTTATTGTACGATGAGCCTAATGTCACTGATCAAGCTGAGAAAGCCTTGTTGGCATTAAATCAGGGGTTGATGACGCTGAGTTATACTGTCAGAGATTCCGTAGGTGGGCAGTCCTGACCAAATGGAATGACGACGCTTTGGCAGCCCTTTTCCGGAAGGGTCTGTCAGATAATGTAAAGGATGTTATGGTGGGATTCCCTGTCCCCTCTGGTCTCAATGATTCTATGTCATTAGCGATTCAAATTGACAGACGTTTGCGTGAGCGGAGAAGTATGCGTGGAATGGTGTTGCCTTGTGAACCAGCTTCTGAACCCATGCAGTGTGATAGAGTGGTGTCTGGGGCACAGCGTCATGAGTTTCGAAAGCGCAATGGGTTATGTTTCTACTGTGGTGATGCCTCTCATGCTATTTCAGTCTGCCCTAAGCGGGGAAGACGTTTTGCACGCTCAGTTGTCTTGGGTAGTGTTCAGACTAAGTTTTTATTAACTGTCACTCTGATATGCTCTCTGTTCTCATTTTCTGCTCAGGCTTTCGTTGATTCTGGAGCAGCTATTAACCTGATGGATTATGATTTTGCTAAACGTTGTGGATTTCCCTTGATACCCCTACAGAAGTCTATTCCCCTACTGGGGATCGATTCTACCCCTTTGGCTGAGAATAAACCCCAGTTTTCTACTCAGGTGATAATGAGGGTTGAACCTGATCACCAGGAGTGCTGCAAATTTTTGGTTCTGTATAATCTGCATGACATTATTGTGCTGGGTTTTCCTTGGTTACAGTCTCATAATCCTGTTTTAGATTGGAAATCTGTGTCTGTAACCAGTTGGGGCTGCCAATGTGTTAATACCAACACTCCTGTTTTTTCTGCCTCCCCCAGGCTCAGGATGTTCCTGACTTTTTGATTGATTTTTCTGATGTGTTTAGCGAAAGTAAATCTGCATCTTTGCCTCCCCATAGGAGCTATGACTGCGCTATTGAATTAGTGCCGGGTAGTAAATTCCCTAAAGGTCGCCTTTTTAACTTGTCTGTACCTGAACATGACGCTATGCGGTCTTATATCAAGGAATCATTGGAGAAGGGTCATATCAGACCATCCTCTTCACCCTTAGGTGCCGGTTTTTTCTTTGTGGCCAAAAAGGATGGTTCATTAAGGCCGTGTATTGATTATCGTCTTTTGAACAATATTACTGTGAAATATCAATACCCGTTACCCTTGATTTCTGACCTGTTTTCCAGGGTGAAAAACGCTACTTGGTTTACCAAGCTTGACCTCAGGGGGGCGTATAACCTTATTCTCATTAAGCACGGGGATGAATGGAAGACGGCATTCAATACCCCTGAAGGGCATTTTGAGTACCTGGTGATGCCCTTTGGGCTCACTAATGCTCCTTCCGTCTTCCAGTCCTTCATGAATGACATTTTCAGGGATTTTGTGGACAAATTTCTGATTGTTTATTTGGATGATATCTTGATTTACCAGGTGTTGACTCTGTTGTGGAGCGTATGCAACTGATTTGGGACCAGGTAGTGGAGAGGTTGTCCTCTCTCAGGAGAGGGCCCAGCGGTTTGCTAACCGGCATAGGACTGATGGTCCTCGGTTTAAAGTGGGGGACTTGGTCTGGTTGTCCTCAAAGAATATTCCTATGAGAGTAGCATCTCCTAAATTTAAGCCTAGGTTCATTGGACCTTATAAGATCATGGAGATTATTAATCCTGTTTCTTTTCGTTTGCTTCTTCCAGGGACATTTAAGATCCATAACGTGTTCCACAAGTCCTTGTTGATGAGGTTTGTTGAGCCAGTGGTTCCTGCTGCTGTTCCTCCTGACCCTGTTTTGGTTGAGGGCATTCTGGAGTATGTGGTTGAGAAAATATTAGATTCTCGTTTTTCTAGACGGAAACTCCAGTATTTGGTTAAATGGAGAGGTTATGGTCAGGAAGACAATTCTTGGGTGTTTGCTTCGGACATCCATGCTAGGAGACTTATCCGTGCGTATCATAGAAATCATCCTGACCGACCTGGTTGCTCAAATGAGGGTTCGGTGACCCCTCCTCAAGGAGGGGGTACTGTTGTGAATGGGTTTGAGATGAGTTCTGAGCAGAGGCTCCCTCTGGTGGTTACAAGCGGTGCTAGTCTGTCCAGTGAAGATTGTGAGGACTGGGAATCAGGTGTTACTGACTGGTCTTATATAAGGGAGTCACCTTCCCATCAGGGTTGCCGGTGATCAATTGTTCTGGTCTGAATCCTTTATTCCAGTTTCCCTTGTAGCCTGCTGTGTCGTGTCTGCATCTCCTGCTAACAGATAAGACATTTTCTTCTTTTGTGTTTGTGCTATATTTTTGCATTTTGTCCTGCACTTCTGTGGGGGCCTTCAGGGTCCCCTCCGGGGGCTTCTGCCCTCTCAGTTTTGTTCAGCCACTGATGTTTGTACTTTTGCTTTTTCCAGTTTTTTCAGTGGCTGCTGTTTTGATTTTGTTACACCAGAGAACTAATTTAGGTGGAAGAGGTCGTGTGATCTCAGGTGTTTTTGAAATTAGTAGAGTTGGTGCTTTGCAGGGTTTTTTGGGATTGCAGTAAGTACCCTTCCTATCCTTTTCTATTTAGTTAGTTTGGGCCCCAGCGTTTGCTCGTACTATTTTCTTTCTGTGTCAGTATTTCATCTTGTCTAACCGCCTTAACATGTTTGGGGGCTTTCTTTTATCTTTGGGGTTCTGCTCCGGGGCAGATAGTTTTCCTATATCTATCTTTAGGTGTAGTTAGTTTCTCAGGCTGTGACGAGGCGTCTAGGACCAACGTAGGAACGCTCCACGGCTGCCTCTAGTTGTGGTGGTTAGTCAGGGTACTGCAATCTCATAGATTCCAACTGCTCTGGTGTATTGCCTTTTTTACCTGCATTCCTCAGCTACCGAAACATAACATAAACCCCCATTTCCTGCCACAATTGGTCTTCCTGGCGGGTCTAAAGCGTCTTTATGAACCTTAGGGATCAAATAAAAAGTTTGCAACTTAGGCTGAAAATTACGGATCCTATCCAACAAAGTGTTCGTAATTAACCCCTCACTGAATGCATTTTCCAAAATCAAAATCAATTCCTGTTGAAATGAAAGTGATGGGTTGAAAGGCAATTACTTGTAACAATTTTCGTCATTGAGTAGCTTATAAGCCTGTCTCTCATACATTTCTCTAGGCCATACAACCAAATTTCCACCCTTATCAGCTGACTTGAATATGACGTCATCCCATCAAATCCATTAAAGCTTCCCTTTCCTCCCTGGAAAGGTTATCCCCATAATGTGATGTCTGTGCCAGTAATTCAACCTCTCTAGATACTACACGGGTGAAAATTTCCACAGCTGGACATAAACTGAGCGGGGCAAAATTGGTGGATTTAGAAAATAAATGTGCAGGGATGATTCCAACCTCTTTTGGCTGATTTTCAGCAGCCAATTATTCCAAAATCTGAATAGCCTCCCTTTCTTCAGGTGTAGTCTGGGTAACCAATTCCAAATCAACAGGTTTAAAATGCAACTTTTTCAACACAATTTTCCTAGCAAAAAGATTGAGATCTTTGATCACAGTAAAGGGGTCTAAACAGGAGGAAGGAGAAAAAGTCAGGCCTCTTTCCAACAATTTAGTTTGAGCAGGGCCGGCGTCAGCACCCGGCATACCCGGGCAAGTGCCGTGGCCCTGAGTAGGTGGGGGGCCCACTCGCCGTCGGGCACCCCGGCGCCCATTAGCGCTGCCACTGGGCCCCCCCCCCGCTTGCTCAGGGCCCCGGCAGCAGCCAGCGCAATACTTACCTCTCCCTGTGCCTCCGCTGCCACAGCTCTGGGCTCCAGGGGGCGCCTGCGCTGGCGCTTCCTCTCTCACAGCAGCGCCGCTTAATGACGTCACCATTCAGCGGCCGGCTGTGGCAGAGAGGGCGCGGATGCCGGACAGGTGAGGTGTGTGTGTGCCTGCATGTGTGTATGTGAGAGTGCTGCCTGCGGTGCTGTATGTGTGATGGTGGTGGGGGGAGGCAGTGATGGTGGTGAGGAAAGGCAGTGATGGTGGTGAGGAGGCAATGATAATGGGAAGGCAATGATGATGATGATGATATTAATGGGGAGGCAATGATAATGATGATGATGAGGAGGCAATGATAATGGGAAGGCAATGAAGATGATGATATTAATGGGGAGGCAATGATAATGATGATGGGGAGGCAATGATGATGGGGAGAAAATGATGATGATGGGGAGGCAATGATGATGGGGAGGCGATGATGATGATGATAGGGAGGCAATGATGATGATGAAGGGCAGGCAATGATGATGATGGGGAGGCAATGATGATGATAATGGGCAGGCAATGATGATGATAATGGGGAGTCTTTCCACAGCGCCCTTTCCTGAGCCGTAACAGTGCAGAACACAGCACAGTGTAGAGGAGAGCTCCATATTTTGTATGGAGCATTATATGTGGTCCAGTATTCTGTATGGAGCATTATATTGGGTCCAGTATTCTGCATGGAGCATTATATGGGGGATGGCGGGGTGACATCCTGCATGGGGTATTATATGGGTGATGAGGGGGAGACTATGTGGTGCCCATAATATTGTATGGAGGACTGTACTGTCCAGTCTGTACTGTGCGCTGTGAGGATTTGGCGGTTTTTGAGCTATTGTACAATTTACAATAGATATCAGTCATGTAATGGAAGAAGAGAAGTGTTTGGCGTTGTGCTATACCCATATTTATCTGCAGTATCTGAGCATCATGAATCGTGGTCTGTGTTAAGGGGGCCCACTGAGACTCTTTCACCCGGGGCCCATAAAAACCTGGAGCCGGCCCTGAGTTTGAGCCATAGTTAGAAATATCACGAACACCGCACTGCACTTGCTCACTGAGCCAGTGCGAGTGTCCTGAATAAGACAGACTGCACTCAAAGATACCTGTGGAGCGGGGCAGTAGCGGTGAAGATGCGTGCTTCAGACTAACAGGACCCTAAGCACGTGACTGCCAAGGGGCGACGCCGGCCACAGGTCTCTCAGAGAAGGCAGTAACAGACAGAGATTGTTTCAGGCCAGAGGACCTTAAGCACGTGACTGCTGATGGGCGTGGCCTAAGCTCCAGAGAGCTATGAGCAGAAGGAAAACTCCTAGAAGGGTAACTACGGGACAGAGTTACCAAGGGGCATAGACAAAACGGATAGCCAGGTCATACACAGAGGGAGCAACGCAGTACAAGTGGAGCAGGCAGAGAATAACCAGAACGTAGCCAAGGGATCAGAAAACCAGAACGGGCAAATACACAGTACCAAGACAGTAGACAAACTCACAACGAAGAGACGG
Source organism: Oophaga sylvatica (assembly GCA_033576555.1). Classification (NCBI taxonomy): domain Eukaryota; kingdom Metazoa; phylum Chordata; class Amphibia; order Anura; family Dendrobatidae; genus Oophaga; species Oophaga sylvatica. Next base: position 442,021,531 of record JARQOD010000003.1, on the reverse strand, counting down.
ACCGGGTCAAAACCAAACAAGCAACAAGATCAGGCACAGGCACACAGGAGGTCAACTAACTCAGCCGAGGGCAGGAGTATAACTGACACCAGACCTAGGTCAATTGGTAACTAAATAGCCGCCCTCTGCCAGAGAGAGGCTGAAACCATTAACCCCAGTCTGACCAGGACGGGGCAAAGACAAAACCCTGTCCTGGGTCATGACAAGAATATGCAAAGATAGATTTATCACCTTAAGTTGGTTTTTATATCTTTTCTGCCTCTGTGGTTTGTAAAAAATATCCGGATATTTACGTCGCCCACCACTTCTCAAATGGAAATCTCTTCCAATCCCAGATTCACTCACAGATATGCTGCTTTCACTTCCAGACACACTGGAAGTATCAGATCTCTCAATAGTAGACTGCTTAGTAGAAGGATTTGTTTTTCCATTCTTGAATTGCCAGTGATATACCCGTTGTGACTCATAGTCCTTATTATCCCTCAAATATTTCTTGAGTTTCCCCTGGCTCACATCCTCCTCCAATTTGTCCACTTCCTTACCTAAATCCTTCAACCATGCTTCCAAGGCTTCCTTGGGCATGGTGGATTGTTAAGGTTTTAAGGGAGGATTCCAAATCATTGTCAATATTATTCAAAGATGACATATTGTGTTCAATAATAATCTTTATAGAATCCAAGGAACAATTAGAGGCTGTCTCCATCCAACGCTTAGTTAAATCTTCATTATGTAGTTCAAAGGTGGGATACAATTGTACTCTCAAACCACGTGGGATAATTTTTTTATCCAAATAATTTTCCAACGACGCACGATTCCACCAAACTTTTTTTTTTTGTGAAGCGCATTTTTATACTTAGGCATTAGTTCTCTTCTAGCCGTTGCTTGAAAATATCATCCGCTTTAGAACGCCAAGTTAATTCCTTAGCTCTGAAATCCATAATGGACAATCTGTTATGAAAACAGCAACAATAATAAATATCACAACTGTCCACGGGACACTTCCCTAATATATGTCACCAGTTTCCCATACATACATCTATACAGGAAAAACGAAGAGATCCCAAATAATAAACAAAAACCTTTGTTTATTTATTTTTTACCTTTTCTGTTTTTATAGTGATTAATAAAGTCTTTTTGTTTATTATTTGGGATCTCTTCGTTTTTCCTGTATAGATGTATGTATGGGAAATTGGTGACATATATTAGGAAAGTGCCCCGTGGACAGTTGTGATAGGATTGGAGGAAGGTGTGAAGAGGTCATCTCTCATTGTTCCAGTGTTCAAATAACCTGTATAGTTTGTCCTGTAATATGGATGGATAATCAACATATTCACAAACATCGATTGTTCAATTGTCCTGTGCCTTTGTTTCCTTAGAATAGTACATCAATTAGCTGCAAGGAGTGATACAATTCACAAACATCAATTCAATCTACAACAAGAAACAATGTTCAGACTCATATGAACAATAGCTCATGTCCCTGGGCCTATTAAATATATACGTCTGGCATAATTAAGAATAAAAGCTCTGTTGTCACAGACTGTATCAACATCATCAACGCAGCTCTTCTTCCTCTGGGCTGCTCTGTCGACGGGGCGTGACTGCTAGTGTCATATTGATAGGGAGCTGGCTGGAAATCATTAGGTGTATGGGCACTGGTTTCCTTAATGACGGCCTTTTCGTTCTAATGGATCATTTTGTCCCCTGACCACATTATTTTAACGGTAATTACTTAAAGAAGCTCCCTGCTCCTTTGCCTCCCGGCTTCCTACTTATCAGGGATGGGGCACTCTTGAAGATTGACAGTTCGAACTGGTAGCATGGCTGATCAATCAGTATTGTGACCAGTTTCAGAGGAGCACTTAGAAGCTGTATAGTACAAACAGATTGTAAATGATCTACCGCATTCAGATGTACAGCTATGCACAATCATGACATGGGTACCAGGGTCGTGCCGGTGCCATCTGCCGCAGGAGCCGGACGTTTTACACATGTCAATTATACTGCTAAGTGAACTCCATTAAAAAATTATGAACAGTTTCAGATTTATTTTTCTTTTGTTCATGCCTGCTATCAAAAATAAATAAAAAAAAAAAGAAAATAATCACATGTTCCAGAAAATGAGTCCAGTAAAAACTCAAAATTGTCCAGCAAAACAAAAACAAGCCCTTACACCACTTTGTCTACGGAAAGATAAAAAAAAAATATGGTTACAAACTATAATGATCCTCCTCCCCAAAAAAATATTTTTAGTAATTTGTTTTGCACAAACTTAGAAAAACAAAAATAAAACCTATATAAATTTGATATTTTTTTAATGATGGTGTCGACCTGCAAAATAAAAATATGATAATTATACCTAACAATGAATGGTGTTGAAAAAAAAATTAAATAATAAAAATAAATTCAGAATTAAACTTTTTAATAAATTAAAAAGTGATCAAAAAGTCGCATGTACCATAAACTTTTTCCTATAAAGATAGTTTATCACACAAAAAAATAAGCCTTCATGTAAATTCACTGGCGGAAAATTAAGGCTTTCAAAATATGGTAACACAAAAAAATATACTTTTTTTAACAAGTGTTTATTTATTGTCAAAAAAAATATTAAACATAACATATTTATAAGTTCTGACCCATAGAATAAGATTGACACTTTATTTTTGCAGCACAGCGAATATCTTAAAATTTAAAATGCAAAAAAAAACAAAACTGGTAGAATTGTTGTTTTGTTTGTATTCCTCTCCATAAGTTTAAGAAAAGTTTGTTAATAAGTGATATGTAAGCCAGAATTATTCCACTGACAAATACAAATAATCCAGAAAAAAAACAAGCCCTTTTATGACTGTCACCCCTCCAAAATAAAAAATCAAAAAGTCATAGCTCCTGGAACTTGACCATAAAAATTTAAAAAACGTCTGTAGTAAAGGCCAAAACTGGCTGTGACGCCAGGGGGTTCATTGCTTTGCATATCTGATAGTTGATAACTGACAAGTTTGGTGGCCAGTATGACTGTGTTTGGCTCATCATCTGTGCGGTTGGTCATGTTCTGACAAACTCCCCCCCCCCATATCTGTATGGAGCTTGTGCACTGGGCACAGTCATGGGGAACAGAAAAGGGTCTTCACCAAAGTTGGAAGATACAATTGTCCACAATGTCTTGCGCGGAAGGATTTAAGATTTTCCTTCACTGAAACTAATGAGCCTTGGGCGACCCCTGATAACTGCCCATAGCATTTTCCTCCTCCACCTAAAACTGTACAGTGGGCACTATGCAGTCATGGGATTCACCAAACCCAGACTCTTCCATCACACGCCAGATAGAGAAGTGTAATAGTCAATGCACAGAACATGTTTCCTCCAGAGTCCAGTGATAGTGGCTTTACACCGCTCGGCATTGTGCTTAGTGATGTAAGGCTGCATGCAGCTGCTCAGCCATGAAGCTCCCGGTGGGAGCGCAGTGTTTGTGCTGACGTTATACCAGAGGAGGTCTGGACTCTGCAGTTATGGAGTCAATGGGATAAATTAAGAACACTTGTTCTATGTTTGCCAAGTTCATGTGTGGATTTGTTCCATTTTTTTAAAATATCTTTCAGCAAAATGTATTTACTGCTTAACAAACATAAATAAACAAATACAGGTAAAAATTAACACCCAAGACCACAATATGGATTAAAAAGTGAAGAAATGTTGTAAAATAGGAACTACCCTGTTAGCTGGGGAGAAGTAGCTTAGAAGGTTGTGTTCACACTGAGGGTTCTTTTCATGAGTTTTCAGAATAGAAACTCTCCAATCAAAAATCGTGTTCTTTGGAGAGCTTCTGCCTTCCAAATTAAGGGTATGTTCACACTGTGTCTTTGTCTTTTTTGTCTTCATTTCTTTTTTTATACAAAAAAACATTCTCAGACCTGCTGGAAAAAAACACAATTAAAAAAAAACGGAAAGAACCCTTAGGAAACGACCAAAAAAAGCATCAGGTTTACCAAACTCCACAAAAAAAGGAGAATTTCCAAAAGAGTCTTCAGCTTGAAAAATGGATATTGGAAAAAAAACGACGTAATGTGAACATACCCTAAGGCTAAATCCTCCTCAAAATCAGTTGGAAAACTCTTACGAATAATTTCTAAGGGAAATTCTTTTTGCTGTTCTTATAAGGAGAACTTTTGAGTGTTTTTTTTTTTTTTATCCTGAAGAGCTTTTGAAATACGCATTGTGGAAAAATGAAAAAGTGCATTTAGGACTTGTGCACACAACTGATTTTGTTGTACGAGTGTTATCTGTGCTTTTCAGGTATGGAACTCATACTGGTGATATTCTACACAACTGTGCACATGTCTGAGAGGTTTGTGGGAAAAAAATCAGAGACATGTCCGATTTTGATCTAAGTGTCATATCAAAATCGTAAATGCAAGTCTATAGATCCGTGAAAAAAATCGGACCGCACTCAGTTTTTTTTTCTCTCCACGTCCAAGAAAAACTGATGCCACTGTGAGTTAATATTGTGTGGCCTCCCTTTGATTTAGAGTGGACTATATTTACCCGCCTCTGGGCTGAGATCCTCGTCAGTGATACTTCTGTTCTCTGTTGAGCAACTGACCCTGTATACCTGTGTGTACCACCTGTTTCCATATGCTTGCTTGTGTATGACCCGGTCTGTTTCCCGTCTGATATCTGCCTTCTGATTCTGTACCTTCTGTGTCACTCCTGGTTTGATCTCGGGTACGTCCTCTGACTTACCGCTAGGTTGTTCCCCTGATACCACGTTGCTCTCTCTGGCTTTTGACCCTGGCTTGCTCCTTATTACGCTATTTGTCTTTCCCTCTGGTTACCTCGCCGTCCTCTGGTCTGACCTCGGCTTGCCTGACACTTCTCTCGTTCCCTCTGGTCCGCGCTTGCGTCCCCGGGGGGGTTCGAGGCGTGACTCCACCTCCAGCCACTTCCCTGGTGGTCACGTGCTGCATGGCCTGTTCACCTGTAGCGCGCTCACAGCCGTTACCTCACAGCACAGCAGGAGTTCCCGGGCACCCTCAGCACTTTTCCGGACACGCGCACAGGCAAGTGGTGAGTCTGATGCGGTGTCCGTGACAACTCTCTGATTATTGTCTGATCAGAATAATCGATCCATTTTCTCCAAATGTGGAGAAACCGGTTGTGAGACCCTTCCCTTACTTCTCTGATAGAATCCAATACAAAGTGGATCAAAAGGCTTAAAAAAAACACTTGGTGAAAAAAAAACTTTTTCCAAAACTTCAGTAAAAGAAAAACTGTTACAAAAACTCTTGAAAAAAAGGATTCTTTTTTTTTTTTTTTTTAGAAGTTTCCTAATGTAAAAACTTTTCATTTTTTCTTAAACTTTTAAAAACTACATGTGACTTTAGAGTGCATTCAATGTGTGACTTGGGGCTCATACTCACTGGCGAGAAATACGGACGAGTGCAATCCGATAAAAAATCGCATTGCACTCGGACCAATGTTATTCAATAGGTGACATCTCATTTGCGATTTTTTTTCTCAGCCGAAATCGGACTGAGAAAAAAATCGCAGCATGCTGCGATTTGCCGCGATTCTCGGATGAGACTTGCCAAGACAAGTCAATTGGTGCGAGGAAAAAAATCGGACAGCATTCGCACATTGTGTGTGGCCTCCACGTGCCTGTATGACCTCCCTACAACGCCTGGGCATGCTCCTGATGAGGTTGCGGATGCTGAAGGATGTTGCAGGCAGCAGGTTTACACTCAGCACATGTGACAGACGTGACAGAGTCTGGAGATGCCGTGGAGAGCGATCTGCTGCGTGCAACATCCTTCAGCATGACTGGTTTGGCAGTGGGTCAGTAATGGTGTGGGGTGGCATTTCTTTGGGGGCCACACAGCCCTCCATGTGCTCGCCAGAGGTAGCCTGACTGCCATTAGACACCGAGATGAGATCCTCAGACCCCTTGTGAGACCATATGCTGGTGCCTTTGGCCCTGGGTTCTTCCTAATGCAGGACAATTCCAGACTTCATGTGGCTGGAGTGTGTCGGCAGTTCCTGCAATATGTAGGCATTGAAGCTATGGACTGGCCCGTCCGTTCCTCAGACCTGAATCCGATTGAGCACATCTGGGACATCATGTCTCGCTCCATCCACCAACGTCACGTTGCACCACAGACTGTCCAGGAGTTGACGGATGCTTTAGTCCAGGTGTGGGAGGAGATCCCTCAGGAGAACATCCGCAACCTTATCAGGAGCATGCCCAGGCGTTGTAGAGAGGTCATACAGGCACGTGGAGGCCTCACACAATACTGAGCATCATTTTGAATTGTTTCCACTTTAATTTTGTCTTGTTTTGATTTTCATTTTGACTTGTTTCCACTTTCATTTTGGGGGTCTCTCCAAATCCAGGCCTCCATTGGTTCAAAAATATGATTTCCATTGATGATTTTTATGTGATTATGTTAACAGCACATTCAACTTTGTACAGAACAAAGTATTCAATGAGAATATTTCATTCATTTAGATCTAGGATGTGTTATTTGCGTTCCCTTTATTTTTTGGAGAGGTGTATATATATATATATATATGTCTATATATATATATATATATAGACATATATATATATGTCATTGAGGCACATATATTTATATTTATTTATAGTTCATACACTTCTACATAGCATAATAGCTGCTAATTCAGTTGTCAGCTTCTGTAAAATCATTACTGAACCCGACATGAAATGACACATGGTTTACATACAGTAAACCATTTCATTTAATTTAGTTTGATATATGGTTTTGACTAATAATTTTATGAGTGTATGTGTGCAAAATTTTGGACATGTGGGTGTTAATTTAATGTGTAAATTCGTTGTAAAAAAATGCGTGGCCTCCCGCGGTATTTTCTCCGCCAGAGAGAGAAAGTCAGTGAATGAGGGCAGATATTAATAGCCTTGAGAGGGACCATTGTTTTTGGGCCCCCCCTGGCTACTAACATCTGGCCCCAGCCACCCCAGAAAAGGCACATCTATTTTTAGATGAGCCTTTTCTGGCACTTAGCCCCTCTATTCCCATTGCCTTTAGCGGTGGCTCATTAGTTAATTAGGGGTTAATGTCACCTTGCTATTGAAAGGTGACATTTATCCGGGTTAATAATGGAGAGTTGTCAATTAGACACCTCTCCATTATTAATCCTATAGTAGTAAAGGGTTAAAAAAACACATTAATTAAAAATTATTTTAATGAAATAATTACATAATTTTTGACCAACTTTTATTATACTGCTAATCCATCTGAATCCATTGTTCTCCTGTAATAAAAATAAAATAATAAAGCAACAATATTCATACCTCTCCGCCATTCAGTCAGGTCCCCCGCTGCAATCCATCACAAGGGGTTAACTAGTTTACAGCAGGGACCGGTGCTAATGCTACCAGCCCTGCAGAAAACCACCGCAGAATGAATTAATTCATGTCTGCGCAGGCAACCCGGCTGACCGGAGATTAACTGATTAGCGTGGGAAAGTTAATTAATTTTTTCCCACGCTATCGAGTTCACCTCAGGACAGCCGGAGACTCCGCACAGCCTCACTGACTACCGCTGACGTCACTGAGACTGCTCAATGCAAAACTTCATGTTAAAATCGCATTGCATACGGCTTGCATACGCATGTCATACGGATGTTCCGTGGAAAAATCGCACGGAAATCGCATTACACTCGCATAGCACTCGTCCATTTTTTCGGTCCTGAAATCGGACCATTGTTTTTCTCGCAAGTGGGTATGAGCCCTAATAATACATTTCTAACCTATTATGGCACATAGGAAGTGTAGCAAACCACATGGGACAGTTGGCCGGATCTTCCCAGCGCCGTCCGCTCCGTTACAGCTCTCCTGTCCGTGGACTCAAGATCTGATTTCCTTCGGCTCCAAAACAAAAAGAAATGTATTATATGGCATAAATATAGCGAATTATACAAGCAATTAAAGATTATTATTATTTTTAAATTTTATTAGTATTAATTCATTTACGAAAACCAGCGCAACAATGTTCCCGTGCAACATCGGACATGATCTTTTCATACAGATCCTTGCATATTACATCACTCGTGATCCTGCGTAATATTTAATATAAATATATAACTAAAGATTATTATTATTAATTATATTTATTTATTGTTTTTATTTATATATTTTATTCTTAGGATTTTTTTGTTTAATAATATTGTGTATTGTTGCAGAGTCAGCGATGACTGGTGGAGAAGGAAGCGTCATACATTGCATGTTGCACCTGCACTGTCCCAGCCCATGTCCCTTATCATCATATCATGTGTCACACAGAACAGCCCCTGCCCTGAGCCAATCACTGGGTGCAGCAACCACAGAGACTATATGGAGCCTCCTGCCTCTGTATCCACAGACTGTACCATTCTCCACTGATCAAAGGGGTACAGGATTCCAAAAACCCAAATCCTCACCGATTGTCTGCAGGATTTCGTTAAGAGGTCCAGGTAAGTGGATTGATTGCACCAGCCAGATTTTATTGAGCCCCCCTTTTCTGAGGTCGATCCATGTCTCCCAAGCCTTGCATCTCGGTTAATAATTGATGGTAGTGGAGAGGCCCGGTGTATATGCACCCCAGCAGCTGTCATAAAGGAGACAAATGAAAGAGCAGAGCTTTGTCAGTGTAAATGGCATCGTTTAACCCTTTCCGTCCCGAGAGGCGCTGACCCTGGTGCTGGAAGCAGACGGATCAATGACACTGCTAGTAGAACCCGATCTGATGCGCGTCTTAATACCCTGACACCCATTATTAATCCTGCCAGTAATGTGATATGAGACCCCAGTCCTGCAGTGATACATGAGAAGATGCACAATTGTATATTTTGCTATTCTGTATCTCTGTTTTTGTTGTCCAACTTGTGGCTTTTCTGGCTGTTGCAAAAACTTCACCTGCTGCTGTCAGGGTCATGCTGGAAAATTGAAGCCGTTAAAAGGTGTTGTCCAACTTTGGAAACATTTTTTTCTTAAATTAAATGCATTAATTAAAATATTTTTGCAATCGGATTTATTTAAAGAACGTGACAGCGTTTTGCTTCACATTCAACTGTGGTTATAAACCAGCCGAGAAGAGGTGAGAAAAATACAGGAGTTCCAAACTCTCCCATCAGATGGTAACAACGAAGTCGCTGAAGGATTTCCAGATAACTCTTTCTTCAGCCAGCAATAGACAGGCTATAGAAGGTAGATGGTGCAAAATCATGAATGGGTTTCAACTACTGATGACGAGCGAACGTGCTCGGTAAATTGTTATCTGAGCATGATCATGTGCCAACCGAGTGTCTTCGGCATGCTCGAAAAGTATGTTCGAGTCCCCACGGCTGCATGTCCCGCAGCTGTTTGACAGGCGCAACACATGCACAGATTGCCTACATGTGTTGAGGCTTACTAACATCTGTGAGACTTGCAGCCACGGGACTCGAACATATTTTTCGAGCATGCCGAAGACACTCGGTTAGCACCCGAGCATGGAGGATAACATAGTAACATAGTTATTAAGGTTGAAGGAAGACTTTAAGTCCATCTAGTTCAACCCATATCCTATCCTAACCTGCCCTAACATGTTGATCCAGAGGAAAGCAAAAAAAACCCAAGTGGCAAACAGTAAGCTTCACATTGGGGAAAAAAATTCCTTCCCGACTCCACATGCGGCAATCAGACTAGCTCCCTGGATCAACGCAGTATCTAGGAAACTAGTGAATATAGCCTGTAATATTATACTTTTTAAGAAAGTTATCCAGTCCCTTCTTAAATTTTAGTAGGGAATCACTCATTACAATATTATACGGCAGAGAGTGCCATAGTCTCACTGCTCTTACAGTAAAGAATCTGCGTCTGTGATTATGACTAAACCTTCTTTCCTCCAGACGTAGAGGATGCTCCCTTGTCCCCGTCACAGGTCTAAGAGTAAAAAGATCATTGGAAAGGTCTTTGTACTGTCCCCTCATATATTTACACATTGTGATAAGATCACCCCTAAGCCTTTGTTTTTCCAAACTAAATAACCCCAAGTGTAATAACCTGTCCTGGTTTTGTAAACCCCCCAGTTCTCTAATAACCTTGCTCTTCTCTGCACCCGTTCCAGTTCAGCTATGTCTTTCTTATACACCGGAGACCAGAACTGTACACAGTATTCTAAGTGTGGTCGCACTAGTGACTTGTATAGAGGTAAAATTATGTTCTCCTCATGAGCATCTATGCCTCTTTTAATGCATCCCATTATTTTATTTGCTTTTGCAGCAGCTGCCTGACACTGGCCACTAAATGTGAGTTTGTCGTCCACCCATACACCCAGGTCTTTTTCAGTGACAGTTTTGCCCAGTGTTTTCCAATTAAGCACATAATTATACATCTTGTTTGTTCTACCCAAGTGCATGACCTTACATTTATCTCCATTAAAGCTCATTTGCCATTTATCAGCCCAAGCTTCTAGTTTACATAAATCCTCCTGTAATATAAAATTGTCCTCCTCTGTATTTATTACCCTGCAGAGTTTAGTGTCATCTGCAAATATTGAAATATTACTCTGTATGCCCCCTACAAGGTCATTAATAAATATGTTAAAGAGAAGCGGCCCCAATACTGACCCCTGTGGTACCCCACTGCTAACCGTGACCCAGTCCGAGTGAGCTCCATTAATAACCACCCTTTGTTTCCTATCCCTGAGCCAGTTCTTAACCCATTTACACATATTTTCCCCTATCCCCATTGTTCTCCATTTTATGTATCAACCTTTTGTGTACACCACGTCCACTGCGTTCCCTTGGTCCAGTCCGGAACTTACCTCTTCATAAAAGCTTATCAGATTAGGCGTAAACCCATGTTGATTTTGGGTCATGAGGTTATTCTTCTTCAGATACTCCAGTATAGCATCTCTTAGAAAACCCTCCAGGATTTTACCCACAGTAGAGGTTAAGCTCACTGGCCTATAATTCCCAAGTTCAGTTTTTGTGCCCTTTTTGAATATTGGCACCACATTTGCTATACGCCAGTCCTGTGGTGCAGACCCTGTTATTGTAGAATCTTTAAAGATTAAAAATAATGGTCTATCTATGACTGTACTTAATTCCTGCAGTACTCGAGGGTGTAACACCTTATCCCAGCACGTTCGCACATCACTAGTTGAAACCCAATTGCAAAAATTACTTTTAGCCCCAAATACATGCATGTAAGTAAAAGAAAAAATGTGCACAAGGGTGGACAACCCCTTTAAAGATGGGATTTCACTATTAATATCAGATTCTATTATTATAAAGATTATTTTTATTATTTTAGACCATCGAGGCCAAAGTTGCCATGTAGCCACAGCTTTAATTTCAATGGATGACATCCATGATGGCAATCTGCATCAGACTTGCTGTTACAAATTCTACAGCACCCCCTTGATTCCATGCAGATTTTTTTTCTGGCTACATGTGGATGAGCTTTAAAAAACCTCAACTTTAAAAAACCCAGAAAGGCTCAGCAATCTTACTTATCGGCCACATCAGTTGGTGATAGTATAAACGTCTTAAGAGCTGAACGCTCCTTTAATGCCATCTCAACTAGGTACGCCATCAATGCCTGGATGGTGAAATGGAGAAATATCCAACGAGGAACGCTGGGCTGGAATAATGTAAAGTGGGATGTCTAATCCCACTTAAAAAAATAAATTATAGGGATTGTCTGGTTTAGAAAACCCATTTCCTATATACTATTAAACAATTCTGTGTTCTTAGAGGGGGGTCCCATGTCCAGGATTCTCACCTCTTAGTCAGATAGAAGAGCGGCACAGGCTTCAAAGATGTGTCCTCACGATGAGCAATAGGTGTAAGTTGTAACAGATGACATTCGGCTGCAATGGTTGGGATCGGAGTCAGCAGCACTGATCCTATTCGATTAGCCCCCTTAAGTTATGAAGTCAGTGGCAATGACAGCATCAATTTGATAGAGGGAAGGGACTTGATCTGTCCGCCCATCGGAGCCCCTATTATGCGATGACATGGCTACGGGGACCTAATAAAAGCCCAAATGTCTGCCATGGATGTGAGTTTTCTGGTAAAATACTGACTAGTTTATTACACTGCAAGAGTAGCAATTTGACCATTGGGACCCCCAACCATTACAGCAGGATGCCAGCTGTATGTTAGAACTGATACCCACTGCCAATTGAGCTTTGAAATTTGCACCATCCCTGCACTGTACATTTACAGATGGCGGCATTACTGTACGGGACAAGGGTAAAAGGGTTTCTCTGATTTGGACAAACCCTCTTTTGAGTTCTTGCATAGGTATCTAATAACAAAGTGTCCCCATATATGGACCCACAGCAATTAATTTAAATCATTTGGAAAACAAGACAGTAAGACCCCGATTCATCATATTCAGGTTAATTTGTTTTTATAAAGTAATGTTTCCTTTTCTTCTTGTGGTCTTCGTTGTTTTTTCTTTGCACCTAGGTCATGAATTTTGCACAGTCGAAAAAAGTCCTTATTTTTGGCTTTAACCTTGCAAAAATGTCTGGCATATATAAAATCACTCCAGGGAGCAACTGAAGTACATTTTCTCAAAAATGTCGTTACTTTTTGAAAAGGTAAAAAAAAAAGCCCAAACCCAGCACGCAATAGCAAACATAAGAGAAAACAGACAAACACATAAAAAGGTTACTTTAAAATCATCGCAAATGAAAAAGATGAATATGGCGCAAATGAAAAACAGGTGAAAAATGCACAAAAGTAGACAAAAATAAAAAGCACAAAAAAATCATGAATTGGCTCCTATGTGATTAAATTCCACTCAGCACTTTGAAATGAAGGGTTACAAAGTGCCCAAATGGGTTGTCTGTGAAATGTAGGACAGGTCTTCAGAGCAAGAGATATTCTTTAAAACCTCTCTTCAGTCAGACCAAGAAATGAGATCCTGGACGAGAGACCTCTTTATAAAAACAGAATCATTTAATAGTGTATGAAAATGGGTTTTCTAACCCAGATAACCCCTTTTTTTGTTATGTGCAATGATCATCCCAATTTCATTATTCCAAGCTTTTCTCCATTTTTTTAAAAGGGAATCTGTCAGTAGGATCAACCCACCTAAGTTGTTTTTGTGGTCATGTAGGTCCCAGAAAGTTGAGTAAAATGATACCTTGATATCAGTGATCTGATGTCTTATTCCAGATAAATCCACATTTTTCTTAATATGCAAATAAGCTGGTAAGATCTATGGGCTGGACATCGATCACCCTGAGAGTCTGCCTCCAGAGATTATTATAAATGAAAGGGGGCGTTATCATTGTGAGACATGTAGGTGTAAGGTTCTATGTATATATTCCTGAAACTCAGTTTGTTCGTCAGCCATTTTACTTTCTGTCTTGCTGCAGCTATCTTGCCCTCAGTCAAAATGGAGTTTCCAGCTTGCATGTTCCCGCCCTGATTCTCTCCTTTGCTTCTTAAGCAGCCACAGCTGAGCAATCAGTGCTTCAGAATCTAGCCTGCAGTGAACCTGTGACTTGACTCCTGTAAGCCTTGGACCTTGTACTCCAGCTATTCCTACTGAGGAACTCTGAAGCACTTGTGGACTCTGAACCCTGCTCTTTGAAAGACCCACGTTTGCATGGACTTACGGTAACAGAGAAGAAGATCCTGAATCTGTATTGGAGAGTGATTGCTGAGCTTGGATTACTCTGGCCTGCTGTGTCTCCTGTTTCTGTGTCTGCAAACTGTGTGACTATTTCTGCCAACTTGTATGAAGTAATACAGGACTTTTCTATATCAAACCTGTGACTCCTGTGTTTTCATCGCACCCAAGCACAAGACGCTATATGAACTGTACTACATACATTACAAGATTCTGAAGCCAAAACGTTAGTGTCTGCTGGGTCTGGAAGGCTGTGTCTGCTGTACTGTGGATATCAGACGTCCGGTTGTACTTTCTGTGATGACAGTGGTTGTGACTTCTCACAACCATTCCAGGTGAGCAATTCCCTTAAGTTTTTTCTTTTTGCAGTGTTACCACAGGTAAACACTATTGTTTTTTTTTTTTTTTCCTTTCTTTTCTCTTTTTTGTCTGCTGTAACTCTGGATATCAGATGTCTGGTTGAAACTTTCTGTGATGATAGTGGTTGTGACTTCTCACAACCATTCCAGGTGAGCAGTTCCCTTAATTTTTTTTTTCTCTCTGCAGTGTTGCCACAGGTGAACACTATTGTTTTTTTTCTCTCCTCTTCTTCCAGTAATCCTGTCTTAAAAGATCTGGAAAATGGAGGCCCGCATAAAGGAACTTTGCGGAGTGACTGATAATATCCTTGCAGATTTGCAGAATATAAAGACCCGTTTTACAAATCTACAGGACCTCAATAATCACAATTTGCAAGTGGTTGGACAGACTACCCAGGATTTGCGAGCCAGGATTGAGGTTCTAGAGGGGCGAGTCCAGGCTCCTGCCGTAGCCCCGAGTGCTGGGATTCCCAAGTTGCCCCCTTTTCGTTTTGGCGGTGAACGTGAGAAATTCAGGGGATTTATTAATCAATGCAATCTTTTTTTTCTGCACATGCTTCACAATTTCCCACTGAACGATCTAAGGTGCTTACTATAATTATGTTGCTTACCAACAAGGCTTTAATGTGGGCAAACCCTCTGATTGAGACTGAGGATGATTGTTTGAATCACCTTGATGATTTTATTTCAGCCATGGGGCAGGTGTTTGATGACCCCAATCGAGGTGCAACAGCTGAAGCAGCCATGTTAGCTTTGCGCCAAGGTAAGCACTCGTAGCTGAATATGCCTTGGATTTCAGGAGATGGGCCCTTGATACCACCTGGGACAGTTCCGCCAAAAAATCTATTTTTCGAAAGGGGTTATCTCCACTGATTAAGGATGAACTTGCTCGTGCCGACCCTCCCACTGCGTTAGGTGACTTTATTAACTACTGCATCCGTATTGATACTCGTCTGACTGAACGCAGGCAAGAGAGATGGTTCGAAAGCAATCGTACTAACCTTTTCCTACCTTCCTCTCCAGCTAAGGAACCTTTGAGTAGGATTACACGGGAACCTGAACCTGAACCCATGCAGGTAGACTCTTTACAACGACGGGTTAGTGATGCACGCAAGGAACATCGTTTTAAGGAGAATCTATGTTTCTATTGTGGTAAGTCAGGGCACTTCATTATAAACTGCCCCAGCCGTTCTCGTAAGACTACTGCAGCACTCATTCATTGTGAGTGTTGCGAGAGGGGATCTGTCAGGTCCGAGCCTCAGGCTCCAGAGAGATCTGCAGCAACAGATCTTGATTTCTCGGACTTAAACTCCGTTACCTCTGAGGACGTTGACTGTGTAAACGCTGCCATTTTTCAAGTTTCCTCAGCGGTGTCCCAGCTGAGTTGTAAGAAAAACAATTCTCATTGCTTTCTTTCCATCAAACTCTGGGTTGACTCAGCTTGGGTGTCTAGCTCTGCTATGATCGACTCAGGGGCAAGTGGAAATTTTATGGATGTCTCCTTGCTCTGAAACAGGGAATACGTTCAGTGAAGAAGGCTACTCCAGTACAGATGGAAACTGTGGATGGCTCTCTGCTGACCTCTGGACCAGTGGATCAGGAAACAGAGCCTTTGAGGGTTCTTATGGGTAAAGATCATCAAGAGAAACTGTCCTTTATGCTTATCTCTTCTCCCCACTTTCCCATTATTCTAGGCTACCATGGCTGCAGGCTCAGAATCCTACGATTAACTGGGAGACCAAGGAATTACACTTTCCAGAGAAACAGATGAGTCCAAAAGTTTCAGCTTGCTCTGTTCCTAAAGGAATCATGTCAGTCCCTGAACTACCAGCTGTATACCAGGACTATGTGGATTTATGTGACAAGAAGAACGCTGACCAGCTTCCTCCTCACCGTCCATATGATTGTCCAATTGAATTATTGCCTGGAGCAGAGATACCTTTTGGTAAGATCTACCCCCTGGCGGGGCCCGAGCTAAAGGCTTTAAAGGATTACATAGATGAAAATCTAGCCAAGGGCTTCATACGCCCCTCTTCATCTCCTGCAGGTGCACCCATCTTCTTTGTAAAGAAGAAAGATGGATCTCTGAGACCATGCGTAGACTATAGGGAACTCAATAAGGTTACTATTAGAAACCGTTATCCATTGCCTTTAATCCCTGAGTTATTGGAGAGAGTGTGACATGCCAAATTTTTTCTAAACTAGATCTTCGTGGGGCCTATAACTTAGTCCGTATTAGACCTGGGATGAATGGAAGACTGCATTCAGGTCACGCTATGGACACTTTGAATATCTAGTTATGCCTTTTGGTCTGAGTACCGCCCCAGCCACTTTCCAACACTTGGTGAATGACATCTTCAGGGATCTCCTAGATACATTCGTGGTAATTTATTTGGATGATATTCTAATTTTTTCTAACTCCACAGAGGAACATCATAGACATGTGAGAATGGTCTTGGAACGTCTAAGACAAAATCATCTTTACATCAAACTTGAAAAGTGTGAATTCCATAGGACCGAAATTCAATTTCTGGGGTATGTACTGTCTACACAAGGAATTAGTATGGATGGAAGCAAAACCCAAGCCATCAAGGATTGGCCAAGTCCTAGAAATGTGAAGGAGGTACAGCGCTTCATCGGGTTTGCCAACTTCTATAGACGTTTCATTAGAAATTTCTCTGAGGTAGTGTCACCTATCACTCAACTTACCCGGAAAGAGTCTAGGTTTTCCTGGACTCCCCAAGCCCAGGAAGCATTTTCCCGTCTAAAAGATAAATTTACCACTGCATCTATCCTAGTACATCCCAACCCCGAGCTTGCCTTCATAATAGAGGTGGATGCTTCAGACTGTGCCGTTGGAGCTATACTCTCTCAGAGAACAGGTGAGAAGAATGTCTTGCATCCCTGTGCCTTCTTTTCCCAGCAGTTGTCTTCGGCTGAGAGGAACTACGATGTGGGCAATAGAGAGTTGTTGGCCATTATTGCCGCCTTCAAAGAATGGAGACACCTTCTTCAGGGAGCTGCACAGCAAATAGTCGTCCTGACAGACCATCGTAACCTTGAGTTTATCAGGTCGGCTAAGTGCCTGACTCCTCGCCAGGCTCGCTGGAATCTTTTCTTAAACCAATTTAATTTTATCATCTCTTATAGACCAGGATCGCGCAATGGAAAGGCTGATGCACTCTCTAGGATTTACTCAGCAGAGACACGTCCACTTACTCCTCCTAAGATATTCTTCCTGACTCTAGATTCCTAGGAGTAATTCATAATCAAGACCTACTTAAGGATATCAAGGAAGCATACCATGCGGATTCCTTTTTGGCACAACCCCCAAGGACGTAAGTCTTGTCTTTAAGAATGGTGTGTGGATTCAGGGACAACGTCTGTATATTCCTGAAACAGTCAGATTAAGAGTATTGCAACTCATTCACGATTCCAAGATAGCTGGGCATAGAGGAATTCTAAAGACACAGGAATTTCTTTCTCGTTTCTTTTGGTGGCCCACTTGCAGGAAGGATGTTTTGAATTATGTCACTTCATGTGATGTCTGTGCAAGATGCAAAACACCTCGCTCCTCACCAACTGGTCTGTTACAGCCTCTTCCCACCCCGTCCCGCCCGTGGGATCCATTTCTATGGACTTCATTGTGGAGTTACCAACCTCTCAGGGGAAGAACACCATTCTAGTGGTGGTTGACCGTCTAACAAAGGCAGCTCATTTTATCCCTTGTGTCGGCTTACCCACTGCAAAACAGACATCAGATTTGATGATTAAAGATGTGTTTCGCTTACATGGAGTACCGGATGAGGTTATTTCGGATCGAGGGGTGCAATTCACTTCTAGGTTTTGGCAAAATTTCTGTGCAGCATTGGACATTAAAGTAAACCTTTCTTCTGCTTTTCATCCCCAGACTAATGGACAGACCGAACGAACCAATCAAACCCTGGAGCAGTATCTCCGCTGCTTTATCTGCCACCTACAGGATGATTGGGTGGATCTACTTCCATTAGCTGAGTTCTCGTATAACAACTCTCAGAGTGCCTCCACTAAACAGTCACCTTTTTACTCTAATCTAGGTTATCATCCTAACATTCTACCACGATTTCCCATAGAAACGCCTTTACCAGCAGTGGCTGAAAGAATCACGTCTTTACAGAAGAATATGGATCTTCTAAAGGAAAATCTGGAATCGGCTCAAGAAAGGTACAAGAAAGCAGCAGATAAATTTCGTAAACCTGCACCAGCTTTCAAGGTAGGAGACTTGGTCTGGCTGTCAACCAGAAATCTTAAGTTAAGGATTCCATCGTCTAAGTTGGGACATAAGTACATTGGACCCTATTGTGATGATATTGCAAGCACAGGGAGAACTACCCCTCCCTCCTTTTCTCTGCAGCTCACGCTTCCCTTCCCCCCTGTCAATCTGCAGTCAAGCTCAGTGTAACTTGAGCTGCCAGTGCTGGAAGTTTTCCCGCTTCACCGCAGGGGTCCTGCATTGTCCGAACACGTGCTTCTTCCTATAGCAGCCATGTTGGAGTATTCATTCTCTTTTGGTTAATAACACGGTGGGAGCATTCGCTAGAAACACGAAAGTTACTGTGTTGAACCATGCGCCGATGGGCATCGTTCCCGTGGTACTGGTAAACCCGTAACCCCAACAGAACCCGAGAAATGGAATTCTCGGGTGCCCCATGAACTAGCCCACCCAAGTGTGGGCTCATTGGAACCGTCATTTCAAAGCAAGACCATTGATAGGTCTGCCATTATTCTACTAGGTTCACAGAACGAGTTATGAACCTTATGATATCGCAGAGCTCAAACCATAGCTTGTAGCCAGGGGAGGTGGCTAGAGGACCAGCCCTTTTTGTGAGGTCAGAAGCTGACATGCATAAGTCTTACAGTGAAGTTGCTTACCGGATTCTTTCTGCTGGGACATGCTGAGTAAGAGATCTACCAATGAACTATGACGTGTGGCTCCTTCCCCCCAGCCTGGCTTGTCTTGCCTGTAATGATCTAACAACCATGTGAGTTATCTTTCATTCTTAATCCCATTTTATTTTATAACTGCATCTGTACATAACAATATTGTCTCAGTTTGTTACATCTTTTTATATTATATAAGCACTGCCTGATTTTAAGGAATAAACCTATAAATTTATTAGTTTGTTTCTCCTGCTCTATAAACGAATTTGCACGTGCCTGAGGTAACTACGCTACTGTTTTGGGGTTGCTACGGACCCTCTTGATAAATTGTTCATCAAAAGCCGTAGCTGGTGGCAGCTAAAGGAAGGGGTGTAAAGTGTTAATCTATTGGGTGACGCTGGCAGTGACGGAGCGGGGTTTATAAGGGTACTGCCTGGCTGCAGCCCGGAGTAATTATAATTCCCTCACTGCAGCGTGCCCAATAGCCAGCACACATCCAAGTGACCCGTCTGGCGACCAATTATCCTAGGTGCAGTTCCCTGACTGACCTGAGGGTAAGGGGGGCGCCAGAGAGCTGCAAGTTCCTAAGTGGAAGTGGGATAGTTATAAATCCCTGCAGTTTACTGGGTCGGACGGCAGCAGCCGTCGTGTGTGTGCACGTTCCATCACATGTGGTGGCAGCGGTGGGATCACAAGCCGTGACCCCCGGGCTACCGTGTGGCGGACTGCGGCACCGTTCATCACATATTGGTGGCAGCAGTGGGATCACAAGCCGTGACCCCCGGGCTACCGTGTGGCGGACTGCGGCACCGTTCATCACATATTGGTGGCAAGCGGTGGGATTATAGAGCATTAGTGATCTGGTTTGAGCAATCATTCCATTCACTAAAAAACTTGCACGGTTCTTCAGCGACCCTGCAACTAAAGTTTTGGAGAACAGACTCAGTGTTTATTAGTCCTGAGACAATTGTGTGTACTTGCGGTTACCCCTCCCTTCTCTTTGTTTTTCTATCCTATCTTTTATTTGGCAAACATGGCTACCATAGGAGCAAGTTGGTACAAACTGCAGAAAAGGGACACTCTTGCTGGAATATGCATTTCCCGAGGCCTTGACCCCAGGGGCCAAACCAAAGCTCAACTGATCAAGGCCCTGATGCCCCAGGACCACGCTGAGAGCGAGGAGGGCACAGAAGCCGGCCCAAGCCAAGGTGGGGCGGCAGCAGAGGCCCAAACCCTGCAGGCTTACAACCAGGGCGGGATGGACCCTTACCTGCTGGCGGCCCTGGAGGAACTCCCCACCGACGACCGGGGGAGCGCCTGAAGCTGATTCAGCAATACCAGCGAGAGGCCCGAGCCGAGCGCCAAGCCCAGCGAGAGGCTGAGAGAGCCGAGCGCCAAGCCCAGCGAGAGGCTGAGAGAGCCGAGCGGGAGCGGGCAGCCCAAGCGCAGAGAGCCCATGAGCTGGAGATGGACCAGCGAGGGGCAATGCCCTCCACAGCTCAGAGCAGTGTGCCCAGCAGCACTCAGAGTCCCAAGCCCCGGCCGGAGCACTTTCCCGTGCTGGAAAGGGACGGAGACTTGGACACTTTTCTGCGGGCCTTTGAGAAAGTCTGCAGACAGTACCGGCTGCCTGCCGACCAATGGGCCAGGTACTTGACCCCCGGGCTGAAGGGCAAAGCTTTGGAGGCGTTCGCTTCCCTCGCGCCGGATCAAGACAGTGACTATGAGGCCATCAAGCAGGCCCTGATTGCCAAGTACCAGCTAACCCCTGAGGTATACCGAAAGAAGTTCCGGAACCTCCAACGTGGCCCACACGACAGTTACAGCGATGTGGTGCAAGGACTCCGGAACCACTTTGACCAGTGGATCTATGGACTGTCAGTTGACACCTACGAGGAGCTGAAAGACCTGATGATCAAAGACCAGTTCCTGCATCTGTGCCCAGCTGAGGTCCGACAGTTCATCCTGGACCGAGAACCAGAGGACGCGGTCACAACAGCCCGGATCGCCGACAGCTATGAGGCCAACCGGAAACCCGAGGTGCGGAAGCCCGTCGCCACCCGCTGGGGAGGGGGTAAGCCTGCAACCAACCCCAGTGCCCCTGCCAGTCGTCCCTCTGGAGGCACTATCCCCTTTGCCAGCGCCAGGCCTACATCAGACCCCCGCCAGTGTTTCTCCTGTAAAAGGACTGGTCACATCAGCGCCACCTGTCCGGAGAGGCAGAAGAACCCCCCAGCCAAGGCCTTCGGGCCCAACGCCTCTGTTCTTTTGGTGGGTGGTGTGGTGGGGAGGGTTGATGACAACGTGCAGCCCGTCCGCGTGGGGGCCCGTCTTGCTACAGGCCTCAAGGACACCGGGGCTGAGCGAACCCTCATCCGACCCGAACTGGCGGCCCCTGAAGAGTTGATTCCGGGAAAACCCTAACTGTCACAGGGATTGGGGGCGTCCACTACCCCTTGCCGATAGCCCGAGTTTTCATTGACTGGGGTACCGGGAGCGGGGTGAAGGAAGTGGGGGTGTCCGAAAACCTGCCCACTGATGTTTTATTGGGGACTGATCTGGGGAGGATGGTGGCGTACTATGTCCCTGACACCCCTTCCCAATCTGATGATAAGGTTAACGTTAACCATGATGTTGATGTTGATGATGATGGGAAACTGATTGTGTTACCTGCTAATGCTTTGCGAAGTGAGGATGCAACTGATAACCTTTCTTTCCCTAGGACTGATGTTGATAGTGATGTATCTGTGCCATCTGAATCTGTTAACCCTTTCTCTGAAGTGGTAGATGTGTCCCCAGGTACAGGAGCGTTCAGTCCCGTCGCTCTGCGGAGTGAGACGGCTGAGGAACCCCTAGCAGGAGCAAGCGACAGTGCTCAAGGAAATGGGGAGGTGCATGGGAACCGGGAGGAAGGTGACGCCATGACACTGACCAGTGCCACCGAGGAAGGTAACTGGCCCATAAGTAGCACTGCTCCTGAAGTGTTGGGGTGGATGGGGAGGTAGAGCCCATAGCAGCGCAGGCTGATGGGTCTATAGAAATCCCCGGGGAGACTGCATATGTAGCTGCTGTCACCCGCAGTCAGAGTGCCCGGATCGCAGGTAGCGCCCTGCCATCTGGACCCTCCTCCATTACAGGAGAGACTGAACCAGAGGTGGACCCAGAGCCGGTCCCAGAGGGTCCCAGTGAGGAAGGAACCCTGACGTCACTTCTGGCTGCCTCCAGCCAGGAGTTCCAGGCCGCTCTGCACTCAGATGCGAGCCTGGAGAACTTGAGACACCTCGCCGAGACGCCCACCTCCGTGACTGATAAGGAGAGGGTGTTCTGGGAACGAGGAAGGTTGTACCGGAAGACCGTACCCGGAGATTCCCAAAAGGAGTGGTTGAGGGGGAAACAGCTGGTCGTCCCGCACCAGTTCCGAGGTGAGTTGTTGAGGATTGCCCATGAGATTCCACTTGCTGGACACTTGGGGATTAGCAAAACTAAGGCACGGCTGTCTCAACACTTCTATTGGCCCAAGATGGGGACAGATGTGACTAACTACTGCCGCTCCTGTATCACCTGTCAAAGAGTGGGGAAGGCGGGGCCTGCTCTTAAGGCTCCCCTGATCTCATTGCCAGTGATAGAGGAGCCTTTCCAGAGGATCGCGGTGGACATTGTGGGCCCGCTGGCCGTCCCCAGCAGCTCTGGAAAGCAATACATCCTGACTGTGGTAGACTACGCTACCCGGTACCCGGAGGCGGTAGCTCTGTCCTCAACTAGGGCAGATAAGGTGGCAGATGCACTGGTGACCATCTTTTCACGGGTAGGATTTCCCAGGGAGATGCTTACCGATCAAGGGACCCAATTTATGTCTCGCCTAATGAAGGCTCTCTGCAGCAAAATGCAGGTGACGCGTATGGTATCGAGTGCGTATCACCCACAGACCAATGGTTTGTGTGAGCGCTTTAACGGTACCCTCAAACAGATGCTCCGCATGCTGGTTGAGACCCAGGGACGCGATTGGGAGCGGTACCTCCCACACCTGCTATTTGCCTACAGAGAAGTCCCGCAGGCCTCGACGGGGTTCTCCCCCTTCGAGCTCCTGTATGGTAGGCGAGTCCGGGGACCCCTTGGGTTGATAAGAGAATCCTGGGAAGATGAGCCAAACCCCACGGAAGTGTCCATCGTGGATTATGTCATGCGCTTCCGCGACAAGATGCAGACCTTGACGCAGTTGGTGCATGACAACATGACGCAGGCTCAGGCTGACCAGAAGCACTGGTACGACCAGAACGCCCGGGAGCGGACCTACCAGGTGGGTCAAAAGGTGTGGGTGCTGGTCCCCGTACCAAAGGATAAGCTTCAAGCAGCCTGGGAAGGCCCGTACGTCGTGCACCAACAGCTCAACCCAGCCACCTACGTGGTCACGCTTGACCACACTCGGGGTAGGCGCAAGGCCTTTCACGTCAACATGATGAAGGCCCATCACGAACGTGAAGCCTGCGTCCTACCGGTCTGCAATCTGCCCGAGGACGGGGAAGAGGATCCCCTCCTAGACATGCTGGCCCAAGCTAAGGGCAATGGGTCCATTGAGGACATGGAGGTAAATGCCTCGCTAACCGCCTCCCAGCGGTTGCAGTTGCTGACCACTCTGGAATCCTTTCGGGCCGTGTTCACTAACCGACCCGGAAGGACCAAGTTGGCAGTCCACGAGGTGGACACCGGGAATCACGCCCCGTTACGGCGGACACCTTATCGGATCTCTGAGGAAGTGCAGCAGATTATGCGCCAGGAGATCCATGAGATGTTGCAGCTGGGGGTGATCCGGCAGTCCAAAAGCGCGTGGGCCGCACCTGTAGTTCTCGTGCCAAAAAAGGATCGGACCACCCGGTTCTGCGTGGACTACAGGGGGCTCAACGCCATCACTACCTCTGATGCGCACCCAATGCCACGCATCGAGGATCTGCTGGAGCGGTTGGCGAATGCCAAGTACATATCCATCATGGATCTGAGCCGGGGATACTGGCAGATTCCCCTGAGCCCTGCGGCGCAGGAGAAATCTGCCTTTATCACCCCTTTTGGACTGTACGAGTCCACAGTCATGCCTTTCGGCATGAAGAATGCCCCTGCCACTTTTCAGCGGATGGTCAACCACCTGCTTCAGGGACTGGAGGAGTACGCTGTGGCGTACCTGGATGACATTGCCGTCTTCAGTTCCACCTGGGAGGAACACCTTCAGCATCTCCAGGAGGTGCTCAAGCGTATTCACCAGGCAGGTCTGACCATCAAGCCGGGAAAATGCCAGATGGGCATGAGGGAGGTCCACTACCTGGGGCACCGGGTAGGCGGGGGTTCCATGAGTCCAGAGCCCGAGAAAGTGGACGCGATCGTGTCCTGGCCCACCCCCAGGACCAAAAAGCAGGTGAAGTCCTTCCTGGGCACTGCAGGGTACTATAGGCGTTTCGTACCGAACTATAGCGCCATTGCAAAACCCTTGACGGACCTCACCAAGGGCGGTCTACCCCAAACAGTCAACTGGACAGATGGCTGTGAGGCGGCATTCCGATCTTTGAAAACAGCCCTGTGCAGCTCTCCAGTGTTGAGAGCCGTCGACAGCAGTCGGCCCTTCCTGGTACAGACTGATGCCAGTGAATTTGGCCTCGGTGCTGTACTCAGCCAGGTTGATTCGGGGGACCAGGAGCACCCCGTGTTGTACCTGAGCCGGAAACTTCTGCCAAGGGAAGTGGCATACTCCACCATCGAGAAGGAGTGCCTGGCCATGGTCTGGGCACTGCAACGTTTGCAGCCCTACCTGTACGGGCGCACCTTCAAGGTGGTCACCGACCACAACCCTCTGAGCTGGCTGCACACAGTGTCCGGAACCAATGGTAGGTTGCTACGCTGGAGCCTTGCCCTGCAGCAGTATGATTTTGCCGTACAACACAAGAAAGGCAGTGATCATGGGAATGCTGATGGGTTATCACGACGTGGCGAACCCGCTGAGGTGCGCATGTCGGATTACCGAGAGGTCATGCCTCCGTAGCGCCCTCTACAGGGGGGAGGTGTGATGATATTGCAAGCACAGGGAGAACTACCCCTCCCTCCTTTTCTCTGCAGCTCACGCTTCCCTTCCCCCCTGTCAATCTGCAGTCAAGCTCAGTGTAACTTGAGCTGCCAGTGCTGGAAGTTTTCCCGCTTCACCGCAGGGGTCCTGCATTGTCCGAACACGTGCTTCTTCCTATAGCAGCCATGTTGGAGTATTCATTCTCTTTTGGTTAATAACACGGTGGGAGCATTCGCTAGAAACACGAAAGTTACTGTGTTGAACCATGCGCCGATGGGCATCGTTCCCGTGGTACTGGTAAACCCGTAACCCCAACAGAACCCGAGAAATGGAATTCTCGGGTGCCCCATGAACTAGCCCACCCAAGTGTGGGCTCATTGGAACCGTCATTTCAAAGCAAGACCATTGATAGGTCTGCCATTATTCTACTAGGTTCACAGAACGAGTTATGAACCTTATGATATCGCAGAGCTCAAACCATAGCTTGTAGCCAGGGGAGGTGGCTAGAGGACCAGCCCTTTTTGTGAGGTCAGAAGCTGACATGCATAAGTCTTACAGTGAAGTTGCTTACCGGATTCTTTCTGCTGGGACATGCTGAGTAAGAGATCTACCAATGAACTATGACGTGTGGCTCCTTCCCCCCAGCCTGGCTTGTCTTGCCTGTAATGATCTAACAACCATGTGAGTTATCTTTCATTCTTAATCCCATTTTATTTTATAACTGCATCTGTACATAACAATATTGTCTCAGTTTGTTACATCTTTTTATATTATATAAGCACTGCCTGATTTTAAGGAATAAACCTATAAATTTATTAGTTTGTTTCTCCTGCTCTATAAACGAATTTGCACGTGCCTGAGGTAACTACGCTACTGTTTTGGGGTTGCTACGGACCCTCTTGATAAATTGTTCATCAAAAGCCGTAGCTGGTGGCAGCTAAAGGAAGGGGTGTAAAGTGTTAATCTATTGGGTGACGCTGGCAGTGACGGAGCGGGGTTTATAAGGGTACTGCCTGGCTGCAGCCCGGAGTAATTATAATTCCCTCACTGCAGCGTGCCCAATAGCCAGCACACATCCAAGTGACCCGTCTGGCGACCAATTATCCTAGGTGCAGTTCCCTGACTGACCTGAGGGTAAGGGGGGCGCCAGAGAGCTGCAAGTTCCTAAGTGGAAGTGGGATAGTTATAAATCCCTGCAGTTTACTGGGTCGGACGGCAGCAGCCGTCGTGTGTGTGCACGTTCCATCACATGTGGTGGCAGCGGTGGGATCACAAGCCGTGACCCCCGGGCTACCGTGTGGCGGACTGCGGCACCGTTCATCACATATTGGTGGCAGCAGTGGGATCACAAGCCGTGACCCCCGGGCTACCGTGTGGCGGACTGCGGCACCGTTCATCACACCTATAAAATCAGTAAAATTATAAGTGCCGTTGCTTGTCGTCTTCAACTGCCCAGAACTATGAGAATCCACCCTGTCTTTCATGTATCCCTACTAAAGGCTGCGACACCCAATACGTTTCCTGGACGTTCCTCTCCTTGCCCTGACCCAGTGCTAGTCGATGGTCAGGAAGAATTTGTGGTGGAAAGGATTTTAGATTCCAGGTTGTATAGAAATCAGTTACAATATCTGATTAAATGGCAGGGCTACCCAGTGGAGGACAACTCATGGGAACCGGTCAATAACGTTAATGCTCCTCGCTTGCTCCGTCAGTTTCATCAGAGGTACCCACACAAGCCTGGTCTGAGGTCATCCGGAGGTTGTCCTTAAGGGGGGAGTAATGTAAGGTTCTATGTATATATTCCTGAAACTCAGTTTGTTCGTCAGCCATTTTACTTTCTGTCTTGCTGCAGCTATCTTGCCCTCAGTCAAAATGGAGTTTCCAGCTTGCATGTTCCCGCCCTGATTCTCTCCTTTGCTTCTTAAGCAGCCACAGCTGAGCAATCAGTGCTTCAGAATCTAGCCTGCAGTGAACCTGTGACTTGACTCCTGTAAGCCTTGGACCTTGTACTCCAGCTATTCCTACTGAGGAACTCTGAAGCACTTGTGGACTCTGAACCCTGCTCTTTGAAAGACCCACGTTTGCATGGACTTACGGTAACAGAGAAGAAGATCCTGAATCTGTATTGGAGAGTGATTGCTGAGCTTGGATTACTCTGGCCTGCTGTGTCTCCTGTTTCTGTGTCTGCAAACTGTGTGACTATTTCTGCCAACTTGTATGAAGTAATACAGGACTTTTCTATATCAAACCTGTGACTCCTGTGTTTTCATCGCACCCAAGCACAAGACGCTATATGAACTGTACTACATACATTACAGTAGGTCAGGAGATCAGACTGTTAGTCACTATATATCTCACACTGGTTAAGCCCCCTTTCATGTAAAATAATCCTTTAATGCATTTAGATCTATTCCCCACCCATAGATCTTAACAGCTAATTTACATATTGAGAAACACATGCTTTTCTCTGGAATAAAGCCCCCGTCTCACACAGCGATCTCGCTAGCGAGATCGCTGCTGAGTCACTAGTTTTGTGACGTAGCAGCGATCTCCCCAGCGATATCGCTGTGTGTGACATTCAGCGACGATCAGCCCCCCTGCTGGGTATCGCTGATCGTTGCTGAATGTCCTGGACATTTTTTTGATCGCTGGTCTCCCGCTGGCAGGCACGCATCGCTGCGTGTGACAGGCGGGAGACCAGCGATCCGCTGGTAACCAAGGTACTCAGCGGGTTTCCAGGCGCGGGGCTGTGCCTGGAAACCCGCTGTGTACCTTGGATACCAGCGCCCTGATGCAGGGAGCTGGTAACCAAGGTACACAGCGGGTTTCTAGGCACCGCGCAGCGCTTGGAACCCGACGTGTACCTTGGTTACCAGCTCCCTGCATCAGGGCGCAGGTATCCAACGTACACTGTGGGTAACTAAGCGATGTTACCCGCAGTGTCGCTGTGCTGATCGCTGCCTGAGCTGCCTGTTTGGCAGCTCAGCAGTGATCATGTAGTGATACACCAGCGATCCTGATCGTTGTCGGGTTTGCTGGTGTATCGCTATGTGAGACCCGGGCTTAAGACATCAAATCGCAGATATCAAGGTATTATTTTATTCAGCTTCCCAGGGCCGCCATCAGGGCATGACAACCCTTACAAGTGTATGGGGCCCGGTGATTAGGGGGGCCCGCCGCCCGAGCACGCTGGCAGGCCGGTTCGCGGTCGGGCCTGGGGGCCCCCAACATTTTGAGGCTCCCCCTGCTTTGTATTAAATCATAACCCGGCATCTGCCAGGGCGCCGACTCCCCCCACCCCGCTGCTTTGAACTATACCGGTGTCTGCCGGTACAGTTCAAAGCAATGATGGAGGAGAGAGCGTCAGCTGACGCTCCCTCTCCCATCATTCCCCGCTCTGTCTCTGACACAGCGGGTGCGCAATGACGTCATCCCGCACTCACTGTGCCAGGCAGTGCAGGAGACAGGAGCAGCGCGGGCACAAGGAGAGGTGAGGAGTGTTTTTTTTTTTTAAATCTGTCAGTGCGTACTGAACTGTGGCTGTGGGGCCATTCTTAGGGGGGTGGGAGGAAAGATGATAGCTGTACACTATGTGGGCCCTGCTGTATACTATGTGGGCCCTGCTGTATACTATGTGGGCCCTGCTATATACTATGTGGGCCCTGCTGTATACTATGTGGGCCCTGCTATATACTATGTGGGCACTGATATATACTATGTGGGCCGCGCTATACACTATGTGGGCTCTGCTGTATACTATGTGGGCCCTGCTATATACTATGTGGGCCGTGCTATATACTATGTGGGCCCTGCTATATACTATGTTGGCCCTGCTATATACTATGTGGGCCCTGCTATAGACTATGTGGGCCCTTCTGTATACTATGTGGGCCCTGCTGTATACTATGTGAGCCCTGCTATATACTATGTGGGCCTTGATATACTATGTGGGCCGTGCTATACACTATGTGGGCCGTGCTATACACTATGTGGGCCCTGCTATATACTATGTGGGCCCTGCTATATACTATGTGGACCCTGCTATATACTATGTGGGCCCTGATATATACTATGTGGGCCCTGCTATATACTATGTGGGCCCTGCTATATACTATGTGGGCCCTGCTATATACTATGTGAGTCCTGCTGTATACTATGCAGGCCCTGCTATATACTATGTGGGCCTTGATATACTATGTGGGCCGCGCTATACACTATGTGGGCCCTGCTATATACTATGTGGGCCCTGATATATACTATGTGGGCCCTGCTATATACTATGTGGGCCCTGCTTTATACTATGTGGGCCCTGCTATATACTATGTGGGCCCTGCTATATACTATGTGAGTCCTGCTGTATACTATGTAGGTCCTGCTATATACTATGTGGGCCTTGCTATATACTATGTGGGTCCGCTATATACTATGTGGGCCCGCTATATACTATGTGGGCCATGCTATATACTATGTGGGCCTGCTATATACTATGGGGCCCACTTGGAAAAAAATATACTATGTGGGCCCTGCTGTATACTATGTGGGCACTGATATATACTATGTGGGCCGCGCTATACACTATGTGGGCCCTGCTATATACTATGTGGGCCCTGCTATATACTATGTGGGCTGCGCTATATACTATGTGGGCCCTGCTATATACTATGTGGGCCCTGCTATATACTATGTGGGCCCTGATATATACTATGTGGGCCCTGCTATATACTATGTGGGCCCTGCTGTATACTATGTGGGCCCTGCTATATACTATGTGGGTCCTGCTATATACTGTGTGAGTCCTGCTGTATACTATGTGGGCCCTGCTATATACTATGTGGGCCCTGCTATATACTATGCGGGCCCTGCTATATACTATGTGGGCCCTGCTGTATACTATGTGGGCCCTGCTATATACTATGTGGGCCCTGCTATATTCTATGTGGGCCTGCTATATACTATGTGAGTCCTGCTGTATACTATGTGGGCCCTGCTATATACTATGTGCGCCCTGCTTTATACTATGTGAGTCTTGCTGTATACTATGTGGGCCCTGCTGTATACTATGTGGGCCCTGCTATGTACTATGTGGGCCCTGCTATATACTATGTGGGCTCTGCTGTATACTATGTGGGTCCTGCTGTATACTTTGTGGGCCGCGCTATATACTATGTGGACCCTGCTATATACTATGTGGGCCCTGCTATATACTATGTGGGGCGTGCTATATACTATGTGGGCCCTGCTATATACTATGTGGGCCCTGATATATACTATGTGGGCCCTGCTATATACTTTGTGGGCCCTGCTATATACTATGTGGGCAAACGCTATATACTATGTGGGCCGCGCTATATACTATGTGGGCCGCGCTATACACTATGCGGGCCGTGCTATACACTATGTGGGCTGTGTTATATACTATTGGGGGATATATTATATTTATAGGGTGGCTGTGTTATATACTTTGTGGCTGTGTTATATACTATGGGGGCTACGTTATATTCCTTTGGGGAGGCAGGCTGTATGATATTCTATTTGGGGATACATTATATTCTATGGGGGGCTGTATTATATTTATTATATTCTATGAGGGGTGATTGCATCATACTCTATGAGGGGGGCTACATTATACTGTATGAGGTGGCTACATTGTATTCTATGGGGGCTGCATTATATTCTATGGGGGGCTAGATTATATTGTATGGGGGCTTCATTATACTTTATGAGGGGGCTACATTATATTCTATGGGGGCTGCATTAAACTATATCAGGAGACCTACATTGTATTCTATGGAGGGGCTACATTATACTATATAAGGGGGCTCAATTATATTCTATGGGGGTTTACATTATACTCTGTCGGGTGGTTGCATTATACTCTGTGGGGTGGCTGCATTATACTCTGTGGGTGGCTGCATTATGCTCTATAGAGTGACTGCATTATACTATATGTGGGCTGCATTATTCTGTATCGAGGACTATGGGGAATACATTATGCCATATGGGGTGCATTATACTATGGGAAGTGAATTGTACTACATGAATGACTATGGCGGTGCATTATACTATATGGAGCACTATGAGGAGTGTATTATACTATATGGAGGATTGAGTGTATTTTAATATATGGAGGGCTTTTAGGAGTGTATCATACTATATGGAGGACTATGGATACATTATATTATATGGAGGACTATGGGGTGTGCACTTTACAATATGGAGGACTGTGGTGCACATTATAATATATGGAGGACCATGGGGTGTATTATACTAAACAAGCAAAATGCTGCATATTCATCGAGTGATTGGTGTTAATGTGTCACTGGTGAGGGCATGGTGCAGGAGTGAAGTTTTTCCATGAAAGGGCGGAGGGATTTTGGAAAGTTTGCGTGGTGGAGGTGGAGCTAGGGTGGGTGCGGAACTGGGGGTGGAGCCTGGGCGGAGTCTCAAGGGGGGCCCCATAAATTTTGCCAGTATGGGGCCCCAAAGTTCCTAGTGGCAGCCCTGCAGCTTCCTATGACCTACATGCCCATATAGACAGCTTAGGAGGGTTGATCCTACTGTCAGATTCCCTGATGCGATTCTTCAGGTCCAAGGATCAGGAAGGGAAGTAAATGATATTTAGTTAGCCAAGTGCTATTGATACGCTAGGTAAAAATAGCTGTGCAAGCTGTCAGTAATCAATTAGCTATTTTTTTATCAGTCTTATGAAATTAAATACAACAGTAGCAGATGCCTGATTGTCCATTACGAAGTATTGCACAAGTGCATCTTTAGATAAGTTAGAAGTTAGGCTTTTTGCGCTTTGTGCCAGGAACCCGAGAGATGTAATACAATACATAATACAATAAATATATATTTTTTTTTTGCAGATGAACCACCACTTCTCCATAACGTAATAGCATTTCTTGCATCGAATAACCATGCTCGCTCGAAAGGGGCTGATCCATGATGAATTCTTGTTGACCCGAATTGCAGAAGATAAGGATAACCATCCACAATTTAAGACCAAGACTAGGAAAGCACGCTTTGTGTCCAAGAACGGTGCTTGCAACGTGGCCCATAAGAATATTCGAGAGCAGGGACGTTTCCTCCAGGATGTGTTCACCACCATGGTGGACCTGAAGTGGCAGCATAGCTTATTTATCTTCACGATGACATTCATCTGCAGCTGGATGCTGTTCGCCATGGCCTGGTGGCTTATCGCCTTCGCCCACGGAGATCTAGACCCCAAACGCAGCTCCTCTATACCATGCGTCACTAACATCCAGTCTTTCACCTCTGCATTTCTCTTCTCCATCGAGGTCCAGGTGACCATTGGATTTGGAGGTCGTATGGTCACTGAACAATGCCCACTGGCCATAACAGTCCTCATCATCCAGAACATATCTGGCTTAATCATCAACGCTGTCATGTTGGGGTGCATCTTCATGAAGACGGCACAGGCAAACCGCAGAGCGGAAACCTTAATCTTCAGTAAGCATGCCGTCATAGCCTGCCGGGATGGGAAATATCGCTTTATGTTCCGAGTTGGTGACCTACGCAAGAGTATGATTATCAGCGCTTCAATCAAAATCCAAGTAGTCAAGAAGACCACAACCAACGAGGGAGAGATGATTCCAATATCTCAGGTGGATATCCAGGTGGAGAACCCGGTTGGGACAAATTCCATATTTTTAGTCTCGCCTCTTATTATAAGCCATACGATTGATGAGAATAGCCCTCTTTTCCATTTTTCGGCCTACGACCTCGGCGACCAAGATCTGGAGGTGGTAGCAATCCTTGAAGGAGTAGTAGAGACCACCGGGATAACTACTCAGGCGAGGACATCCTACTTGCCAGACGAAATCCTCTGGGGCCGTCGTTTTGTTCCGATTGTGACAGAAGAAGAAGGTCGCTATTCTGTGGACTACTCCAAATTTGGAAAAACAGTGAAAATACACGGACCCCTGTGCAGCGCTAAGGACTTGATGGAAGGAAGGTATAATCTAATTTCCAGGAGTCAACCTACTAGATCAGCAAAGAAAAGGAAAGGTGACAGCCAGCAAACTTCACTACTGGAAAAGAAAATGGCCACATATGCACATCCTATTGATTCTTCATCTGACTCCTAATGTTTGCTTTTTTTTTACAGCTAAGCAAATTACGTTTACTTTCCTCTCTTTTATACCATCATGCAAAGTGATAACACAAAAGGAAATATTTTTGTAATTAAGGTGCTTTTATTCAGCAGGGGCAGCCAATTTGCAGAATCAATTAATGGCACTGGGAAAGCATCAAATTTGGTTCCAATTTTCAAGTGTCAACTTTTTCTACTTTGAATGGATATTTATAAAAAAAAAATCTATTGATGTAAATTAATGTGAAAACTGTTCTTTAATATTTCCTTTGCTAATTTATAATTGTTTTAAAGTCACCCGTTATTTGCCAGAAATACTGTAGGAATTTTTTTTCTACCTGTTGCCGCAGTTCTCCTGAATCTGGCGTTGTTTTTCTTTTCTTCCTGCGCCTCTCCGTTCCTGAGCTATAACCTTCTCTAATCAGGCCCTTTTTTTAGCCAAATGGGCATGGTCCACAAGGAGACAATCGCAGAAAAGAGTTCAAAATTACGCCCACTCGGATAAAAAAAGACTAGATTTGCACAAAGGAAAGAAGGGGCCATATCTCAAGAACGGAAAGGCACAGAAACAAAAGAAGAACAACGCCGGATTTAGGAGAACAGCGGTAATTACATCAGTTAAAAAAAAAACTAAATTGAACAGGTCCTCTTTAAATTTAACATACCAGGCCCAAAGCCTGAGGCTACACTACTGAGAGAATCTGATGACAGCATTGTGTGGTTTGTTTCAAATGACTAAATACACACCTGCCCACATATACACGTGTATGTTCCACTGCTCAAGTGTCATGACTTGAACGAGAATCCTGAATATGGGGTCTCTCCACTCTTTGTGTCAGTATAATATTAAGAATGGCCCATCATGTAATGCTATTTTCAGAATCCACAACCCCCCAATCAGAACACAATTCCTGAAAGTAATATAGTGCAGCTTCAGGCTTTGTACCTGCACCATCAAAAGGTAATCATGTTAACGCACACTAGCAGTTTCTTCTAGCAGGTCTCTTTAAAGAGGATCTGTCACTGGGTCATAAGTGTCCAGTTTTTGCTATTTATTTATTTTAGCTGCTCCCCTGACTATTCTGTTTTTTGTTTTTAGATGATGTTGTCTGTTCCAAGAAAGACTGGATGAGTCCATGGAAGAGCTGCTTACACTTTGTACCTTTAAGGCAGACCTGTCATCAGGTCAAAAGTGTCCAGTTTTTTTGCTTTTATCTTATTCTGGCTGCTCCCCTGACTATTCTGTTTTTGTTTGCTTTAAATCCGCCATGCGGTTCCAGAGATATAGGTCTTTTTATTTACTGCTTCTTTTTATATTCTTTACCAAAGGGGCAGTACTTACAGAGTAATTATGCAGAGGAGCCTAAAGACACGCCCCCAAGGAACCCTGTGAGACCATAGAAATTAGCTCTAAATAATAAAGCCTATATCTCTGGAGCTTTATGGAGGATTATAATAAAACGAAAAACAGAATACTAAGGGGACCAGCAAGAATAAGATAAAAGCAAAAAACTGGACACTTTTGACCTGATGACAGGTCTGCCTTAAAAGTACAAAGTGTAAGCAGCTCTTCCACGGACTCATCCAGTCCAAACACAATCCCGTCATTCTTGGAACAGACAACATCATCTATTGATCATACCGATTCACATGTTTTCTCATGACATAATCAAGGCCACAAAATGGCTACTTCCTCTGATCTTAGTTGCAGGTTGTGTAGTCAGACTGTAAATAATTGACAAGCTTTGCTTCTTTTTCACATTTGCAGAAATATCTGTCCGCTATGGCTGCTCAGTAATGTCATCACCACATTTCACATAAAATCATTACAGAAGAGGGAAGGATAGAAATCCTGATGATGCTTTCAGCAGCTGCTGGTCCGCAATCATGCCTGAATTTTGAACAATGCAAAACTTTGGGCAAAACGGTTGCAGGGTCTGAAGGGGCAGAATAAGCTCACTGTGTGACATGCACCGACCCCCTTAGACCCTGCACTGGCCCTTGATTTGTTTTTTAACAGTTTTTTCCCCCTATGTTCAGTCTCGGTTGCCTTTATCTATGTTGCATCCCTAATTGAGCCTTATGTAAAAATTTTCTGGCCCTAAATGAATATAAAAAATGATTTAAATGCATCATTAATAGCAATAAAGATGAAGAGTAATTTTATTAACAAATGCTCTCATTACACATATGACCCATCTTGCAAAACGTGCAAATTTGGTTTTATAGGAAGCATCTCATCCAGTATATACTCCACCAAGAGGTGCAGTTGTGCCTATGTTATTAACTGGTTAAAGAGTAACTAAACATCGTTATTGATTTTTTTCATATTTTGTAGGCACTTGAAATGCCTGTAGATTAGTGGTGGTCTGGTTCCTGAGACCCCAATTGATCACATGCTAGACCTCCTGAGAAGTGTGCAGCTCAGCAAGTTGGAGCGTACAGCCTCTGTCTCATTGTGCACAGATTCAGTAGAAAGCATAGGATATGCTACGCTTCTCTCTGCTGAGGTGCACACTTCCTGGGGGTCTTGTGTGCAGTCAGTTACTGAACCGCCTAAATATGAAAAAATCAGTAACAAAGTGAAGTTACTCTATTAAGGAAATCTCCTCTTTTCAAAGAACAATTTACAACTATTCATAGCAAATATCAAATTTACTGTAGAGTAACGATAACTACTGATCTTTGGGTAACTAGTATTGTAAAGTTAAGGGGGTCGGCCAAAAAATAAAATATATATATCACCTGTCCACAGTATAAGTATATATGAACACATAATGCTCAGAAGAACATAAGTGTAAATGGAGGAGTAGCAGCTAGCAGGAGCGTGTGCGACCACTGCCTCTTCTCCGTCTGGTCGTCGCATATGCTCACTACTGCTCCATTCACAATGAATTTGCTCCCCTACCCTAGCCTCGTTGCAATACTGTTGCTTGTCCCCACCAAGCGGGCTACAAAACCACGTTAGGACAGATAAGAAATGTATTAT
This sequence comes from Oophaga sylvatica, assembly GCA_033576555.1. Taxonomy (NCBI): domain Eukaryota; kingdom Metazoa; phylum Chordata; class Amphibia; order Anura; family Dendrobatidae; genus Oophaga; species Oophaga sylvatica. The sequence goes on along the minus strand of JARQOD010000003.1, from coordinate 441,985,456 downwards.
GTGGATTAATGATCCTTTTCTACAGTGCAGTGTGTGTTACAGAAATCTGGTAATTGGTAGTGGTTGACCTGGCAAATGCCAACATCTGTGCCAAAAATCTGCAGGGGCAGAGGTACCGGAAGTGGATAGAACACTTTGAAATGATAAATGTTTTTTTTTTAACAATAAACATTGATACATATCAGTATAGCAGTTCCACTTCTGATCGGTGGGAGTCTGACCAATTGACGTTAGAGGTGAGCAAAAATGATTTGGAGAACCACGCCGATGTGGCCGCCGGACCAGACCTCCTCCTATCTGACTGCATGGACATACAAAACGCCGCTCTGGACCTACTAAACAGAAGAGGAGCTAGGGATACCGACAGGTATAAGGAGGTCCGCAGGTCTCTGGTCCATCGGCCAACGTGGTCAATAGACAAGGGTTTTGCGAATCTTTTTGCTCAACTTTAATTTCATTAAATCAATTTACTCTTCTCTCCAACATCCTAGGAATTCGCTTTTACTTGTCTCGCACAAATGAGACAGAAATTGCAAACGTCAGTGTAAAAAAAATGAAAAAAAATTTCCTCTTTTTGCTTTATTTTTATATTTCTTCCTTAATTTCCCTTGACAGACTGAGCTTTTTATTGCAGGTTGTAAGGTCCAAAGTCCTGCCATATCAGTAACTACCTCATGTGCCCTGCCAGCTTGTTTGCCTTCTTTTTATCTGCTTCGGTCATGCATTGGGTAATATTTTTATATGTATGTTAAAAAAAAAAAAAATGCATGGTGATCATTGAATGTGGATATGTTTCCTGCAACCAAATAAAATGACCCATGTTTACATCAATGTTTTGTACAGTCTGAGTACAGTCTCCTATTTCCGGAATATTACAAATAAAAGGGTGTAGCTTGGTTATGCATGGCCGGGTCTAAATCCAGGTAAGTAGGAACAGGCTGGTTGTGAGGTAGCCAGAGGAAAAGGGAATCTAGTAGTGGCTTACTCCCCAATCAGAACATGTGCATGCTCTGCTGAGTGGAGTGTGAATGTGAATGGTCAGCCTCAGGTTAATCTATAAAGTAGTCCACAAATTAAAGGGTATGTGCCAAGTTTTGACATAATACCCTATATACAGTATAGGATAGCGGAAAACTTTTTGATTGCTCTGGTTCCGACTGCTGGGACCCCCACGTTCCCAAGAATGGGAATTCATAAAGCCATATTTAAGTGGAGAGGAGGTAAAGCATGGGCTCTGGAGGAAAAGACTTGTTAGGCAGTTGGTAGAAGGAGACTAGCTTCTGTGTAGGAAGAAGGACCCGGCCGTGGGTACCTGCTCTGTTCCAGGTCCGGAATTGTCAGGGCTGTCTCCTCTGTTACCCGGAGGAAAGCTTAGGGGGCCGGACAAACCCTTGTACCAGGAAGAAGGGGGCGTGGCTAAGCTGCAGCTGCCACAGCGTGCGCAGAAGCAGTCAGACTTGGCAGGAACAGGCAGTGCGCAGACGGGAGAAGTGAGCGCTCCGTCCCTCGGGTACCGTAGCGGTTGGGGGTGCCCCAAGAGCTAGCATATCACTGGGGGCAATGTTGAGTAACCTCACAAAATTTACAGGGAGCAATACTCTGTCGTGGGACTGGACTGAGCGGGTCAAGGGCATGTTGAGGATGCACACCATGACCCCATGATGGCTCTGGAAGGAGAGGCGAGGAGCTCCGTCATGTTACGGCCTCCTCATGAGTGGGATATCTTCAACAAGGTGTTAAGGATCTTAGAGGAGATGCACGGAGACCCCACAGACGTCAGAGAATTGCACATGTGCCTGTTTAGCCATGTCCAAAGGGAGGGGGAGTCTGTGACCCAATACATGAATGCACTTCAGAATATCCACTCTGCGATTGCTAAACGAGATGACGTAGGTGTAGGACCCTCTGATGTAGTCCTGCGAGACCAGCTAGTGGCAGGTTTTAGAGATGCGCTACTTAAATACGCCCTGCGAGAGCGCTTGAGAGTGAATCCGCGTATGTCCTTTCTGGAAGTGGGGGCCGAAGCACGCGCACGTGAGCAAGAGCAGGGGGTGACAGTCCTGGTGGGGAAGGTCTGGACTGGGGAGGTATCCATTTCACTGGCCACTGAACCAAGTTGGGTGAGAGAACTTCGGAAAGAGATCTAGGACATGCGAGAAATGATCTGATTTGAAGAGGAAACCTTTAGTACCCCAGAAACACTCCGGAGGCAGAATTGACCCTGAGCCTCGCCGAGAAAGGAGAATGCCTCACACAGAAGAGCAGCCGACCTGTCACAATTGTGGGGAAATTGGACATTTTGCTCGGGGCTGTGCACGACGTGGAAGGTCTCTCCAACGCCGTCCGTTAAACTAGAGGGCTCCGTGGCTGGGGGACGCCGCCTGGAGCCTGAGCTGTCAAAATGGAGAACAAGAAGTCCCACAAGTTTAGTTTCCCTGAGTCCTCTGGTTTGGGCCGAAATCAATGGTCCGCTGTCTAGTTGATACCGGTTCTCAAGTAACCACTATTTCTGAGACCTACATCAGATGTCATTTCCCCCAGACGATGCGACCTGAATGGGGCCCAGTGATCAAGTTGACAGCTGCTAATCAGTTGCCCATCCCAGTCACAGGGGTGGTTTGGATGCAAATCACGGTGTGTGGCAAAAGTGTGGTCCTGAAAGGAGTCGTGTTGACCGCTGGAGATGCTGGCAAAGGCCCCACTGTGACTTTGAGGATGAAGGTTTTGAAAGAACTCGGGAATATCCTGGTTCATGAGTAGTGTTGAGCGATACTTTCCGATGTCATGAAAGTATCGGATCGGATTGGATCGGACCGATACCCAAAAAGTATCGTGTATCGCCGATTCTGATACCGGAAACCAATGCAAGTCAATGGGACAGAAATATCGGAATTAAAATAAACCCTTTCTTTCCTTGTAAACACTGGATATACACACATAGACTATATATATATAATATATATATATATATATATAATATATACAGTACAGACCAAAAGTTTGGACACATCTCATTCAAAGATTCTTCTGTATTTTCATGGCCATGAAAATAGTAGAATCGCACTGATGGCATCAAAACTATGAATTAACACATGTGGAATTATACATTACACTTTACAAAAAAGTGTGAAACAACTGAAAATATGTATTATATTCTAGGTTCTTCAAAGTAGCCACCTTTTGCTTTGATTACTGCTTTGCATGCAGAAAAGGTGAATGGATGGATTCTACATGCCTGGTTCCCACCGTGAAGCATGGAGGAGGTGGTGTGATGATGTGGGGGTGCTTTGCTGGTGACACTGTTGGGGATTTATTCAAAATTGAAGGCATAGTGAACCAGCATGGCTACCACAGCATCTTGCAGCAGCATGCTATTCCATCCGGTTTGCGTTTAGTTGGACCATCATTTATTTTTCAACAGGACAATGACCCCAAACACACCTCCAGACTGTGTAAGGGCTATTTTACCAAGAAGGAGAGTGTTGGGGTGCTACGCCAGATGAACTGGCCTCCACAGTCACCAGACCTGAACCCAATCGAGATGGTTTGGGGTGAGCTGGACCGCTCACCGCTTCAATTTTGAATAAATCCCAACAGTGTCACCAGCAAAGCACCTCCACACCATCACACCACCTCCTCCATGCTTCACGGTGGGAACCAGGCATGTAGAGTCCAGCCATTCACCTTTTCTGCGTGCAAAGCAGTAATCAAAGCAAAATGTGGCTACTTTGAAGAACCTAGAGTATAAGACATATTTTCAGTTGTTTCACACTTTTTTGCAAAGTGTAATGTATAATTATACATGTGTTAATTCATAGTTTTGATGCCTTCAGTGTGATTCTACAATTTTCATAGTCATGAAAATACAGAAAAATCTTTGAATGAGAAGGTGTGTCCAAACTTTTGGTCTGTACTGTATATATACATGTCTTTGTAACATATATATGCATATATTTATAGTTCATACACTTCTACATAGTAAAATAGCCGCTAATTCAATTGCCGGCTTTTGTGAAATTACAGAACCACCCGACATGAAATGACACATGGTTTACATACAGTGAACCATGTCATTTCATGTAGTTTGATATATGGTTTTCACTAACAATTACATGAGTGTATGTGTGCAAAATTTCATACAGCTAGGGGTTAATTAAAGGTGTAAATTCATTGAAAAAAAATGCGTGGGCTCCTGTGCTATTTTCTCAACCAGACAGACAAAGCCAGCGAGTGGGGGCAGATAATAATAGCCGAGGGAGGTGCATTTATTTTGTGCCCCCCCAGCTACTAACATCTGCCCCCAGCCACCCAGAAAAGGCAAATCTATAATTAGATTCGCCCTTTCTGGCACTTAGCCCGTCTATTCCCATTGCCCTGTAGTGGTGGCGAATGGGTTAATAATGGGTTAAAGCCACCTTGCTATTGGAAGGTGACTTTAAGCCAGGTTAATAATTGAGAACTGTCAATTAGACAACTATCAATTATTAATCCTATTGTATGAAATAAAAATAAAACACACACTTTAATTAAAAATCATTTTAATGAAATAATCACACAGTTTTTGACCATCTTTTATTTTACTGCCATTCCTTGCGAAGCCCTTGTTCTCCTGTAATAAAAATAAAATAATAAAGCAACATTATTCTTACCTATCCGGTGTTTAGTCAGGTCCCCGATGTAATCCTTCTGAAAGGGTTAATGTTTACTGCAGGGACCGCAGCTAATGCTGCCAGCCTCGCAGTAAACCCCCTAATGAATCATCTCTTCTCCCAGCTGACAGGAGAGGAAGTGATTAGTGTGGGAAGCTTAATTGATTGCTTCCCACTTTCACTTCAGGTCAGCCGGGACACCGCACGGCATCAGTGACGTCAGAGGGAATTCCGGCTGACCTGAAGTGAACTGATTAACAAAAATAGGGGATCCCCTCGAAAAAAAAAAATGGCGTGGGGTCCCCCTATTTTTGTTAACCAGCCAGATGAAGCAGACTACTGAGGCCTGGTATTTCAGGCTGTTAAGGATCCAATATCCATGAACCTTGCAAGCCTGATAATACCAGGCCACAGCAGTCTGCTTATCTTGGTTGGTTAACAAAAATAGGGGATCCCCTCAAAAAAAAAAAAGTGGCATGGGGTCCCCCCTATTTTTGTTAACCAGCCAGATAAAGCAGACTACTGAGGCCTGGTATTTCAGGCTGGTAAGGATCCAATATCCATGAACCATGCAAGCCTGATAAATTGATAATACCAGGCCACAGCAGTCTGCTTATCTTGGTTGGTTAACAAAAATAGGGGATCCCCTTGAAAAAAAAATGGCGTGGGGTCCCCCTATTTTTGTTAACCAGCCAAGTAAAAAGCAGACTGCTGCGGCCTGGTATTAAAAGACTGTCAAGGCCCATGGATTTTGGCCCTCAACAGCCTAAAAATACCAGGCTGCAGCAGCCCCACAATTAGCACATCTTTGTGGCACTTTACCCGGCTCTTCCCACTCCCCTGTAGCGGTGGGATATGGGGTAATAAGGGGTTAATGTCACCTTTAATTGAACGGTGACAATAAGCCCTGTTATGTTACGGTAGCTGAGGAGTGCAGGTAAAAAAGGAAATACACCAGAGCAGTTGGAATCTATGAGATTGCAGTACCCTTGACGGGGTCGTCTCGTCAAACACTCGTCCTCCAGTCACTCCAGATTAGATTATGAGCATGGGTCGACCAATCAAAGTATGAGTCAGACACAAGGCTGGTTCAAACTTAGAGCACGCTCTAGAATGGTACTAGTAGCACCGATCTCAGCAATGTCCTGTCTTTATTAGCATACACGGGATTATATAGACATAACAAACAGGATGACCCACGTGGGGTAAGCTATATTCATCTAATATCCGGCCAGCCCTGATTGGCCCATGTCTCCAGACAGATGTTGATGTCGTCTTCAATGGTTAAATGTCATTGTGGTCGTAAGTAGGTGTTAATCTGGGTCAATGTCTCAGGAGCAGATGTTGGCGGATACTGATGCTATCTTTGAACTAAGTTTCGATATGAATCATGCGAGGTGAGGAAAATACTTGTCTTCAGAGCACACAAGCATATATATATATATATATGAAAATATAAGAATATAGAAATGGACATATTACATTAGACATTGGGCATATTATAATTGTCCTTTGCAATTGCAATCATGGACAAACTGTTTATGTCTAGCACCTACCATCCCTGATTAATTACGTCTTGTTCTAACAGGCTGTATCTGCAGGGAAATATAGCTGCGTGGGCTCAGTTCTACATCTATGTAACACTCAATAAGTGTGATATTTCATATTAAGGTTCAGCCTTGTAACACTCCTTGATGTGGTCTGGCCCAGACGTCTTGACATTTCCTCAGAGGAAACAGATGTGGGTGTAGGTCGATGCTGGTGCAATCTTAGCTGAAGCATTGTTATATTTGATATATCTGGTTTCACTCGACAAGGAAAATTTATGTTTCAAAATGGATGCAGAACACAAAATGGTGGCAAAGCACATGTAAGCATATATATGTGTGTATAAAGTAGGAAAGTATATTTTACCTTGACAATCCCCCCTAAACACTAAATTTTCCCTTGACGAGGTGACCTTTGAGACTGTCCATGTGTGGGGAGAGGGGAGGTGGATTTCTTCACCCAGCTACCTCAGAGACTGCCCCTTATGGGACGCCCCCAGGCAGCTGAGTCCCTATGTTGGTTAACACATGGAGTTCTCCCATCTGTCCCTAAACTAACTCTTTTGATTGTATCGCGTCATAGAGGGTTTTGCCAAGAGGATCAGGCGGGGTATATTGTTCCATATCCCCTACATTCATATACATCTCTTCTTGATAAAGGAAAATACCTGAGGGGTCGGTTGCATTGGTTACAGCTTTCCTATATATGGGTACCACACAACACAGAGCTGAATACTGTAATACTAATCGGTGTGCCAAATCTATAAACTTTGAAATATTACTCATCATGCACCATCCACTAAAGCTAAGTGATGTCTAATGAACCTGTTATCATCACATCTACACGGCTAAGTCTGTTCCAAGCATCCGTTACTGCAAGGATGCAAGCAAATGTCATTAGTAGCATCATTCCTCTTCTGGAGGCTCTCCAAGGATCTTCTTACAAGGCGATGCGTGGATCCAAGTTTCCTTGCCTTGTAGCTTGACTGCGGTATTTGTCGTCAGTAGAACTTGGAAAGGTCTGTCAAATCTCGGATCCAGACTCTCTCTCACGTGTCTTTTAATGACTACCCAGTCTCCGGGCTGCAGGCTGTGACTCCCAGGATCCTGGTTTGGATCTGGAAGAGAACTGAAGACATTATCATGTACTTTCTTGAGTCTTTTATGCAAATCCCTTACATATGAGCTTAATACATGGTCACTCATTTCCAGTGCTTGGGAAAGAAACATCCTAAACTAGGCACTTTGCCAAATAGTATTTCATACGGAGAAAGTCCAGTTTTCCTATTTGGAGTGTACCTTACTGAATATAGGGCTAATGGTAGACATTCAGGCCAAGATTTCCCTGTTTCAGCCATGGACTTTTGGATTTTTAACTTCAATGTCCCATTTAGTCTTTCTACTTTCCCACTGCTTTGTGGATGATATGGGGTGTGGAAAACTTGTTGAATTCCCAGAGCTGTCAAGACTTCATTCATTATTTCACCTGTGAAATGTGTACCTCTGTCACTTTCGATCACCTCTGGTACTCCATACCTGCACACCACCTCCGCAAGCAGCTTCTTTGCGGTCGCCGCAGCCGTAGCCTTGGCAATCGGGAAAGCCTCCGGCCAACCTGAGAATAAATCAAAACACACCAACACGTACTCCCATGATCCTGATTTTGGCAGCTGAATATAATCAATCTGCAGTCTCTGAAAGGATAGAGGGGCCGAGGGGCGTGTTTGGGTGGTGTCTTGACTACCCTTCCCTGATTATGTGTAGCACATACCATGCATCCCTGGATCAAACCTTCTATACAGGTGGAAAAGCCTGGTGCCACCCAATGCTTCTGCATCACGCTCATTACAACAGTTTTGGACTGGTGGGTTGGCCCATGTAACATCTGGGCGACCGCAGGGTACAACGCCCTTGGAAGGCATCGACGCATCCCTCTTCCCCATACCCCAGTTGCTGCATTCAGACATGCACCTTCTTTTTCCCACTTTTCTACTTCCTCCTGGCGCACCTGAGCCTGCATCTGGGATAAGGCATCCTCCGACACAAAGGGATTTTTGGGAGCGCTTACCTGGTGCATCGTTACCCCTTGGAGTGGTCTACTGGCTGCTGTTTTTGCTGCTGCATCGGCCATTGCGTTTCCTTTACTCACCTGATCAGTGCGTCTGGTATGTGCTTTAACTTTTATGACAGCTACCTCTTTTGGTAATTGTAATGCATCAATTAACTGCTGGACTGCGTCAGCATTTTTAATGGGATGTCCTGCTGCCGTCAGGAATCCTCTAGACTTCCAAATTGGACCAAAATCATGAGCTATACCGAATGCGTATCTAGAATCTGTGTAGATGTTAACAATTCTACCTTCAACTATCTTACAGGCCTCGGTCAGAGCCTTAAATTCAGCCTCCTGGGCCGACTGATGTGGGAGCATTGGTTCTGCTTTGATCACTGCATTCAGGGAGACGATGGCATACCTGGTGTGGAAGGTACCTGAGTCATCTTGGTGGCGAGATCCATCTACAAAAAATTCAAAATCAGCATTAAGTCTTTCAGTTTCAAACACTGTGGGTAGGCCTGCTGTTTCCTGTGCCATAAGCTGAACACAATCATAAGGAATCTCCTCTCTTGGATCTTCTTTGTACAATACCGTACCTGACCTCCCCCCTAGATCCGAGAGAGGCAACAATGTGGCAGGATTAAGTGTGGTACATCTCTGCAAAGAAACATTTGAAGGCATTAAAAGTGCACATTGCAATCAAAGATGACGTGCAGCTGAAAGGTGTGCCGGTTGCACTTGGTTCAGTATGGTGTATACATCATGAGGTGTAAGTACTGTCAGTGGATGATCAAGCACGATGTCTGACGATTTGTGGAACAATAGCCCTACAGCATGTACTGCCCGTACACAGGACGGGGCACCTCTAGCCACTGCATCTAGTCTTCCACTGAAATAGGCCACTGGCCTTTGATTGTCACCATGTAACTGAGTCAATACTCCTGCCGCGTGTCCCTGCTGTTCATGGAGATACAGGGTGAATGGTAGTTCATAGTTGGGGATTCCTAGCGCTGGAGCTGCCACAATCCTGTTTTTGAGGGAATAAAAAACAGTCTATACCTTCAGGAGTTAGTTTAAAAGGCACAATGGTGATACAGTCACAGAGAGGCTGCATGAGGATTGACACAGCATGTATCCACTGTCTGCAATAGAAACCAGTCCAAGAAATGTCCTAAGAGCGGCAACATTAACAGGAATAGGAAAATTCTGTGCAGCTTCTTTGCGAGCGCTGGTCAGATGTCGAGCCCCGGTGTAATACAATGTCCCAAAAAGATAACTGAAGATTTACAAAATTGCAGTTTAACCTTTAACGCTTTACAACCAGCTTGGTATAGAAACAACATGAGTAATATTGTTGCAGTGCGACACTGTTTCCTGGAGGGGGCACAAATCAGTAAGTCATCAACATATTATAAAATAACATTGGCAAAATCAATAACTGTGAACCAAGAAGCATCCTGAGATATCTGGAACAAAAATGTATATATATATATATATAATATATATATACATATATTGCACCAGCCAATACACAGAGGGTTAAATCTGGTAGTTGAAGGGGGAAGATGAAATTGGAATTTTTACTGTCAAGGCTACTGATAAGGAACCTAGCCGCAGAGATGCCGAAGGTGGGGGCTAGGTTTTAACTAAAACACCCCTTGCTACCAGTTTCTGCAATCTCTCCTGAAGTGTCCTGGTCTCCTGCACCCGCGGCACAACTTCTGTCCACCTCCTGGCACACGTCTCCCCTCCCTGTTGTTTGCAGGACGAGTACCTACAGCATGTATCCTTGCTCCTCTCTTTGCCTGCACTAAATCATGTTGTGCCCCTTGAAATCATTTCTATCACAGTTGAATAAAGATAACCACAGGGGTTGTAGTATTAACCCAGAAGTTAACCCCGAAGGTGGGCATGCTGGCACTACTGGAGATCAGGATGCAGCCCAAAAGGATATGTATATCAGAAACTTCATGACTGCTAACTAGTCTTATCCTTTTTACAGTGGGAGGCGTGAATCCAGGTGTTCTTGCCCTCAAGCTTCAGGGCAGTAGGAGTGGTCAAGACCACAGTGTAGGGACCCTCGAATCTGGGCTGAAGACAGTCTCTTCTCACAAACTTTTTCACGTACACAAGGCCACCAGGCGAGAAGTTGTGCACCGTGTCACCTGTGGATTCTGGGAGAGAAGCAGACACTGTAGAGTGGGTGTTAGTCAATTCTTTAGACAAAGCAATCACAAATTTTACTACTTTATCATTAATTTCTGACAGCTCCTGATGCCTAATTTCTCCTATCTTGGGAGGGGCACCCACTGGGAACAGAGGTAGTGCAGTAGGTTCCGGATCAGGAACAGAGGCAGGGGCTGAAGGACCAAGCCCTGGGACAGGGGCCTCAGCGACGGGGACTAGAATCTTTTCCGGCTGTCCGGGTGGTTGGTAGTAGGTGCCAGAAGGCGTCAGGAGGGGATATAGGCCTGACTGGGTGGTTCCGGGTGTCCCAAGATGGCTGCCAGAGGAAGTGGGGTGTTGGCTGTTTCCGGGTGTCTCAAGATGGCTGCCAGGGGCAGCAAGATGGCCGCTGGAGGAAGGGGAGGGACCATTTACGGGTGTGCCAAGATGGCTGCTAGAGGAAGTGGGTGTCCCAAGATGGCTGCTAGAGGAAGTGGGTGTCCCAAGATGGCTGCTGGGTGTAGTGGTAGGGGCATTTCCTGGTGAGGGCCAGGGGCGGGGAGCCCCACAAACACGACAGGACTCCGCCCAGGGCGGGTTCTGTTCACTACACACACGGCACACCCACCCTTCTGGTGATTTGGTGTCGGCACCATTATAGGGCGGTGGCTGGGGCGCACTGGGTACAGTGACGGGCATTATGGGGCTGACAGCCATTTTTATTACATCAACAAGGTCACATTCTGAACATTTTATATATCCAAACAAAGGCTCAGCATTTTCTGAACCTCCTGCACCGTCTACCTCTCTCCAGCCTTAAACTTTCAAATCATTTGCTACTCTGAGATGTGCTTGTGCTTGGTGCAGGAGTCCCTGATCACTTAACATTCCTTTCTTCTGACTTACAAAATCTTTCCACACTGAAGGCTGAAGCCTCCCTGTACTGGGTAGGCCCATCATTTTGTATAAACTCCTCACATTTTTGACAGCCTTCTTGCCTGCCCGTGACTCCACAATCTCACCAACTCCCAAAGCACCACCCTCTAACTTGTGGGGTTTTTCTGATTTCAACATGCGCATCATGATGTTAACAGAGTGTAATGATCTGTCGCGACTCAGACCACCGGCGTCACTTGCAGGTCACCACCCGTCAATACAGAGTCCCCGCTCTATGTACTGACAAGACAAAGAGTCCCTGCTCTATCTGTCTCTTCCCTAACTGTGGATGGTGACTTTACAGCACAGTTTGCCGTGACACTCTTCACAGCACAGAGTCCCCGCTCTATGTGCTGACACCTGGGCTTCTCCTAATGAGACTTCCCAGGTTAGACAAAGAGTCCCTGCTCTATTTGTCAGACAAAGAGTCCCCGCTCTATTTGTCACCTCCCAGACGAAGAGCCCTACTCAATTCGTCCTTTTCCCTTGGAGGAATTTGATTATGCGCACCCCTACCACAATTCTCTACAAGATACTAGAAATTTAGACACTTTCAAACTGTCACGGGAGGCAACTATCTAGAACAGAGTACAGTGACCGGAGGAGGAGGAAGTGGTGCACACGAGTACGCGCAGGCACGCGACGTCACTCGGTCTGACAGTGCTGGTTCGGGACGTGGCGTAGGATCGCTCACGGTCTCACCACTCGACCGGTCACCCATTCAGACCCAAATAGACAATCACAATAGGACCTCACAGTGACTGAGACACAGGCAAGTGGGACACATATACAGGATATATGATCTCAACTTACCGTGTTCTGGAGGCTGCAGTCCTCGAAGTCAGTCACCGCGGGCACCACCGGAAGTCCTTGGACAGGTCTGGCGGGCAGCGAGCCGTTGGCCACGCCCCACGTTGTGGCGCCAATTGACGGGGTCGTCTCGTCAAACACTCGTCCTCCAGTCACTCCAGATTAGATTATGAGCATGGGTCGACCAATCAAAGTATGAGTCAGACACAAGGCTGGTTCAAACTTAGAGCACGCTCTAGAATGGTACTAGTAGCACCGATCTCAGCAATGTCCTGTCTTTATTAGCATACACGGGATTATATAGACATAACAAACAGGATGACCCACGTGGGGTAAGCTATATTCATCTAATATCCGGCCAGCCCTGATTGGCCCATGTCTCCAGACAGATGTTGATGTCGTCTTCAATGGTTAAATGTCATTGTGGTCGTAAGTAGGTGTTAATCTGGGTCAATGTCTCAGGAGCAGATGTTGGCGGATACTGGTGCTATCTTTGAACTAAGTTTCGATATGAATCATGCGAGGTGAGGAAAATACTTGTCTTCAGAGCACACAAGCATATATATATATATATATATATATATGAAAATATAAGAATATAGAAATGGACATATGACATTAGACATTGGGCATATTATAATTGTCCTTTGCAATTGCAATCATGGACAAACTGTTTATGTCTAGCACCTACCATCCCTGATTAATTACGTCTTGTTCTAACAGGCTGTATCTGCAGGGAAATATAGCTGCGTGGGCTCAGTTCTACATCTATGTAACAATCAATAAGTGTGATATTTCATATTAAGGTTCAGCCTTGTAACACTCCTTGATGTGGTCTGGCCCAGACGTCTTGACATTTCCTCAGAGGAAACAGATGTGGGTGTAGGTCGATGCTGGTGCAATCTTAGCTGAAGCATTGTTATATTTGATATATCTGGTTTCACTCGACAAGGAAAATTTATGTTTCAAAATGGATGCAGAACACAAAATGGTGGCAAAGCACATGTAAGCATATATATGTGTGTATAAAGTAGGAAAGTATATTTTACCTTGACACCCTGACTAACCACCGCAACTAGAGGCAGCCGTGGAGCGTTCCTACGTTGGTCCTAGACGCCTCGTCACAGCCTGAGAAACTAACTACACCTAAAGATAGAAATAGGAAAGCTATCTGCCCCGGAGCAGAACCCCAAAGATAATAGAAAGCCCCCAAACATGTAATGGCGGTTAGACAAGAGGAAATACTGACACAGAAAGAAAATAGTATGAGCAAACGCTGGGGCCCAAACTATCTAAATAGAAAAGGATAGGAAGGGTACTTACTGCAATCTCAGAAAACCCTGAAAAAACACCAACTCTACTAATTTCAAAATCACCTGAGATCACACGACCTCTACCACCTAAATTAGTTCTCTGGTGTAACAAAAACAAAACAGCAGCCACTGAAAAAAAACTGGAAAAAGCAAAAGTACAAAACACAGTGGCTGGACTAAACTGAGAGGGCAAAAGCCCCCGGAGGGGACCCTGAAGGCCCCCACAGAAGTGCAGGACAAAATGCAAAAATATAGCAAAAACACAAAATAAGAAATTGTCTTATCTGATAGCAGGAGATGCAGACACGACACAGCAGGCTACAAGGGAAACTGGAAAGAAGGATTCAGACCAGAACAATTGATCACCGGCAACCCTGATGGGAAAATGACTCCCTTATATAAGACCAATCAGTAACACCTGATTCCCAGTCCTCACAATCCTCACTAGTACCGCTTGTAACCACCAGAGGGAGCCTCTGCTCAGAACTCATCTCAAACCCATTCACAACAGTACCCCCCCCTTGAGGAGGGGTCACCGAACCCTCATTTGAGCAACCAGGTCGGTCAGGATGAGTTCTATGATACGCACGGATAAGTCTCCTAGCATGGATGTCCGAAGCAAAACACCAAGAATTGTCTTCCTGACCATAACCTCTCCATTTAACCAAATACTGGAGTCTTCGTCTAGAAAAACGAGAATCCAATATTTTCTCAACCATATACTCCAGATTGCCCTCAACCAAAACAGGGTCAGGAGGCACAGCAGCAGGAACCACTGGCTCAACAAACCTCTTCAACAAGGACTTGTGGAACACGTTATGGATCTTAAATGTCCCTGGAAGAAGCAAACGAAAAGAAACAGGATTAATAATCTCCATGATCTTATAAGGTCCAATGAACCTAGGCTTAAATTTAGGAGATGCTACTCTCATAGGAATATTCTTTGAGGACAACCAGACCAAGTCCCCCACTTTAAACCGAGGACCATCAGTCCTATGCCGGTTAGCAAACCGCTGGGCCTTCTCCTGAGAAAGGGACAACCTCTCCACTACCTGGTCCCAAATCTGCTGCATACGCTCAACAACAGAGTCAACACCTGGACAGACAGAAGCCTCCGTCTGTCCTGAAGAAAATCGAGGGTGAAACCCAGAATTACAGAAAAACGGAGACATCAAAGTGGCAGAGCTTGCCCTATTATTAAGAGCAAACTCAGCCAAAGGCAAAAAAGAGACCCAGTCATCCTGATCAGCAGACACAAAGCATCTTAGATAAGTCTCCAATGTCTGGTTTGTTCTCTCAGTTTGACCATTGGTCTGAGGATGAAATGCCGAGGAGAAAGACAATTGAACACCCAGTTTAGAACAAAAAGTCCTCCAAAATCTGGAAACAAACTGGACTCCTCTGTCAGACACAATGTTCTCAGGAATGCCGTGTAAACGAACCACGTGCTGAAGGAACAACGGCACCAATTCAGAGGAGGAAGGCAACTTAGGTAATGGCACAAGATGTATCATTTTGGAAAACCTATCACAAATTACCCAGATGGTGGTCATTCTCTGAGAAACAGGAAGATCGGAAATGAAATCCATAGAGATATGGGTCCATGGTCTCTTGGGCACAGGCAATGGCATCAACAAACCACTAGAGCGAGAGCAAGGCTTGGAGCGAGAGCAAGTCCCGCAGGACTGCACAAATTCCCTGACATCGCGAGACAAGGTAGGCCACCAAAAGGACCGACTAACCAAGTCTCTGGTACCAAAATTTCCGGGATGCCCAGCCAATGCGGAACAATGAATCTCAGACATCACACTCTTTTTCCATTGGTCCGGGACAAACAATTTTCCAACAGGGCAGCGCTCGGGCCTATCCTCCTGACACCCCTCCAGAGCAAGTCTCAAATTGGGCGAGATGGCGGAAAGAACTACACCCTCCTTCAAAATAACAGAGGGATCAGATAGCTCAGGAGAGTCCGCAAGGAAACTCCTCGAGAGGGCATCCGCCTTAACATTCTTAGTGCCAGGAAGAAAGGAAACCACAAAATTAAAACGTGTGAAAAACAAGGCCCACCTGGCCTGTCTAGGATTGAGTCGCTTGGCAGATTCCAGATAGACCAGATTCTTATGGTCCGTAAGGACCACCACCTGATGTTTGGCTCCCTCCAGCCAATGTCTCCACTCTTCAAAAGCCCACTTCATGGCCAATAACTCCCGATTACCCACGTCATAATTACGTTCAGTAGGAGAAAATTTTCGAGAGAAAAAGGCACAAGGGTTACTTTTAGAGGTCTCTGGATCTTTTTGGGACAAAACGGCACCTGCCCCAATTTCAGAGGCATCAACCTCCACCTGAAATGGCAGAGAAACATCAGGCTGCCGTAGAACAGGAGCAGAAGTGAATCTCTGCTTAAGTTCCTGAAACGCAGAGACTGCCTCAGGAGGCCAATTCACCACATCAGAACCCTTTCTGGTCAAATCAGTTAATGGTTTAACAATAACCGAGAAATTACCAATAAATTTACGATAAAAATTGGCAAAACCCAAAAATCTCTGAAGAGCCTTTAATGAAGTAGGTTGGACCCAATCACAGATGGCCTGAACCTTGACCGGGTCCATTTCAATAACAGATGGGGACAAAATGAATCCCAGAAATGAGATCTTCTGTACGCCAAAAAGACACTTTGATCCCTTCACATACAGAGCATTCTCTCTCAAAATCTGGAATACAGTTCGAACATGTTTCACATGAGAGTCCCAGTCATTAGAAAAAATCAAGATATCATCCAAATAAACAATCAGAAACTTGTCCACAAAATCCCTGAAAATGTCATTCATGAAGGACTGGAAGACGGAAGGAGCATTAGTGAGCCCAAAGGGCATCACAAGGTACTCAAAATGCCCTTCAGGGGTGTTAAATGCCGTCTTCCATTCATCCCCGTGCTTAATGCGAATAAGGTTATACGCCCCCCTGAGGTCAAGCTTGGTAAACCAAGTAGCGTTTTTCACCCTGGAAAACAGGTCAGAAATCAAGGGTAACGGGTATTGATATTTCACAGTAATATTGTTCAAGAGACGATAATCAATACACGGCCTTAATGAACCATCTTTTTTGGCCACAAAGAAAAAACCGGCACCTAAGGGTGAAGAGGATGGTCTGATATGACCCTTCTCCAATGATTCCTTGATATAAGACCGCATAGCGTCATGTTCAGGTACAGACAAGTTAAAAAGGCGACCTTTAGGGAATTTACTACCTGGCACTAATTCAATAGCGCAGTCATAGCTCCTATGGGGAGGTAAGGATGCAGATTTACTTTCGCTAAACACATCAGAAAAATCAAACAAAAGTCAGGAACATCCTCAGCCTGGGGGGAGGCAGAAAAAACAGGAGTGTTGGTATTAACACATTGGCAGCCCCAACTGGTTACAGACACAGATTTCCAATCCAAAACAGGATTATGAGACTGTAACCAAGGGAAACCCAGCACTATAATGTCATGCAGATTAAATAGAACCAAAAATTTGCAGCACTCCTGGTGATCAGGTTCAACCCTCATTATCACCTGAGTAGAAAACTGGGGTTTATTCTCAGCCAAAGGGGTAGAATCGATCCCCAGTAAAGGAATAGACTTCTGTAGGGGTATCAAGGGAAACCCACAACGTTTAGCAAAATCATAATCCATCAGGTTAATAGCTGCTCCAGAATCAACGAAAGCCTGAGCAGAAAATGAGGACAGAGAGCATATCAGAGTGACAGTTAATAAAAACTTAGTCTGAACACTACCCAAGACAACTGAGCGTGCAAAATGTCTTCCCCGCTTAGGGCAGACTGAAATAGCATGAGAGGCATCACCACAGTAGAAACATAACCCATTGCGCTTTCGAAACTCATGACGCTGTGCCCCAGACACCACTCCATCACACTGCATGGGCTCAGCAGCTGGCTCACAAGGCAACACCACTC
Source organism: Oophaga sylvatica (assembly GCA_033576555.1). Lineage (NCBI taxonomy): Eukaryota > Metazoa > Chordata > Amphibia > Anura > Dendrobatidae > Oophaga > Oophaga sylvatica. Next base: position 441,968,022 of record JARQOD010000003.1, on the reverse strand, counting down.
CACGCATACTTCTCCGCTCACGCAAACGTCTGTCAATTTGAATCGCTAATGACATAGAATCATTGAGACCAGAGGGGACAGAGAATCCCACCATAACATCCTTTACATTATCCGACAGACCCTTCTGAAAAGGGCCGCCAAAGCGTCGTCATTCCACTTGGTCAGGACTGCCCACCTACGGAATCTCTGACAGTATAACTCAGCGTCATCAAGCCCCTGATTTAATGCCAACAAGGCTTTTTCAGCTTGATCAGTGACATTAGGCTCATCGTACAATAACCCCAAAGCCTGAAAAAATGCATCAACATCACTCAAAACAGGATCCCCAGGTATCAGGGAAAAAGCCCAATCCTGAGGATCGCCGCGCAGGAGAGAGATGATAATTTGAACCTGCTGCGCTGCGTTTCCTGAGGACTTAGATTTTAAGGCAAGAAACAATTTACAATTATTTTTGAAATTCTGAAACTTAGCTCGATCCCCTAAAAACAAATCTGGCATGGGGATCCTAGGTTCCACAACAGGCAACCTAGCAAGATATGCAGCAATACTCTGAACCTCAGTGGCAAGCTGATCCACACGGCCAGACAACTGTGCAAACTCCATTGGGAGAAAAGATCCTCCCCAGCACCCAGAGATACAGAGGGAAAAAAAAAATGCAACAAACAGAAAAATATCTCTGACAACTTTTCTTCCTTCAAAATATTTTTTCCCTTCTGTGAGTACCATACAATTTTTATGGCCGGTGATACTGTTATGTTACGGTAGCTGAGGAATGCAGGTAAAAAAGGAAATACACCAGAGCAGTTGGAATTTATGAGATTGCAGTACCCTGACTAACCACCGCAACTAGAGGCAGCCGTGGAGCGTTCCTACGTTGGTCCTAGACGCCTCGTCACAGCCTGAGAAACTAACTACACCTAAAGATAGAAATAGGAAAGCTATCTGCCCCGGAGCAGAACCCCAAAGATAATAGAAAGCCCCCAAACATGTAATGGCGGTTAGACAAGAGGAAATACTGACACAGAAAGAAAATAGTATGAGCAAACACTGGGGCCCAAACTATCTAAATAGAAAAGGATAGGAAGGGTACTTACTGCAATCTCAGAAAACCCTGAAAAAACACCAACTCTACTAATTTCAAAATCACCTGAGATCACACGACCTCTACCACCTAAATTAGTTCTCTGGTGTAACAAAAACAAAACAGCAGCCACTGAAAAAAAACTGGAAAAAGCAAAAGTACAAAACACAGTGGCTGGACTAAACTGAGAGGGCAAAAGCCCCCGGAGGGGACCCTGAAGGCCCCCACAGAAGTGCAGGACAAAATGCAAAAATATAGCAAAAACACAAAATAAGAAATTGTCTTATCTGATAGCAGGAGATGCAGACACGACACAGCAGGCTACAAGGGAAACTGGAAAGAAGGATTCAGACCAGAACAATTGATCACCGGCAACCCTGATGGGAAAATGACTCCCTTTATATAAGACCAATCAGTAACACCTGATTCCCAGTCCTCACAATCCTCACTAGTACCGCTTGTAACCACCAGAGGGAGCCTCTGCTCAGAACTCATCTCAAACCCATTCACAACACCCGGTTAATAATGGAGAGGCGTCAATAAGACACCGATCCATTATTAATCATAAAGTTTTAAAATGTTTAAAAAAAGACACAGCCAGAATAAAGTCTTTTAATGAAATAATACACAACACAGTTTTCCATATTTTTTATTGTACGCTCATCCTGCGACACCATAGATCTCCTGTAAAAAAACAAAAATAACAAACCAACACAAATACTCCCTGTCCGACGTAGTCCAAGATAACGAGGGTCCCACGACGAGTCCAGCTCTGCTACATCTGGATCCCAGGCTCAGCCTGACATCCAGACACAGCAGAGCAGCTTACCGGTGGAGATTCCCCGGCGGTCACTTGACGTCGACTGGATTTCTCACGGCCAGCTGTCGCGAGAGTACAGCTGGCCGAGATTACCCAGTACCCGGCAGTCACGTGCACTTATCGCAAGAAGCTGTACGTGACCGCCAGGGAGAGGTTAATGGCCGGCCGAGAGAAATCCATCCACGACGTGACCACCGGGGATCTTCTGTAAGGTAAGTGCTGACTGACTCCTGACAGCCCCGACCGACACTGTCACTGACTCTTTCGGGAAGTTCCTGTGTCACGTACTTCATTCTGTGACACAGGAACTCCCCTTATACTTTACTGCAAACTTCCGATTCCGGTATCCGATATACAAAAAGTATCGGAACTCAGTATCGGAATTCCGATACCGCGAATATCGGCCGATACCCGATATTTGCAGTATCGGAATGCTCAACACTATTCATGAGCCATCCATCTATTCATGAGTTTTTGCTCCCTCTCCCATCATTCCCCGCTCTGCCTCTGACACACAGCGGGTGCGCGATGATGTCATTGCGCACTCACTGTGTACCAGGCAGAGCAGGAGACAGGAGCCGGGAGCAGCGCGGGCACGAGGAGAAGGTAAGGAGAGTGTTTTTTTTTTTTTAATATATCAGTGTGAGTACTGGACTGTGAGGCCATTCTCGGGGGGGGGCTATATACCATGCTGGGCTATATACCATGTGGTGCTGTTCTATATTCTATGTGTTACTGTGCTATATACCATGCTGGGCTATACACCATGTGGTGCTGTTCTATATTCTATGTGTTACTGTGCTATATACCATGCTGGGCTATATACCATGTGGTGCTGTTCTATATTCTATGTGTTACTGTGCTATATACCATGCTGGGCTATATACCATCTGGTTGTCATGGGTGCATCGCCATGAAGATCGTCGCGATTGCACATTCTGACTTCTCACAGCTGAGCTGCTGTTTCTTTGTTTTTTGGTAATGAGAGAGTTAATTTTTCTTAGCTCTTTGCTAAGGCTAGGTGCAGCCTCGCCCGGCTGCTTTTGATTATGTTCTAATTAGTTTCCTTTATATTTCTGCCAGTCTGGGTGTTAGACGCCGGTGAAAGCATTCATGTAGTTTAGCAGACTGGATCGGTTCTGAGAATATTTAAGCTAAGAGCTCCTTAGTTGTTTTACTCTTACAGCTTATAGTTTTTTCTCTGAGACCTTAGGTGTTCCTACTGTGTGTGAGTGTTGTATGTAAGACTTTATTTACTTTATGTCTTGTCTTTGTTGTATGTCTTTCTGTTCATTAACCGTTACCTGTTCATTCCCTTTGGTGGTATTCAGGGTCCTTCTTAGGACTAGAATACAGTTGGCAGGGATTGATAGGAGACAGGGTTTACGCTGGTGGCCTGGACCTCTGTACCTTTAACAGTACCTCCAGGTTGAGGGATTAGTTAGGACCCCAGTTTAGGGTCAGCTTAGACCCTGGTCACCCTCTAGCCGGAGACAGCGTATAACGGATTCCGTTTTGACCCTCTGGACATTCTGTCAGGTAAATCTATGTTATCATATATCTATGCGCATGTTATATAGTATGTTGCCCTTTTGATATAGATTACTGACATCACATATATATCTGCTATACAGCGTGACATTTTCACCGGCCCAACTAAAGATTCTCCCCAGCTGTCATGGATCCAGTAGCCCAGCTGGCCCGGCAGTTGCAGGGGTTGTCCATGGAGTTGGCAGACATTAAGTCCAAGGTTTTGTCCCCCCCGGAGCAAACCAGATCTGAACCTAAGGTTGCTCTCCCGGACAGGTTCACTGGTGGGCGGGACAAATTTTTTACTTTCCGGGAGGCATGTAAATTGTACTTTCGGCTGCGGCCTCGGTCATCTGGGAGTGAAGAGCAGAGGGTGGGAATTGTTATCTCGCTCTTACAAGGGGACCCTCAATCTTGGGCGTTCTCTATTCCTCCAGGCTCCCCAGATCTCCAGTCAGTGGATCGATTTTTTACTGCCCTGGGTCTGGTATATGATGATCCGGATCGAGTCTCCCTTGCTGAAACAAGGTTACGTAAAATACGGCAAGGAAATCGTCCAGCGGAGGAATATTCTTCTGAGTTCCGTAGATGGGCAACAGATACTCAGTGGAATGACCCAGCTCTTAGGAGCCAGTTTTGTCAAGGGTTGTCTGACAAATTAAAAGATGTGTTGGCTCAGTATGATTCTCCTCCATCACTGGAGGCTGCTATGGCCCTCGCTATTCGCATTGATAGACGACTTCGGGAAGACGCGAGGCAACTCCGCCCCCCATGATGACTCCACCTACTACTAAAGTCCCTTATACTGAGGTTCCCCTGGTCTGTTCTGAGGAACCCATGCAGTTGGGAGGGACATCATTTTGTAGGAGGGAATCGGCGGTGCGCCGCAAGACTAGAAGGTGTTTCTTTTGCGGGAGAGAGGGACATTTTGTTGGGGGTGTCCATCCCGGACCTCTTTGAGCCAAGGAGTTAACCTGGGAGTGTGTATTTCGTCCCCAAATCCCTCTCAGTTTCTCGTGCCTGCGGAGGTGGTGATTGGTACTAGAACTGAGAGGATTTCTGTTTTTCTTGATAGTGGGTCCGGGGCTAATTTGGTGGACGCTCGGTTTGCCCAGGTGCATGGTATGCAACTGAGTGTATTGGCCAAACCGGTCCCTATACTCTCTATTGATTCTAGACCTCTTGGTCAAGGTAGCTTGGTACAAGCTGTTCATAACATAGATCTTCGAGTAGGGGCAATACATAAAGAGCAATTGTCTTGTTATGTGTTGGAGGGTCTACCTACTCCTATTGTGTTGGGACTTCCTTGGTTGGCTAAACATAACCCAGTGATTGATTGGCAATCCAGAAAGATAAGCCAGTGGGGTGAATTTTGCAAGAATAACTGCATGAGCACGGTCATCGGTGCGGTTGTGCCTAGGACTTTGCCTCCTTTTCTGGAGGACTTTGGGGAGATGTTCTCAGAGGAGGGTGTAAAGAGTTTCCTCCTCATCGCGCAGATGACTGCTCAATAAAGTTGCTTCCTGATGCCTTATCTCGTACTTTCCCAAGGGCCGGGAAGACGGATGATCCGGTTCCTATTCCTCAGGAGGGAGTTGTAGTGTCAGCTGTATGCTCTGAGCTTGAGGGGGAAGTATTGGGGCTCAGGGGGACGCCCCTGTGGGACTTCCAGGGAGACTGATAGTTCCAGATCACTTAAGACTGAAGGTTACGGGGAACCGTTACAAACGGATGGCTGATAGGAGGAGAGTTTCTGGTCTAGATCTGAAGGTGAACGATCTGGTTTGGTTGTCTACCAGGAATATAAAACGTAAAGTTTCCTCCTGGAGGTTGGGTCCCAGATTCATCGGGCCGTACAGGATCAGTTCCATAATTAATCCTGTGGCATTTCGTCTGGACCTCCCTCCTACGTTTAAAAATCATAATGTGTTTCACAAGTCATTACTTAAAAAGTATGTGGCACCAGTCATACCGTCACCTCTACCTCCTTCAGTGGTGGTCAATGATAACGTGGAAATTCATGGGTCGAAAATTATTGACTCACGTCTCAGTCGCCGATCCCTTCAGTACTTAGTTCAGTGGAGGGGGTATGGTCCTGAGGAGGGGACGTGGGTCCCTGCGTCTGATTTTAACGCAGATCGATTGGTTCGGACCTTTCACACAACTCACCCGGACAGACCTGGTCATGAGGGTCCGGAGGCCCCTCGTAGAAGGGGGGGTACTGTCATGGGTGCATCGCCATGAAGATCGTCGCGATTGCACATTCTGACTTCTCACAGCTGAGCTGCTGTTTCTTTGTTTTTTGGTAATGAGAGAGTTAATTTTTCCTAGCTCTTTGCTAAGGCTAGGTGCAGCCTCGCCCGGCTGCTTTTGATTATGTTCTAATTAGTTTCCTTTATATTTCTGCCAGTCTGGGTGTTAGACGCCGGTGAAAGCATTCATGTAGTTTAGCAGACTGGATCGGTTCTGAGAATATTTAAGCTAAGAGCTCCTTAGTTGTTTTACTCTTACAGCTTATAGTTTTTTCTCTGAGACCTTAGGTGTTCCTACTGTGTGTGAGTGTTGTATGTAAGACTTTATTTACTTTATGTCTTGTCTTTGTTGTATGTCTTTCTGTTCATTAACCGTTACCTGTTCATTCCCTTTGGTGGTATTCAGGGTCCTTCTTAGGACTAGAATACAGTTGGCAGGGATTGATAGGAGACAGGGTTTACGCTGGTGGCCTGGACCTCTGTACCTTTAACAGTACCTCCAGGTTGAGGGATTAGTTAGGACCCCAGTTTAGGGTCAGCTTAGACCCTGGTCACCCTCTAGCCGGAGACAGCGTATAACGGATTCCGTTTTGACCCTCTGGACATTCTGTCAGGTAAATCTATGTTATCATATATCTATGCGCATGTTATATAGTATGTTGCCCTTTTGATATAGATTACTGACATCACATATAATATCTGCTATACAGCGTGACACTGGTGCTGTTCTATATTCTATGTGGTACTGTGCTATATACCATGGAGGGCTGTGCTATATACCATGTGGTACTGTGATATATACCATGTGGTGCTGTGCTATATACCATGTGTGGCTGTGAAATATACCATGTGGTGCTGGGATATATACCATGTGGTGCTGGGCTATATACTATGCGGCTGTGTTATATACCATGGGGGTACATTTTACATTATATTCTATGGGGAGGTTGTGTTATATAATATGGGGACTACATTATATTCTATGGGGAGGTGGGCTGTATTATATTCTATGGGAGGCTGTATTATATTTATTATATTCTATGGAGGGTGATTGCATCATACTCTATGAGGGGGCTACATTATACTATATGAGGAAGCTACATTGTATTCTATGGGGGCTGCATTATATTCTATGGGGGCTAGATTATATTGTATGGGGGCTTCATCATACTTTATGAGGGGCTACATTATATTCTATGGGGGCTGCATTATACTATATGAGGAGGGCTACATTGTATTCTATGGAGGGGCTACATTATACTATATAAGGGGCTGCATTATACTCTATGAGGGGGTTGCCATATATTCTATGGAGCAGCTGCATTATACTATATGAGAGGGGTTGCATTATATTCTGTGGAGTGGCTGCATTATACTCTGTGGGGTAGCTGCATTATTCTCTAAGGGGTGGCTGCATTATACTATAAGAGGGGGCTGCATTATATACTATGGGGGGTTACATTATATTGTATGGTGGGGCTGCATTATACTCTGTGGGGTGGCTGCATTATGCTCTATGGGATGGCTGCATTATACTGTATCGAGTACTATGGGAAGTGAATTGTACTACATGGATGACTATGGCGGTGTATTATACTATATGGAGCACTATGAGGAGTGTATTATACTATATGGAGCACTATGATGAGTGTATTATACTATATGGAGGACTGAGCAGTGTATTTTAATATATGAAGGACTATGAGGAGTGTATTATACTATATAGAGGACTGAGGACTGTGTTATACTATATAGAGGACTATGGGAAGTGTATAATACTATATGGAGGACTGAGGAGTGTATTTTAATATATGGAGGACTATATGGAGTGTATTATACAGTATGGAGGACTATGGGGAGTGTATTATACTATATGCAGGACTATGGGGCACATTATATTATATGGAGGACTATGGGGTGTGCACTTTACAATATGGACGACTGTGGTGCACATTATAATATATGGAGGACTATTTGGTGTACAGTCATGGCCAAAAGTTTTGAGAATGACATAAATATTAATTTTTCATATGATCTTCTGCCCTCTGTTTTTTATGTGTGTTTGACAGATGTTTTTATCACAGACAGAAATATAATAATTGCAAACATATGAGTAACAAAAGCTTATATTGACAATTAGAATGAGTTAATGCAGCAAGTCAATATTTGCAGTGTTGACCCTTCTTCTTCAGGACCTCAGCAATTCTCCCTGGCATGCTCTCAATCAACTTCTGGACCAAATCCTGACTGATAGCAGTCCATTCTTGCACAATCAATGTTTTCATTTTGTCAGAATTTTTAGGTTTTTGTTTGTCCACCCGTCTCTTGATGATTGACCACAAGTTCTCAATGGGATTAAGATCTGGGGAGTTTCCAGGCCATGGACCCAAAATCTCTATGTTTTGTTTGTTCCCTAAGTCATTTAGTTATCACCTTTGCTTTATGGCAAGGTGCTCCATCATGCTGGAAAAGGCATTGTTGATCGCCAAACTGCTCTTGGAGCGTTGGGAGAAGTTGCTCTTGGAGGACATTCTGGTACCATTCTTTATTCATGGCTGTGTTTTTAGGCAAGACTGTGAGAGAGCCGATTCCCTTGGCTGAGAAGCAACCCCACACATGAATGGTTTCAGGATGCTTAACAGTTGGCATGAGACAAGACTGGTGGTAGCGCTCACCTTGTCTTCTCCGTATGAGGCGTTTTCCTGATGTCCCAAACAATCGAAAAGGGGATTCATCAGAGAAAATAACTTTACCCCAGTCCTCAGCAGTCCACTGCCTGTACCTTTTGCAGAATATCAGTCTGTCCAAGATGTTTTTTCTGGAGAGAAGTGGCTTCTTTGCTGCCCTCCTTGAGACCAGGCCTTGCTCCAAGAGTCTCCGCCTCACAGTGCGTGCAGATGCACTCACACCTGCCTGCTGCCATTACTGAGCAAGCTCTGCACTGCTGGTAGCCCGATCCCGCAGCTGAAACACTTTTAAGATACGGTCCTGGCGCTTGCTGGTCTTTCTTGGGCGCCCTGAAGCCTTTTTGGCAACAATGGAACCTCTCTCCTTGAAGTTCTTGATGATGCGATAGATTGTTGACTGAGGTGCAATCTTTCTAGCTGCGATACTCTTCCCTGTTAGGCCATTTTTGTGCATTACAATGATGACTGCACGTGTTTCTTTAGAGATAACCATGGTTAACAGAAGAGAAACAATGATGCCAAGCACCAGCCTCCTTTTAAAGTGTCCAGTGGTGTCATTCTTACTTAATCATGACAGATTGATCTCCAGCCATGTCCTCATCAACACCCACACCTGTGTTAATGGAGCAATCACTGAAAAGAGGTTAGCTGGTCCTTTTTAAGGCAGGGCTGCAATGATGTTGAAATGTGTTTTGGGGGATAAAGTTCATTTTCTAGCCAAATATTGACTTTGCAAGTAATTGCTGTTAAGCTGATCACTCTTTATAACATTCTGGAGTATATGCAAATTGCCATTAGAAAAAGTGAAGCAGTAGACTTTGTAAAAATTAATATTTGTGTCATTCTCAAAACTTTTGGCCATGACTGTATTATACTAAACAAGCAAAATGCTGCATATTCATTGAGTGATTGGATTGTTTATGCCAGAACAAAAATCATTGTTCTCAGCAGCTGCTGATGACATGATACTGTATGGGGACAGATTGATCTAATAGTGATTGTTCTGTTCCCATCATTCTTTCTCAGTTGGTGTAAAGAGGCCGGGAAACAAGTGTCGAATGACTTCAATATTGTCAATCACACTCGTTTAGCGGCCTGTTTAGCGCACATAAATGCAATCGAAATGCTTGTGTAATGTGCAATATGTTAGCATTTGGGGCCCCATTTTAAACTTTTGCCTAGGGCCCCACTTTGCCTAAAATCGGCCCTGGCTGTGGCCCCTCTTGCTGACCAGAGTACCAGAGACCTCATTTGATACCGGGACTTCGGCGGCACCTGTGAATTTGGCTGCACGAGCTTATGGACTAAGGGCCCAACAAGTGAGACCAGAGACCGTCTGTTGCAGCCAGAAGCTGGACCGGGAGCTGAGGAACCCCATCGGAGGACATCACATCAGCCGCTACTGGGACTACAACCCTCATCGGATCATTTGTGGCTGAGGAAATCACGGACACGATAAGTTTGCTGAGTGAACTGTTGATAATTTTACCATTCTCTTTTGTATACCCCCAGTTTAACTGTTTATCTCCCTGCGAGGAGTACCTTTACTGTTAATTAAATTGTTAACCCTAAATAAATGAAAAAAAGGGGGAGAGGCGCAAGTGTCCTGGGGAAAAGGTATAAGCAGCAAACAGGGCAGCACCATAAAGCTGTGAGAAAATAGTAAATATTACAATATGAGAATGTTGCGCTAGAGGATATATACCTGTTTCACCCAATATGAAGCAGTAGAAATAAATTAAAATAACGCTACTGATAATGATAAGAGCGACTCCACTTCACACCCAATACCTGTTGAACGATGCGCTCAGGTTAAAATGCTGGATATACACTTCTGAATTTGAAGAATATTTAATTTACCTCAAGTCCGAGATGGGGAGAGGATCAAGAATGAGCCTGGGTGGCGTGGTGGAGATCTTCTCAATAGTTGTATAACGGCAGCTCTGGGAAATCTTCAGAAGCGGTGCCCCGGCCGGTAGCACCCGCTTCCTGTGGGTTCATATCCCACGTTGTGCGAGCAGGAAGAAGCTCGCGGTCAGGACCTGCAGAGTTGGTGAGTTGCGGCAGGACCTGCTGTGACGTCTTCGTCACGTGACTAGAAGAGAATACTGGGCTCAGTAAGGACCAAAAATCCTACGCGTTTCGAGAATCGCAGTTCTCTTCATCAGGGATGGTCCTGGTATAGAAAAGGCTGCCTTATATAATAAAGTGACCTTAAGCTGCGTTCATTCAAAAGCGAAGAGCTCCACCTCGCTATTTAACCCTTTGGGTATCAGGGAGTCCATTTTAAAGATCCACTTTGTTTCAGCACGAGATTTTTTTTAATGATGTCTCCTTTTCTCCAATCTCTCTTCACGATTTCAATACCCGTAACTATTGTGCAAACAGTTAATCCATTGTGATGGTCGAGATAATGTTTGGACAATGGATGTCCCTCAAATTTTTTCATAATATTTCTCAAATGCTCATTTACTCTGACTTTCAGTGGGCGCTTGGTTCTTCCTACATATAATTTATTGCATGGACTCCTTAGGGAATAAATAACCCCAGGGGCGATGCAAGTAATGATGTCTCGGATGTTATATGTGATAGTACCATTTGAGATGGAATATTGTTTTTTTAATTTCAAAGATTTACACATGGCACATTTATTGCAGGGAAAATAACCAGACAAGTTTGATGCCAGAAAGGTGGCAGGTTTCTTTTTAGAACATTAGGTGGGTATAGAGGGGGCCAAGTTATTCCCCAAATTCTTGGCCTTTCGAAATACGAATCAAGGATATGGAGGTAGTGTGTCTCCTATTATTTTGCCCTCTTTTAGAATGTCCCATATTTCCCCACAATTTTTATCAAAAAGTTGGCGTTAAATTGGGTAATGTTGGAATATCATTCTTAGTATCAAATGAATCTCCCTTTCTATTTTTTATTTCAAGGAGATTTTGTCTAGGATTTTTTAATACATCATTTTTAGCCCTAGTAAGAAGGTCTTTGTCATAACCCTTTATACTAAATTTTTCAGTCAGAGTGGCTGTTTCTTTAAAAAAAATCAACAGAGCGAGAACAATTTCTATAAGCTCGTGTGAATTGGCTCTTTGGTATGTTTAAGAGACAGCTGGGCAGATGGCAACTGTCCGTTGAGATATAGTTCCTTGAATCCGTAGGTTTAGAGTAGGTGCGGGTTTGGATAGATTCATTTTCGATAAAAATGTTGAGGTCCAGAAAGTTAATAGAATTAATACTGGTAACTGGAGTGAATTTTAAAAGTATTCATTTTTATTTATGTAAATTAAAAAATCAGTGAGAGAATTAAAACCTCCAGACCAGATAAAAATGATATCATTGATGAAACGATGCCAGAGGACCAGGTTTGCGCGCAGCCTACCATGGTGGTAGATAACCCTATCTTCCAATGGCCGACATATAGATTAGTGTAGCTGGGCGCAAACCTGGTCCCCATGGCAGTCCCCCATTGCTGGGAGTAGTAGTTCTCCTCAAACCGAAAAAAGTTACAGTATGTGTTAAAATAAAATGGATACAATCAATAATAAAAGATGCTTGGTTGGGTGGGATAGGGTTGTATTTGTTAAAAAAGTGTAAAACCGCTTTGCAACCTTTATGGTGTTGAATCACCGTATAGAGAGAGGTGATATCTAAAGTAACTAAAATGTAGTGCTTCTGCCAATGAATCTTGTTCAAGATTTGTAAGATATGAGTACTATCTCTAAAGGGTATGCCACACTAAACAATATCGCTAACGGGATCGCTAAAAAACGTCACTATTTAGCGATCCCGTTAGCGATATTGTTCAGTGCGGCAGCTGCCAGCGACGAGCTTCCTGCTGTGATCTCGCTCGTCGCTGGAATCGTTCCGGACCCTATTTCATCGCTGGCGCTCCCGCTGGGTAAGTATCTTATCGCTGTGTGGCACCTTTTCTTAGCGATTTAGCGGTACTTTTGTACCGCTAAAGTCGTTAAGAAGATCGCTAACGGCGATAGCGTCGTTAACTATATCGCTAAATGTGGCAGCATTTAGCGATATAGAAACGATCCCGCTAGCGATCTCATTAGTATGCAACGCTAACGAGATCGCTAGCGGGATAGCTTAGTGTGGCAGTACCTTTAGATACGAAGGGAGAAGAGGTACAATTTTTTGTAAATGAATGTCAACATACTTTGACATGTTGGCAGTTAAACACTGTATACCTGAAATAATAGAACGTCCCGGAGGATTAGTGTTGTCCTTGTGTATTTTCGGGAGATAATAAAAAATAGCAATTCTAAGATGAGGAGTGTTAATAAACTCATATTCATGTTTATTTAAAATTCCAAGAGAAAAAGGTAGCACACTGTAGCGCTATAGCTTGCAAACACGAAATATGAAAAATATGAAAAATGAATTGCATCATTACCTTAGAAATATGAAAAATTGAGAAGTCTTAGCGCATAAGATGGCCAAATTATGTGAGCCTGATAGCCACGTCAAGGCTCTTCTCGTATATCAGGTCCTAACTAATGCCTATCCTCGCTTAGAAAAGTCTGTCTGCATGGGAACGTATGAATCCTCTCTTCAGACTAAAATCTACATCTCTGTGGAGGGGTGATGAACCTGTTGTAATTAAAAAGCCTGTGACCACCAGGTGGAGTGCTCAGGTAGAAGGTAAATGAATACATATCAAAAAACTGACCGGCACATCCAAACATAGATTCAGTGTGAACAGGTGCTAAACCTAGAGTCACCAACTCATATACATACAAGAGAAAAAGGTAGCACACTGTAGCGCTATAGCTTGCAAACACGAAATATGAAAAATATGAAAAATGAATTGCAACATTACCTTAGAAATATGAAAAATTGAGAAGTCTTAGCGCATAAGATGGCCAAATTATGTGAGCCTGATAGCCACGTCAAGGCTCTTCTCGCATATCAGGTCCTAACTGATGCCTATCCTCGCTTAGAAAAGTCTGTCTGCATGGGAACGTATGAATCCTCTCTTCAGACTAAAATCTACATCTCTGTGGAGGGGTGATGAACCTGTTGTAATTAAAAAGCCTGTGACCACCAGGTGGAGTGCTCAGGTAAAAGGTAAATGAATACATATCAAAAAACTGACCGCCACATCCAAACATAGATTCAGTGTGAACAGGTGCTAAACCTAGAGTCACCAACTCATATACATACAAGAGAAAAAGGTAGCACACTGTAGCGCTATAGCTTGCAAACACGAATATGAAAAATATGAAAAATGAATTGCATCATTACCTTAGAAATATGAAAAATTGAGAAATCTTAGCGCATAAGATGGCCAAATTATGTGAGCCTGATAGCCACATCAAGGCTCTTCTCGTATATCAGGTCCTAACTAATGCCTATCCTCGCTTAGAAAAGTCTGTCTGCATGGGAACGTATGAATCCTCTCTTCAGACTAAAATCTACATCTCTGTGGAGGGGTGATGAACCTGTTGTAATTAAAAAGCCTGTGACCACCAGGTGGAGTGCTCAGGTAGAAGGTAAATGATACATATCAAAAAACTGACCGGCACATCCAAACATAGATTCAGTGTGAACAGGTGCTAAACCTAGAGTCACCAACTCATATACATACAAGAGAAAAAGGTAGCACACTGTAGCGCTATAGTTTGCAAACACGAAATATGAAAAATATGAAAAATGAATTGCATCATTACCTTAGAAATATGAAAAATTGAGAAGTCTTAGCGCATAAGATGGCCAAATTATGTGAGCCTGATAGCCACGTCAAGGCTCTTCTCGTATATCAGGTCCTAACTAATGCCTATCCTCGCTTAGAAAAGTCTGTCTGCATGGGAACGTATGAATCCTCTCTTCAGACTAAAATCTACATCTCTGTGGAGGGGTGATGAACCTGTTGTAATTAAAAAGCCTGTGACCACCAGGTGGAGTGCTCAGGTAGAAGGTAAGATGACTTTTCTAAGCGAGGATAGGCATTAGTTAGGACCTGATATACGAGAAGAGCCTTTACGTGGCTATCAGGCTCACATAATTTGGCCATCTTATGCGCTAAGACTTCTCAATTTTTCATATTTCTAAGGTAATGATGCAATTCATTTTTCATATTTTTCATATTTCGTGTTTGCAAGCTATAGCGCTACAGTGTGCTACCTTTTTCTCTTGTATGTATATGAGTTGGTGACTCTAGGTTTAGCACCTGTTCACACTGAATCTATGTTTGGATGTGCCGGTCAGTTTTTTGATATGTATGTAAAATTCCAGTCTCATATCCCCTTTTGATCAGTGTTTGCATCTCTTTAATAAAATGAGGGGATGGGTCAGAGTTTAATTTGGCATAAGTTTGCCCATCATTCAATAAGCGTAGAGCTTCTTTTCTATAGTCCGCTGCATTGAGAATGACTATTCCACCCCCCTTGTCCGCTGGGGGATCACAATCTTATTATTATTATCCTCTAGCTGTCTTAGAGCTGTGCGTTCATAGTGATTCAGGTTATATCTAAAGTTGGAGCACCTCATTTCACAAATTTTACATATGTCATGAATTACATTGTTCTGGAATACCTCAAAAGATTCGGAATATTCATTAAGGGGGTTAAAGGTAGACTTGTTTCGTAGGGCGGTGTGGACGTAGTGATGGTTTATTGGAAGTCCAGAACAGTAGCCTCACTTTTGTTATTTTTTAGAAAGTATTTCTTTAGGGCCAACCTTCTCATAAAGCATTTAATGCCCATAAAAGCTGGAAATTTATCGAATTTAGTGGCAGGTGCAAATTTTAGTCCTTTGTTAAGGAGGGAAATTTCATTGGAATTCAATTGATGGTCACTTAAATTAAAAAATTTTTGTTCATAATTTAATTTCTCTTGTTTTTTTTTTTGGTGAATTTCCCCCCCTACAGCCCCTCCTGCGGATTTTCTTGAAGCGGCCTGAAAAAAAGGGATACTGCTCTGTGTCTTACGAACTTCTTTATTTCTGCTTTTTGGATTGGTAGAGGCTGCATTGGTCAGTGCAGTACAGTCTGAGGAGTTAGATTATCCGGATGGGTAGATACAATGGTGTGGATAGTATTTCTTGGTGTTTCCTCATTAGCAGTAGGGTCAGTAGGGAAAGGGTCTGCTTTGGAATTAGGATGAGTAGAAAATCTGTCGTCTGAAAAATCAGTAGATGTGGGACTTGCCACTATCTCATCAATCACTTCTAGTTATGATTCCCTAATAAGGGATTCTCCCTTATCTATTTCGGGTATAGCATCCCTGCCAAGCTTCTTTTGTTTCTTGTCAATAATTTATTTTTCTTTAATGTGAAGTCTTTTCTGTATACTAGTGGAAAGTCGTATAATGTCGGGATGGGATTGATATGGTTTTATTTCATTAAAGAGTCGTGAGATTTGAGTTTTGATATCCAATAATTGTTCTCTGCTTTTCTCAATGATGAAGAGAACAGTGCGTCGGGAAAAATCCCTAAACATGGCGTCCCATTCGGAAATGGTATTCGGATCACCAATATCTCCAGAGAGTGGCTTATACACTGAGAGTCCCTTAGGGATGGAGTTGTAAGCTAAATAGCGCTCCAGTGTGGCCAACTCCCACAGATCCCTCATCTCTTTTAGTAGATGTTGTTCCAATAATTTCAAGGATTCAATAGCTTTATTGATGTTATCGTTATTAGAATTGCCATGGACTTGTTGGTGGCCCTGGTGGAAAAATTTGTGGATCGTTTAAATGCGGTCCTTTCTCTCTATCCTTTCAAATTCTCTTAACCTTTTAGCTCTTACTGAAACCTGGATCCAGCAGTCAGAAACCACCGCTGCTGCTGCTGCTCTCTCATATGGTGGACTACACTTCTCTCATACCCCAATAACGGACAACAGAGCAGGTGGAGGCGTTGCTCTGCTCTTATCACCCAAATGAACTTTTCAGGTTATCCCTCAAGTACCCTCACTTGTCTTCCCTTCTTTTGAGGTCCATGCTGTCAGACTCTACATCCCCTTCTCCATGCGAGTGGCGGTAGTGTATCGTCCTCCCGACCCTTGTCATCAGTTCGTGGATCAATTTGCCACCTGGCTTCCACATTTTCTCTCCTGTGACATCCCCACCATCATCATTGTTGATTTCAACATCCCCATTGCTCTTCCCCTCTCCCTGTCTGCTTCTCACCTTTTATCTCTAACCTCCTCTTTCGGCCTCCTGCAGCATACTAACTCCCCCACGCATAAAGACGGAAACTCCCTCAACTTGGTTTTCTCCCGCCTTTGCTCAGTGGATGATTTTGATGGGGGAGTATCTGGAGTGACCCTTCATGGTTGACCAAATGATTTCCAAATTAATTCACAGGACATTGTCGGCAATTGAGAATGACCAGACGGAGACGTGTCTCTGTTTGGGAGAATCAAGGCAGATTCCTACCCCGTTTATTACATCATCTCTTTTATAGTATTTAGCAAGTTGTACTTCAACCAATAGTATAAAAACACACTTGTAGCACTTAACCTATGAAAATACAGAAAGACCGGAAACTACTTATATGGCCGTGTCTACGTGACATAGAAAGGAACAATAGCACATTCATCAGAGTCTTATACAATGATACACCCCAAGGTCTCATATCTTGACCAGGCTGGAACAGTCTGGTTTTATTACAGCCATGACCTTTACTCTAGTTAAGTTACAGAAGAACAATTTGGCTTTATAACAGCCAGGAACTATAGCCTAGTTAAGTAACAGAATTTATCTCATAAACGACAAGATGGAATTACAAGCAGGAAATGGTTTTGATCTTAGTTTAACCCTTCACAATCCCCCAAGATAAATTTTGTTAACTTATGTCCAGCATCAGAGGTACTATCCCAAGCTATAAGCTCGAGGGGTACTGGTCTTCACATGTCTGATGCCATGTTACCAGCCATGTCTGTTGCGGCGTACCCATCCCCCCTGTATGCTACAATTTACGAATAACAATTTTTGATAACGGTGGTGGGGATCTTTTGAAGGTAGCCATGCGCTTGGTTTCAACATCTTCATCAGGTAACTTCTTGAAATCGGTGTAGAGAAGAGCAGGGGTGACAATGCCTTTGGTATCATCATTAGCTGTCCTAGTGCAGAATTTCCTAATACATACAGAAATACACCAAAGAACAAGTTTTATTATTACATATACAACAAGGATAAAGGCAGTGATGTGTAACAAACTTTGCAAGATTCCAGGTATCCAGCCCCCAATTCCTTTGAACCAATTGGCTGGATTAAGAAAGGAGAAGGTGTCTGCCCACCAACTGTCCTTATTACGATCATTATCTTTATCATATTGATCTCTGAATCTTTGAACATCTTCTAACTTTAACTTTAACTTCATAGTATTGTTAGGATCTATATAATGACAGCAAGCGGGTCCAATAATCTGACACATACCGCCTTGTGCTGCTGTTAAATAATCTAGTACTATAGTACGTTGATTAGTGACTATGATAAGTTGGTTTTGGACAGCAGCAGTAGTATTAAGTATGTCCAATATATCCCAAATTTGATCATCTAGATAGTCTGTGGCCCTAACCAATTTATCCCACATTTGTGTAATCATAGGGTAAATGAAAATAGAACTGACAACTTTATTGGCCACACTCATCTGTACTATATGTGGTCTCCCTGAAAGGCGGGGTGAGTTATCTGCAACTCTTTTATATAATGTATGTTTAGGTATAGCCTGTGTATCCAACTGTTTGGAATAACAAAGGTGGCCGGGGTCAAGCGACCCAGAGTACAAGTACCTCTTACCCCTACTGGCAACCATTTATAAGCATTGTCTCCACATACCCAGAACATATCATTAGGTAAATCCCATAGGGCTGAATGTTGCAGTACCAATCTATGAACTAAGTCTATGAATGCAGACACATTCTGAAGCATACACCAAGTTGGAGATTGTCCTAAAGGACTACAATAACCTACATTAGGATTTCCACAGGTGGGGGTTCCTGGCACATATTCAGAGGACTCATTACAAGGTATATTTCCAGGAATACTAGCGCAGATATTTTTAGAACCTTGCAAAAACAGACTAGAAAATTACCATGACGTATTATGTATCATTCTCTCTAACAATATTGGTTTGAAGGCATCAGTAGAGTGTGAAGTCACATTAAAACTAATTTGTAAACCATACGTTGGAACTTGCCCTAGATTGGTTAGACTAGTCCTATTCTTAGGTAGCCAAGCCCCTCCTTTATAGGCCAAATATTGAAGGTGTGTATCGCTTCCTGAAAGGTTACCTTGCCACCAGGGGTACCCCACCCATCCCACAATAGGTATACCGACAGTAGTATTCCATAACTTAGCATTATCTGTGGCATTATTAGCGAATGTATCAGAACAGTTAGTCCAAGCAAATAACTCCTCAGCTGGGACAGGGATAGCCAAAAAGGGGATGCTCGTGGCTGACACTGGTGAATACGTGCAGATCCAACAGTCTGCCAGAGACTGAGAATTGTCCAACAAATCTCTCAATAATTTTTCATGATGTTGTATAAACTTATTATTCAAGGATGTTGGGGAATTTAGGCTATCCCATGTGGTTACCAATAATAACATGGAAAATGCGAAAAACCAAAACATTATGTCCCCTTTATTTGCTATTGGCTTGTTTAACCAGCTTGCAGTGTGATGCGTGGATCCAAGTCGGTCTTCCTTCCAGTTTCACTGACGTAGGGGTGATGAGGAGGACTTGATAGGGACCGTCATACAAGAGTTCTAGTCCGTGTTTTCTGACATGCCTTTTCACGACCACAAAATCACCAGGCTTCAAGTTGTGACAAGTGTCGGTTTCTGCTGAATCTGGAAGAGAAGAGGAAACTAGAGCATGGGTGTTAGCAAGATTTTTACTAAGCTGAATAACATATTGAACAGCATGGTCAGTTTCTTCTGATAACTGCTGAGGCTGGAAGTTTGCAACTGGGGGCCTGGCACCAAACAATATCTCATATGGGGACAGGCCATGTTTTGCAATAGTAGTACGAATGTGGTATAGTACAATGGGTGAGAGCTCTGGCCATGGAGCCGTAGTCTTCTGCATCATTTTGGTCAATTGTCCCTTCAGTGTGCCGTTCAACCTCTCAACTTTCCCACTGGAATGTGGATGGTACGGAGTATGGAGGGCTACAGTGGATCCAAGCATTGTCAGAACCTCCTGATACACATGAGAAGAAAAAGCCGTACCTTGGTCACTTTCAACGACTTCTGGAACTCCATATCTGCATATGACTTCCATCACCAGTTTCTTTGCTGTGGTCTTTGCAGTCATATTGGTAACGGAGAATGCTTCTGGCCAACTGGAGAACATGTCGACAACCACTAGATAATATTCATACCTTCCAGACTTAGGCAACGTGATATGGTCCACCTGGAGCCTTTGGAAAGGATAGTCGGGCTTAGCAAGATGCTTCGGAGGTACACATTGAAGTTGACCGGGATTGCAGGTCTGACAGATATTATATGCACGGTTGAGTGCTGTCAGGACTGTAAAAATACCTGGAGCCCAGTAGAATTTTTGTACCAGGGCTAGGGCCTGTTTTTTTCCTCGATGTATAGGTCCATGTGACCACGTGGCAATAGCAGGGTACATCCGATTAGGGAGACACACAAGTTGGTCCTTTTTCCAGAGACCATTGTCCATACGTGCTCCATCAGCCTTCCACTGCTTCACCTCTTCCTTTGGAGACATTCTCTGCATCGTCATTAAGCCATCTCGCAGGGTCCGACAGAAAACCTCAATCTGTCGTAGATCATCAGGTTCTTGTAGAGTCAGCTTCTCTTGCAACTGTTTACGCTGAGAGCGTGTGGTCACCATAGTTGGTATGGTTAGTTCAACGGGCAGAAGAGCAGCGGCCTTTGCTTGCATATCCGCAAATGCGTTGCCAATAGTCTGTGGACTGTTCCTAGGACCGTGTGCCTTAACTTTGATAATAGCCACCTGAGTAGGCAATTTGATCGAATCCATGAGGGTTTTAACAGCTTCAGCATTTTTCACTGGAGTTCCGGCAGTAGTATAAACCCTCGATTGGCCCATAGAGCCCCAAAATCGTGAGCAATACCAAATGCATACCGTGAGTCCGTGAATATATTAGTCCTCCTGTCTTTGGCCAAAATACATGCAGTAGACAGAAAAATGAATAACACCAAGAGAAATAGTATAAATTGCAAAAGTAAAATAATTTTATTATAACAATTAATTAAAATACAATGACATAAACAAAATTAACTGGAGATGCTGCTAATCCAAACGGGGAAGCAAAAAACATGTGGCCCATGCGCACAAATGTGCACTCAACAAGACTCATTTAATAAGGGAAAACATATCCCACATTCAATGGATATTAACTATATTCAGCCAAAAAAATCCCCATTAAATATGCCACAGTCCACTAGGGACATCAACCATACATGAACAGCTAAAGTGGAGGAAATGCTGAAATGTAAGGAAAGTTCCTAAGGGCACTTACATGATATGTGCTGCACACCCGCTTCCCCGTCGCCCCAACGCACGTTTCGCTTCTTCGTCAGGAGGCCACATGTTTTTTGCTTCCTCGTTTGGATTAGCAGCATCTCCAGTTAATTTTGTTTATGTCATTGTATTTTAATTAATTGTTATAATAAAATAATTTTACTTTTGCATTTTATACTATTTCTCTTGGTGTTATTAATTTGACTCTAGTTTTTTGCTACATTATTGTTTGGGTATTCTGGTGTTATCATATGCAGTAGACAGAGCCTGAAGTTCTGCTTCTTGTGCTGACTGTGATGGCGGGAGCAAAGCTGCGTGCACTACAGTGTCCTCTGTGGTAACAGCATATCCTGTGTGGAATCTACCAAACTCATCAGCATATCTTGAACCATCCGTGTATAACACCAGATCGTGATTTGGAAGTGGATTCTCACTGACGTTTGGCGGAGAAGCTGTTTCTTCAGTCAGAAGTTGGGAACAATCATGTTGGAGATAATCCTCATCACTGCCATCTTTCTTGGGGACCGGCAGTAAAGTAGCGGGGTTGATTGTAGTACAGCAATGCAACTTGACATAGTCAGGCAAAAGGAGTGAACACTGCAGCCGTAAATGTCGTTGTACAGTCAAATGTCTTGGCTGTTGGAGTGTTAGTATTGCTGTAATGTCATGCGGGGCAAAAATGTGCGTTTCATGTCCAAGAATTATATCTGCAGTCTCGTCAAGCAACGAGTGAGTGGCGTGAACTGCTCTCATGCAACTTGGTGATGCTTGGGCCACGGGGTCGAGGCGGGCCGAATAATAGCCCACGGGTCGTTGCCTATTGCCATGTGATTGTGTGAGTACCCCTGCTGCGTGTCCTTCATTCTCAGACACATACAAATGGAATGGTCGTGTATAGTCCGGGATGCCCAAGGCAGGGGCGGAAGCAATAAGCCGCTTTAATTCAGAGAAGGCACGATGAAGGCTTTCCATACAAACTGGTGATCTTTCCTTACAGTTCATTATACCGTCTTTTAAGGCATTGTAAAGGGGTTGCATTATGCGGGATGCATCCTGTATCCACTGACGACAATAAGTACATAGTCCAAGAAAACGCTGGAGTTCAGTTTCATCTTTTGGAAAAGGAAGGGAGCTGACAGCTATTTTTCTTTCTTCTGTGAGGTGTCTGACACCCTGAAGGAGACAGTGACCAAAAATATCACTTGACCAAGACAGAACTGGAGTTTCGAGGCTGAAACCCGACAGTTCAGATCTGCCAGATACTTGAGGAGACTAACAGTGGCAGCAATGGCTTCCTGCTCCGTCCATGCACACAACAAAAGATCATCCACATACTGGAGCAGCGTGACATGGGGGTGGTCCAATTGCCAGGGTAAAAGACACTCGCTCATATTTTTTGCAAACTGATTGGGACTGTTTTGGGCCCTTTGTGGCAGAACTGTCCACATCAATTGTCCTCCCTGATAAGTGAATGCAAACAGAAACTGTCAATCTGGCTATAATGGAATGCTGAGAAGAGCATTGGCAAGGTCAATGACTGTGAACCAAGCAGCATCCTGAGGTATCTGGGACAAAAGAGTATGTGGATTAGGCACCACCGGAGTTTCCAGAACAGTAACTGCATTAACTGCCCGTAGATCTTGTACCAGCCGGTACACAGGGGGTTGGCCGGGTGGGGTCTTTTTCTTAACAGGAAACAAGGGCGTCTTACATGGGGAAACACAGGGTACCAGGGCACCATTATCGAGTAACGTTTGTATTTGTCCCTTGAGGCCCCGCTCCTGATCATGTTTCAAAGGATATTGATGGACTTTGGGAAAAGGAGCACCAGGTTTGAGAAACACTTTTACTGGTTCTACAGGCATTTTCCTTATATTATCTGGCCCTTTTGACCAAAGGTTAGATGGTATCTCTGAGAGATATGGGGCAAGTAGTTGATCCTCAGGCACCATCAGGGCCATCATAACCATAGGAAGGGCATGTAAAATACAGATTTCCTCGCTATCTTCATCTGCATAAGGGTTATATAACGTAAGAACCATCTGACCATCATCTTGGAATTGTATTCTGGAGCGGAACCGTGATAATAAATCTGCCCCCAGTAAATTAACCGGACATGTGGGAGAGCATACGAACTGAGCAGTAACTTCAGGGAAAGGTCCCACAAGGATGTGTTTTGTAAGAGTATGTTTATTGGGTCTGCCATCTACTCCAATTAAAACAAGCTCTTGATTTGAGAATTGAATAGGGATATCCGTAGGTACATCTGATGACTTGATTATGGAATTGGCCGCCCCAGTGTCTACCATGAAGTTAACAAGGGTGTCTCCTACAGGAAGCGTGACAGATGAGCATGCCCCAGATTTGGTGGAGTACATTGTGATGGCAGACCCTGGTTGGCCACCCCTTCAGTATGGGCGACTATCAGGATTTTGAGGCTGTCCGTAACCGGGGTATCCTCTAGGGTTCCCAGTATTTAGGTTACGATTGGAAGGGGGAACTTGAGGGTAGCATCTATCAGCGGGGGTGAGACAATCTCTCTGAAAGTGACCGGATCGGCCACAGCGCCAGCATTGCAGACAAGAATTGGCGCGGCGGGGCTGGGGAGCAGGGTTCTCAATCATAGGATTGGAAGGAATAGTGGAGTAAGGGGTTGAGTTTGTGTATGGTTGGAGGTCGGAAGCTGGAGTCTGCTGTGTGCTTGCAGCTGGGGTGGGGGCTGGGGTTGGAGCAGGAGCTGAAACTGCTGCAGCTGCCAGTTTACTTTTTGATTTTCCTGCTGTTGCAGAGCGGGCTTAATTCTTCTGAAAACTTTTTATTACTTTTAATTCATTGTCCGGAGTGGAATTCTCGATATCAGGTCTAACTGACATTATCGCTTCCTTCAATTCAGGTTTAAGGCCGGACATCAAACCTGCCACAAAAAGACGTGAGTGGGCTTTATTATACAATGAGAATCTCTGATCTTTAAATACTACCACAAGACGCCCATAGAACTTCTCGGCAGTCTCCCCCTTATCCTGTGTGACATCTGTGAGAGAGGTAGCTTGGTCCGCTAGTCTATCTTGTGCCCAAACCTTTAAAGCATTGCAGAAATCAACACCACTCTCATAGGTTCCCCCATCCAGGTTCACATTATACATTATGCCACCCTCAATAATTGGAAAATACCTCTCCCCAGCTTTTACTCGAAGTGTAATAGATCTCTTCGGGGAGTGGAATAAATCTCTCGATTCGCTGCCATTTGCCTGTAGAAGGCCATGGGGGAAGTCTCTGGATCGGGTAATTGATTGCAAAGGGTGCCTATTTGGGATGGGGAAAAGGGGGTATACTTTGGCCTGTTGGGAGTAGTTTCCACATCATCCTCTTCAAATTCGGATATTACTGACTCGGGGGCGGGAGGAGGGGGTGGTAGTACGGACACAAGAGGCATCTGCTGTGAAAACGGGGCAGGAGGCTCTGTTACAGTTAGAGATTGTATTGCCTGATAGGCCGTTAGGTGGCTGTCAAGGACAACTCGGACCTCCTCCAATTTTATGGGGTTTTCCTGCATACACCACTCTATTGCTGATACTATGACCGTGGCGGCATCCTTTCTGGGATATTGGAATATACCGGCAGAGATTAATGGTATGGCCATTGTACGTTGAGGCATCGTACCGGGGGACAGAGGAGGCATACAGGATTGCGTTCTGGACAGCCTCAGTAAGCAATTGTTGGGACCTAGGAATGTTGGTAGGATTATATCGTGGTCCCACTGCATGTATTACATATTGATACGGCAGCTGTCCTGCTCTGGTTGCTGCGACCTGTCCTGTTTCTACCTGGCCATACGTTTGTATATACGAATTAGATTCTTCCTGTATCATGGGTCCGCCTTTCTGTGAAATTGTTGCGGCCAGTCCTCCAGCATGGCGGAGTTGATTATTCGCGGCATTTACTATGGCCCCAACATGCTGCTTCGTAAGATCCCCTTGTCCCTATCCTAAAGAGCACATCATGACGGTGGGGTCCAGGAATAACATTGGAATACATTTCCTGAAAATCTTCTACCTCCTCTGTGTATCCTGTCTCTGACCGGGTGACTAAAGTAGGAGGGGGTGGATACTCATAACCACTAGCAATACTAGGCATAGTAGGGACTGGTGCTGGCGGTGGCTGATAAGTGCCATCAGCGTTTACCAAGGGAAAGGTTGGGACTACGACTCCGGGTCTCCTTGCTCCACAGCTGTAACAGGTCTCTTTCCACTGAGGATTAGTAACTCCGCATACGTCACAAATCCACCCGGCAGGATCATAGGGTGGGGCCCACTTGGTTTTGGCAACCCAGGATATATCGGTGCCGTGGGGTTGAGGGGCACAGAGCTTACAGTCGGAAGGAGAGGCTTGATTTCCTGGGGAGGGACCTTATTATCTAGCAGGGAGACCCCTTGTTCCAGATCATCATTTTTACTTATTTGTCTTTCTGGCACATTACTCTCAGTCACTTTCTCAGTTCCTTCTTGTATCACAAAACATCCATTCTTTGTCGTAGTAGTAGACTTTTCTTTTTCAACATAGCGATAACAGAAACAACCAGAATTCACTTCCTCTTCTACCTCCATATAACCTTCATCACACAATTCATGTGCCAGGCCACGGAATTATTCAGCATCTATAAGCAAACCGTCATCAATCAACCTTCCTTTGTTCTTCTTAATACCTTCGTCCCATAGCATAGGCTGTAGCCTCCCGCCCTCAGGAATTCCCATAATCAAAATTATTTTTCTTGCATTCCTGACAGATTTCTTTCCCCGTCTCTGAACCATAAGACTAACATTATCCAATTCATCACACAAATCCAAACTCTTCTTTTTCTTCCACAGAAACATGAGTCTCCTTTAAAGCTAAATATCCTTACTTCAGTTGTGCACAGTTCTGGAGCGGCCGTACAGTCTGTTCCACCGGGTCTATCCCCCACAGGGATGACTCCAAAATTCCAACGCGGTACTCAGTGAAAGTAGGAGGGCGTCTTAGACTATCCCTCCGGACACCTCTGGTTATATATATATATTCCTGAGTTACGTATCCTACCCAATCTTTGATCACCTCACCACGCCTGATTCTAACAGTGATCAGGATTTCAGGATATTTTGACTAAAAAGAGAGTTACAATCACTGGTCAATCCGGGGTGTCCGTCCCTTAGAGGTACGGTTCGAACACTGGGCCCCCAACGGAACTACACCTCTATATGATTCCACCCAAGAATCACCCCACCATCGGAGACAAACCTCAGATCCTCTTTGCAGCAACAAACACAGGAAAAACACACCAAACGGTCAGTCTGAACAGTATTACTGCCAACTTACCGTGGTTGTTGTGGGGGATGATCAGTCCCAATTTTCCAGTGCTCGTGTCCGGTCCGAGGGTCCATTATTTTGCTGTCCTCTGGGGGCAGAGGCGTCCCTATTTGGGGGCCCCACGTTGGGCGCCAAGCTGATGGGGGAGGATCTGGAGTGACCCTTCACGGTTGACCAAGTGATTTCCAAATTAATTCACAGGACATTGCCGGCAATTGAGAATGACCAGACGGAGACGTGTCTCTGTTTGGGAGAATCAAGGCAGATTCCTACCCCGTTTATTACGTCATCTCTTTTATAGTATTTAGCAAGTTGTACTTCAACCAATAGTATAAAAACACACTTGTAGCACTTAACCTATGAAAATACAGAAAGACCGGAAACTACATATATGGCCGTGTCTACGTGACATAGAAAGGAACAATAGCACATTCATCAGAGTCTTATACAATGATACACCCCAAGGTCTCATATCTTGGCCAGGCTGGAACAGTCTGGTTTTATTACAGCCATGACCTTTACTCTAGTTAAGTTACAGAAGAACAATTTGGCTTTATAACAGCCAGGAACTATAGCCTAGTTAAGTAACAGAATTTATCTCATAAACGTGTCACGACGTATAACAGATATATTCTATGATAGTAACATATATCTAATGAGACAACACTCTATATTTCATATTATAGAAAATATCAACATGTATACGTAGAATCTGCCAGCAATGTCTTACCTGACATAATATCCAATGTATTGTGGGTCTATACTGTGCACGTGAAACGCTGTCTCAGGATAGAGGTGGACCGGGGTCTATGCTGACCCTGAACTGGGGTCCTGACTAGTCCCTCTACCTGGAGGTACTGTTAATGGTACAGAGGTCCAGGCCGCCAGCGTAACCCTGTCTCCTGTAGATCCCTGACCACTGTAATCTAGTCCTGAGAAGGACCCTGATTACCACCACAGGGAATGGGCAGGCAACAGCTTACACACAGTCAAATACAAACGAGACAGACAGGGGGTAAAGAAAACACTGCCTTGCATACAAAACTTCCACTACAGAGGAACACAAAAGGTTAAGAAGATAAACAATAAGCCAGGAGAGGAAAAACCACAACAGGCACTCTTAGCTTAAGTCTTCTCAGAAACGATCCGCTCTGCTGGTCTGAATGAATGCTTTCACCGGCAACTTCCCCAGCAGACCAGCAGGTATATGAAGGAAGCTAATTAACAAAACATCAATCGCAGCTGGGCGAGGCTGGTCTGTCCAGCATCGAGAGAGAAAGAATTAACTCCCTCAGTGCTGAAAAACACCCAGCACCAGAAACTCAGCTGTGCGAAGTCAGGGTGTGCAATCGCGACGATCTCCGTCGCGACACACCCGTGACAAAACGACAAGATGGAATTACAAGCACAAAATGGTTTTGATCTTAGTTTAACCTTTCACAATTTCACAAATTCCCCTCTCCCGCTCTCTGACCACAACCTTCTTTCATTCTGTATCAAGAACTGCCATCCTGCTCAGGTCACCCCGACTTTCCACACATATAGAAACATACAGGCCATTAACACCCAGAAACTTATGAAGAACTTGCAGTCATCGTTGCACCTATCTCCTCCTTCTCATGCCCAGATTCTGCACTGAAGCATTACAACAAAACCCTGCAAAGTGCCCTGGATGAAACTGCACCTCTTATACATAGAACAATACGACACAGACGGCGACAACCGTGGCACACACTGCAAACACGTTTCCTGCAGCAGTGATCCAGGTGCGCCGAACGTCTGTGGAGAAAATCTAATCTACCCGAAGATTTCATCCATTACAAGTTTATGCTTAAAACGTATAACTTTGCCCTTCACCTCTCCAAACAAACCTATTTCAACAACCTCATCACCTCACTATCCAATAACCCCAAACGTCTCTTTGACACTTTTCACTCCATACTGAACCCAAAAGTGCAGGCTCCAACCACAGATCTCCACGCTGACGATCTGGCCAATTATTTCAAAGAAAAAATTGACCACATCCGACAGGAAATTATCTCACAATCCTCTCATACCATGCACTGTCCTCCCTCCCCCACTGCATCTAGCTCACTCTCTGATTTTGAACCAGTCACAGAGGAAGTAATCAGGCTCCTTGCATCTTCCCGCCCTACCACTTGCATCAGTGACCCTATTCCGTCACATGTCCTCCAGTCCCTTTCCCCTGCTGTCACCTCTCACTTAACAAAAATATTCAACCTCTCTCTCTCTTCCGGTATCTTTCCCTCCTCATTTAAGCATGCCATCATACATCCATTACTTAAAAAAACATCCCTCGACCAAAACTGTGCTGCTAACTATAGACCTGTCTCTAATCTTCCCTTCATCTCTAAACTCCTGGAACGCCTGGTCCACACCCATCTTATCCGCTATCTCTCAGATAACTCTCTTCTCTACCCTCTTCAATCTGGTTTCCGCTCTTTACACTCTACTGAAACTGCCCTCACTAAAGTCTCTAATGATCTACTGACTGCTAAATCTAATGGTCACTACTCCATGCTAATTCTCTTGGATCTCTCCGCAGCATTCAACACTGTGGACCATCAGCTCCTCCTCACTATGCTACACTCCATCGGCCTCAAGGACACCGTTCTCTCCTGGTTCTCCTCCTATCTCTCTGACCGTTCCTTCACTGTATCTTTTGCTGGTTCCTCCTCCTCTCATCTTCCCCTTACTGTTGGGGTTCCTCAAGGATCAGTCCTAGGCCCCCTCCTCTTCTCTTTGTACACTGCCCCTATTGGACAAACAATCAGTAGATTTGGTCTCCAGTACCATCTCTATGCTGATGACACCCAATTATATACTTCTCCTGATATCACGCCTGCCTTTCTAGAAAACACCAGTGATTGTCTTACCACTGTCTCTAACATCATGTCCTCCCTCTATCTGAAACTGAACCTGTCAAAAACGGAGCTCCTCGTGTTTCCTCCATCTTCTTTTTTTTGTTGAATATGTATTTATTAACACACATGTATAACACATATCAAGGGTATGAACAGTAACAAAACATGTCACATAATATAAGCCATATCAAAAAACTGACCGGCACATCCAAACTTAGATTCAGTGTGAACAGGTGCTAAACCTAGAGTCACCAACTCATATACATACAAGGAGAAAAGGTAGCACACTGTAGCGCTATAGCTTGCAAACACGAAATATGAAAAATATGAAAAATGAATTACATCATTACCTTAGAAATATGAAAAATTGAGAAGTCTTAGCGCATAAGATGGCCAAATTATGTGAGCCTGATAGCCACGTCAAGGCTCTTCTCGTATATCAGGTCCCTAACTAATGCCTATCCTCGCCTGGTGGTCACAGGCCTTTTAATTACAGCAGGTTCATCACCCCTCCACAGAGATGTAGATTTTAGTCTGAAAAGAGGATTCATAGGTTCCCATGCAGACAGACTTTTCTAAAGCGAGGATAGGCATTAGTTAGGGACCTGATATACGAGAAGAGCCTTGACGTGGCTATCAGGCTCACATAATTTGGCCATCTTATGCGCTAAGACTTCTCAATTTTTCATATTTCTAAGGTAATGATGTAATTCATTTTTCATATTTTTCATATTTCGTGTTTGCAAGCTATAGCGCTACAGTGTGCTACCTTTTCTCCTTGTATGTATATGAGTTGGTGACTCTAGGTTTAGCACCTGTTCACACTGAATCTAAGTTTGGATGTGCCGGTCAGTTTTTTGATATGTATTCATTTACCTTCTGCCTGAGCACTCCACCTGGTGGTCACAGGCCTTTTAATTACAGCAGGTTCATCACCCCTCCACAGAGATGTAGATTTTAGTCTGAAAAGAGGATTCATAGGTTCCCATGCAGACAGACTTTTCTAAAGCGAGGATAGGCATTAGTTAGGGACCTGATATACGAGAAGAGCCTTGACGTGGCTATCAGGCTCACATAATTTGGCCATCTTATGCGCTAAGACTTCTCAATTTTTCATATTTCTAAGGTAATGATGTAATTCATTTTTCATATTTTTCATATTTCGTGTTTGCAAGCTATAGCGCTACAGTGTGCTACCTTTTCTCCTTGTATGTATATGAGTTGGTGACTCTAGGTTTAGCACCTGTTCACACTGAATCTAAGTTTGGATGTGCCGGTCAGTTTTTTGATATGTATTCATTTACCTTCTGCCTGAGCACTCCACCTGGTGGTCACAGGCCTTTTAATTACAGCAGGTTCATCACCCCTCCACAGAGATGTAGATTTTAGTCTGAAAAGAGGATTCATAGGTTCCCATGCAGACAGACTTTTCTAAAGCGAGGATAGGCATTAGTTAGGGACCTGATATACGAGAAGAGCCTTGACGTGGCTATCAGGCTCACATAATTTGGCCATCTTATGCGCTAAGACTTCTCAATTTTTCATATTTCTAAGGTAATGATGTAATTCATTTTTCATATTTTTCATATTTCGTGTTTGCAAGCTATAGCGCTACAGTGTGCTACCTTTTCTCCTTGTATGTATATGAGTTGGTGACTCTAGGTTTAGCACCTGTTCACACTGAATCTAAGTTTGGATGTGCCGGTCAGTTTTTTGATATGTATTCATTTACCTTCTGCCTGAGCACTCCACCTGGTGGTCACAGGCCTTTTAATTACAGCAGGTTCATCACCCCTCCACAGAGATGTAGATTTTAGTCTGAAAGAGGATTCATAGGTTCCCATGCAGACAGACTTTTCTAAAGCGAGGATAGGCATTAGTTAGGGACCTGATATACGAGAAGAGCCTTGACGTGGCTATCAGGCTCACATAATTTGGCCATCTTATGCGCTAAGACTTCTCAATTTTTCATATTTCTAAGGTAATGATGTAATTCATTTTTCATATTTTTCATATTTCGTGTTTGCAAGCTATAGCGCTACAGTGTGCTACCTTTTCTCCTTGTATGTATATGAGTTGGTGACTCTAGGTTTAGCACCTGTTCACACTGAATCTAAGTTTGGATGTGCCGGTCAGTTTTTTGATATGTATTCATTTACCTTCTGCCTGAGCACTCCACCTGGTGGTCACAGGCCTTTTAATTACAGCAGGTTCATCACCCCTCCACAGAGATGTAGATTTTAGTCTGAAAAGAGGATTCATAGGTTCCCATGCAGACAGACTTTTCTAAAGCGAGGATAGGCATTAGTTAGGGACCTGATATACGAGAAGAGCCTTGACGTGGCTATCAGGCTCACATAATTTGGCCATCTTATGCGCTAAGACTTCTCAATTTTTCATATTTCTAAGGTAATGATGTAATTCATTTTTCATATTTTTCATATTTCGTGTTTGCAAGCTATAGCGCTACAGTGTGCTACCTTTTCTCCTTGTATGTATATGAGTTGGTGACTCTAGGTTTAGCACCTGTTCACACTGAATCTAAGTTTGGATGTGCCGGTCAGTTTTTTGATATGTATTCATTTACCTTCTGCCTGAGCACTCCACCTGGTGGTCACAGGCCTTTTAATTACAGCAGGTTCATCACCCCTCCACAGAGATGTAGATTTTAGTCTGAAAAGAGGATTCATAGGTTCCCATGCAGACAGACTTTTCTAAAGCGAGGATAGGCATTAGTTAGGGACCTGATATACGAGAAGAGCCTTGACGTGGCTATCAGGCTCACATAATTTGGCCATCTTATGCGCTAAGACTTCTCAATTTTTCATATTTCTAAGGTAATGATGTAATTCATTTTTCATATTTTTCATATTTCGTGTTTGCAAGCTATAGCGCTACAGTGTGCTACCTTTTCTCCTTGTATGTATATGAGTTGGTGACTCTAGGTTTAGCACCTGTTCACACTGAATCTAAGTTTGGATGTGCCGGTCAGTTTTTTGATATGTATTCATTTACCTTCTGCCTGAGCACTCCACCTGGTTGTCACAGGCCTTTTAATTACAGCAGGTTCATCACCCCTCCACAGAGATGTAGATTTTAGTCTGAAAAGAGGATTCATAGGTTCCCATGCAGACAGACTTTTCTAAAGCGAGGATAGGCATTAGTTAGGGACCTGATATACGAGAAGAGCCTTGACGTGGCTATCAGGCTCACATAATTTGGCCATCTTATGCGCTAAGACTTCTCAATTTTTCATATTTCTAAGGTAATGATGTAATTCATTTTTCATATTTTTCATATTTCGTGTTTGCAAGCTATAGCGCTACAGTGTGCTACCTTTTCTCCTTGTATGTATATGAGTTGGTGACTCTAGGTTTAGCACCTGTTCACACTGAATCTAAGTTTGGATGTGCCGGTCAGTTTTTTTATATGTATTCATTTACCTTCTGCCTGAGCACTCCACCTGGTGGTCACAGGCCTTTTAATTACAGCAGGTTCATCACCCCTCCACAGAGATGTAGATTTTAGTCTGAAAAGAGGATTCATAGGTTCCCATGCAGACAGACTTTTCTAAAGCGAGGATAGGCATTAGTTAGGGACCTGATATACGAGAAGAGCCTTGACGTGGCTATCAGGCTCACATAATTTGGCCATCTTATGCGCTAAGACTTCTAAATTTTTCATATTTCTAAGGTAATGATGTAATTCATTTTTCATATTTTTCATATTTCGTGTTTGCAAGCTATAGCGCTACAGTGTGCTACCTTTTCTCCTTGTACATAATATAAGCCAAGCGTCATCATATCAGGTCATGTCCAATAAAACAGAGCACAATATATATGAATGAAACAGCGTGATCGAGGATCACTACTAGTATTGCGTGAGATTTGGCACACAAATTGGGTTCCTGGACTAACGAACCCCAATAACATTCTACAAGAACAAGAACTAAGAACAAAATAAAACAAGAAGACACAGAAAATATAAGGGGAAATAAAGAAAAATAAGGGAATTAAATGAACCTAAATGAAAAATAAATAACTGGACAAAAAAAAAAGGAAGAAGGTTAAAGGTAAGGGGAAGGAAGAAGGGGAGGGGGGGCGCCCTCGGTCTCCGCCCACAGCACACCACGTGGCAGAGAATCTTACATACAAAAATAGCAATCCAATGAGTCACTTACACTATGTAGGCGAAGGGGTACGAAAGGCAATCCACGGGGACCAGATGGTCTGGAATTTATCCCGGGTATGGTTGATCCATGCCGACAGGTCCTCCATGTCCCTGATATGGTCCACAGCAACAGTCCACTCCTCCAGAGAAGGCGCCACAGTAGACAGCCAATGCTTAGGCATAGAAGTTTGGCAGCCGTCAACATAAAGGTCGCCAGTTTGTGCTTAATGGGGTTATAACCCGTCGCCGGCACCCAAAAAAGGACTGAGTCCCTGGGTAAATCACAAGGCAGAAGGCAGATATCTTTGATTTTTTGTCGTATCGCATTCCAGAAGGGCACAATGAGGGGACAATCCCACCAGACGTGAGCATAAGTTCCTGAACCCGCCCCACATCTCCAGCAGATGTCAGAGGTCTGCAAGCCATGGCGAAATAGGAAGGACGGGGTTCGGTACCACCTGGCAATCAGTTTATAAGAATTCTCTTTAATGCGAACGCACCTAGAAAATCCCAGTGCGTGTCTTTTAATACACCTGGCGACTCGTAGGGACAATGGGTGCCCCAGTTCCCATTCCCGGGCAGCAAGGTAAGCAGGCTCAGTATCAGAGCGAAGAGACAAAAGCCATTTGTAAATGGTGGAGATCACGCCTTTGACAGGACTCTGTGCCAGCAACAGCCGCTCCAAGTTGGAGGCAGCCCGCAAGGGACGATGTTGTTCCATAAAGGTCTGACAGACATGAGTGTTTCCTCCATCTTCTAACTTACCTTTGCCTGACATGCCATCTCCGTGTGTGGTTCCACCATTACTCCCCAGCAACATGCCCGCTGTCTTGGGGTCATACTTGATTCCAAGCTTTCATTCCACCCCCACATCCAATCACTGGCTCGCTCTTGTTATCTCCACCTCAAAAACATCTCTAGAATTCAACCTTTTCTTACTTTTGACTCTGCAAAAACTCTTACTGTTTCTCTTATTCATTCTCGCCTGGACTATTGTAAATCTCTACTAATCGGTCTCCCTCGTACCAAACTCTCCCCGCTCCAATCTGTCTTGCATGCTGCAGCCAGAATCATATTCCTCACCAATCGTTATACCGATGCCTCTACCTTGTGCCAGTCATTACACTGGTTACCCATCCATTCCAGGATCCAGTACAAACTTATTACTCTCACCCACAAAACACTCCATGGCTCAGCACCACCCTACATCTCCTCCCTTGTCTCAGCCTACCATCCTACCCGTGCCCTCCGTTCTGCTAATGACCTGAGGTTAGCATCCACAATAATCAGAACCTCCCACTCCCGTCTCCAAGACTTTTCACGTGCTGCGTCAATTCTTTGGAATGCACTACCCAGGTTAATACGATTAATTCCCAATCCCCACAGTTTTAAGCGTGCCCTAAAAACGCATTTTTTCAGACTGGCATACCGCCTCAACGCATTAACCTAACTATCCCTGTTGGCCCATTCAAAAAAAAAAAAAAAAATTCTACCATAATCAGGTACCTCGTATTATGTTCTCACCCGCTTTATGCATTTAATAGCCCTCTGTGTCTGTACTGTTACATATTTTGGCTGTTAACTGGTTCATGCAGAATTACATGTACACTCGATTCGAACACTATGGCTGGTCCGAACAATGAAAGCAATAATTACCATCTACCTTTCGTGTCTCCCCTTTTTCCTCATAGATTGTAAGCTTGCGAGCAGGGCCTTCATTCCTCTTGGTATCTACTTTGATTTGTGTTTATTGTTATGCTGTAATGTCTATTGTCTGTACAAGTCCCCTCTATAATATAAAGTGCTGCGGAATATGTTGGCGCTATAGAAATAAAATTATTATTATTATCCATAAGTCCACCATTTTAATGGCAATAAAGGACACTGCTGCCTACCCAAAAGTGTGGTATATCAGATGTAATAATAAATGAAAAAAAGGGGGAGAGGCGCAAGTGTACTGGGGAAAAGGTATAAGCAGCAAACAGGGCAGCACCACAAAGCTGTCAGAAAATAGTAAATATTACAAAATGAGAATGTTGCGCTAGAGGATATATACCTGTTTCACCCAATATGAAGCAGTCAAAATAAATTAAAATAACGCTACTGATAATGATAAGAGCGACTCCACTTCATACCCAATATCTGTTGAACGATGCGCTCAGGTTAAAATGCTGGGAATACACTTCTGAAGGTGAAGAATATATAATTTACCTCAAGTCCGAGATGAGGAGAGGATCAAGAATGAGCCTGGGTGGCGTGGTGGAGATCTTCTCAATAGTTGTATAACAGCAGCTCTGGGAAATCTTCAGAAGCGGTGCCCCGGCCGGTAGCACCTGCTTCCTGTTAACCCTTGCTCTGCCTTCCTTGCATCACTGCATCTTGCAACCTGCTTTCAAATCCATCTCTAAAGGAGGTGAAGGGACTAGCTGCTGTGATGTCTCCCATGTACAGTACACAGGATAGAGAGAGAAGCAGCAACAGCAGCATGCAAAAAATTATATAGCAGTACTGAGCTGTGGAGATGTGAATCCATCTCTGAGGAGGTGAAGGGACTAGCTGCTGTGATGTCTCCCATGTACAGTACACAGGATAGAGAGAGAAGCAGCAACAGCAGCATGCAAAAAATTATATAGCAGTACTGAACTGTGGAGATGTGAATCCATCTCTGAGGAGGTGAAGGGACTAGCTGCTGTGATGTCTCCCATGTACAGTACATAGGATAGAGAGAGAAGCTGCAACAGCAGCATGCAAAAAATTATATAGCAGTACTGAGCTGTGGAGATGTGAATCCATCTCTGAGGAGGTGACGGAGACTAGCTGCTGTGATGTCTCCCATGTACAGCACACAGGGATGGATTTCTGCTCTTTATTCCTTAGGATAGAGAGAGAAGGAACAACAGCAGCATGCAAAAAATTATATAGCAGTACTGAGCTGTGGAGGTGTGAATCCATCTCTGGGAGGTGAAGGAAACTAGCTGATGTTTCCTATACACAGCACACAGAGATGAATTCTTGATCCATTCATTCTTTATGGAAATGCTGGAGACAGCCAAGCACTAAAGACGATTATTGGGATCAGGTCCAGCGGCCACCTCAGTAATCTGTGGCTACCGGATAGGTGCCCAGAAATCCAACTCCTACATTCCATTATGAAAACGTTCTTCTTACTGACTCTCTAGTTTGTAAAACCTATTTTATTAAACATATTTAGGTAATTTGTAGTTAAATTGCTCAAAATTACTGTTATTGTGAACAGTTAAGGAAGTTGAAGATGAAATGATCTCTAAAAGGCCTAAATTTAAAGATGACACATCTCCTTTCTATTTAAGACAAAAAAATATATAGTTTCATATTTTCCATTATAAAAATTAGAAAAAGGTAGCACCTGCTTCCTGTTAACCCTTGCTCTGCCTTCCTTGCATCACTGCATCTTGCAACCTGCTTTCAAATCCATCTCTAAAGGAGGTGAAGGGACTAGCTGCTGTGATGTCTCCCATGTACAGTACACAGGATAGAGAGAGAAGCAGCAACAGCAGCATGCAAAAAATTATATAGCAGTACTGAGCTGTGGAGATGTGAATCCATCTCTGAGGAGGTGAAGGGACTAGCTGCTGTGATGTCTCCCATGTACAGTACACAGGATAGAGAGAGAAGCAGCAACAGCAGCATGCAAAAAATTATATAGCAGTACTGAGCTGTGGAGATGTGAATCCATCTCTGAGGAGGTGAAGGGACTAGCTGCTGTGATGTCTCCCATGTACAGTACATAGGATAGAGAGAGAAGCTGCAACAGCAGCATGCAAAAAATTATATAGCAGTACTGAGCTGTGGAGATGTGAATCCATCTCTGAGGAGGTGACGGAGACTAGCTGCTGTGATGTCTCCCATGTACAGCACACAGGGATGGATTTCTGCTCTTTATTCCTTAGGATAGAGAGAGAAGGAACAACAGCAGCATGCAAAAAATTATATAGCAGTACTGAGCTGTGGAGGTGTGAATCCATCTCTGGGGAGGTGAAGAAACTAGCTGATGTTTCCTATACACAGCACACAGAGATGAATTCTTGATCCATTCATTCTTTATGGAAATGCTGGAGACAGCCAAGCACTAAAGACGATTATTGGGATCAGGTCCAGCGGCCACCTCAGTAATCTGTGGCTACCGGATAGGTGCCCAGAAATCCAACTCCTACATTCCATTATGAAAACGTTCTTCTTACTGACTCTCTAGTTTGTAAAACCTATTTTATTAAACATATTTAGGTAATTTGTAGTTAAATTGCTCAAAATTACTGTTATTGTGAACAGTTAAGGAAGTTGAAGATGAAATGATCTCTAAAAGGCCTAAATTTAAAGATGACACATCTCCTTTCTATTTAAGACAAAAAAATATATAGTTTCATATTTTCCATTATAAAAATTAGAAAAAGGGAAATGGGCCGATGCAAAAGTTTGGGCACCCTGCGTGGTTAGTATCTAGTGGCACCCCCTTTTGCAAGTATCACAGCTTGTAAATTCTTTTTGTGCAGCACATCGCTCAATGCAAACTGCAGATGTGCTGCTGATAACATGATACTGTATAGGGACAGATTGATCTATTAGTGATTGTTCTGTCCCCATCACTCTTCGTCAGCCTGTTTAAAGAGGCCGGTAATCAAGCTCCGAACTACTTCAATATTGTCGAACGTGCTCATTTAACTGTCTTAACTTAGCAAGTGTAAATGCAACCTAAATGTTTGTGTGCGATGGTGCAGTATGTGAGCATTTTGGGCCTCACTTTAATCTTTTGCCCAGGACCCCACTTTGTCTAAAACCGGCCCTGCACAAAAGCAGCAACAGCATCATGGAGAATATTATCTAGCAGTACTGAGCTGTGGAGATGTGAATCCAGCCCTCGAGTAAAAGACTTGTTAGAAAGCTGGTGGAAGAAGATTGCTGCCATAATGTCTCCTATACACAGCACACAGGCATGAATTCTTGCTCTTTATTCCTTAGTTAGGATAGAGAAATATTAGTAAAAGCAGCATGTAAAAAAATTATGCAGTAGTTCTTAGCTGTGGAGATGTAAATCCATCTCTGTGGTGTGGAGGAGACTAGCTGCTATGATGTCTCCTATACACAGCACACAGGGATAGATTTTTGCTATTTATTCCTTAGGATAGAGAAAGAAGCAGCAACAGCAGCATGGAAAAAATTATACAGCAGTACTGTGCTGTGGAAATGTGAATCCATCTCTAGGGAGGTGAAGGAGACAAGCTGCTATGATGTCCCATATACACAGTACACATTGATGGATTCCTACTCTTTCTACCTCAGCACACAGGCAGAAGCAGTGTAAGGGGGTGAAGGAGTATCTCTGTTTCGCCCCACCCCTTAAGTGTATATAATGTTTCATCATGTAAATAGTTATTATTTGAGTACAAACGTTTTGGTGGTATTGCTACATAATACTATGTACTACAACTAATAGTAATGGTACCACCACATTCTTGATGTGTTACCATTGTATATATATATATACTAGATGGTGGCCCGATTCTAACGCATCGGGTATTCTAGAATATGTATGTAGTTTATTTATGCATGGCTCCGCTCCCACCCTCCCATCCTTGTATGCATGGCTCCCCTGTCCCATCCTGTATACATGGCTCCGCTCCCCCCTCCCCTCCTTGTATGCATGACTCTGCTCCCACCCTCCCATCCTTGTATGCATGGCTCCGCTCCCACCCTCCCATCCTGTATACATGGCTCCGCTCCACCCTCCCATCCTGTATTCATGGCTCTGCTCCACCACCCTCCCATCCTTGTATGCATGGCTCCCCCCTCCCATCATTGTATACATGGCTCCCCTGTCCCATCCTGTATACATGGCTCCGCTTCCCCCTCCCATCCTTGTATGCATGGCTCCGCTCCCCTCTCCCATCCTTGTATGCATGGCTCCGCTCCACCCTCCCATCCTGTATACATGGCTCCGCTCCACCCTCCCATCCTGTATACATGGCTCCGCTCCCACCCTCCCATCCTGTATACATGGCTCCGCTCCACTCTCCCATCCTGTATACATGGCTCCGCTCCCACCCTCCCATCCTGTATACATGGCTCCGCTCCACCCTCCCATCCTTGTATGCATGGCTCCGCTCCCATCCTCCCATCCTGTATACATGGCTCCGCTCCCACCCTCCCATCCTTGTATATATGGCTCTGCTCCCACCCTCCCATCCTTGTATGCATGGCTCAGCTCCCACCCTCCCATCCTGTATACATGGCTCCGCTCCCACCCTCCCATCCTGTAGAAATGGCTCCGCTCCACCCTCCCATCCTGTATACATGGCTCCGCTCCCACCCTCCCATCCTTGTATGCATGGCTGGGCTCCCCCGTCCTCCCCCATCATACTTACACTGACACCGTCGCTGCATGTCCCTGCATCTCTATCCCGGCGCGTCAGCTTCTTCCTGTGTGGTGCGGTCACGTGGTACCGCTCATTAAGGTCATGAATATGGACGCCACGCCTATGGGAGTGGAGTCGCGTGCATATTCATGACCTTAATAAGCGGTACTACGTGACCGCACAGCACAGGAAGAAGCAGACGCGCCGGGACAGGGATGCAGGGACGGAAGGTGAGTATGTACAGTACGCGGAGATAATAATAATAATAATCTTTATTTATATAGTGCCAACATATTCCGCAGCGCTTTACAGTTTAACAGTTTCAAAACACAAGTCATAAGTAACAACGTTAACAATACAATAATTAAAGCAAAATAAGCCGCCCCTGCTCGTGAGAGCTTACAATCTACAATGAGGTGGTGGAGATACAAAGTACAGGTGTGTATATACAATGGTGCATTTACAATGATGGTCCAGCCATCTTGAGGGAGTGAGGGATGGATGGAGATAGTGAATGGGCTACACATACACACTTACACATAGAATGACTTTGATTAGTGATAGGCCGCTCTGAACAAATGTGTTTTGAGGGAGCGCCTGAAACCATGCAAATTGTGGATAGTCCTAATTTCTTGGGGTAGAGCATTCCAGAGGATTGGCGCAGCGTGGGAGAAGTCTTGGAGTCGGGAAGTGGGAGGTACTGATTAGTGCAGAGGTTAGTCGAAAGTCGTTTGCAGAGCGCAGCAGTCGGTTAGGCCGCTAGATAGAAATGAGGGAGGAGATGTAGGGGGTGCTGCACTGTGGAGAGCTTTGTGGGTGAGAACCAGTACTTTGAATTGGATCCTATAATGAATGGGCAGCCAGTGTAAGGACTGTAAGTACTGATTAGCCAGATGGATGACCCTGGCTGCTGCATTAAGGATGGACTGGAGAGGGGATAGTCGAGTAATGGGGAGGTCAAGTAACAGAGCGTTGCAGTAGTCCAGGCGGGAGTGGATCAATGCTACAGTGAGAGTTTTTGTTGTTTCCATGGTGAGAAAAGGGCGGATTCTAGAGATGTTCTTTAGGTGTAGGCGGCAAGAGCGGGCAAGAGATTGTATATGGGAGGTGAAGGAGAGATTGGTGTCAAACATAACACCCAGCAGCGAGCCTGCTGCCGGGGTGTTATTATGGTGCCGCCCACGGAGAGGGAAATGTCAGACTTAGGGAGGTTAGTAGACGGCGGGAGCAGAAGGAGTTCAGTTTTGGAGAGGTTAAGTTTCAGATAGAGAGCGGACATGATGTTGGAGACTGCGGACAGACAGTCGGTGGCGTTCTGTAGAACAGCGGGGGTAAGGTCGGGGAATGACGTGTATAGTTGTGTGTCATCAGCATAAAGATGGTACTGAAAGCCAAATCTGCTGATGGTCTGTCCAATTGGGGCCGTGTAGAGAGAGAAGAGAAGGGGGCCAAGGACTGAGCCCTGGGGTACACCGACAGTGAAAGGAAGAGGAGATGACGTGGAGCCAGAGAACGAAACACTGAAGGAGCGGTCAGAAAGATAGGAGGAGAACCAGGAGAGAACAGTGTGACTGGAGCCTAGACAGTAGGAGACATTGGTCAACTGTGTCAAAAGCAGCAGAAAGGTCGAGAAGAATGAGCAGAGAGTGGTCGCCATTACGTTTTGCTGTCAGAAGGTCATTGGTCACTTTGATGAGTGCAGTTTCAGTCAAATGTAGGGGGCGGAAGCCGGACTGTGAAGGGTCTAGAAGGGAGTAAGTGGAGAGGTAACAGGTGAGGCGGGAGTAGACTAGGCGCTCCAAAAGTTTAGAGATGAAGGGGAGATTGGAGACCGGTCTGTAGTTGTTTGTGCAGGAAGGGTCGAGAGTGGGTTTCTTTAGTAGTGGAGTAATGATGGAGTGTTTGAAGGAAGATGGGAAAATGCCAGAGGAGAGTGAGAGATTAAAGATTGTAGTTAGGTGAGTTGTGACAACTGGAGAGAGAGAGACTGGAGGAGATGTGCGGGAATGGGGTCAGTAGTGCATGTAGTCGGACGAGAGGAAGAGAGGAATCTGGAGATTTCTTCTTCTGTGATGGGATAAAATGTGGAAAGTGAGCCAGGGGAAATGCAGGGAGGGATGGGAGTCACAGCACTTGGTGGTTGAGAGCAGATTTCCTGACGGATAGTATCTATTTTTTCTATAAAGTGGGAGGCCAGGTCGTCAGCACAAATGTCTGTGATAGGGGATTGCGATTTTGCCCTGAGGAGGGAGTGAAAAGTGTCAAAAAGTTTCTTGGGGTTGTTGGCTAGTGAGGAGATCAGGGTGGTGAAGTAGGTCTGTTTGGCGAGGTGAAGGGCAGCATTATAAGTTCTTAACATGAATTTAAAGTGGATGAAGTCTTCTGGTGTGCGGGTTTTTCTCCAGAGGCGTTCAGCACTCCTAGAGCATCGCTGAAGAAGTCGAGTTTGCAATGTGAGCCAGGGCTGTTTTACTGTGTGTTTGGAAGTTCTGAGGGTGAGCGGTGCTACTTGGTCAAGGGTGCTTCTAAGAGTGTCATTGTAGTGCTGAACAGCCAGATTAGGACAAGAAAAAGAGGAGATTGGGGACAGCGATGAGTGTAGGGAGTCTGAAAGTGTCTGAGGGTTAATGGCTTGTAGATTTCTGAATGTATGGTAGGTAGGAGTGCGCTGGGGTGGTCGAGGATTTGTGAGGATGAAGGAGAGAATGTTGTGGTCAGAGAGTGGAAGTGGTGAGTTATTTAGGTGGGAGATTGAACAGAGGCGGACAAAGACCAGGTCAAGGGTGTTACCATCCTTGTGTGTCTCAGAGGTTGAAAGCTGTGATAGGCCTAGAGAAGTGGTTAGTGATAGAAGCTGAGATGCAGATGTGGAAGTGGGGCTATTAATGGGGATGTTGAAGTCTCCAAGGATAAGGGTGTGTAGTTCTGAGGACATGAAGTGCGGCAGACAGGCTGAGAAGTGGTCAAGGAACCGGGTGGGCGAGCCTGGGGGCTGATATATGACCGCTACTCTGAGGGAGAGGGGACAGAAGAGCCTGATGGTGTGGACCTCAAAAGAAGGGAATGAGAGTAATGGAATTGGGGGCATGACCAGGAAAGTGCATTG
The DNA here is from genome assembly GCA_033576555.1 of Oophaga sylvatica. Classification (NCBI taxonomy): domain Eukaryota; kingdom Metazoa; phylum Chordata; class Amphibia; order Anura; family Dendrobatidae; genus Oophaga; species Oophaga sylvatica. The sequence continues at coordinate 441,925,285 of JARQOD010000003.1, read as the reverse complement.
TGGGAACAGGAGTATGCCAACTCCACCACCATGTCTGTTTGGGGGTCTTGGGAATGGGAGAACTGTAAGCCACCATAGGAAATGGCAGCAGGGGAGACAGTGTCAGAATCCTGAATCCAGGTTTCCGTGAGGGCCAACAGATGAAGAGAGTTGTTCAGAAAGTAGTTGTGCAGGAAGGATAGCTTGTTGCATGCAGACCGTGGATTCCAGAGGGCACAATTAAAAGAAGGAGATGAGGAAGTAATATTTATAAGATTATTATGGTTTTGATAGGAGGTAGGGTAGGGATTGAGGTTGGGGAATGGTGGACCAGGTTTGGGGGAGATGTCCCCTGAAATCAGTAGGAGTAGGAAGATAAAGAGCAGGTAGTTGTTGGAGTTGTAAGTAGGTTTTTTCTGTGATGTGTTTGGGCCAGATGGACTGAGGTTTCTCAGGAAGGTGAGGAGTGCATGGGAGCTGTACATGGGAGAGGGAAGTATAGAGGGGCTGATGTGTATGAGTCATGATGGAGGGGGGATGGGGCGGTGAATGTGGATGGCAAGCGAACACAGGAGGATAGAGATAAAGTACATAATTAAAAAGAAAGCAAAGTGTGGGGTGGAGATGACCTGTGGCTACCGTCGGGAGATCAGCGGTGGCGTGCATGGTTGAAATCCTGCGCCAATTCGCAGCCAGACTGTGCCTGTCACTGATTGGTTGCGCCCGGCCAGACGCGACCAATCAGCGACGCAGGATTTCCGTTACAGGCAGACATCTAGTTAGACGATTATATAGTAGATATCTGTTTATTTCTTGTGTTCCTTTGCATGATAATGTGTTTTGCTGTTTTGTACATATGTAAGGCTTAGGGAGAGTTAAGTGCATCCTGTTGCGGCATTAGAGAAGGGCACTGGGTACGTGTAATATTGTTACGGGCAACTAGGTGGGGGCATACTAGTGGACCTGGTTAGGTAGAGTTTCTAGACAGTTCTCATAGGGTTAAGTGTAGGAGGGGCTGCTGGGTAGTAGTGTTAGGTCTTTAGGAAGTGACCTCAGACGGGGCTAGCGTGCCCAAGTGTCCACAAGGGCTTAGGCCTGGACAACTGGCAGCCACGCAACGTTCCAAGTGTAACAACTCACGTTACCCACGGTCGCTGCATAGTCTCGTAGCTGGCCTAGACAGAAGAGGAAAGATGTGGCGCCTTACCGCCTGGGCCAATGTGGTTAGGGCAAAAGTTGGCGGGCCAAGGAACTGAGGGGAGCTGGAGCTTCAACGAGTTCAGTGCAGACGGGCCGGATGCTTCACCGGCGGCCACTCAACCTAGTGATTGATAAATTCAGTTCTGAGGCGAAGCAGGCTGGAAGAGATGTCATAATGGCGAGGTCAGGCCTGGAAGGAACTGGGGAGCAGTCTAAGACGGTCTGGTCCGGGAGTGTACTGCACAGAAGTAACAGCACGGCAGGGAGAGCAAAGGAAACTAATGTAATACCTGTTGCGCCAACTGTGGATGTAACTTGTGAAGAGTTCAGTTAAGAAAGTGTTCAAGTTGTTCTGGACTGTGTCTCCATTACTGGGGGGTCGCTTGGAAGAGGGACTGTCGGTGCCTGGGAAGTGCCCAGGGTAAGTGGCATCTGGAGATACAGGTAAGCCAGAGGGAAGAACACTGTTTCAAGTAGGGGACGGGCCTGAAATGGATGTTACGGTAATCCACGTCACGACTACAGTCCGGCCTCGCCCTTACAGAAGCAACATCAGCATGGTGAAAATTATATAGTATTACTTAGCTATGGAGATGTGAATCCAGCTCTGGAGTAAAAGACTTGTTAGAAAGCTGGTGGAAGGAGACTAGCTGCTATATGTCTCCTGTGCGCAACATTCCAGATCTTTATCTTCATCCCCAATTATCTCCATTGGTGTTCTATTTAGCTGCAGCCATCAGAGCCCATACATCCTAAGTGACTGCTGCAGTCAATCACAGAGTCTCTTCTTGAAACACATGCATATTTATGATATACTGCAGATTCTTGCTGAAAATGCACCCAGGCCACCTCCGTGTATGCTGATGTATGCTAACACGGTGACCGCACCATAAGGGTATGTGCACACGTTGCGGATTCACTTGCGGATTTTTCCGGGCGGATTTTGCTAAATCTGCAGGTAAAATGTCCAGTGTTTTACCTGCGGATTTAGTGCAGATTTACTGCAGATTTTCTGCGTTTTTTGTGCGGATTTCCCCTGTGTTTTTACACCTGCGGATTTCTATAATGGAGCAGGTGTAAAACCGCTGCGGATTCCGCACAAAGAATTGACATGCTGCGGATTCAAATCCACAGCAAATCTGCGCGGAAAAATCTGCAGCATGTGCATAGCGGTTTTTTTTTACATAGATTATAATGGTACTGTACAACGCAGCAGAAACTGCTGCGGATCCGCAAGGCCAAATCCGCAACGTGTGCACGCACCCATAGGGTATGTTTGCACGTAGCGGAAACACTCAGTATTAGCTGCGGATTGAAAGCTGCGTCCTACCGCAGCGTTTAATCCGCAGTGGCCAGATGTTCCAGCATAGTGGAGGGAATTTTATGAAATCCCATCTCCACTATGCGTGCGAACACGCATCCGGCGGCCCTCCGTTTCCAGACATGCGGCGCAACTTTTTAGACCGCAGCATGTCTGTTTACCATGCGGAGACGCTCCGTTGCCAAAAGGTAAATAACAGAGTTCAATGAACACATCCAGAATCACCGCGCGTATAGAAGGAGGAGGGGCTTTGGACGGAGTGGGGTTTCCACTCCGTCCAAAGAGCTGACAATCTGGTACGTGGAAACGTACCATAAATGTTCAGCAATTTTCGGCAAGGGTATGTACAGTACAGACCAAAAGTTTGAATACACCTTCTCATTACACTTTACAAAAAAGTGTGAAACAACTGAAAATATGTCTTATATTCTAGGTCAGGGGTCTCAAACTCAATTTACCCGGGGGCCGCTGGAGGTAGAATCTGGGTGAGGCTGGGCCGCATCAGGTTTTCCACAAGAAAAGTTCTTTAAAAAACATTCCAATGTTATCAAATGTCCCAATGGGGACAGTGTTGATGATGTATGTATAGTGCCGTGGAGTTAATAGCGCAATATCAATGAATAAATATTATTCTTAATATTATGTTTCAATACCAGGATCTGAGGATTTTCTGTATCGAGGTCAAGAGCTCTCTGATGCAGTGTTGCTGCCTGTCTCGCTGTCTTCCTCTTTTGACACTGCAGTGTGGTGGACAAGTAAACATTAACTGGTTAACAGCAAGAAGTCATTCCCCCCAGCGCTCATTCTCCCCCAGCGCTCATTCTCCCCCAGCACTCATTCTCCTTCATTGCTTTTTCCCCATCACCCCATCGTTTCTTTTCCCCATCATTCCCATAATTGATTTTTCCCCATCATTGCTTTTCCCCCATCACTCCCATCATTGCTTTTTCCCCATCACCCCATAATTGCTTTTACCCCATCACTCCCATCATTGCTTTTTCCTCATCACTCCCATCATTGCTTTTTTCACATCATTGCTTTTCCCCATTACTTCCATCATTGCTTTTCCCCCATCACTCCCATCATTGCTTTTGCCCATCACTCCCATCATTGTTTTTCCCCATTGCTTTTCCTCATCACTCCCATCATTGCTTTTCCCCCATCACTGCTTTTGCCCATCACTCCCATCATTGTTTTTCCCCATTGCTTTTCCCCATCACTCCCATCATTGCTTTTGCCCATCACTCCCATCATTGTTTTTCCACATTGCTTTTTCCCCATCACTCCCATCATTGTTTTTGCCCATCACTCCCATCATTGTTTTTCCCCATTGTTTTTCCCCATCACTCCCATCATTGCTTTTGCCCATCACTCCCATCATTGTTTTTTCCCCATTGTTTTTCCCCATCACTCCCATCATTGCTTTTCCCCATTACTGTTTTTCCCCATCACTCTCCTGCACACACACACACACACACACACACACACACACCACCTCTCATCTGTACACACACACACACACACACCACCTCTCACCTGTCCACACACACACCACCACGCACCTGTCCACACACACACACACCTCTCACCTGTCCACAGCATCACCGGCGCCTGCGCTTCGTCGCTCTGACAGAGCAGGATGTCATCCAGCGGCGCTGCTCTCTGTGTCAGAGACAGGAAGCGCGGGCGACGGCAGCAGCAGGAGATGAGGCGAGTATGCCCGGCGCCCGCGCTGACATCTTTCTGTGGTACCGCTCATTAAGCTCATGAATATGGGCGCCACGCCTATAAGAGTGGAGTGGCGTCCATATTCATGACCTTAATGAGCGGTACTACGAGTGACTGGGATTTCACATGCGGTGTTTCTCGCACGTGAGATCCCAGCCGAGGGCCGCAAAATACTGTACCGAGGGCCCATGAGGTGAGGGCCGCAAACTAGTGTCCCGAGGGCCGCAGTTGGCCAGCGGGCCGCGAGTTTGAGACCCCTGTTCTAGGTTCTTCAAAGTAGCCACCTTTTGCTTTGATTACTGCTTTGCACGCAGAAAAGGTGAACGGCTGGACTCTACACGCCTGGTTCCCACCGTGAAGCATGGAGGAGGAGGTGTGATGGTGTGGGGGTGCTTTGCTGGTGACACTGTTGGGGATTTATTCATAATTGAAGCGGTGAGCGGTCCAGCTCACTCCAAACCATCTCGATTGGGTTCAGGTCTGATGACTGTGGAGGCCAGGTCATCTGGCGTAGCACCCCAACACTCTCCTTCTTGGTCAAATAGCCCTTACACAGTCTGGAGGTGTGTTTGGGGTCATTGTCCTGTTGAAAAATAAATGATGGTCCAACTAAACGCAAACCGGATGGAATAGCATGCTGCTGCAAGATGATGTAGTAGCCATTCCGGTTCACTATGCCTTCAATTTTGAATAAATCCCCAACAGTGTCACCAGCAAAGCACCCCCACATCTTCACACCACCTCCTCCATGCTTCACGGTGGGAACCAGACATGTAGAATCCATCCGTTCACCTTTTCTGAATGCAAAGCAGTAATCAAAGCAAAAGGTGGCTACTATGAAAAACCTAGAATATAAGACATATTTTCAGTTGTTTCACACTTTTTTGTAAAGTGTAATGTAAAATTCCACATGTGTTAATTCATAGTTTTGATGCCTTCAGTGTGATTCTACAATTTTCATAGCAATGAAAATACAGAAAAATCTTTGAATGAGAAGGTGTGTCCAAACTTTTGGTCTGTACTGTATGTACAGGCAGTATGTACTAAACTCCCCCTAGTGGTGGGGGGGATTTGAGGAGTGGTTATTGCAGGGCAAGATGTATGCCAAGTCAAGGTTTAACCTGGTGAGAGGAGCTGAATCCACCCCTTTAAAGGGAACCTGTCACGCCCCCAGGGCCTTTTTAAGTAAAAGAGCCGCATTCAGCAGCACTAAGGCTGCATTCTGTGAAGGTGGCTCTTATGTTTCTGATCGCTATGAATGCTGAAATATACACTTTTATAATCTGTCCGACATACCGCTATTGTGTCAGGGAGGTATGTCTTCTCCCCGTGTCAGCGACCTCAGCGGTGTCAGTCATCTCCCTCTTGTTTCTGCCTCCTCTCCTTGCGACGTCACCGGCGCTTCATGTATCGGCGACCCCTGATCCTGCCCCGCAGTGTGTTATGATGTATTCACATTGCAGGGCTGGGAATCTGGCGCCTGCGCAGTGAGGAGAGCGGCGGAGGGAGATGAGGGGCAGGCGCAGAGATCCTCACTTTACAGGCGCCAGATTCCATGCCCCGCAGTGTGAATACATCATAACACACTGCGGGGCGGGATTTGAAGCGCTGCCAGTGAAGTCGCAAGGAGAGGAGGTGCGGGCCAGAAACAAGAAGGGGATGATTGACACCGCTGATGCCACTGACACAGGGGGAGAAGACATACCTCCGTGACACAATAGCGATATGTCGGATAGATTATAAAAGTGTACATTTCAGCGTTCCTAGCGATCAGAAACATAAGAGCAACCTTCACAGAATGCAGCCTTAGTGCTGCTGAAGGTGGCTCTTTTACTTAAAAAGGCCCTGGGGGGTGACAGGTTCCCTTTAAGCATAACGTGCACCTCCATAAATGCAGCAGTGCTTCTAATCATTATATCTTTGGTCCTGTACCAGATGTATGGTATGTACACAGGATACGAGTCGGGTATGCAGCTACTTTTCATCAGGCAGAAAATGACATTCTGCAGATTTAACTATTGCATTTTATCTGCGGTAAAACTAAAAGTGTTTCCACTGCAAGTTCTGCACAATTTGGTGCAGTTCTTTATTTTTGCATTTACACTTTTAGGTTTACTTAAAGGGGTTTTCTAGGCTTTAATACAATTCTGCAAACAATCTGACTGCAGACTTGTGAATCCTCAGAGTGCGCGTTGTGATTCTCCGGGAGCGTTCTGGGCTTGTGACCGCAAGTATGCAATTTCCATGCATGTGGTCACTTGCCAACTACAGTCATGGCCAAAAGTTTTGAGAATGACACAAATATTATATTTTTACATGATCTGCTGCCCTCTGGTTTTTATGTGTGTTTGACAGATGTTTTTATCACAGACAGAAATATAATAATTGCAAACATATGAGTAGCAAAAGCTTATATTGACAGTTAGAATGAGTTAATGCAGCAAGTCAATATTTGCAGTGTTGACCCTTCTTCTTCAGGACCTCTGCAATTCTCCCTGGCATGCTCTCAATCAACTTCTGGACCAAATCCTGACTGATAGTAGTCCATTCTTGCACAATCAATGCTTTCATTTTGTCAGAATTTTTAGGTTTTTGTTTGTCCACCCGTCTCTTGATGATTGACCACAAGTTCTCAATGGGATTAAGATCTGGGGAGTTTCCAGGCCAAGGACCCAAAATCTCTATGTTTTGTTCCCTGAGCCATTTAGTTATCACCTTTGCTTTATGGCAAGGTGCTCCATCATGCTGGAAAAGGCATTGTTGATCGCCAAACTGCTCTTGGAGGGTTGGGAGAAGTTGCTCTTGGAGGACATTCTGGTACCATTCTTTATTCATGGCTGTGTTTTTAGGCAAGACTGTGAGAGAGCCGATTCCCTTGGCTGAGAAGCAACCCCACACATGAATGCTTTCAGGATGCTTAACAGTTGGCATGAGACAAGACTGGTGGTAGCGCTCACCTTGTCTTCTCCGAATGAGGCGTTTTCCTGATGTCCCAAACAATCGAAAAGGGGATTCATCAAAGAAAATAACTTTACCCCAGTCCTCAGCAGTCCACTGCCTGTACCTTTTGCAGAATATCAGTCTGTCCATGATGTTTTTTCTGGAGAGAAGTGGCCTCTTTGCTGCCCTCCTTGAGACCAGGCCTTGATCCAATAGTCTCCGCCTCACAGTGCGTGCAGATGCACTCACACCTGCCTGCTGCCATTCCTGAGCAAGCTCTGCACTGCTGGTAGCACGATCCCGCAGCTGAAACACTTTTAAGAGACGGTCCTGGCGCTTGCTGGTCTTTCTTGGGCGCCCTGAAGTCTTTTTGGCAACAATGGAACCTCTCTCCTTGAAGTTCTTGATGATGCGATAGATTGTTGACTGAGGTGCAATCTTTCTAGCTGCGATACTCTTCCCTGTTAGGCCATTTTTGTGCATTGCAATGATGACTGCACGTGTTTCTTTAGAGATAACCATGGTTAACAGAAGAGAAACAATGATGCCAAGCACCAGCCTCCTTTTAAAGTGTCCAGTGGTGTCATTCTTACTTAATCATGACAGATTGATCTCCAGCCATGTCCTCATCAACACCCACACCTGTGTTAATGGAGCAATCACTGAAAAGAGGTTAGCTGGTCCTTTTAAGGCAGGGCTGCAATGATGTTGAAATGTGTTTTGGGGGATAAAGTTCATTTTCTAGCCAAATATTGACTTTGCAAGTAATTGCTGTTAAGCTGATCACTCTTTATAACATTCTGGAGTATATGCAAATTGCCATTAGAAAAAGTGAAGCAGTAGACTTTGTAAAAATTAATATTTGTGTCATTCTCAAAACTTTTGGCCATGACTGTAGACGTGCACAGCCTCACTCAATACAAGTGAACTGAGTGAGGCTCGACACGTCTAGTCGGAATGTGGCCGGAAGTATGAAAATCGCGTAATCACCTGCTACTGGCGCTAGAGAAGCCTACCAGCATGCACTGTGCACCCTGTGAGGATTCACAAGTCTGCAGTCACAGAGTGATTGCAGACTTTTATCCCAAGCCTGGACAACCCCTTTAAATCTATCATAGTCTCATGCTCCTGGCATAATCACTTTTCCCTATTTATGGACACTAAACTATTTTAAGGTCTCAATCTTCTACATCCACTCTTCTGCCCTGCAATCCATCAGCCGCCCATCATCATTACACAGTTACACACGACCCCACAGAACTGATTGCCTGCAGCAATGGGACTATGCAGGATGTGAGAAAACATTGCACACCTGTTATGCTCTGATCCTAGGGCCATTTACTAAACTAATAATTGAAACATTTTCTTTCTTATACGATGAAACTGCATATTTTACTTTCCATGCTTCTGATTCTTATCACCAGTAAGGAGTGGCGCTGTTATTATAAATGATCACCAAGTGGCAGCACTGAGTCTATGCTTCCACCCATGTCAGTGAGGATACACCCTGTCCCTGCAGCCAGATGATTTTGCAGGGCTGGTTCATGCATTTTCCTGTAGGTTTCATGACCTATCATGTCCAGGGCCCGAAGATAACAGAGTCACTGTTAATAAATTCTATATACATCTCTGATACTATAGACAATTTATCCATCATAATGTGCTAGAAAACCTTATTGAAAAGACTAATTTTGACCCAGACCACTTTATTTGTTATAGATATTTAATTCCCTGCCCTCCCACATGCCCCAGCCCCTTTAGGCTTCCCCATGTGCACCCCTATATATTTCGCAGTGCTCGTAAGTTTGGTCCTGCAGCAGATTTATGGTACATCCATAGGATCCGGACGGATATACAGCTGCTTTTCTTGCAAGCAGAAATGACATTAGATTTTGTTTATCCTTGCACTGCGGAGAAAATATATTCTGCAGATTTAACCATTGCATTCACAGCAAATGCATGGACTCCAGAGGATCTCTGAAGTCGCCCTGCGGTGTCAACACCAAGACGTTCTGCACAGCAGATCCTATAAGTCCTGTAAGTTGCAGCTTCAATGGATCAGATTTGTTTTTCTACTTATCAGTCCTTTTCATATTCCTACTTATCCAGTGGCTCAGCCGGCTGCAATAGTCCGGCAACTTCGAGGGTGTCTGCGAAACGGAGCAAGAAGTAGAACATAAAAGCAGGATAGCAAGCAGAAGCCAACAGCATGATATGCAGTAGATGGAGTTTTGAGGTCACCATCTGGTCTCACCCTATGTACAGTATTTACATTACTTTAGGAGATAAGCGGTTCCTAGACTTCTATGGCGCGCTTATCTCAGTCTACAGCAGGTCTTGTGGGGTGTTCTTGGTGTAGGGCAGGTCTTGTGGGTTGCTCCCGGTATATGACAGGTCTTGTGAGGTGTTCCTGGTATATGTCAGGTCTTGTGGGGTGTTCCTGGTGTAGGGCAGGTCTTGTGGGTTGCTCCCGGGATATGACAGGTCATGTGGGGTGTTCCTGGTATACGGCAGGTCTTGTTGGGTGTTTCTGGTATACGGCAGGTCTTGTGGGGAGTTTCTGGTATAACGGCAGGTCTTGTGGGAGTTTCTGGTATACAGCAGGTCTTGTGGGGTGTTCCTGCTGTAGGGCAGGTCTTGTGGGTGTTCCTGGTATACGGTAGGTCTTGTGGGGTGTTCCTGCTGTAGGGCAGGTCTTGTGGGTTGTTCCCAGTATACGACATGTCTTGTGGGTTGTTCCCAGCATACGACACATCTACAACACGTCTTGTGAGGTGTTCCGGTAAACGTCACGTCTTGGGTGTTCCCGGTATACAACACATCTACAACACGTCTTGTGGGTTGTTTCCGGTGTACGACACGTCTTGGGTGTTCCTGGTATACGATCCGCTATACCATCGTGACCGGGGGCGCATGGCAGTGACGTCAGATTTAACCATTGCATTCACAGCAAATGCATGGACTCCAGAGGATCTCTGAAGTCGCCCTGCGGTGTCAGCACCAAGACGTTCTGCACAGCAGATCCTATAAGTCCTGTAAGTTGCAGCTTCAATGGATCAGATTTGTTTTTCTACTTATCAGTCCTTTTCATATTCCTACTTATCCAGTGGCTCAGCCGGCTGCAATAGTCCGGCAACTTCGAGGGTGTCTGCGAAACGGAGCAAGAAGTAGAACATAAAAGCAGGATAGCAAGCAGAAGCCAACAGCATGATATGCAGTAGATGGAGTTTTGAGGTCACCATCTGGTCTCACCCTATGTACAGTATTTACATTACTTTAGGAGATAAGCGGTTCCTAGACTTCTATGGCGCGCTTATCTCAGTCTACAGCAGGTCTTGTGGGGTGTTCTTGGTGTAGGGCAGGTCTTGTGGGTTGCTCCCGGTATATAACAGGTCTTGTGAGGTGTTCCTGGTATATGTCAGGTCTTTTGGGGTGTTCCTGGTGTAGGGCAGGTCTTGTGGGTTGCTCCCGGGATATGACAGGTCATGTGGGGTGTTCCTGGTATACGGCAGGTCTTGTTGGGTGTTTCTGGTATACGGCAGGTCTTGTGGGGAGTTTCTGGTATACGGCAGGTCTTGTGGGGAGTTTCTGGTATACAGCAGGTCTTGTGGGGTGTTCCTGCTGTAGGGCAGGTCTTGTGGGGTGTTCCTGGTATACGGTAGGTCTTGTGGGGTGTTCCTGGTGTAGGGCAGGTCTTGTGGGTTGCTCCCGCTATACGACACATCTTGTGGGGTGTTCCCAGTATACGACACGTCTTGTGGGTTGTTCCCGCTATATAACATGTCTTATGGGGTGTTTCCAGTGTACGACAGGTCTTGTGGGGTGTTCCTGGTGTAGGGCAGGTCTTGTGGGTTGCTCCCGGTATATGACAGGTCTTGTGGGGTGTTCCTGGTATATGTCAGGTCTTGTGGGGTGTTCCTGGTGTAGGGCATGTCTTGTGGGTTGCTCCCGGGATATGACAGGTCATGTGGGGTGTTCCTGGTATACGGCAGGTCTTTTTGGGTGTTTCTGGTATACGGCAGGTCTTGTGGGGAGTTTCTGGTATACAGCAGGTCTTGTGGGGTGTTCCTGGTGTAGGGCAGGTCTTGTGGGGTGTTCCTGGTATATGGCAGGTCTTGTGGGGTGTTCCTGGTGTAGGGCAGGTCTTGTGGGTTGCTCCCGCTATACGACACATCTGGTGGGGTGTTCCCGGTATACGACACGTCTTGTGGGTTGTTCCCGCTATATAACATGTCTTATGGGGTGTTCCAGTGTACGACAGGTCTTGTGGGGTGTTCCTGCTGTAGGGCAGGTCTTGTGGGTTGTTCCCAGTATACGACATGTCTTGTGGGTTGTTCCCAGTATACGACACATCTACAACACGTCTTGTGAGGTGTTCCGGTAAACGTCACGTCTTGGGTGTTCCCGGTATACAACACATCTACAACACGTCTTGTGGGTTGTTTCCGGTGTACGACACGTCTTGGGTGCTCCTGGTATACGATCCGCTATACCATCGTGACCGGGGGCGCATGGCAGTGACGTCATGTGCTCCCATCTACACTAGGAGATAGACGCAGCGCATTGTGCTGCTCAATGCTAATTATTACTATGGATTGTGCTTATTATATCCCATGTTATAATTGCACATATATTGTAGAGGGGGCATGGCAAATCATAGAGGCTGTAAAAATTATAACCCATCTCCTTTATATTAGGGAGTTCCCTAACCCTCGGACTCCCCTTGTACATGCATTAGATTGATAAAGGGGTCACTAAGTTAAGACAAAACTGTGAAAATGCAGGCAATGGGTTAAAATAATAAAAAATATGCGTTTCTTACCTGATGAAGCCCTGCTGCTGTTCTTTCTTTACAGCATAGATGTTTTGTCTACAACATGTGAGGCGGTGCTGGAGTTGTAGAATATTTTGTTGTTTTACACCATTATCTCCCTCTACCTCAGCTTTGCCTAATCTTAGACAACCCCTTTAATATTACCTGTCTCAGATGACCCCTTTAAGTTTGCCTGCCTTAACATGGAACAATCTCATGCTTCATTCTTCCTTTCTGAACAGAAGTTGAAGACATGTTGTCCATCTGGTAGATCACAGCTGATTATGGAGGATTTATCAGCTGTTTATTTTTGTAGCACTCTTTATAATGACCTCTGGAATTGCAACCATTCTCTCCTGGCAGCGCACCTCTATCCAGTGCAGAACACCTGTCTGGACAAAATCAGTTTCCTTCCTCCTCTGGCAGCTGACAATATTATCCCTTCTTGTATCAACTACAGCTACACTTCCAGTCACCTCTTCCCAGTGCAAGACACGCGTCAGTTGGCTCTGGACACAATTAGTCTCCTTCCCCCTCTGGCAGCTGAACATGATGTCATTTGTTACATCTCCAGCACCTATACTGCCAATCACCTTCTGTGGACAGAATCAGTTCCCCCCCCCCCCCTCTGGCAGCTGAGAGTGCTGTCCCTTCTTAATCATCTGCACCTATTCTGCCAACCTCCTCTCGCCAGGTGTGTTCTGTACAGAATAATTTTCCTTCCCCCTCTGGCAGCCAACAGTATTGTCTCTTCTTACATGACCTGCAGCTATACTGCCAACAACCTCTACCCAGTGTACAACATCTGTAGGCTGGCTGTGGACAGAATTAGTCTCCTGTCCCTTCTCATGGCCAACCATCTCCCCCCAGTGCAGGATATCTATAGGCCTGGTGTGGACAGACTCAGCCTCCTTCCTCCTCTGGCAGCTGACAGTATTGGCCCTTTTTGTGGCCAACCATCATCCCCTCAGTGCAGGATATCTATAGGCCCGCTGAGGACAAGTCTACTTCCCCCTCTGGCAGCTGACAGTATTGTCCCTTCTTAAGGCCAACCACCTCCCCCCAGTGCAGGATATCTATACGCCTGCTGTGGACAGACTTAGTCTCCTCCTCTTGCAGCAAACATTATTGTCTCTTCGTATATCACTTTCACCTGACAAACAGCACAGAAATCCATTGCTCTTGGCTTCTCTGCAGTGCACAAAGGATCACTATGCAGAGGGGAGTTGGACTGAACATGTGTGACCACCTGCACTCAGCTCATTAGGTGGACTTGCACATTCCTATACACTTTAAACACCAGATGGCGCCACACTTTATAAGTAAATTTCATAGACATACATTGTATCATATTACTTGCAGCAAGTAAATGGCTAACATTGTTCTTTTGTTCCAATGGATAAAATCTAGCAGGTGTAGATGACACAGGTCCTGACTGATGACCAATACTGTGAGGAACCGACATCAATTGATCCATTGTGCCAACATAAATGCTGCCTGGTTAACTCAACAGATGGCACCCACGCAGTGTTTGTTCTGGGAGCTGTTGTTACCTGTCCTACATATTTCCGGATGAGGATATGACTCATGTTATACTTTGTCACCATAGACTGTTCCCATGAATCACTATCACTTTTTATTTGTCTATTTCCTGATAAGACTCAGCAATCTTCCTGCTGAGAACTCCATGAAGTTTTGGGATTTAATACTGTTAACAAATGAAACATTTTTGGAAATTAATATAATAATAAATAAACGACACGTTTCAGTTTCCTTCATCAACTTTTAAATGGACCCATTAAAAACGGATGTCATGCAGACGGTATTAGTATTGCATCCATTTTTCTACACACCCATCGGTATAGGCACAACATTTGACTCAGATTTTGCAAAATATCATCCACAAGCTGCATAAATTGTAAGCTCTATTGTGATACAGTAAAGATGTATATCTTCGTACCGTGTTAGCCAGTAGATAGAAAAATATTTAGAGTTGAGAGTCCTCAGTGGTTGATACCTTTTAATGGCTAACTGAAAAGATGGTAACAAATTGCAAGCTTTCGAGACTACTCAGGTCTCTTCATCAGGCTGAACTAATACAGATTTTGTATTAGTTCAGCCTGATGAAGAGACCTGAGTAGTCTCGAAAGCTTGCAATTTGTTACCATCTTTTCAGTTAGCCATTAAAAGGTATCAACCACTGAGGACTCTCAACTCTAAATATTTTTTTAAGCTCTATTGTGAAAATTCTGATAAATCCTTTTTTTTGCAGCATAAAAAAAGAACAGAAAAAAGTTTCACGTTTTCTGTGGTCATTAATCAGCTGAGAAGAACTCAGAAAAAAAGATAAGATGAAAGAATTACATGCTCTGCTAGAATTAGCTCACTGACAGATTCTCAGTTAACTCATTCTGCAACCAGCGGTAGACAGAGAAAAATACCCCAAACTTGTCCATATATTTTAACAGCCAATTTTCCTTTTTTGCAATTTTATTTCTTTCCCTTTCGTCCAGGATCCATAACCTTTAAAAGACAAATTCCATCTACACAGCTACAGTATATGAGGACATTGCAGAATTGTAGATCTATGGGCCTCATCTATGTGCTCTCGCTGCTTCCTCCGAATACTTTTATGAACTGTTGGTATTTCCTTTGCAGGGTTCATTGAACTTTATCCGGATTTTAGAGGAGATTTGCATGCGGAGAACGGAGTGTAATGCTGACTTCACATACTATGGATGCCATGATGGTGTCTGCGTTTCTCACAGTGCCAAATTACCATATATTGTCATAGAAATTTATTAGGTTCACGGCTACATTTCTCATAGAAGATGTGGTCCTTTTTAGCCGCAGTTGGTTTGGCAATTTCTAGACTGAGGTGCAGAGACTTAAAGGGATGGTCTGAAACTAAAGCCCCTGTCTCACATAGTGATACACCAGCAATCCCGACAACGATCAGGATCGCTGGTGTGTCGCTACATGATCGCTGCTGAGCTGCCAAACAGGCAGCCGGGGACTCCCTCTGACGTCACTGATGCTGTGCGGTGTCCCCGGCTGACCAGAACTGAACTGATTAGCCTGGGAAGCAATCAATTAAGCTTCCCAGCTAATCACTTCCTCTCCTGTCAGCCGGGAGAGGAGCTCATTCATTCGGGGGTTTACAGCTGAGCTGCCAGCATTAGCTGCGCTGCTTGCTGTAAAGCAGTTAACCCTTTGTGAAGGATTACAGCGTTGGACGTGACTGTGCGCCGGATAGGTAAGAATAATGTTGTTTTATTATTTTTTTTTATTACAGGAGAACAAGGGAATCGAAGGAATACCAGTACAATAAAAGATGGTCAAAAACTGTGTGTTTATTTCATTAAAATGATTTTTAATTAAAGTGTGTGTGCTTTATTTTTTAATTTCATACAATAGGATTAATAATTGATAGTTGTCTAATTGACAACTCTCAATTATTAACCTGGCTTAAAGTCACCTTCCAGTAGCAAGGTGGCTTTAACCTATTATTAACCCCATTAGCCACCGCTACAGGGCAATGGGAATAGATGGGCTAAGTGTCAGAAAGGGCGCATCTAATTATAGATTTGCCCATTCTGGGGTGGCTGGGGGCAGATGTTAGTAGCCAGGGGGTGCACAAAATAAATGCACCCTCCCTAGGCTATTATTATCTGCCCCCACTTTTTGGCTTTGCCTGTCTGGTGGAGAAAATACAGCGGGAGCCCACGCATTTTTAGTGATTGTTAGTGAAAACCATATATCAAACTACATGAAATGACATGGTTAACTGTATGTAAACCATGTGTCATTTCATGTTGGGTCTATGTAGAAGTGTATGAACTATAAATATATGTATATATATATATATGTCTCAATGACATATATATATATATATATATATATATATATATTCTATGTGTATATATCTATTCTTTCTTTTGTGATTTAAAAACTATTCATTTGGATCCATTATATGTCGGTTTTGCTAGCCAACGACAAAATCTTGCAAGTCGGATGTCAATCGGATGTGAAACGTACGCTCAGATGCGACTAAATCGCATCATCGCAGTATAATCGAATGACAGACGGAGCGATGTTCATGAAACTTTTGTGCGATAATCCATCGACTAAAACGGTCCGATTTTTTAGACGTTGTGTGTGACCCCTGCTTGCAGGAAAAGCAGAGACCAGCGCAGCTCAAGCAAGTGACAGTGCACTCTCTTGCCGGCTCGTCACATTTCATCAGAGCCAACGAAGGAGTGCACTGTCGCTGTGCATATTGTTACTGAACTACGCATTTGTTGGAATTGACAGATATCAAGGTATTGAAGTCAGGATGCAATGAGCTGCAGAACCAAGGGGCGAAACTACAGCACATTCAGCGGTTACTGTTGTGCATTGGAGATTAGGGGTTAGTTGGGTCGAAAAGGTCTATTGGCCCATATGAATAGATAAATACAAAGATCCATGAAAATTGGGGAACCTGTGGGAGATTTTGTATCATGGACCACGACCTTCGCCTTACACCACTGGACATAAGCAATTTTCATGAAACAGGAGTCAATACCAGGAATGAAACCATAGGAACCGGACAAGACGAGAACGTAATCAGGAACGATGTCAGGATGAAAGTCAGCATGGCAGGGGTTGCAGCAAGACACTTCAGAGAGATGAGCTCTGATGTAGGAAGGCTGTGACACATGGATGGGTGTCCAGTTGCCATCTCAGATACCTCCTGACCTCCTGAGAGCCTTGAAGGAGTTCCATGGGCACATAGTTATATGTACGGTTATTAGGACCATCCAGGCACCCCTCAGAACAATGATTGGTGAACTAAGGTGCCAGCCCGTATTTAGGTTTGGTAAGGTTATAATTAAAGGGTTTTTCTCAAAATTAAATTATCCCCTGTGCATATAGGATAACTTAGTGATCATTAGCGCAGGATGACCAATGGAACCACCAGCGATCAGATCAACGCTGTGTTGAGCGCCATCTTGAATGGAGCGGATTCACATGGCCAACCTCCGCTCGATTCATTGTCTAGGCGAGCGCTATACTCAGCTTTCTCCAGCAGTCCCATAGACAATGAATGGAGTGAAGGTCAAGCATGTGGCCCTCCGCTCCCGGGTTTCAGAACTCTGATCTCGGTTGGACCCCAAAAGATCAGTACCTTGGGGATAATTTAATATTTTTGGAATGCCCTTTTATCATGAAAGGAGCGGTCATCCCATGAACCAATTGGGGTATATAGATGTCGGACCATACCTCCCAACCGTCCCGGATTGAGCGGGACAGTCCCGATTCTGACCCCCCCGTTCCCGCTGTCCCGCTCAGGACACAATGTGTCCCGCAGTGAGATGAGTCGCCACGCCCCCATGCACCCCTTCCTGCCCTCCCTGTCTCTACAGCTCAGCCTTTCACAGCTAGCAATGACGCTGCTATGCTGTACTCTTCTGTGCCCACAGGACCTGTGATGAGGTCACAGGAGGGGAGGAGTCAGGGTCACATGATCAGTGTCCTCGTTGTGTGCAGGACTCTGCTGTGATGGTTGTCATGGTGCTGGACGAGGGTAAGTTTGTGTGTGGGGGTCGGGACTCTGGTTTACAGTGTGGATGTAGCAGTGCTGTAGTGTGTACAAGTTGGATGTAGCAGAGTCGTGTGTGTACGAGGTGTACGGAGCGGAGCCGTGTGTGTACGAGGTGTACGGAGGGGAGCTGTGTGTGTACGAGGTGGATGTAGCAGTGATGTAGTGTGTACGAGGTGTACGGAGCCGAGCTGTGTGTGTACGAGTTAGATGTAGCGGAGCCGTGCGTGTACGAGTTGGATGGAGCGGAGCTGCACGTGTACGAGGTGCACTGAGCGGAGCCGCTCGTGTACAAGGTGCATGGAACGGAGCCGCGAGTGTGCGAGGTGCATGGAGCGGAGCCGCGCGTGTGCGAGGTGCATGGAGCGGAGCCGTGCGTGTACGAGGTGCATGGTGCGGAGCCGCTCGTGTACGAGGTGCACGGAGCGGAGCCGAACGTTACGAGCTGCACGGAGCGGAGCCTCACGTGTACGAGGTGGATGTAGCAGTGCTGTAGTGTGTACGATGTGTACGAGGTGTACGGAGCGGAGCCTTGTGTAAACAAGTTGGATGTAGTAGAGCAGTGTCTGTACGAGTTGGATGGAGCGGAGCCGTGTGTCTGTGCGAGGTGCACGGAGCGGAGCCACGCGTGTACGAGATGCACTGTGCAGAGCCGCTCGTGTACGAGGTGCACGGAGCGGAGCCGCACGTGTACGAGGTGCACGGAGCGGAGCCGCACGTGTACGAGGTGGATGTAGCAGTGCTGTAGTGTGTACGAGGTGTACAGAGCGGAGCCTTGTGTGAACGAGTTGGATGTAGCAGAGCCGTGTCTGTACGAAATGGATGGAGCGGAGCCGTGTGTCTGTACGAGGTTTACGGATCCACGCCGCGCGTGTACGAGGTGTACGGAGCAGAGCCGTGTGTAGGAGGTGGATGTAGCAGTGCTGTGTGTGTACGAAACGGAGCCCTGTGTGTGTGAAGTGTACGGAGCTGAGCCGCTCAGCTCCATACACACAGGGCTCCGTGCTTGAGCCGTGTGTGTACAGAGCGGAGCAGAGACGTGTGTGTATGGAGTGGAGCCTTGTGTGTATGTAGCGGTGTCGCGTGTGTACGAGGTGTACGGAGCAGAACCGCGTGTGTACGAGGTGTATGCTGCAAAGCCGCATGTGTACAAGGTTTATGGAGTGGAGTCGTGTGTGTACAAGGTGTACAAAGCGTGGCTGCATGTGTACAAGGTGTACGGAGTGGAGCCTTGTGTATACTGAGTGGAGCCTTGTGTATACTGAGTGGAGCCTTGTGTGTGCGAGGTGGACGGAGCGGAGCCGTGTGTGTACGAGGCATACAAAGCGAAACCGTGTGTGTATGAGGTGTGCAGAGCCGTGTGTGTACAAGGTGTATGGTGGGGAGCATTCATACCTCCCAACCATCCTGAATTCAACAAGACACTTCTGATTTTGAGAGTCTGCCCCGCTGTCCTGGCCGGAAGCTTTTCCCGTGGACCCAGGAGTACATGCCGGAGCCCCGAGGAGCACTTTAAAACTTGCACATGATGTTCCACCAGAAGTGACGTGCTGGAAGATGACCGGAAATGAGGTAATTTCGGGAGGAGATTGTGACGGAACTATGGAGTCACTTCAGGGAATGCTTCAGATCCATCACCGTATCCTCGCCTTGGAATCGGGAATGTCGGCCATGTGAGCGGATCATGATATGTCCTGCACCGGGAGGCTCAGGTGGGCACTACAATGGGAGCCGGGCTGCTATAGTATCTTTATAGAATCTTTATTTCTCTCTCTCTGTTCTTTCTTTCTTTCTCTCTGTTCTTTCTTTCCCATCTTTCTTTCTTTCCCATCTTTCTTTCTCTCTGTTCTTTTTCTTTCTTTCTCTCTGTTCTTTCTTTCCCCTCTTTCTTTCTATCTCTGTTCTTTCTTTCTTTCTTTCTCCGTCTCTGTTTCTTTCTTTTTCTCTATCTCTCTGTTCTTTCTTTCCCCTCTTTCTTTCCTCTCTGTTCTTTTTTTCTTTCTCACTCTTTCCCCTCTTTTTTTTTCTCTCTGTTCTTTCTTTCTCTCTCTCTGTTCTTTCTTTCCCATCTTGCTCTCTGTTCTTTTCCTTTCTTTCTCTCTGTTCTTTCTTTCCCCTCTTTCTTTCTATCTCTCTGTTCTGTCTTTCGTTCCCCTTTCTTTTTCTCTTTTCTTTCTTTCTTTTTTCTTTCTTTTTCTTTTTTCTTTCTTTCTTCTTCTCTTCCTCCTCTTCTTCCTCTTCTCTTTCTTTCCCCTCTTTCTTTCTCTCTGTTTCTTTTTCTTTCTTTCCCATCTTTCTTTCTTCTCTCTGTTCTTTTTCTTTCTTTCTCTCTGTTTCTTTTTCTTTCTTTTTTCTCTCTGTTCTTTCTTTCCTTTCTTTCTTCTTTTTCTTTCTCTCTCTGTTTTCTTTCTTTTTCTCTTCTCTCTGTTCTTTTCTTTCCCCTCTTTCTTTTTCTCTCTCTCTGTTCTTCCCCTTTCTTTCTTTCTTTCTTTCTTTCTTTCTTTCTCTTCTTTCTTCTTTCTTTTCTTTCTTTCTCTCTGTTCTTTTTTTCTTTCTCTTCTTTCCTCCTTTTTTTTCTCTCTCTGTTCTTTCTTTCCCCTTTCTTTCTTTCTCTCTGTTCTTTCTTTCTCTCTCCTTTCTTTCCCATCTTTCTTTCTCTCTGTTCTTTCTTTCCCCTTTCTTCTTTCTTTCTTTCTTTCTTTCTTTCTTTCTTTCTTTCTCTTTCTTTCTTTCTTTCTTTCTTTCTTTCTCTCTTCTTTCTTTCCCCTTTTCTCTGTTCTTTTCTTCCTCTTTCTTTCTTTCTCTGTTCTTTTTCTTTCTTTCCCATCTTTCTTTCTCTCTCTTTCTTTTCTTTCTTTCTCTCTGTTTCTTTCCCCTCTTTCTCTCTGTTCTTTCTTTCCCCTCTTTCTTTCTCTCTGTTCTTTCTTTCTTCCCTCTTTCTTTCTCTCTCTGTTCTTTTTCTTTCTTTCTCTCTGTTCTTTCTTTCCCCCTCTTTCTTTCTATCTCTCTGTTCTTTCTTTCTTTCTCTCTCTGTTTCTTTCTTTCTCTTTCTTTCCCCCTCTTTCTGTTCTTTCTCTCTCTCTCTTCTTTCTTTCTCTCTCTCTTTTCTTTCTTTCCCATCTTTCTTTTCTCTCATCTCTGTTCTTTCTTTCCCTCTTTCTTTTTTCTCTCTGTTCTTTTTTTTTTCTGTCCCCTCTTTCTTTTTCTCTCCTCTGTTTCTTTATTTTTTCTCTATCTCTCTGTTCTTTCTTTCCCCTCTTTTCTTTCTCTCTCTCTTTTTTCTTTCCCCTTTCTTTTTTCTCTTCTTTTCTTTTTTTCTTTCTTCTCTCTTCTTTCTTTCTTTCCCTCTTTCTTTCTTCTTTCTTTCTATCTCTGTTCTTTTCTTTCCCCTCTTTCTTTCTTCTCTCTGTTCTTTCTTCCCCTCTTTCTTTCTCTATTCTTTCTTTCTTTTTCTCTCTGTTCTTTCCCCCCTGTCTTTCTTTCTTTCTGTTCTTTCTTTCCCCCTTTCTTTCTCTCTTCGTCTTTGTTTTCTTTCTTTCTCTCTTTCTTTCTTTCCCCTTCTTTCTGGACTGGTGTGACTATTTGTGAACGTTGTGTGGTCGGCTGGTCCTAAATCAGCACCTGTGCACACCGCAACCTTTGTCCCTCTTTCCATCTTCAGTTGGAGTATTTATGTTCTTTCTTTCTCTCTCTCTGTTCTTTCTTTCCCATCTTGCTCTCTGTTCTTTTTCCTTTCTTTCCTCTCTGTTCTTTCTTTCCCCTCTTTCTTTCTATCTCTCTGTTCTGTCTTTCGTTCCCCTTTCTTTTTCTTCTTTCTCTTTCTTTCTTTCTTTCTTTCTTTCTTCTTTCTTTTTCTTTCTTTCTTCTTTCCCCTCTTTCTCTCTGCTCTTTCTTTCCCTCTTTCTTTCTCTCTGTTCTTTCTTTCTTTCCCATCTTTCTTTCTCTCTCTGTTCTTTTTCTTTCTTTCTCTCTGTTCTTTTTCTTTTCTTTCTTTCTCTCTGTTCTTTCTTTCCTTTCTTTCTTTCTTTCTTTCTCTCTCTGTTTCTTTCTTTTCTCTATCTCTCTGTTCTTTCTTTCCCCTCTTTCTTTTTCTCTCTCTCTTTCGTTCCCCTTTCTTTCTTTCTTTCTTTCTTTCTTCTTCTTCTTTCTTTCTTTCTTTCTTTCTTCTCTCTGTTCTTTTTTTCTTTCTCTCTCTTTCCCCTTTTTTTCTCTCTCTGTTCTTTCTTTCCCCTTTCTTTCTTTCTCTCTGTTCTTTCTTTCCTCTCCTTTCTTTCCATCTTCTTTCTCTCTGTTCTTTCTTTCCCCTTTCTTTTCTCTTTCTTTTCTTTCTTTCTTTCTTCTCTTTTTCTTTCTTTCTTCTTTCTCTCTTCTTTCTTTCCCCTTTTCTTTTCTTTCTTTCCCTCTTTCTTTCTTTTCTGTCTTTCTTTCTTTCCCATCTTTCTTTCTCTCTGTTCTTTTTCTTCTTCGTCTGTTCTTTCCCCTCTTTCTCTCTGTTCTTCTTTCACCTCTTTCTTTTCTCTTGTTCTTTCTTTCTTTCCATCTTTCTTTCCTCTCTCTGTTCTTTTTTCTTTCTTTCTCTCTGTTCTTTCTTTCCCCTCTTTCTTTCTATCTCTCTGTTCTTTCTTTCTTTCTCTCTCTGTTCTTTCTTTCTCTTTCTTTCCCTCTTTCTGTTCTTTCTCTCTCTCTTCTTTCTTTCTCTCTCTCTGTTCTTTCTTTCCCATCTTTCTTTCTCTCTATCTCTGTTCTTTCTTTACCCTCTTTCTTTTTTTCTCTGTTCTTTTTTTCTGTCCCCTCTTTCTTTCTCTCTCTCTGTTTCTTTATTTTTCTCTATCTCTCTGTTCTTTCTTTCCCCTCTTTCTTTCTCTCTCTCTGTTCTTTCCACTTTCTTTTTTTCTCTCTGTTCTTTTTTCTTTCTCTCTCTCTGTTCTTTCTTTCCCTCTTTCTTTCTTTCTTTCTCTCTCTGTTCTTTCTTTCCCCTCTTTCTTTCTTTCTCTCTGTTCTTTCTTCCCCTCTTTCTTTCTCTATTCTTTCTTTCTTTTTCTCTCTGTTCTTTCCCCCCCCCTGTCTTTCTTTCTTTCTCTGTTCTTTCTTTCCCCTCTTTCTTTCTCTCTCGCTCTTTGTTCTTTCTTTCTCTCTGTTCTTTCTTTCCCCTCTTTCTGGACATGGGTGTGACTAGTTGTGAAATGGGTGTGGTCGGGGCGTGGCCTAAAATCAGCACGCTGTGCACGCCGCAACCTTTGTCCCTCTTTCCCATCTTCAAAAGTTGGGAGGTATGATGTCGTAGAGGAGAGGGTCCTCACTAGGCATACCCCTCGCCAAACATTCGTTCGTCATTTGCTTTACTATGGCTGCAACCGAGTCCATGGCATGGAGCGAATCAATAGGATATCAGATATGGCCCATGTAGCGGCCCATAGGTCACATTCACAAGCCACTGTATGTGCTCAGGTGGCAGCGTGTATCTCATGCTGATGATGGACTCCAGGGAGGCTGAATGTGTGCAATCCAGTGACACAGTTCATGTGTGGGTGTCTTATTGGAAGAGTAATAGTAGTTAGCTCAGAGTTAGAAAACTTCTAGGAACAAAGTTCTTGAACTTTCAGCATGTGGCCGGGTCCACAGAGGCGTGGTGGTCACCCATGACTCACTTCCTGAACATTGCACACACACAAGGAATGTAGAGTCATGGCTACACATTCCCTGGGGATGGCACATTGCAGGGGTCCGGCCCTGCTGCCTCAGCCTCCATAGCACAGGGATATACAGATGTAGCAGAGCTGAAAATGTCATCCATCCTCTGCTCTGAATCTGATGCACACCCCACCTCCGCGAAACCCAGGCGGACCCCATAATAATAAATGGGGCCCCTCTGCATTTGTTATACAATGGAACACAGGTGTGAACCCTGCCCAACACACACTAGGTGGAAAGCACAGATTGTGGTAAAATTGTGCTTCTCATGTCTGTTATTGTCTGCAGCGCTGACGTCAACATCAACAGCACTGCAGCTAATCAGGAAGAATGATGTCAGTACTTGGCGTCAACATCAACAGCGCTGCAGCCAATCAGGAAGAATGACGTCAGTACTTGGCGTCAACATCAACAGCGCTGCAGCCAATCAGGAAGAATGACGTCAGTACTTGGCGTCAACATCAACAGCGCTGCAGCCAATCAGGAAGAATGATGTCAGTACTTGGCGTCAACATCAACAGCGCTGCAGCCAATCAGGAAGAATGACGTCAGTACTTGGCGTCAACATCAACAGCGCTGCAGCCAATCAGGAAGAATGATGTCAGTACTTGGCGTCAACATCAACAGCGCTGCAGCCAATCAGGAAGAATGACGTCAGTACTCTAGACTATAAGGCGATGTGTTTTCGGTGAGGTTTTTTTTCACGTTGAAAATTGAAAAAAAAAAAATGCAAGTAACCTATTTTACTGAATGGATGCAGAAAATCTGCAACATCAGAAGCTCATTGTGGGAGCGGAGCCTTACGGACAGCTGAAAAAGCGGCGCAAAAAATGCAAAGAAATGTCAAAATGCCATCGCTGTGCACACGTCACTTGTTCTCATTGCTTCTGTGTTTGGAAAGAAGTGATATATTCGTTCTTCTGGTGACAAAGCCATCAGTATGTGGGCAGCCGCAAGAACGGAGGCAAAGCCGCCTCAGGAAATTGACCTCCGGAGTTTTCGTGAAGCGGTTTCGCCTGGGAAAATTCGGCAGAGTCCAAGTGTGAGACTTCGAGGGACTTTATCAAGCAGAAAGTCTCCAAATCCTCCTCAAAAAACCTCGGACTTCTCAAAACTAGGAGATTCTGCTCAGTTTTCGCTCCAAAAACTCCTAAAAAAAAACCCTCCAGTGTGAACACACCCTCAGGGCTCTGTGCACACATCGATTCCATTCCTAGCAGTCTTTTTCTGTCAGTCTTTTTCCTGAAGCGGCTTCGCTGGCGGTTTTGTCTTCATTTCCTGCGGAGTCATGAACCTGTTACTCCTTTTTACCTCTTCACCGTGTCTGAGCCCTGACGCGGTTAAAAGAAGCAACTAAATACTAAACGTGTGGCGTTTTTTACAATATTATTCTCTTTTTGAGGCGCTTTTTCCCAGATTCCAGGTGGAATTCGCCTGAAAAAGACATTGTGTGCACGCATCCTGAAGGTCTCCTCAAGTGCTTTTATGGTCCATTTTTCAAGCATTTTTTTTACACATTTTTATACATTTTTGGGGGGGGAGTGAACTAGGCGGCATTGGCCTTTCTATTATCACCGCTCTGCAGAGCTAATCATTTGTCAGAAGAGTTCTGCAGCTGCAAGCCCACCTTATAAGGAGGCAGAACCAGAGGGACTTATAGCCAGGGTTACCATGGGCAACATAAACATCTGCAGTGAGAACCCAGCGGCGCTAGGACCGCGGGAGGACTCGGGCTCGCTGACCGCTCGGTAATCGCTTCGTAGCCCCTTGACCATATAAGGAGATGAAGTTTTTTTAGTGAATCAGACCGCCGTCTTATTAATATTCATGAGCTCATTAGCATGACTGGGAGGAGCTCGGGCGGGAAGGGGGAGAAAAAAAAAAGGCAGGGCGGCCATATTTGCAGGGACTGACTCCATGGAAAGTTTGCGGAGGTGAAGAGAAGTTGGAGATTTAATTTTTTTTTTTTTGCGTTGCCATCTTTTCCCGGTGCCCAACATGAGTGCCAAGGACACGTCTGCCCGGTGGAGAAGTACAAGCTGGTGGTGGTCGGAGGAGGAGGAGTGGGCAAAAGTGCCTAACTATCCAGTTCATCCAGGTAACGCCGCCGCCGCCGCCGCCGCTGTGTGTGACTGGCACCGACATGGGCACCTGGTGCAGGGTGGTGCCCGCTGCTGGCACCGGGGGGCGACACAAAAAACCCACCCTGCTGCATAGGGTGGGGAGGAGCTCGGGAAAGGGTTAATGCACATCAGGTAATGCAACAATTATCTGTGCAACATCTGTCCAATCAGAATCGCTTGTGTGTTAAAACTGATATCTGGTCAATCGCTGCCCTCGGATCTGATCGATAGCGATTTTTTTTTTTCTTTGCCAGGTTTTGATCTGATGGAATCGGATTGGTCAGATATCTGTACTTTTTGTTTTGTTTTTGTCCATGGTTGTAGCTCCCGAATTTGCAATAGGTTTTATTTTGGGGGACGATCGTAGCAGAGGAGGAAGACGAGACCATCTGTCGGTGTAAATGGCCTGCACGACCAGACATCTGTCCAATCTCTGACCAATCGGGCTAAAAATTAAATCATATTTGTCTCCCATTTGCCCCCCCCAACAAAAAAAAATTGATCTGACCTTCCAGAAAAACCCATCCGAAAATCCGAATGGTTGTAGGGTGTAGGCCGATATCTGACGGATGTATAAGAACGAGGAAGACGAAGAGAATACCTGCCGGTGTGAATGGTGGCCTCGGAGCAATCTGATCGGTCAGAAGTCTGTGCGGAATGGAAGATTGGACGGAAATTGGTCAGATATCTGTAAGTGGAAAGTCGGGCATCCAGCATGTTTTTTTGTTTTTAATTGCATATGTTTTATCGCCGTTTTGCTCTCATTTTTGCAAACACAATTTTTTTTTTTTTTTCGTAAAAATTTGTGCAGCCGAAACCAAACAAAGGAAAATGCAACCGGTATTTAAAAAGCAAAATAAATAAATGTAAAAATAAAAATCCCCACAGTAAGACGCAGGGAAACAAATTGCTTTGATTGATCCGACGTGCGGGGGTAATGATTGATCCGATGTGCGGGGGTAAAAAAAAAAAAGGGGAAGATGAGGATTTGGGTTTTATTAACTAACTCGGATCAGTTTCGTCTGTACAAGCTGCGCTTCCGTGCCCAGATTTCTCCCCAAACCTTACAGATCTGACCTGCTGTGAAGGATTGATTGGTTATTGATTGGATCAATCTTTTGGTCGGTTTATAGGTTTTCATCAGAAGTTTTTTTCTTTTGCCAATTTAGAAGAGGAATAAATAAAAATATTGCTGTATAATTTCTTAGTCTCTGACCAATTGGTTCTCCAGTTGTGAAGCTACAACTCCCAGCATGGCCCGAAATCAATACATAATAAAGATATGAGAAATTCGGCGCTAACGCATTTTTAGAACCTTAAAGGGATTTTTCCCATCTCGCACATTTCGGCGGTTTCCATCCATGGCGGCTTTGATTATGGGATGAGTCCGGCGCCACCCTGCGCCTGCAGGGCAGTACAGGAATGATGGATTCCTGCTGCCAGAGGCGGCTTTTTCATCCAGTGATTTCAGTTTGGGGTGTAATTCAATTATTGCGTAAGCCTACATACCGCCATAGGGCACATCTGCACGCCGCTGATTAATGCCGCCTTCAGCCTCCGCTTAACCCTTCGTTATACGGAAGGTTCGTATCTCTGCTTAGGTCTATTAGGTTGTTAGACTCTGTTCTCCACATAAAAGAATGTCGCCCTCAGGGCCATGTTCACACGTCGCGTTTGTTTTTTTTAGGTCCAGATTTTCCGCACTTAAAATCTGCAGCATTTGATGAAGTGGATGAATTTTGTAACTTTTAATCCAATACTAATTACTTCGAGGAGTTTTTTTGGAGTAGAATTTTGAACGGAAATTCTTCAAATCCTTCTAAAAAAAAAAAAAAGCAAAAGACTAAAAAAAAACATAGTTTTCTATGGAAAAAACACTCAGCAAGAAGCCTCTGTGTCACATAACCACGGAGTGGAAACTGACGGAGAGTCTCCAAATCCTTATCAAAAACTTGGAGATTCTGCTCTAAAGTCTGCAGAAAGACTCCATTTGCACTTTCTGCTTGAAAACCTGTTCAAAAAACTACATATTGCAGTTTCTTTTGTCTTTTTTTTTGGGGGGGGGGAGTCTTTATTGATTTCGTTATGAAATTTGGGGTAAATCCACAGTGAAATTTGCATTGGTTGGCGCAGATTTTTGCTTTTGTGGATTTTACGCACAGGATATTTCTTCCATGTGGTTTCGATACGCCATCACTTTGCGAAGGTGGTCGTCTGACCTCTGGGATCCCGTTTTGGCAATGTAGGGTAGATTAGAGGGTCATGGACCCCTCACTGGTGCAGCCCCAAGCCCTTGCTGTCCCCAGCGGGCCTCCAATCCCTTTAATGTTAAAACCTCACCTTGTGTTCATCCTGATTGGGTCACCTTGTCGCTGTGGAATGGGTCACCTTGTCGCTGTGGGATGGGTCACCTTGTCGCTGTGGGATGGCTTTTACCCTTTTTTGATCAAAAACAGTGTTTACTAAGTCCCCTATGTTGTTTACATGCGCTTTTACTATTTACTTACAGCATGGTGTATGCCAAATTTGTTTTTGTCTGTTAAAAGGCCACAGTGTGAACATGCTCTTATACATTGCATGTGTGCCCAACTTGTACTCCTGCTCATTGCTTTGATGACTGTCCAGTTATTGGTGCCATCTTTACACTGGTCAGTAGGGTTAGGGTTTATCCCAGTAATCTGTACCAGTCATAATATTCATTATTGAGTGTAAATAGTTCCACCATTTTTTTTAATTTTTTTATTTATTTTTTTTAGCTGCACTTTTTCAGGCTGAGGTAATGGTTTGTCGTCATGCAGTGGACTCTGCTTACATTCCAGCCCGAGATTGGGGATTTGTGCGGAGGCTTTGTGATTGGGATAGCAGGAGGCCCGAGCGCTCCTTATCTCGCCGGCCCCACCCGCTTACATCTGCTGTTACCTGAGGGGAGAATTACTGCTGGCTACAGTCATTCCTTTATCCTCCATGATTAATACGTTTCGCAGATCACTTCTGCTCTGCTGGGATTTTTGATTGTTACAAGATCTCGGAATGTGCTGGAATTAGTGAAACGTCATTTAAGGTTTACGATTCACACTTTAAAGTATTATGGGATAGCATAAACGGCGATTTCCTAGGACCTATTTTATATGGGAGTCTCTCTCTACATAACCTGTATTATCCAATAATAAGCACCATCTTATTAAGCCCATGAAGGCTACAGAGGGATGTCGACTCTGGAATCGTCACTTGTAAGACCCCCCTAAAGACTTTGTGTACACAATGTCTTTTTTTAGATGGAATTCTCCTGAAAAAGCTCTGCGAAACCCCTGAAATTTTTCTTTACCTAACGTACAGCAATTATTGATTGCTCCTTTTGTTCTATCTAATCCCATACTATAAGATTTCATTTTTAAAGAGCAACATTCACTGTTGTTTTTTTTTTTTTTATTATTTAAACTAAGTACCCCCCATCATTGCCGCTGCTCCATTGATTTTAGAACAGTTTTTCTTTTTCTTCTGTGCCCCTCCGTTCCAAAGTTATCCCCTTCAGAAAGAAAGATGCACATTTTTCTTTTCAGCCGACTGGGCGTATACCAAAGAAACTTGTGGGCGTGGCCATGTTTTGATTGGCCAGCATCAGTGGAGAAAAGGCAAACGCCCACAAGGAAGTTCTGTGGTACACACCCAGTTGGTTGAAGGAGAAACTTTGCACCTTTTATTTTCTGAGGGCGTAACTTTGGAATGGAGGGGTGCAGAAGAAAAATAAAAACTCTTCCGGAATCAATAGAACAACGGCAATTAGAGGAGGTACTCCATTTAAATAAAACGAATCCAATAAAAATCGCCTTTAAATAGAACAAAGCCAGCAATAAATGCACAAATATAATTGTTATTACATGAATAATAATGATAAAAATGGCATAAAATCATAGAACACCCTCACTTAAAACAGAGACCAATGTGTGTGCGTGGGCCAATACATGTACATGAGCATAGACTGAGGGGTGACAGCGTCTTTTTCCCTTGATCTGAGTTCTCTTTCATCTGAGCAATGGTGGTCAAGCTGTGACATGAGAAGGGCAAATGTCAGGAGGGTCTGTGAAGAATGTCTTAAGAGATCAATCAGCAATCGTAATGTTCACAAAGGAACTACAGGGTCAGACTGCCGTGTTTGTCTCCCCATATCCTTGAGTAACCTGGTGCACATCTCCCGGTGACAAGGTGCTGCGGGGTCAGGACTCCTTTGGGTCCGATACATTGGCATCTGAAGCTTTCCGTACTCAGTGTCAGACGTCAGTGTGATGAGCAATATGGCTGCCTTCACTGCTCGCGCAGACTCTTAAACGTCAAAATGGCTTCTCGGGAGACGTTTAATGAAATTGTTCACATTTCTGTGAAAATTTCACATCTGTTCTGTGAAACACAAATTTAGCTCCAGGTCACTAATGTGTAAGTTTACTTACTACCATTCAGTATTTCCTATTGTTCCCTGTTATCAGCCAGTCCAGAAGAGATTTTGGCGTAATGAACTTTAACTGTATGACTGTGAAGCTGAAGCCCCCATACACTTTTTGGTCTGCTGAACGATGGTTCAGCCTGCAGCGGAAGGTAGGTTAGTGTCACAGAGGTGGATCCGGCAGGCAGGTTAGTGTCGCCGAGGTGGATTCCGGCAGGCAGGTTAGTGTCACCGAGGTGGATCCGGCCGGCAGGTTAGTGTCGCCGAGGTGGATCCGGCCAGCAGGTTAGTGTCGCCGAGGTGGATCCGGCAGGCAGGTTATTGTCGCCGAGGTGGATCCGGGAGGCAGGTTAGTGTCACAGAGGTGGATCCGGCTGGCAGGTTAGTGTCACAGAGGTGGATCCGGCTGGCAGGTTAGTGTCACAGAGGTGGATCCGGCAGGCAGGTTAGTGTCGCCGAGGTGGATCCGGCAGGCAGGTTAGTGTCACAGAGGTGGATCCGGCTGGCAGGTTAGTGTCACAGAGGTGGATCCGACCTTCAGGTTAGTGTCACAGAGGTGGATCCGGCAGGCAGGTTAGTGTCGCCGAGGTGGATCCGGCAGGCAGGTTAGTGTCGCCGAGGTGGATCCGGCAGGCAGGTTAGTGTCACAGAGGTGGATCCGACCTTCAGGTTAGTGTCACAGAGGTGGATCCGGCCGGCAGGTTAGTGTAGCCGAGGTGGATCCGGCAGGCAGGTTAGTGTTGCCGAGGTGGATCCGGGAGGCTGGTTGCTGTCGCCGAGGGGGATCCGGCAGGCAGGTTGCGGTCGCCGAGGTAGATCTGGCAGGCAGGTTAGTGTCGCCGAGGTGGATCCGGGAGGCAGGTTAGTGTCGCCGAGGTGGATCCAGGAGGCTGGTTGCTGTCGCCGAGGGGAATCTGGCAGGCAGGTTGTGGTCGCCGGGGGAATCCGGCAGGCAGGTTAGTGTCATGGAGGGCAGGACCTCCATGACACTGATTTACCTCACAGATCTCCAGAAATGTGTACGTATGCAGTAAATATGAGCGATATCACCCACTCGTCCTATATGCTGCACTTCTGTAAACTGAGAGTTAGGTTTGTTATTTCTTCAGGGAGGGGAAAGGGTGGGGGGGTAGAAATCCTATTTCGGGAACTATGAGGCATAACAAGTGGTTTTAAGATCTCTTCGTAAATAGTTAACTGATTAAATGATTTTCTTAAAAAGGAAGTGGAAAAAAAAAGGTGAAATCCCTTTAATCATCTGATCCTTTGTATGTACAACTGGAGATGAAAAATGGCGCTGGGTGGCCTGTATGTAACAAAGAACATACATGTGAGAAGGTGCATAAAAAAAGTGCCAAAAAAAAAAACAAGGTGGATTTACCATAGAAATTTTTGAAGAGGATTTTGGACTGGATCCATTCGTAGCATAAAAATTTTATAGCTACAGTACATGTGTAGATTACAAAAATCTGATCGCTTTCTGTTGAAACGGCGCCACCCATGTGTACAGGCTATGTTTGGTATCACAGAAAAAAAAAACAGCACCTGGTATGAGTTTAGCCATAAACAAAATGGAGACGCCAGCCTGGTATTTATTAGTTCAGGCTAAGACTGACTTGAATGTATTAAAGTTTTATTACTCTTCTATTGTTCCGCCGCTTGAATAATTCTAGGAAAAGCCTCTGAATCTGCCAATTCTTTTCTTCCAAGTTTTGGATAGTTTTTTTTTTTTTATGTAGGGTTTTTATTTTTTTATTACAGTTTGTGACTGTAGAACTTATAGGTTTCCACTTCCAGTCCTCAAATGTCGGATAACGGGAAACAATAGATGTCATTTGATTAAAGTGTTCTCTAATATGTCGGTCGGTGTTGTAAAAGGGATAATAATAGAAAAATAATAAGCGTCCTCCCAGGAGGAAGACCGTGTGACACAGGGTGAACCTGCTCTCCTCTCTGCCTTCCTCGCAATGGCCTGTAAAAATAAACCGTTTCTTTGTCTGTTAATAAACAGGAAATGGCGAGAACTTAATAGTCCGCTGCCTTTCTCCTAAATAAAACCCATGTACGGCTGGAAACAATACCGACCCGCTGATGTCATAGGATGCTTTCTTTTACCAGTTTTCAATACTAAAGCTTCAGGAAACTTGATTTTCTTTGTGTCTTAATCTGTCCTTTTCTATGTTCCTGTTATTTATGTAGGCACAGGCAGTACTACCTTCTAGTCTCACCTGTAAATGATGAAATTATGTAGGCACAGGCAGTACTACTTTTTAGTCTCATCTGTAAAAGAATTGGGCACAAGCAGCGCTACTTCGTAGTCTCTCCAGTAAATGATGTAGACACAGGCAGTAAAAATGATTGTCTTCCATTAAAAGATGTAGATACAGGCAATGCTGTTTGCCGGTTTCCTTCTGTAAATAATGTAGGTACTGTCATGATCCAGGACAGGGTTTGTTCCTACCCCTCCTGGTCAAGTTAGGGTTAATTGGATCTGCCTCTTTCTGATGCAGGGGTGGCTATTTAGTGGTGTCACGGCCTAGGTCTGGCATCTGTGATAGTTCCAGTCCCTTGGCTAGAGCAGCTGACCTAGGTTACTCCATGGCATTGTTGTTTCTCTGCTTGCTTGATTGATTCCTGTTGTGTATGACCTGGCTTGTTCCCTGACCTGCGTTCTGTTCTCTGTCTTGGTACTGCTCCATCCTCTCTGGTTCCTCTGACCCCCCCCCCCCATCCCGGCTTGTTCCTGACTACAATTTCGTTCTGCCTCTCGGATACCGCGCTGCCGTCTGGCTGCTGACTCACTGACCCGTCCCTGACTACGTCTCTGGTTCTCCACGTGTCTTTGTTCTTACCAGCCTCCGTTTTCTTGGTTTGCCACGGGCTCCGTCCCCATCGTCGCTGCAGACACCGCGTTGCCGGCAGGTCTTCCCGGCAAGTTCACAACGCGTTGTGACACCTGTGTCCCTTTCTGGCAGGACTCCACTCACGGGGAGTTGCTGTCTCCTGCACTGCAGCACCTTCTAGGGGGGACGCAGCTCAGCGCTGCATCACATTATCACCGACCTTGATAATTTTCTTCTGGGGCACTATTCACCGTTTTCAGTAATGGATCCACTTTGTACGCTGACTGATCAGGTGACCAGCCTGACCCAAATGATGCAGAATCTATCTGTGGAACAAAGGACTTTGGCTGCGTCCCATCAGCAGGTACAAAGAGAATTAGCTGAACGGTAAAATCAGCCCGGAATGTTTCCTCGTCGGCGGGTAGTAAGAATGCTGGTCTGACTGATGTTTCTTTGTCCCCTCCTGAACCCTCTGTTAAACTCACGGACACCTTTTCTGGGGAAAAAGATAAATTTCGGGTGTTTAGGGAGAGCTGTAAATTGCTGTTCGCCCTTGGGTGACGAGTCAAAGGGTGGGGATACTCATGTCTGCTTTGGGAGGGTCTGCAGTCTTGGGCTTTCTCCTTACCCCCCCCCCCCCACAGAGAATGTCTGTTGATCGGTTCTTTGAGGCTCTGGGGCTAATTTATGATGTACCTGATCGGGTTAGGTTGGCAGAGGACACGATTATGAGTCTCTCTCAGGGAAAGCTCTCTGCCGAGTGGTACAGTTCCGAATTTAGGCGATGGTCCCCGGAGATGTCCTGGATTGACTAGGCACTCAGGTGTCTATTCCGAAGGGGGCTATCCGATCATTTAAAGGACGCTTTGGCCCTCCATCCACCACCCGATTCTCTGGAGGAGGCTATGACACAGGCCGTCCGCATGGATCGTAGACTGTGGGAGAGAGATGTGGTGCAACGGGAGGCTCCCATGTTCCCGGTTAAACCTGAGTTGTTACCACCTGTCGAGTCCATGGAGGTGGGAGCCACCTCCTTTAAGGATCGAGAGAGGAGACGTCGGAGGGAGAACAAGCTCTGCTTCTATTGTGGTGCCCCGGGACGTTGGAAGAAGGACTGTCCCTCCTGTCCATCGGTCTCCAAGGTGTCGGGAAACGCCTAGATCTGGGTAACTGTCGAGGAGGTTACCCAGACCTCCAGGTACATTTTTCCTCAGTTTTCAAGTTATTGCTGAAGGTGGAACTTGGTGCTAAAAACTGTTTAGTTTTATTCTTTTTCCCTCTTCAGCTTTTGTGGACTGTGGGTCCTCGGTGAATTTAATTGACTCAAAATTGCTGGCCCATTGTGAGATAGGCACAGTTAGGTTGGGGATACCCATTAAGGTTGTGGCCATAGACTCTACACCACTCACCAAGGATAGGATAAGTTTTGCTTCTGAGTAGTTTGTCCTGAAGGTGGGACCTGTACATCACAAACATATTTCTTGCTTTATTTTTGACAATCTTCCTGCGGGTTGGTGTTTGGGTTCCCTTGGTTGCAAACTCATAACCCGGTCAGTGACTGGGAGTCCAGGGAGATTGTGAAATGGGGCCCTAATTGTGTAAAAAATTGTTTGGTTTCTGCATCTTTGTTGTCCATTGGTCTGGAGGGTATTCCAGAGTACCTGAAGGACTTTGAGAACGTGTTCTCCAAAAAAGAGGTAGAAGTTTTACCACCGCACCACCCATTTGATTCTGCTATTGTCCTGGTTCCAGGCGTTAAATTGTCCAAGGCCCATTTGTACAATCTTCCGGGACCTGAGCGGGTTGCCATGAAAAAATACATATCCAAGAGACTCTGAAAAGGGCACATTCACCCTTCTGTTTCTCCTGTGGCGGCAGGAGTTTTTGTTTAAAAAAAAAAAAAATGACGGTGGTCTTCGCCCATGCCTCGATTTTCGGGAACTGAATAGGATCACGGTGAGGAAACACATACCCTCTTCCTCTCATTCCTGGTTTGTATAACCAATTGTCTGAGGCCAAATTTTCTAAACTGGACCTGCGGGGGGCATCTAACCTCATCCGGGTACGAGAGGGGATGAGTGGAAGACTGTTTTTCTCACTTCGGAGGGGCTGTATGAAAACTTGGTTATGCCTTTCAGTTTGACTAACGCTCCAGCAGTCTTTCAGAATTTCATCATGTGTTCTCTGATTTTATTGGGTGTTTTTATGGTTGTGTATTTAGATGACATATTGATCTACTCGCCTGATAAAAAGGCTCACATGGGTCATCTTCGTGCAGTTCTCCAGAGACTCCGGGAGAACTTTCCTTTTGTGAAGTTAGAGAAATGTTCATTCTTTGTTAGAAACTGTCTTTTCTGGGGTTCATTATATCTGGTGAGGGGTTTCATATGGATCCCAAGAAGGTTCAGGCCATTGTGGATTCGGTTCAGCCCCGAGATTTGAAAGGACTTCAACGCTTCCTGGAGTTTGCCACTTATTATCGGAGGTTTATTAGGGGGTTCTCGCAGGTGGTCAAACCCCCTCACTGATCTGACTCGAAAGGGGGCTGATATTAAAAAAAATGGTCCGCCTCAGCTGTTTCGGCGTTTTTGT
Organism: Oophaga sylvatica; assembly: GCA_033576555.1. NCBI lineage: Eukaryota > Metazoa > Chordata > Amphibia > Anura > Dendrobatidae > Oophaga > Oophaga sylvatica. The sequence continues at coordinate 441,890,033 of JARQOD010000003.1, read as the reverse complement.
CATTGAAGAAATGTTTCATGTCTGCTCCGGTTCTGATTCAACCGGATCCATCTGAACCATTTATTGTTGAGGTGGACGCCTCGGAGGTGGGGGTGGGGGCGGTGTTGTTCTATAAGCCCACCACATTGACCAATTTGAGACCCTAAGCCTTCTTCTCTAAGAAGTTCTCTCCTGCAGAGACTAACTATGATGTTGGTAATCTGGAACTTCTGGCCGATAAGTTGGCTTTTAATGGAGGCATTTTTTGGAGGGAGCCGTCCATCCTATTACCGTGGTGACCAACCACAAGAACTTGGCTTACATTGAGTCTGCCAAGAGGTTAACTCCTAGGCAGGCGAGATGGTCGCTTTTTTTTCCCGATTCCAGTTCTCAATCACCTTTCGGCCAGGGTCCAAAAATGTCAAAGCCGATGCCTTGTCCCGTAGTCTGAATCCTGTGTCTCCCCCGAAACCTCCTTCCTCCATTCTTCAACCTGTGGTGGTAGTGGCTGACTTTTCATCGGGGTTGGAGTGGGAGATTCGGGAAGCTCAATCGCAGGCTCCTCTGTCTAAGCCGGTTGATAAGTTGTTTGTTCCAATTCATTTTAGTCTCAAGGTTCTCGGGAGTTCCACGACTCAGCCCTTAGTGGGCATCCGGGGATCTCGGCCACCCGTAGAGCCATTGCGAGGGTTTTTTGGTGGTCTTCGCATAACTACTATTATTATTATTATTATTATTATTATTATTATTCATTTATATAGCGCCATTTATTCCATGATGCTTTACATGTGAAAAGGGGAAATATAGACCAGTACAATAAACATGTGCAAGACAAGGGACACACATGTACAGAAGGAGAGAGGACCCTGCCCGCAGGGGCTCACAGTCTACAGGAGATGGGTGAGGATACACTAAGAGAGGGTAAATGTGGGGAAATTTGTGTCTGCCTGTGAGGTATGTGCCCGTGTGAAAAACCCTCATAGCCGGCCGGGAATTTGGTTCCTTTGCCAATTCCTGATAGACCATGGACTCATTTGTCCATGAATTTTATCACCCATCCCCCCCCCCCCCTTTACAAGGGTAATACTGTCATTTGGGTGGTGGTGGACAGGTTTAGTAAACAGGTACATTTTGTACCCTTGGCGGCTTTGCCTTCTGCGGAAACATTGTGTAGGTTGTTTGTGCAGCATGTGGTGCGGTTGCATGATGTGCCCTTGAATATTGTGTCTGATGGGGGGGTGCAGTTGGTGTCCAGGTTTTGGAGGGCGTTTTGCAGGAGGTTAGGGATTGCTTTGTCATTTTCATACGCTTAACACATAGAGACCAATGGTCTGACTGAGCGGACCAATCAGTCTCTGGAGCAGATCTTGCATTTTGTCCACAGTCAGACAGGATGATTGGTGTGCTGCCTTGCCTTTGGCTGAGTTTGCGTTCAACAACCGTATTAAAGGGAATCTGTCACCTATTTTTTCGTATATAAGCTGCAGCAACCGCCATCAGGTGATTATCTACAGCATTCTGTAATGCTGTAGATAAGCCCCCCATGTAACCTGAAAGATAAGAAAAACGAGTTATATTATACTCACCCAGTGGCGGTCCAATGCGGTCCTGACAGATGGGCTTCGCAGGTCTGGGGCAGGCGCCTCCCATCTTCTATCGATCACGTCCTTCTCCTTGCTTCGTGTCGCGCTCCTGCGCGGCGTACTTTATCTTTCCTGTTGAGGGCAGAGCAAAGTATTGCAGTGTGCAGGCGCCGGGAAAGGTCAGAGAGGCCTACCGCCTGCACACTGCAGTAGTTTTCTCTGCCCTCAACAGGAAAGATAAAGTACGCCGCGCAGGAGCGCGACACGAAGCAAGGAGGAGGACGTGATCGCTAGAAGATGGGAGGCGCTGGACACGGACCTGAGACACCCATCGAACCGGACCGTCCCCCCTGGTGAGTATAATATAACTCGTTTTTCTTATCTTTCAGGTTACATCGGGGGCTTATCTACAGCGTTACAGAATGCTGTAGATAAGCCCCTGATGGCGGTGGCTGCAGTTTATATATGAAAAAATAGGTGACAGATTCCTGTTAATCCATGGGCACATCTTTCTTTTTTTTTTCTGCAACTATGGTTTCTATCCACATTTTGGGGAGTTCTCCTGTTTGGACTCTGGGTGCCCTGGGGCTGATGGAACAGTCCAGCGGTTGGGGGAATTATGGCAGGCGGTCCAAAGGAATGTTAGGACCGCTCAGAAGAAATATACATTTTTTGCAGACAAAAGACGGGCTGTGGGGCTGCTATTCCGGGTTGGGGATAAAGTTTGGCTGTCTACTAGGAATATTAAACTCAAGATTCCTTCTGCGAAACCGGGGCCTAAGTTTATTGGCCCTTAGGCTACTTTCACACTTGCTTTTTTTTGCGATGCGTTTCGAGCGCACATAAAACGCATTAAAAAAAAGCGTGCAAACGCTTGTAAACGCTGCGATATTTAGTCGCATAAGTGTGCGCATTACGACAAAAAAATGCAGCGATTGTATGCGATTCCAACCGTTTTTGCATGCGTTTGCATTTTTTCGGTGCATTTCACAGGAGGAAAATCCTTGAAAAATTCTTGCAACAGACTCCACCAATAGGACACCAGTGGGCGTGTGTTATGGGAAATCTTTATATAGAGCCTGTTTACAGCCATTCTTCACATTTGCTTGCATTTGCCTTTGTGATGGATCTGCGCTGGAAGTTTCCACTTCAACTTGGATCCAGGGTGGATAAAAATCATGATTTTTTTTAAAAAAATCAAAAAAATCGGATTTTTTGATCGGATTTTTTTGATTTAAATAGGATTTTTTAATCAAGTTGTACACAAGCAAAACTTTGTATTTTTGCAAATCAAATTATTTTACACAAATAAAAATATTATAACAGTTGATTATGAAACCTAATAATTTTTATTTGCACTATTAAACAATCAGAATTGAACTACAGAGAGTAAGTACTTTTTAACAATAGCCTATCTCTAACGTTTGAAGTAAGCAAACATCTTCAGTGAATACATCAGTCCTTTAAGCCTACTGTTTATTTAGGACTTTTAATAGGAAAACTAGTTGTCCTGCTTTAGCAGTTCCTAAGCGGTTTCGGACTGGTGTTGTGTGCACAAAACCAAATGAAGAAAACAATCTCTCTACTCCTGCGATGAAGCCGATGCAGTCAGTAGCTGAGTAGCTACATTTATTATCTTCGCTGGAAGAACAAGTGATTGCGACTTCCACCAGTCCAGTGGTTTTAGTTCATTAACGACGTTATCTGCAAACATGTATTTTTGAAATGGTGCAGATTCACACTTCAATTTCAGCACAGTTGCCACAATGTCATGGTTAGTATTGGCGAGCCACTCCATTGCAGAGTTGATTTCCGCCTCAGATAGTTTTTTCCCTCTGTAGATGGGATGCAAGATATTGGCTAAATAGTGTTCTTCTTTTAATGCTTGGTCCTTGCGGTGGTGTATTGCAACCTTTACATTGTTTGAGAGGTTCAAGCGATCTAGTGAACCTTCTAAATCTTTCCAAACTTCTGTGGCATCAGCTATGGTTGCAGTATCTTTCTGCATTTTATCCAACGCAATAGATATTGGCTTTAACCTTTCCAAAAGGTCCTCGGCATTTCTCTTCACACCAAGATTAAATACTTTGCTTCGTATATTAGCATCAATTTTATCCCGATGTGTTTCGCAAATGGACACTAATTTTGACCAGTTGTTAATAAACAGTTCCAAGCATTCAGCCAAGGTATTCCATCTAACATCTTGTGGTAGAACCAACTTCAGTCCTCCCATTTCCTTGTAGGTTGCATGTGCAAAATGATTACTGCGGAAATATTTAACAATTTCTACAACATGTTCCTTGACACCCGAAATATGCAGGTCTTTTGCCAAAAGATGCAACAAATGGGCAGAACAACCGTATGTAATGACATTTGTGTCATCCTCATGTGCCAGTTCCGCTCGCATTTTTGCCACATTGCTTGCGTTATCAGTAACTAAGCTCCTTACTTTACATCCAAACTGTTCTTGGCATTGGTGAATTGAGTTCTTAGCAATTTCAAGTAAATATTCAGCAGTATGTGAATTTCCAGATGTGTCGATTGTGTCTGTAAGGTAAGTTTCACCATCTTCTGTTGTGACACAAGTGCAAATTATGGGGTCGTTGTGGATGTTGCTCCAACCATCCAAGCTCATGTTAACAACTTTGTCTTTCAAATATTTTGTACAAGCCGCTTTCTTTGTCGTATACAGCCTGAAGATGTTTTCCTGAGATATCAAATCTACTTGGTGGTTTGTAGCCAGGTCTTATTCCTTCGATCATTTGTACAAACAATGGGTGTTCAACTAGTTGGAAAGAAGAATTGGTTGCAAATATGAATTTAGCAATTAATTCATCAAAATGTTCTTTCTGGCTCGTCGTAGTCTTTAAGAGGAATTTTTCTACACTTTGCACGCAAAGTTTTTTGTTGGGCTGCTTTGTTGAAGTTGTACCCAGATATTGATTGTCACGTGCAGCACAAGCCATATTTGACCCTGAAAGCACAGTAATTAAAAATATAATTCGACTGCGTATTTGAAGAAATATAACGAAAATATTTTGAAACAAACTTTTTGAACAATGTAATGGTCCTCGTCCTATAAGGGCTGTCTCAAAAGTTATGCTACTCAAGTTTCCGGTGAAGTTGCTGTAATACTAGTAATATCAGAGCAACTGAAAAAAATTATGTCACAAAAGTTTTAAAAATGTTTTTTTTAAAAAAATGGTCAATTTGGCAGACTTCAAAAGTGAATTGTAGCCTACAATAAAAAAAAAATAGGCGTATACACACTCTTTTATTTTTACTTAACGTTAATCTTCTGTGAAATATTGCCTTAACATAAATTTAAATTCTATACTCCAGAACTAGTGCTAGAAATTTTTCTTTTCATAGACTTTAACCATCCCAGTAAAACGTCTGTTAAAATAGGTTGTAATTCCGAGACTTACCACTAGTGCTAGGGTCCTGGTGCATAAGAAGCTGTGGGGGTTCATTGACATTAGTTGTATCACTATCAACATCTTCATTTCCCTTCTGGTTGCAGTTTTCATAATGTGATTTCAAACGGCAAACAAGTCCTTGGATATCCTTTTGACAGTATTTGCACTTTGCTCTCCCGCCTTTCTTTCCAAGCTCTGCTGGCATCTCAACAAAATGAACCCAAATAGGGTCTCTCTTACGACCTGCCATGGCTCACGCAGATCACTTCTGAAGTTTGATTGTTACTACAGCCAAGTACTGCTGACTGACTATCCAACAAGTTTGGGCATGTCAACTGAATGGAAAAAGAAACTGAAACCAAGCTACAGAAAGTGAAACCAAGCTAGAAGTGTGGAGTTAATTGAACAATGATTGAAAGTTTTAGATTTTAATCGTGATTTATATTAAAAAAATCTTTTGATTTAAATCATTGATTTAAATCATGATTAAAATCACGATTTAAATCGATCTGATTTAAATATAAAAAAATCATTTGATTTAAATCGGCGTGATTTAAATCAATCCACCCTGCTTGGATCTGGACATTGCGATGGCTCAGGCTTATGCAGTTGCTTGCCATGAACAAAGGGAGAGCGAGAGACGGCGAAGACGGCAGCGGCGGCGTTTGTGGGTACATCCCATTGTTGAACTCCGGGAGAGCCGTGGAGCATACCACACCCTCTATAGCGAGCTGCAGGCAAACCCTGAGAAATTTACCGACTATACCCGGATGTCACAAGAAACCTTCAGGGATTTACTTGGTCGGGTCCAACAATTCATCCAAAGACAGGACACACAGGAGGAAAGACTCCTGGTGACATTACGGTACGTAATATGGCGAAACCAATGCCTGCATCATTTTATTTGTTCTGTCATGTACTATTCCAAAGCTGCCAGAATTATTGTTCTGCTATCTAGTAAACAAAGACCTGCAGAATTATTTTTATGCCATGTACTATTTTTTTTTCTTTAATTAAATGTTTAAAAAAACCACATACAATAATATATATATTTCTTTCTCCTATTCCTGGCTACTGGAGAGAGCCTCTCTTCACTCCACTTCCAGTACGGAATTGGTATGTCCAACTTGTCAAGAATTGTTGTGGAGACCTGCCGGGCATTGTGGAATGTTCTCTGTCCAGAATTTTTGCCCCTGCCCACCACAGAACAGTGGCTAGAAATAGCTGAAAAATTCTGGACAACCTGCAATTTCCCCAACTGTTTGGGAGCAGTTGATGGGGAAACACATCCAGATCATCAAACCCAAAAGAACAGGCTCGGAGTACTACAACTACAAAAAAGTACTTCTCTACAGTTCTTATGGCCATTGCGGATGCAGACTATATGTTTGTTGCAGTGGACATTGGTGCATTTGGCTGTGGAAATGACTCACAGGCTTTTAGGAACTTGGACATGGGCCGGAGGTTGTATGGAAACCAGTTCAATTTCCCCATGCCACGGCCTCCTCCCCACACCGAAGGTCCACCAATGCCATTTGTCATGGTTGGGGATGAGGCATTCCAGATGTGCCAACACCTGCTCAAACCCTACTCCAGCCGGGACTTGGACCACAACAAAAAAATATTTAATTACAGGCTGACCAGGGCCAGAACTTGTTTCCAGATGGCGCATTCTGGGCACAGCCATTCATCTGAAACTGGAAACAGTGGATGAAGTCGTGAAGGCCTGTGTGGTGCTACATAATTTTGTGATGTCTAAAGAGCACCCAAACTTTGAACTCGATGATGCAGCTCCTAACCCATTGCCTGAGTTCACTCAGCACCCTCTCAGGTCTTCTGTTGAAGTTGGCCAAATGAGGGACAAATTAGCGACCTACTTCATGTCAGATGTAGGACAGGTGGAATGACAAGACCAAATGGTGTAAAAAACTGTTCTTGTTTGTATGTTAATAAAATACCTGTTTTTATACCTGTACCGAGTGCACTCTGTGTTTTTACACTCAAATACAATAATCAACTGGCCAGGTTTACCAGTGAATTCATGATGCTGTGTTTTTTGTGCATCATGAATTCACTACTAATCCTGACCAGGTGACTATACATACACACACACAAGTTGTATGACCTTTATCATCTCTACAGTTTGGGTTCAATTTGCAGCAACGGTGGAGATAAAACAACTAATATTTGTGTCACCTGGCCTGATGTTACAAATACTGATTTGTGGATGCACTAGCATCCGTCACTCTTTATTATACCTGACCAGGTGACTATAAATATTATTTGTAGTATCATCACTGTGGCTTGATTTTGAACGCAGACTGGAGAGATAATAAAGTTTATACATCTTCTACAATCCCCAGGCCTGGTGTCATGCTGAAGTGAAGATGCCCCAAATAACGCATCCTCACTTCAGAATGTATCACACCTGGGCAGGTGAATACACATATGAGTTATAAACTGCAGCATCGCTACAGTATGCTTGAAATAAATGCAGACTGAAGCGACGCTGCAGGTTAAAACTCATGTGTATTCACCTGCCCAGCTGTGATAGTAATGATACAAGGGCAGGGTATTGTACATATAACGTGTATTTTCACCATCATCTCCTCAGTTTATTCAACACACACTGAATAGAGGATGTGGTTAAATACAAGCTATATCTAGAATCCCTGGCCTTGTATCACAAAGTGAAATAATGTCAAAGCACACCAGACTCATTTAACTTTTTATGATACCTGGCAAGGTAAAATAGATATGCCTTGCACTCAACACCATCCTCTATTCAGTCTGTGCAATATTAGCAGACAGACAGACTGGTGGTGAAAATACAAGTCATATATTTGTGTTTTGAACTACACATATCTCCAGGAATGATACAAGAAACATGTGTCATTCCTGCAGTTATGTGTAGGCAAAAACGCAAAGTGTACGGCGCAGTGTGTCTAGGCGGCGAAAGACACATTAATCAAACAGTATTTACTAAAAGCAGAATTTCACATTTATTTTGTACAAAAAAAATAAACATTTTTATTGAGGACGTTTTGGGGGAGATTGGGATACTCTGGGGGTGTGCAGAGATGAGGAACGGCTGGAAAGCGAGGAAGGGGTTCGAGGGGAAGGGGCGACGAAAGTAGCGGGGGAAGGAAGATCAGACATGGAAGTAGAGGCAGGTTGAGACACATTAAGAGGAGAGGGGGGATGGACAAACAAAGTCTTTGTTTTTCTCTTCTTGGGGGCAGGAGTCCCCTGCATGGACCGACTTCCGTGTGACCGCCTTGAGCTGGTGGACCGTGGCCTTGAAACATAAAACACGGAATGTGGGTCACCCGTCTCATGCTCTGTGGTGGTGGTGGCGGTGCTCTGAGGAGGACAAGTGGTGGCGGTGCTCCTAAACTAGTGCAGAGTGGTGGCGGTACTCCTGGAAGGAGACGTGGTGTCTGTGCTCCTAAAATGGTGGATAGTGGTGGGGTACTCCTAGAAGGAGAAGTGGTTGCTGTGCTCCGAAAATGGTGCGGAGTGGTGGCAGTGCTCCTAGAAGGAGAAGTGGTGGCTGTGCTCCGAAAATGGTGCAGAGTGGTGGCAGTGCTCCTAGAAGGAGAAGTGGTGGCTGTGGTACGAAAATGGTGCGTAGTGGTGGCAGTGCTCCTAGAAGGAGAAGTGGTGGCTGTGGTACAAAAATGGTGCGTAGTGGTGGCAGTGCTCCTAGAAGGAGAAGTGGTGGCTGTACTCCTAAAATGGTGCGTAGTTGTGGCGGGTACTCCTAGACGGAGATGTGGCTGTGGTCCTAGGAGGAGAATAGGTGGTGGTGGCCCAAGCAGGTACTGCGGTGGCGGTAGTCCAAGAGCGTGGACCAGTGTCTGTGGTGGTGGTGCTCCAGACAGGAGCAGCGCTTGCCATGGTGGTGGCGACGGTGGAGTGTCCAGCAGTACTCGGACTTGTAGTGGTGACTCGGAATGTTTGTGGCCGTGCAGTGGTATGCAGCAGAAGTCCGTAGTGATGTGTGGCGAGTCAGTGGTGGCACAGTTGGATATGCAACCACCGACTGCTGCACGTACCGATTCTGCTGCATAGCCTGCAAGTAAGCAGTGTTGCAGGCCTGCAACACACTCAGCTGTTGCTCAGGACTAAGGTGTTCCGCCATGCCCCGTTCAATTTTACTGAAAAAATGGTGCGCTGGTCTGTTGAGGTCGGCCTCCAGCCGATCAAGGCGCTGGTCGACAGAGTGGAAGTAAAACCGCGTTCCATGAGTGAAAAACCGCTTTCCACTCTGTCGGACATGGACTTCATACTGGCATGAAAGGCCTCACTCAAGTGCATGAACTCGGGCAAGACATTCCTGTCCAAGGCCTTCTGCCGCTGGCGGGAAGTGCCCGCATAACCAGTGTCAGAGACCTGGGACAGGGGAACACCTGATTGACCAGCTTCCTGGTCACCAGCTGTCCGTGTTGCTGACCTGCAAGTTGCTTCCAGGCTGTCGGATGGCTGGGACGGGTCCGAGGTCGTCCGATGAAGGACCGCTTCAGGGACAGGTTGCATGGTGCTGCTCCAGGTGCTGTGGAAAGAAAAGAATAACTACTATAATGCATGTACAAGAAGCATCAGCTGTGGAATAGAAAAGCACTGGTTATAAAAAAAAAAAAAAAACAACAAAAAAACTTACGCTCTGCTGGCAAGGACCAGTCTCAGGAACGCCAACTCGCGATAGTAGCAATATTTTCTTCTGGTCCTTGCCGCTGAACCACTGCGAACCTGTCCCTCTGCACGGACATCAGTGTTGAAGCGGTCCTTCATTGAGCGCCATCGTGTGCGGACTTTGTTCACTGTTGGAAAATAAGAAATATATATTATACAATGCAGTCAGGCCAAAATCTGTCTCATCAAATACACATGAGTGAAAATGGCAAACAGTCAATGCAGCATAAAACAGCTATACAATACGCAGTGCAGTCACTGTTGAACCAGATGACACTGTTGGGTTTGCGGGTAGAATATATCTACCAGTAAACCCATCAGTGCCATCTGGAACAAGAGCGGCATTACAGAGCATGGAAATACTTACTAAACGCCTTTTTGGTGTTTGAAGAGGCTCTGTCCCAGCCATCAATCAACGCTGCAGCCACCTCGTTCCATAGCCGCCGACTCACCACATTGTCCTTGTACTGCGGATCACGGCTGTCCCACAACGGGACACGCTCATGGACTTGGCAGATGAGGGCCTCATTGTCCACATAGAGGTCCACGTCCCGTTGTGGAACCTAGAAAAAACAAAAAAAATTACAATCTTGGATTTATTTCAGAAATAAAAAGACCAAAAAAAAAAAAAAGACATTCAAAGACTATATACTTACATTACGTCTCACCACCGGGACTTGTCTTGGCTGCGACTGCTCCTGATGTTCGGACTCCTCAATCTCAAAGGCAGGAAGATACTCACATCACGCTCTGCTTGGGCCAGTTCTTGCCGGGATGGGGAATAGTGTGATCCAGAAGATGACATGCTGCAATAAAAAAAAATACAAAGCATTAGTACATATTACATTGAAAGGACAGGCAGTCATTTGGTTAAAAATACTCACATTTTTGCACTTTGGATCCAAAGTTTGTACTGTCTTGGCTGTGTCTTCCAGGCAGTCTAGTAGGGGTCCTCCAGGCTCTATATCCAGTCAGTCTAGTAGGGGTCCTCCAGGCTGTACAGTTAGGTCCATAAATATTTGGACAGAGACAACATTTATCTAATTTTGGTTCTAGACATTACCACAATGAATTTGAAACAAAACAAATCAGATGCAGTTGAAGTTCAGACTTTCAGCTTTCATTTGAGGGTATCCACATTAAAATTGGATGAAGGGTTTAGGAGTTTCAGCTCCTTAACATGTGCCACCCTGTTTTTAAAGGGACCAAAAGTAATTGGACAAATGACTCCAAGGCTATTTCATGGACAGGTGTGGGCAATCCCTTTTGTTATGTCATTCTCAATTAAGCAGATGAAAGGGCCGGAGTTGATTTGAGGTGTGATGTTTGCATTTGGAAGGTTTTGCTGTGAAGGAAACATGCGGTCACAGGAGCTCTCCATGCAGGTGAAACAAGCCATCCTTAAGCTGCAAGAACAGAAAAAAACCCATCCAAGAAATTGCTACAACATTAGAAGTGGCAAAATCTACAATTTGGTACATCCTGAGAAAGAAAGAAAGAAAGCACTGGTGAACTCATCAATCCAAAAAGACCTGGGAGCCCACGGAAGACAACAGTGGTGGATGATCGCCGCATACTTTCTTTGGTGAAGAAGAACCCGTTCACAACATCAACTGAAGTCCAGAACACTCTCAGTGAAGTAGGTGTATCTGTCTCTAAGTCAACAGTAAAGAGAAGACTCCATGAAAGTAAATACAAAGGGTTCACATCTAGATGCAAACCATTCATCAATTCCAAAAATAGACAGGCCAGAGTTAAATTTGCTGAAAAACACCTCCAGAAGCCAGCTCAGTTCTGGAAAAGTATTCTATGGACAGATGAGACAAAGATCAACCTGTACCAGAATGATGGGAAGCCAAAAGTTTGGAGAAGAAAGGGAACGGCACATGATCCAAGGCACACCACATCCTCTGTAAAACATGGTGGAGGCAACGTGATGGCATGGGCATGCATGGCTTTCAATGGCACTGGGTCACTTGTGTTTATTGATGACATAACAGCAGACAAGAGTAGCCGGATGAATTCTGAAGTGTACCGGGATATACTTTCAGCCCAGATTCAGCCAAATGCTGCAAACTTGATTGGACGGCGCTTCATAGTACAGATGGATAATGACCCCAAGCATACAGCCAAAGCTACACAGGAGTTCATGAGTGCAAAAAAGTGGAACATTCTTCAATGGCCAAGTCAATCACCAGATCTTAACCCAATTGAGCATGCATTTCACTGGCTCAAATCCAGACTTAAGAGGGAAAGACCCACAAACAAGCAAGACCTGAAGGCTGCGGCTGTAAAGGCTTGGCAAAGCATTAAGAAGGAGGAAACCCAGCGTTTGGTGATGTCCATGGGTTCCAGACTTAAGGCAGTGATTGCCTCCAAAGGATTCGCCACAAAATATTGAAAATAAAAATATTTTGTTTGGGTTATGTTTATTTGTCCAATTACTTTTGACCTCCTAAAATGTGGAGTGTTTGTAAAGAAATGTGTACAATTCCTACATTTTCTAACACATATTTTTGTTCAACCCTTCAAATTAAACGTTACAATCTGCACTTGAATTCTGTTGTAGAGGTTTCATTTCAAATCCAATGTGGTGGCATGCAGAGCCCAACTCGCGAAAATTGTGTCACTGTCCAAATATTTCTGGCCCTGACTGTATATCCAGGCAGTCTAGTAGGGGTCCTCCAGGCTGTATATCCAGGCAGTGCAGTAGGGGTTCAGGCTGTATGTTCAGGCTGTATCAGCATGTAGTGTCTCCAGGCAATCTGAGTAGTGGTCTGTCTGGCACTGAAGACACCTTCCTTTATCTCCACCCCTCACAAACGATGTTGCTTGTGTAGGGGTGTTTTAGACAAGTGTCTAGACATTGTTTACTTTACTCAAAAATCACGTGCACGCACAAGCGCTGATGAGCGCACAGCCACGCGCCGCCAGCGCCCCCATAGACTGCAATGTTATTTTTTTGCGCATAGCGTGTGCGCACGCGCTTTTTTAAAGTGGTGGGCCGGAAAAAAAATGCAACATGTAGCGTCTAGCTCGTCTGGGCGCACACCTGGAAAATGCGCAGCGCACGCCAAACGCTGATGAACGCGTGCAAGCGCTAGACCCTGCGCCCGCCATGTTAAAGATGGGGGAACATTGCGCATGCGACCGATAGCGCACAATGCGCTGCGCGATAAAACGCAAGTGTGAAAGTAGCATTATAAAACCATTGGGGTCTGGGGAGGGAGGGTCGTCTTCACTGCCGCCGGTCTCGGTGGATGGTCAGGCGGATACGAGGTGGAACGCATCGTGGATTTCTAGATGGTCTGCCTTGCACTTCAATATCTTGTGCATTGGAAAGGTTACTGTCCTGAGGACCAGTCTTGGATTCCGGCCCGATCGGTTCACGCGGATCGGTTGGTCCGGGCCTTTCATGACAGAACCTAGGAAATCTGGGGGTCCGGTGGCCCCCCAATGAGACGGGGGGTACTGTCATGATCCAGGACGGGGTTTGTTCCTATCCTGTCCTGGTCAAGTCAGGGGTAATTGGATTTGCCTCTTTCTGATGCAGGGGCGGCTATTTAGTGCTGTCATGGCCTAGATCTGGCGTCAGTGATAGTTCCAGTCCCTTGGCTAGAGCAGCTGACCTAGGTAACTCCGTGGTATCGTTGTTTCTCTGCTTGCTTGATTCCTGTTGTGTATGACCTGGCTTCTTCCTGACCTGCGTTCTGTTCTCTGTCTTGGTACAGCTCTGTCGTCTCTGGTTCCTCTGACCACCCCCACCCGGCTTGTTCCTGACTACTCTTTCGTTCTGCCCTCGGATACCGCACTCCCGTCTGGCTCCTGATTCATTGTCCCGTCGCTGCAGACACCGCATTGCCGGCAGGTTTTTCCCGTCAAGTTCACAACGCGTTGCGACACCTGTGTCGCTTTCTGGCAGGACTCCACTCACGGGGAGTTGCTGTCTCCTGCGCTGCCGCACCTTCTAGGGGGGACCTCCGACGCCGCAGCCTAGTGCTGCATCACATTTAGAGGCAGTACTATGTCCTTGTCTTGCTCTTTAAATAATTTATGCACAGGCTACCTGTCTCTCCCAGTAAATGATGTAGGCAAAGGGGGTACTACCTTCTAATTACTCCCAGTAAATGATCTAGACATAAATAGTAAAATTTCTTTATCTCTCCCTGTAAAAATAAAAAAATATATATAGGCACAGGCAGTACAATTTTTTTTTTTTTTATTAACCTGTAAATATTGTAGGCACAGGTAGTACTATCTACCTGCCTTTCTCAGGTCTATTTACTTGTCTCACCCTGTAATTAATGTAAGCAGGAGCAGTGTTGCCTCCCTCACTTTCTCTGATCTATGACTGCTCAGTTAGTACTTGTTCCTTGTCTTTCTGCCAATGTATGTTTACATAGTACCCTTTCTGTAAAGGTACTGCCACACTTAGTGATCTCGTTAGCGATCTCAATAACGACGCAAGCTAATGAGATCGTTTTTGTGATCGTTTTAATGTCTCTAGTAGCTGCCACACTTAGTGATCTCGTTAACGACTCAAAAGCGGTTAGCGATCTCATTAACGACTTTAACGGTCATTGCGATGTAAAAAACAGCGCACATCGCTCACAAAAGGTGCCAGACAGCGATATAGGCTCACCAGCGGGACGCCAACGATCTAAATACGGTCCAGAACTCTAGTGAACGATCAGCGAGATCACAGCAGGGGCCACGTCGTTGCTACATGCCACACACGTTAGCGTCACGAACGAGATCGCTAAATAGTGACGTATTTTAGCGATCTCGTTAGCGACGCTGTTTAGTGTGGCATACCCTTAAATGATGTATGCACAGTACTGCCTCTGCTTCTCTGTAATTGTATGCCCAGTTAGTACTTTCTCCTTGTTTTGTTCTGTAAACAGTGTAAGCGTACTTAGTACTAGCTCCTTGTCTCTCCATGGATATTATGTATGCTCAGTGTCACTATAAATGTATGTTCAGATACTACTGTCTCCATGTATCTCCCTATAAATGGTAGTCACAGATAGTGTTGCCTCCTAGTCTCAATGTACATGATGTATGCTTAAGGCTAAGTGCACACGTTTGCAGAATGTTTGCAGAATATTCCTGAGCAAAACCGGACTTTTTTCGCGGCAAAAACGCGCGTTTTTTTTGCGCGGATTTTGCGCGTTTTTGGTGCGGTTTTTGCGTGGATTTGACGCGTTTTTACCGCGATTTTTCCCTGAACTTTCTAGGTCAATAATATAGCGGGAAAAACGCTAGAATTCCGCAAAATTAATGGACATGTTGCTAGATTTTCCGCGATGCGTTTTTTTTTTGCGGAAAAAAAAACGCACCATGTGCACAAAAATTGCGGAATTCATTCTAAATGATAGGATGCTTAATACATGCGTTTTTGACGCGTTTTTTCCCGCGAAAAAACGCGAAAAAAAAACACAAATATTCCTGAACGTGTGCACTTAGCCTAATGGTACTAGCCATATTTTTTCATGCATATGATGTTTTTCATGTCAGTCACCAGGACTTGGGTTTTACTGCTACTTCTTCAACGAAGGGTGGTCCAAAGTTTCCTCTGACACCTAAGATGACAATAATATTATAAACTGTATATGGTAGGTGGGGGCCCTGTTGCAGGTTTTGCATTTGGACAAGGGACCCTCTAGTTACACTTCTAATTGCAGATTATGTAGGGAGAGGTGCTGCCTCCTCTCAGTTCCTCAGCATCAAGTGTGTAGGTTCAGATAGTGCTGTCTCCTTCTCCCACTTTTTTCCTAATAGAAAGAAAACATGTTTGTGATGCTTGAAGCTGTTGTGCTCACACTGCCTAGATTGATTATACTTTTTATATACTTTGTTTTCCTGTACTTGCATAATCATATGCTACGCCTTGACTAAAGCATACCAGTCATACTCTTTTTGTTAGCCTGTGGAAGTAGGTTTTGTGTTCAGCTGAGGCCTCCGGTCATGTATCCAGCCTCAGGAACGTTGCACTTCTGTCCAAAGTCTCACATACCAGCCAAATATATTGTTTCCTTAGCTATTTTTGTCCCTCGGATCTTGGTGCCTCAGACTTGGAGTAAAAAAAAAAAAAAAAAAAAAAAAAGGATGAAACTCTCCTGCAGGCGTAGAGCGTTTTCCGAGTCTACGCACAGGATTTGGTGCATTCTGTTTGTTTGGCTGTAACACAAGCTTTGTTATAAGTGTGTTTATGGTCAATATTATTAATATGGTCCGTATACTCTTACTCAGCACATAATGGAATTGTGTAAGGACTTGTTTCTGGCGCAAACGGTAATTGTGCAGTGGAGCCTAAAGACACACCCTGAGGATCCTATGCGCAGTAACCACAAGAATTCGCACTACATACAAAGGCCCATATCTCTCTAACTGTATTGCTGATTAAAAAAATACACCAAAACAATATATAGGGAGCAGTGGGAATAAGATAAAAAACTCTGCACTTTTGACCTTGTGACAGATTCCCTTTAAGGTGAATCATTTAAGGTGCACATCAGATTAACTCCTGGCCAATTTTAGTTTTAGTTTTTTTTTCTTCCAGAACCATAACTTTATTTTTCTAAACCACATTGCTGTATGAGGGCTTGTATTTTTTGCAAGTTGTGGTTTTGAATGACACCATTCTACATTACAAGTGGGGTAAAATGGTGAAAAAACAATGCAATTCCACCAGTGTGCTTTTGGGTTCTGTTTTAACAGTGTTCACAGTGCAGTAAAAAATACGTGGACACTTAATTATTTATCTCCGTTCTATTCAGGCGATACCAAGCCTGTATCGTTTTTAATCTTAGTGGGGTTTTAAAAAAAGGAAAATAAATCTGCACTTTTTTTTCCAATTTCGAAAAAAGCTTGGAAAAGTTGCTATTTTTTTGCACAACTTGAGATTGCGCAGAAAAGTTCATCTTCTTCTGATGTTCTCCATTCTCGCCCCAGTTCCTGCAAACGTAAATTCATGAGGAGCGTTGGCTACGCTACAGAAGAGGCTGGAATATGATTTGTTGTGAGACGCACAAGGGTACACACACCATTACGTGTCTAAACTTATTAATTGTAACGAATCATGAGCGTACGCTCCAACAAGCCCCTTTATCAAGACAGGAGAGATAATCGCCAAATCGCAATGTTGATGAATTGCCACATATGTCCGGTTCACAGTAAAAATCTGCAGAAATTGAACTGTTTCAATTTATGCTATGTTAACAACGACCATTGAACTTTGGCAGCTCTGAAGGTTGTAACCTGTCTTTTCCCAAAACTGAATGTTTTTTCCCTTCAATCTTCTTCTCCTCCTACTCCCTCATGTCGTCATCTTGTCCTCGTCGTCGTCAACTTGTCCTCGTCGTCATCATGTCCTCGTCGTCGTCATCATCTTGTCCTCGTCGTCGTCATCATCTTGTCCTCGTCGTCGTCATCATCTTGTCCTCGTCGTCGTCATCATCTTGTCCTCGTCGTCGTCATCATCTTGTCCTCGTCGTCATCATCTTGTCCTCGTCGTCGTCATCATCTTGTCCTCGTCGTCGTCATCTTGTCCTCGTCGTCGTCATCATCTTGTCCTCGTCGTCGTCATCATCTTGTCCTCGTCGTCGTCATCATCTTGTCCTCGTCGTCGTCATCATCTTGTCCTCGTCGTCGTCATCATCTTGTCCTCGTCGTCGTCATCATCTTGTCCTCGTCGTCGTCATCATCTTGTCCTCCCGTCATGATCGTCTTGTCCTCCTCACGTCTTCTTTTCCCTCGTCCTCTTCCCGTCGTCTTTTTCCCCCTCGTCCTCTTCCCGTCGTCTTTTTCCCCCTCGTCCTCTTCCCGTCGTCTTTTTCCCCCTCGTCCTCTTCCCGTCGTCTTTTTCCCCCTCGTCCTCTTCCCGTCGTCTTTTTCCCCTCGTCCTCTTCCGTCGTCTTTTTCCCCTCGTCTCTTCCCGTCGTCTTTTTCCCCTCGTCCTCTTCCCGTCGTCTTTTTCCCCCTCGTCCTCTTCCCGTCGTCTTTTTCCCCTCGTCCTCTTCCCGTCGTCTTTTCCCTCGTCCGCTTCCGTCGTCTTCTTCGCCCTCGTCCTCTTCCCGTCGTCTTTTTCCCCCTCGTCCTCTTCCCGTCGTCTTTTCCCCTCGTCCTCTTCCCGTCGTCTTTTTCCCCCTCGTCCTCTTCCCGTCGTCTTCTTCGCCCTCGTCCTCTTCCCGTCGTCTTCTTCGCCCTCGTCCTCTTCCCGTCGTCTTCTTCGCCTCGTCCTCTTCCCGTCGTCTTCTTCGCCCTCGTCCTCTTCCCGTCGTCTCTCCCCCTCGTCCTCTTCCCGTCGTCTTTCGCCCTCGTCCATCGTCTTCCTCGTCCTCTTCCCGTCGTCTTTTTCCCCTCGTCCTCTTCCCGTCGTCTTCTTCGCCCTTGTCCACTACCCGTCGTCTTCTTCGTCCTCTTCCCGTCGTCTTCTTCGCCCTCGTCCTTTTCCTGTCGTCTTCTTCGCCCTCGTCCTCTTCCCGTCGTCTTTTGCCCTCGTCCTCTTCCCGTCGTCTCCTCCCCTCGTCCTCTTCCCGTCGTCTTTCGCCCTCGTCCTCTTCCCGTCACCTTTCGCCCTCGTCCTCTTCCCGTCGTCTTCTTCGCCCTCGTCCTCTTCCCGTCGTCTTCTTCGTCCTCTTCCCGTCGTCTTCTTCGCCCTCGTCCTCTTCCCGTCGTCTCCTTCCCCCTCGTCCTCTTCCCGTCGTCTTTCGCCTTGTCCTCTTCCATCGTCTTCTTCGTCCTTTCCCGTCGTCTTCTTCGCCCTCGTCCTCTTCCCGTCGTCTTCTTCGCCCTCGTCCTCTTCCCGTCGTCTTTTTCCCCCTCGTCCTCTTCCCGTCGTCTTTTCGCCCTCTTCCTCTTCCCGTCGTCTTTTTTTCCCCCTGTCCTCTTCCCGTAGTCTTTTTCGCCCTCGTCCTCTTCCCGTCGTCTTCTTCGCCCTCGTCCTCTTCCGTCGTCTCCTTCCCCTCGTCCTCTTCCCGTCGTCTTTCGCCTCGTCTCTTCCCGTCGCCTTTCGCCCTCGTCCTCTTCCCGTCGTCTTCTTCGCCCTCGTCCTCTTCCGTCGTCTTCTTCGCCTGTCCTCTTCCGTCGTCTTCTTTGCCCTCGTCTCTTCCGTCGTCTCCTTCCCCTCGTTCTCTTCCCGTCGTCTTTCGCCCTCGTCCTCTTCCCGTCGTCTCCTTCCCCTCGTCCTCTTCCCGTCGTCTTTCGCCCTTGTCCTCTTCCCGTCGTCTTCTTCGTCCTCTTCCCGTCGTCTTCTTCGCCCTCGTCCTCTTCCTGTCGTCTTCTTCGCCTCGGCCTCCTCCCGTCTTCTTCTCCCTTGTCCTCCTCGTCCTGTAATTCCCTCTCTTTTGCTCTTGAATAGGTGCAGGTGAATTTACCTTACAATGACCTATTAGGACTGTACGTAGTCAGCCATCAGACGTCATGGGGTGATAAAATGCCGGCATTCATCCATAAGAGGAAAAGGTTTCTAGTTGCACACACTGCTGCTTGTATGTAAGGCTTCTCTTTTTTTTTTTTTTTTTTACATGAAAGTGGAATTTTCGGGAATAGAATCTATATTTTTCTCCCACCGATATAAATGCAGCTTGTGTTCGGTGTGAGTCACGCCTGGTAACGGAACGACACGGAAGTTGTGCTAGGAGGCAGGTGACCAGAAGAACACAGAGGACTTTGTGAATAGAGATTCTGTCCTCGTCAATTGGCTTTCTGAACGTTTTTATTTAGCTTTTTTTTTTTTTTTTGTGTAACATCCATTATGGCTGCCGGTTACTGTTTCTCATGAGAAATTATTTTTATAATTTATTTTTTTTAACTAAGTTGTTAAATCTACTGATACTTTTACTTTGTATAAATGTGGATTTGGAAAGGAAAAAATATTATTTCTGATAGAAAAATGTAAATTTTGTTAAAATTGGACAATTACAGGTATGAATGAATGGTTTCTCCCCCACTTTTTATGATGTCTCCCAACTTCCAGTACTCATTTCCTAGTTAAATATGTGGATACGCCTGTCCCGTCACCCTCCCTTGTCCTACGTGACCTTCTCGGCGCTTTTATATTAGGTCGGCATCCATGTGAATGGAGGGTAATAATATTTCATGTGGAATCCTATGTTATGACCGGGGCATGGGATTCCTGGTCTGTGGGTGGCCACAACTTACATTTCTGCAACTCCCAGAAAACTGAACCAACTGGCCGAGAGGACGTATCCGGAAACTTGACCTGCAGATTGGCATTTCAGGGTCCAGACGGGGGTGATTTATGGCCCGTACAAAGAGCAGGATGTGTGACTTTGTAGAGGAGTTGACTCTTTGCAGCCAACTACCACGTTTTATGGCTTCCGTGAACGTGTTTGGCTTAGAAAAAAAGGGATAGGTTTTGTTGATATGTTTGCGAAGAAATACGTCAGGAGTATTCCCCCGACGCGGGACAGTGGGATATATGGCCTAGAGGCTCCGATTGTAAAAATTGTATACCACACAATTGCATTTGGGGATATGGTCACACTGAGTTTTATTTTTTTCCCCTGAGGATTTTGGAGCAGAAACTGGCTATAGATGCACACAACCTCTTTTTCCACCTGAAAAAGCGCAGAAAAAATGGACACAATGTAAAACACATTACTGCGCACGTGTTCAGTTACCTCTTACTTTTTACCACCGTTTGGAAATCCGCGATGTTTAAAAGAAGTAACATGCTCGTTCTTCCGATCAGAAGCTTCTTGTCTCTTAATGAAGATCTTAGGGAAAAGACAACGATGTGAAAATGATGGCGAAACCGTAAAAAATTATGTTTTGTGCACGTAGACACTTCGCGGAAACTTTCCTAATCCTTCTCAAAAGCTTGGAGTTTAGGCTCAGTTTCTGCTTCGAAAACTCTTCAAAAAGATTCTGCGCACATACCCAAAATGTTTTTTTCATTTTTGAGCAGAAGCTCAAAACCTGGAAATTGTGAGGAAGTATTTTGAGGATTTTAAGTTTCTGCTCGCAAAACAAACTCTTTAAGATGTGTGCCCTCAGAGATTGTTTTGGTGGTCAAAAATGTAGAATTTTTTTTAGTGGAAACACTCCATCTTTAATGCAATCGTTCTGTGCCCATTAAGATTTTAGTGGCCGGTCCGAGTGATCCAGTTGCCCTCCGAATAAGCGTTTTGTTCTTGTCAGGGGGTGATTGCCTGACCTGTTTGCACTTTGGATCATCCTCTCATCTAAATGGGCCTGAGGGCAGTTTCTGTGATTCTCACACCAATTTTCACGGTCCTTGTACGTTTAATGAGGTTACTGGTGAGACCAAAAGGCATAACTTGGAGGAACTCCCAAGATTGATGAAGGGGCGCGCTGTCGATGGGAGGTGTCTTCACTCCAGTATAGAAGACAGACCCATGCACTTAAAATGGTTATCCAGGAAAACAAAAACACGTCCATCTTCTTCCAGGAACCTCACCACTCCTTTCCATGTTTAGCCCCACCGGATGAGTAGGGTCGGGACACATCCACTACACAATCTGTGGACCAGTTGGGCTGAAGAAATACACTTGGACAACCCTAATTACCCCCAAGTCACCCGATGGTCATCCACGTCGGTGCTTTTCTGTGGCACATGGAGTGTTACATTGACTGTCCCATGTTATCCAGCTGAGTGTTTGGTAACGGGGCCGCACCGGGCCACACGATACGACCTGCTACACGTGACCGTGACTTCTGTTTACTGCTGTCACCACCTGAGCAAAGTCTGAGGCAATTACCTGGTCAGGACCTTGTTTGCTGTAGTCTGGAAGAGCTCTGCTGGGTGATCACCTCTGTCTGCTCCACACCAGATGTTCCTGGGGGAGATGCCCAGTCTGGAGCATTCATTTCTTCCCAAACTAAGAACGAGTTAATAAAAGCCCCTGCCTTGTGTGACACTCCACAGATTTGTCAGGGGAACTGTAGAATCAGCCAGGTGAGTTGGTCTCACAATACACAAGGCAGGTTTCTCCTCTGGTCTTTATGGTTGGGCTGATTTATACAATATGTCTGATCATTACTTGGGTTATTTGCAGAGGAGTACTTAAGAGATGAATAGGAAGCCATCTCACCTGAGCAGGGGAACAAAGAGCCCACTCTCTTAACACACCACAGGCATTGTAAATGACACCTGATACTTGCACATGTTCGCCTCTGCTGCATACACGGCTCCCCCGGCAGAAGGCTTTGGCGCCGAAACACACGTAGGGGCACTTGGTACCACACTCTAGCTCTGGTAAATCAATCATGTTATTCATTTTTCTGTTTCTAGCCAATTTTGGTTAGTTTTGTTTGTGCAAATTTTAATATTGATCAATAATCTTTATTTTTCCCTTTTTAAAATGATGTGGTTATCTACACCTTTCTTCTTTTTATGATTTATGTCAATATAACCAATTGCTATGGTCCTTACTATTGGGTATCATGCTAATAACTACAACACATTGTTACGTATTTATTTGTTTGATACTATATACAAGTTGCTGTCTTGTTGCTCACAAACAGCATGCACAATAAACATTATAAATGATTCCTGATACTTGCACATGCTCGTCTCTGCTGCATACACACCTCTGCTACATACATACCTCTGCTACATACATACTCGGACACACACCTCTGCTACATGCATGCATACACACCTCTGCCACATATGTGCACACATGTATACCTCTGCCGTGTTCACACCACTGTCATGTACACACACACCTCCTACATATACGCACCCCTGTCTCGTGTACCCGAGCACGCGCACCCCCTGTTTCATAGACACACACACTGCTCTGTTTGGCATGCACACACAAACACACACCACTCTGTTTCATACGCACACACACACCGCTCTGTTTCATACACACACACACTGCTCTGTTTCATACGCACACACACCGCTCTGTTTCATATGCACACACACCCCTCTTTCATACACACACCCTCTGTTTCACACACACACCCTGTTTAATACACACACACCCCTCTGTTTCACACACACACACACACACCCCTCTGTTTCACACACACACACCCTTCTGTTTCATACACACACACACCCTTCTGTTTCATACACACACACCCTTCTGTTTCATACACACACACACCTCTGTTTCATACACACACACCCCCTCTGTTTCATACATACACTCATCACCACCCTTCTGTTTCATACACACACACCCTCTGTTTCATACGCACACACCCTCTGTTTCATACGACACACCCCTCTGTTTCATACGCACACACCCCTGTTTCATACGCACACACCCCTCTGTTTCATACGCACACACCCCTCTGTTTCATACGCACACACCCCTCTGTTTCACTTGCGCACACACCCCTCTGTTTCATACGCACACACCCCTCTGTTTCATACGCACACACCCCTCTGTTTCATACGCACACACCCATCTGTTTCATACGCACACACCCTCTGTTTCATACACACACACCCTCTGTTCATACCACACACCGCTCTGTTTCATACCACACACCCATCTGTTTCATAACGCACACACCCATCTGTTTCATACGACACACAGCTCTGCTTTCATACACACACCCTCAGTTTC
Organism: Oophaga sylvatica; assembly: GCA_033576555.1. Lineage (NCBI taxonomy): Eukaryota > Metazoa > Chordata > Amphibia > Anura > Dendrobatidae > Oophaga > Oophaga sylvatica. The sequence continues at coordinate 441,866,783 of JARQOD010000003.1, read as the reverse complement.
ATACACACACACCCTTTGTTTCATACTACACACCCTCTTGTTTCATACACACACCCCTCAGTTTCATACACACACCCTTGTTTCATACACACACCACTCTGTTTCATAACCACCCCTGTTTCATACACACCACCGTTTCATACACACACCCCTGTTTCATACACACACCCGTTTTCATACACACACCCCTCTGTTTCATACACACACGCCCCTCTGTTTCATACACACACACCGCTCTGTTTCATACACACACACCCGCTCTGTTTCATCACACACACACCACCCGCTGTTTCATACACACCCACCCATCTGTTTCATAACACACAGCTCTGCTTCATACACACACCTCTCTGTTTCATAAACACATACACTTACCTTGTTTCATACACACATACACATCGCTCTGTTTCATATACACACACAACTCTGTTTCATACACACATTACACATCGCTCTTTCATATACACACACAACTGTTTCATACACACAAACCTCTTTCATACACACACCCTGTTTCACACACACACACACACCTCTGTTTCATACACACACACCTGTTTCATACACACACACCGCTCTGTTTCATACACACACCACACCCCCTGTTTCATACACACCACCCATCTGTTTCATACACACACACCCTCTGTTTTCAACACCACACACACCCTCTGTTTCATACACACACCCCTCTGTTTCATACGCACACACCCCTCTGTTTCATACGCACACACCCTCTGTTTCATACGACACACCACTCCTGTTTCATACGCACACACCACCTCTGTTTCATACCACACACCCTCTGTTTCATACCACACACCCATCTGTTTCATACCACATCACAGCTCTGCTTCATACACACACCGCTCTGTTTCATACACACACACACCCCTCTGTTTCATACTTCAAAACACCACCTCTGTTTCATACACACCCTCACCCACCGTTTCATACACACACCCCTTTGTTTCATACACACACCCCTTTGTTTCATACACACACCCCTCTGTTTCATACACACCCCTCTGTTTCATACACACACCTCTGTTTCATACACACACCCCTGTTCATACACACACCCCTGTTTCATACACACACCCCTGTTTCATACACACCACCCCTCTGTTTCATACACACACACGCCCTCGTGTTCATACACACACGCCGCTCTGTTTCATACACACACACCGCTCTGTTTCATCACACACCCACACACCCCTGTTTCATACACACAACCCTCTGTTTCATACACACACACCGCTCTGTTTCATACACACACACACCCTGTTTCATACACACACCCCTGTTTCATACACACACACTCTGTTCATACACAACCTACACCTCTGTTTCATACACACACTACACTACCTCTGTTTCATACACACTACACCCTCTGTTTCATTACACACACACACCTCTGTTTCATACCACATACACATCCTCTGTTTCATAACACACACACTCTGTTTCATACACACACACCCTCTTTCATACACACACACCTGTTTCATACACACAACTCTTTCTACACACACACTGTTTCACACACACACGCCCTGTTTCATACACACACACACCCTCTGTTTCATACATCACACACCCTCTGTTTCATACACACACCCTCTGTTTCATAACACCCCTTGTTTCATACACACACCCCTGTTTCATCACACACCCCTCTGTTTCATACACACCCCCTCTGTTTCATACACACCACCGTTTCATACACACACCCTGTTTCATACCACACACCCCTGTTTCATACACACACGCCCCTCTGTTTCATACACACACCCCCTCTGTTTCATACACACACACCGCTCTGTTTCATACACACACACCGCCTGTTTCATAACACACACCGCGTATCACCCCATCTGTTTCATACACACACAGCTCTGCTTCATACACACACCTCTCTGTTTCATACACACATACACTTACCTCTGTTTCATACACACATACACATCGCTCTGTTTCATATACACACACAACTCTGTTTCATACACACATACACATCGCTCTTTCATATACACACACAACTCTGTTTCATACACACAAACCTCTTTCATACACACACACCTGTTTCACACACACACACACACACCTCTGTTTCATACACACACACCTGTTTCATACACACACACCGCTCTGTTTCATACACACACACACACCCGCTGTTTCATACACACCCACCCATCTGTTTCATACACACACCCCTCTGTTTCATACACACACACCCCTCTGTTTCATACACACACACCGCTCTGTTTCATACACACACACACACACCCCGCTGTTTCATACACACACACCCACCCATCTGCTTCATACACACACCTCTCTGTTTCATACACACACACACCCCTCTGTTTCATACACACACACCCCTCTGTTTCATACACACACACCATTCTGTTTCATTACACACACACACACACCATTCTGTTTCATACACACATACACTTACCTCTGTTTCACACACACCGCTCTGTTTCATACACACCCTGTTTCATACACACACCCCTCTGTTTCATACACACCCACCCCTGTTTCATACACACCACCCCTGTTTCATACACCCCCCCTCTGTTTCATACACACCCTCTGTTTCATACACACCCCTCTGTTTCATACACACCCCTCTGTTTCATACACACACACCGCTCTGTTTCATACACACACACCGCTCTGTTTCATACACACACACCCACCCATCTGTTTCATACACACACCCCCCCATCTGTTTCATACACACACACCCACCCATCTGTTTCATACACACACAGCTCTGCTTCATACACACACCTCTCTGTTTCATGCGCACACACCCCTCTGTTTCATACACACACCATTCTGTTTCATACACACATACTTACCTCTGTTTCATACACACATCACATTGCTCTGTTTCAAAACACACACAACTCTGTTTCATACACACATACACATCGCTCTGTTTCATTAACACACACACTCTGTTTCATACACACATACACATGCTCTGTTTCATATACACACACAACTCTGTTTCATACACACAAACTCTTTATACACATCACCTGTTTCACACACACACACACACACTGTTTCATACACACACACCGCTCTGTTTCATACACACACCACACACCCGCTGTTTCATACACACCACCCATCTGTTTCATACACACACACCCTCTGTTTCATACACACACACCCTCTGTTTCATACACACACACCCTCTGTTTCATACACACACACCCCTCTGTTTCATACACACACACCCCTCTGTTTCATACACACACACCCCTCTGTTTCATACCACACACCCCTCGTTTCATACACACACACCCCTCTGTTTCATACACACACACCCTGTTTCATACACACACCGCTCTGTTTCATACACACACCGCTTATTTCACACACACACACCCCGCTGTTTCATACACACACAGCTCTGCTTCATACACACACCGCTCTGTTTCATACACACACACACCCCTCTGTTTCATAACCACACACACACACCTCTGTTTCATACACACATACACATCGCTCTGTTTCATATACACACAACTCTGTTTCATACACACACCTGTTTCATACACACACACACACCATTCTGTTTCATACACACATACACTTACCTCTGTTTCACACACACCACTCTGTTTCATACACACACACACACACACACACCGCTCTTTCATATACACACACCTCTGTTTCATTTACACAAACCTCTTTCATACACACACACCACACACACACCTCTGTTTCATACACACACACACACACACACACACCTTTGTTTAATACACACACACACAATTCTTACATACACACACACCGCTCTGTTTCATACACACACACACACACACACACACACACACACACCGCTGTTTCATATACACACACCTAAAGGCTTGGTCTGGTATTGCTGCCGAGTCCCGTTTCTTTCTTTTTTTTTATTTCTTATGCAGCAGTGATAAGTGCCATTTATACTCCGCTGCTGATAAAACTACAGAACATTTTGACCAGTAGAAAGTTCTGCGCTGATTATTTATAAAGATCTGTTATAACGGGTCACTTCCTGCCATCCACTGCAGTTGCTGTGTGCCGACCTGTGATCGGGTGTCACATAACGCTGCTCTGTACACAGATCTGGAGAATATCCTTTATGTAGACGTCACTTACAATGTATGAAGGCTTATTAACCGTCCTCCCGTCATTTCCTTTCTTCCAGTCTTACTTCGTTTCTGACTATGATCCGACCATTGAGGATTCCTACACGAAGATCTGTAACATTGATGGGAAACAGACCCGGCTGGACAGTAAGTGCGCGGTGGACATTTTCTGGGGGTAGATTTTAGCTCCTGAGAATCTGACTCGTTTAATTGAGTCGTGATAGGCAGTGCGTCACTTCGACAGCGCTGCAGCCAATCGGTGAACTCAGCAGCTTGTGCTGTCAACTTGTGCAGATCCACTAATGATCCAGTGATTGACAATAACAGATGCCACAAGCAGCGGCAGAGAGAGCGCTGGACCTGGGGAGGGTGAATAAATCTTTTTTTTTTTTTTTTTAACTAACTGCAGCCCAGGCACAGGTTTTCTGAAAAAAAGGGGGGGGGGAATCCCAGTAAGAGTGATCAGGGTCTTCAACCGCAGAAGGTTAGGTCAGTTCTTGCATTGCTGGAGGCTGTAGAATTTGCAAATGGAGGAAAAAAAAAAGTGCAGGCTCAAGGGTGTAGAGGGACCCTTGAGGGATCTGTGCGGGAATGTCTGGAATGTGACACAGTGATCTCTGCATATAAAGATGTGAGGAATTCAGATAAAGAGAAATTCCCAACCTGAGGGGAGAGAGGACAAGGTATATTTTCCTAATAAATTACCATAAATCGCCCTGCACCCATGTATATCCACACCCGGTCCGTCATGATGATTCATCTGGGACTGTAGGGACTCTGTATCTTGTAGGGACCGAGGAGAGATTTATACATAATGGGGAGTAACATAAGGCATATTCTAATATTGCACGTCTCTTAAAGGGATATTCCGAGATCAGAGTAACTCCATCCAGCTCCGACAAAAAAATAGAAACCATGGTGATGCGATGCTGTTTCCGAAACCCTTTAAACCTAGATGATACATTTTTAAAGAATCAATACTCCCATCATAAAACCTTATGGCTTCTTTTTTTTTCCCCCTCGTTTTAGTTTTGGACACGGCCGGGCAAGAGGAGTTTGGGGCAATGAGAGAGCAGTACATGCGGACAGGAGAAGGCTTCTGCTGATTTTTGCCATTAATGACCGAGGAAGGTAAATTATTATGACAGAACCTGTATTCTCCTCTGTTGCACGGACAAACGGTAGATCCCAGTGTTATATTCTGATACTTGGCTTTTCTTCCATACTTTTTTTTTCTTGCTCTGCACGTAGTAAAGGTGGATATATGTTTTAGCCGAAAACTTTCCAAAGTACCTCCTTTAACCTGTTGTACAGCCGAGCGTGCGTCGGGCACAGGACCCGAGCGTCGTCGCACGGGACCGAGCGCGCGTCGGGCACGGGACCCGAGCGCGCGTCGTGCACTGGAGCTAAGCGCACCATAATGTCAGAAGTTTTTCAGTACTGCACATCTTGCCAAAAAAAGAAACAGTAAAAAATAAAGTGATCAAAACATTGTACATTACCCAAAATGGTTGCGGTAAAAACTATCTGCTTGCCATTCATAGCACAATCCCTTATACAGCTGAAAAATTTTAAATAAAAAAGATACGATGACAGGATCCAGGCTTATGCTGAAATCAACAGGTTCATTGTAAATTAACATTTATTGGAAATGCAGATCACATCATTGTATTTGAGCCAGGGTTGATTTGTGGTGATCCATCGATTCCTATGGCAGCACAGTAACATGTCCACTTAGCTTATATACACAAGGTATTTCTCTATGTAAATAATGAAAACCTTTATTTTTTTTTTCCCCAATGATCTGAGCATTTTCTACCCATTATACATCTCTGCCCCCCCCCTCCCCCAATCTTAATAATTGATAGTTGGTGTAACAGGGAGGAAATGAGACTTGGCGTCTGCGATGTCTGGATGCTTTAAATAGTCTTATTCTACAGTCCGCGGCCAATAATTCATTGCACGACACAATGGCAGACAGAGGCGAGGATGCGTCTGAGGCGGTTTTATATTTTTATCTTCATTACGGATTTTATAATGCAATTACAGGTTGATATTGTAACTCAACACGCGCATTATAGCTCCTGCCTTGGGGTTTCATGTCAGATCCTGGTTTGTACTTGATGACTGCATGTTCAATAGAAGTTAAAAAAAATTAAAGGGGTCATCCAACTATAGTGACCCGTTTTCTTAAATGCATGTATTTGGCGCTAAAAATCATTTTTGCCTTTTGGATTTCATTAAAAAAATGTACCGTGTGACTGACTTATAGCCTCTGTCCATTGCAGAATGAGTTAACTGAGCATCCGTCGGCGAGCTCAGTCTGACGGTAGGAGAGTTTGTAACTCGTTTATCTGTTATTTTATTCTCCGCTGATTGGCGTGGAGTATGCTGGGAATCATAGAGCCTGTAAAACCCACATTTTTAATGGATCCCTGCTGGACACAGTCCTAGAGTTGAATTCTGATGTTTTGTCTGCATACAGCCGCCACTAGGGGGAGCTCACTGCTATGGTCGTCCTGTCCTGCAGACTTTGCTCTAAGTGTATGGGCCCTGCAGAGCCACATAAAAGTGACGTCATTACTGCTTTCTTCTCTCCCCAGCTTCAATGAGATCAGCAAGTTTCACACGCAGATCCTACGCGTCAAGGACAGAGATGAGTTCCCTATGATCCTGGTCGGGAACAAGGCAGATCTGGATCTCCAGAGACAGGTGAGGACCCCCCACTGCACGTCTATGCGCAGAACGTGGCCGGACCTCTCCGTACTCTGCGGTTCACTTCTCTGGGTTTCGCCGTGGTGACCTGTGGGAAGGTGCTCCAGAAGACCGTGCAAAACAAGAAGGGGTTAATGAAATGTATTCAGGACGAGCGGTGGGGACTATTGTCCGCACTTTGCCGCCCAACATTATGTACAAAAAGGAACCTGCGCCCGACACACGGTCAGCCGTCAACGCCGAGGAAGAAGATGGGAATCGCGGCTCCTTCTCTGACTCTCGCGGTTCTCTCATGTAATTGCTTCTTTCCCATCATCAGGTGACCAAGGAGGAAGCGCTCAGCTTTGCGCGGGAGAATCGGATCCCCTATATGGAGGCCTCCGCCAAGATCCGACTAAACGTAGACGAATCTTTCCATGAACTGGTCCGAGCAATCAGGTAATGCAGAGGGAGGCGCTGGTGATATAGAACTATATAGAATATTAATATTTTATGCATATTTTTCATTGTTTAAAAAATGTTTTTTTACATATGTAAATATATAATAAAATAGTTTTTTTTTACACGCAAATTCAAAAAATATGTATAAAATAAATTATTATTTTATGCATTTTCATGTGTGTATACATATCTGTGTGTGTAATATATATTCCATTTATTCCATGGCACTTTACATGTGAGGAGGGGTATACATAATAAATACAAGTACAGTAATCTTAACCCCTTCCCGACCCATGACGTCGGCGTCATGAAAACCAGTGCCATCCCGACCCATGACACCGACGTCGGCGTCTGGCTATAAATCATGTTTCTGCGGGTCGGGTGACCGGGGTCACTGAAAGGTCACCCGACCCGCAGGCACAGGACCCTTAGTGCATCACCACAGGGGGGTTGGCTTAACCCCCACGTGGCCACGATCGCTCTGATTGGCTGTTAAAAGTGAAACAGCCAATCAGAGCGATTTGTAATATTTCACCAATGAAACTGGTGAAACATTACAATCCAGCCATGGCCGATGCTGCAATAGCATCTGCCATGGCTGGACACCAAGATCTGACCCCCCCACACCAAGTCACGGCGGTGATCGGCCGCCGCCACCGAAAGATGGCAGCGATCGGTCACCGCCGTCACTATCTGCTCCCCTGCTCCTGCGATCCGCTGCCCCCACCTTCCGATTGCCCCCCTCACCTTCCGACCCCCCCCACTCACCTCTCCCGGTCCACCGATGTCCCTGGATCCGTCCCGGCGGCTGCCCGGGATTCTTCATGGCGCCGCCATCTTGTAAAATGGCGGGCGCATGCGCAGTGCGCCCGCCGGCTGGCGCATGCGCGGGGCGCCCTCCAGTGTACAAAAATTTATTTTGATCACTGTGATAAACTGTCACAGTGATCAAAATAAAAAAAAGTAAATGAACCCCCCTGTCATAGGTAGGGACAAATAATAAAATAAAGAATTTTTTATTTTTTTTCCTAGCGGATTTTGCTGCTGATCCGCAGCTGATTTTGCTGCAGATCCGCGGCGAATATTGCTGCTGATCCGTGGCGGATTTTGCTGCTGATCCGCGGCGGATTTTGCTGCTGATCCGCGGCTGATTTTGCTGCGGATCCGCGGCTGATTTTGCTGCGGATCCACGGCGGATTTTGCTGGGATCCGCGGCGGATTTTGCTGGGGATCCGCGGCGGAGATTTTGCTGCGGATCGCGGCGGAGATTTTGCTGCGGATCCGCGGCGGAGATTTTGCTGCGGATCCACGGCGGAGATTTTGCTGCGGATCCACGGCGGAGATTTTGCTGCGGATCCACGGCGGATTTTGCTGCGGATCCGCGGCGGATTTTGCTGCGGATCCGCAACGTGTGCACGGGGCCTCAGGGTTAGGGTTAGGCTGGGTTCATATTGCATTATGGCAGTCCATTAGATGGACTGCGTTTCACCGCGGTGTAACGCAGTCCGTTAACGCTGCCATTCACCCCATTTGTGTGCGCATCGCAACGCATGCTGTAAAGCGGCATGCGTTCGCGACGTGCCGTCATTCAGTTACGGAGCCTCGGACACTGGCTGCAGCGTCTGGGCTCCGTCACCGCTAGCACAGATGAATCATCTGCTGATTCATCTGCGCTAGAGGGTATAGCATAACGCGATTGCGTTATGCTATACCGTTACCAGCCGGTCAACGCTACGTGTTGAACGGGCTGGTAAAACGCAATATGAACCCAGCCTTAGGGTTAGAACTAGGGTTAGGGTTAGCATTAGGGTTAAGGTTAGAATTAAGATAGGGTTGGAATTTGGGTTAGGGTTGGAATTAGGGTTAGGGTTGGAATTAGGGTTAGGCTTGTGGTTAGGTTTATGGTTAGAGTTTGGATTAGGGTTAGGGGTGTGTTGGGGTTAGGGTTATGGTTAGGGTTTGTATTAGGGTTAGATGTGTATAGGGGTTAGGGTTGGGGTTAGGGCTGTGTTGGGGTTAGGGTTGGAGTTAGAATTGAGGGGTTTCCACTATTTAGGCACATCAGGGGGTCTCCATACGCGACATGGCGCCACCATTGATTCCTGCAAATTTTGCATTCAAAAAGTCACAGTGCTCCCTTTATTCCAAGCCCCGACGTATGCCCAAACAGTGGTTTATCCCCACATATGGGGTATCAGCGTACTCGGGAAAAATTGCACAACAACTTTGGGGGTTCTAATTTCTCCTGTTAACATTGTGAAAAAAAATTGGGGACTAAAAAATTATTTTTGTGGAAAAAAAATGATTTTATATTTTCACGGCTCTGCGTTATAAACTTCTGTGAAGGACTTGGAGATTCAAAGTGCTTACCACACATCTATAGGAGTTCCTTGGGGGATCTAGTTTCCAAAATGGGGTCATTTGTGGGGAGTTTCTACTGTTTAGGCACATCAGGGACTCTGCAAACGTAACATGACGCCCGAAGACCATTCCATCAAGTGGGCATTTCAAAACGTCACTACTTCCCATCTGTGCCTCGACGTGCGCCCATACAGTAGTTTTCTCCCACATATGGGATATCAGGGTTAGGGTTACTCAGGACAAATTGGACAACAACTTTTGGGGTCTAATTTCTCATGTTACCCTTGGGAAAATAAAAAAATTGGGGACTAAAAGATCCTGATTGTGGAAAAAATATGATTTTTTTATTTTCATGCCCAGGCGTTATAAACTTCTGTGTAGCCCTTGGGGGTTCAAAGTGCTCACCACACATCTAGATAAGTTCTTTGCGGGGTCTAGTTTCCAAAATGGGGTCACTTGTGGGGAGTTTATACTGTTTAGGCACATCAGGGACTCTGCAAATGTAACATGACGCCCGCAGACCATTCCATCAAGTCGGCATTTCAAAGCGTCACTACATCCCTTCCGAGCCCTGACGTGTGCCCAAACAGTGGTTCCCCCCCACATATGGGGTGCTAGCGTACTCAGGACAAACCGGACAACAACTTTTGGGGTCCAATTTCTCCTGTAACCATTGTGAAAATAAAAAATAGTGGGCTAAAAAATCATTTTTTGAGAAAAAAAATGATTTTTTATTTTCACGGCTCTGCGTTATAAACTTCTGTGAAGCACCTGGGGGTTCAAAGTGCTCACTATGCATCTAGATAAGTTCCTTAGGGCGTCTAGTTTCCAAAATGGGGTCACTTGTGGGGAGCTCCAATGTTTAGGCACACAGGAACTCTCCAAATGCGACATGGCAACCGCTAAATATTCCAGCATATTTTCCATTCAAAAAGTCAAATGGCGCTCCTTCCCTTCTGAGCCCTGCCGTGCGCCCAAACAGTGGTTTATGACCACATATGAGGTATCTGTGTACTCAGGAGAAATTGCCCAACAAATTTTAGGATCCATTTTATCCTGTTGCCCATGTAAAAATGAAAAAATTGATGCTAAAAGAAAATTTTTGTTGGAAAAATTAAAATGTCCATTTTTTCCTTCCACGTTGCTTTAGTTCCTGTGAAGCACCTGAAGGGTTAATAATCTTCTTGAATGTAGTTTTGAGTAGCTTGAGGGGTGCAGTTTTTATAAAGGTGTCACTTTTGAGTATTTTCTGCCATATAGACCCCTCAAAGTGACTTCAAATGTGAGGTGGTCCCTAAAAAAAATGGTTTTGTAAATTTTGCTGTAAAAATGAGAAATCGCTGGTCAACTTTTAACCCTTATAACTTCCTAACAAAAAAAATGTTGTTCCCAAAATTGTGCTGATGTAAAGTAGACATGTGGGAAATGTTATTTATTAACTATTTTGTGTCACATAACTCTCTGGTTTAACAGAATAAAAATTAAAAATTTGAAAATTACAAAATTTTCAAATTTTCGCCAAATTTCATTTTTTTCACAAATAAACGCAAAAATTATTGACCTAAATTTACCACTAACATGAAGCCCAATATGTCACGAAAAAACAGTCTCAGAATCGCTAGGATCCGTTGAAGCGTTCCTGAGTTATTACCTCATAAAGGGGCACTGGTCAGAATTGCAAAAAATGGCAAGGTCTTTAAGGTCAGAATAGGCTGGGTCATGAAGGGGTTAAACAATACAAGTCACGACTGGTACAGGATGAGAGAGGACCGTGCCCGCGAGGGCTGGGTGAGGATACAGTAGGCGAGGGTAGAGCTGGTCGTGCCGCGGTTTGGTGGATCTGTGGTTACTGCAGATTGTAGGCTTTCGGAAGAGGTAGGTCTTCAGGTTCTTTTTGAAGGTTTCCATGGTAGGCGAGAGTCTGATATCATGCAAGGAGAAAATTCCAGCTCACCCTTTGAATGCCAATAAATCTTCGAGACACGGATCACGTCCCTGTAAGACGGTGATGGATGAATGCCTTGAAACAAAACGATCCAGCTCAAGAAGATAAAATCCAAAATTCTTTTGGAGTCTGATATGTTGTGGTAGGGTGTTCCATAGTAGGGGGGATGCGCGGAGAAATCTTGTATGCCATTGTGGGAAGAGGAGATAAGAGGGGAGTAGAGAAGGAGATCTTATGAGGATCGGAGGTTGCGTGCAGGTAGGTACCGGGAGACAAGGTCACAGATGTATGGAGGACACAGGTTGTGGATGGCTTTGTATGCCATGATTAGGGTTTTGAACTGGAGTCTTTGTGTAATGGGGAGCCAGTGCAGGGATTGACAGAGGGGTAGAGGCCGGGGAATAGCGGGCAGACAGGTGGATTAGTCGGGCATAGAATAGATTGGAGAGATGTTAGAGGGGAGGCCACAGAGCAGGAGGTTGCAGTAGTCAAGGCGGGAGATGATGAGGGCATGGACTAGGGTTTTGAAGATTCTTGGTTGAGGAATGTACGGATCTGGGAAATATTTTTGAGTTGAAGTCGGCAGGAAGTGGAGAGGGCTTGTATTTGTGGTATTATGAAAATATATTTCAGCTGCAGATGGAAGGGAGGGAGCCACAGGATTCATTACTGATGGGTAGGCGGAGCCCCAGATCAGGATGTCACCTCAGATCAAAAGCGTGCTGACTGGCTGGCCCCTCCAGCTCGGGCTCCTCCTACTCAGCTCCAGTCTAAGATTTGAGGTCCCAGAGGATGGTCGCTGCTAATGCAGCTCCTAGAAGATTTTATTATTTTATATTCGGACAGGAGACTTGGATCACCAGTTGGTCTAGAGGTCTCAGGGGTACCAGCGCTGCTGTACCCACCTCTCCCTTGGCGGATCTGTATTTACACTATGGTCCCTGCAGAATCTTGCCGGCCCTGGGGGATGAGGAGAGCTTCCCTGGCGAGGACGCAAACCACACGTGCGGTCACTGCGTTCCTCGCCCTGGGGGGAAGCATGGGCACAAGCGCCACAAATCCTGAGGGGTCCCTGTGGCGCTAAGCTGGTGAGTACTCCACATTCCTTTTTTTATAATGTGTGTAGTACTTTAGCGACTGCTGTGGCAGCGCTATTACATGTACCACTATGTGCTTTAACGACTGCGGTGGCAGCGTTATTACATGTATTCACTGTGATTATGGCAGTGTGCCTTAACGACTGCGGTGACAGCGTTATTACATGTATTCACTGTGTGATATCAGTGTGCCTTAACGACTGCGGTGGCAGCGTTATTACATGTATTCACTGTGTGTTATCAGTGTGCCTTAACGACTGCGGTGGCAGCGTTATTACATGTGTTCACTGTGTGTTATCAGTGTGCCTTAACGACTGCGGTGACAGCGTTATTACATGTATTCACTGTGTGTATCAGTGTGCCTTAACGACTGCGGTGGCAGCGTTATTACATGTATTCACTGTGTGTTATCAGTGTGCCTTAACGACTGCGGTGGCAGCGTTATTACATGTATTCACTGTGATTATTCAGTGTGCTTAACGACTGCGGTGGCAGCGTTATTACATGTTTCACTGTGTGATATCAGTGTGCCTTAACGACTGCGGTGACAGCGTTATTACATGTATTCACTGTGTGTTATCAGTGTGCCTTAACGACTGCGGTGGCAGCGTTATTACATGTATTCACTGTGGTTATCAGTGTGCCTTAACGACTGCGGTGGCAGCGTTATTACATGTATTCACTGTGTGATATCAGTGTGCCTTAACGACTGCGGTGGCAGCGTTATTACATGTATTCACTGTGTGTTATCAGTGTGCCTTAACGACTGCGGTGGCAGCGTTATTACATGTATTCACTGTGTGTTATCAGTGTGCTTTAACGACTGCGGTGGCAGCGTTATTACATGTATTCACTGTGTGATATCAGTGTGCCTTAACGACTGCGGTGGCAGCGTTATTACATGTATTCACTGTGTGTTATCAGTGTGCCTTAACGACTGCGGTGGCAGCGTTATTACATGTTTCACTGTGTGATATCAGTGTGCTTAACGACTGCGGTGGCAGCGTTATTACATGTATTCACTGTGTGTTATCAGTGTGCCTTAACGACTGCGGTGGCAGCGTTATTACATGTATTCACTGTGTGATATCAGTGTGCCTTAACGACTGCGGTGGCAGCGTTATTACATGTATTCACTGTGTATTCAGTGTGCCTTAACGACTGCGGTGGCAGCGTTATTACATGTATTCACTGTGTGTTATCAGTGTGCCTTAACGACTGCGGTGGCAGCGTTATTACATGTATTCACTGTGTGAT
>JARQOD010000003.1:441672547-441852689 GCA_033576555.1 Oophaga sylvatica | reverse complement strand
CTGCCCCTGTGACACTGAGGATCATCAGCGCAGTGTACGAATAACTTACAATCCAGGAGAGCAGTCCTGCCACTTTTGTACTTTTTCAGGAGTTCTCGTTTTGAGATATATTATATATATATATATATATACATATATATATATATATATAGTTATATTTTATACATATATATATATGTATCTCTAGTACACTTGCGTACAAGCCGAGATTTTCAGCCCAATTTTTAAGGCTGAAAGTCCCCCTCTCGGCTTATACGCGAGTCATGTGCGCCAGGGGTTTGGAGGGGGAGCGGGGGTGTCAAATCATGCTCACACCCCTCACCCCCCCCCCTGGCGCTTCTCTGCAGCCCCCTGCTTCTCCCATGATCTCAGGCTCCTTCCTTCATCGGTCACCATGATAGTCATGAATATGCGCATATTCATGATTTTAATGAGCGGTACCACGTGACCGCTGAAGAAAGGAAAAGCTGCCAGAGACCACGGGAGAAGCAGGGGGGTTGCTGAGACGCTCCAGGAGGGGGTAAGAATATGCGATATTCACCTGTCCCCGCTCTATCCTTTGCGTCCTCTGGCTGTGACATTCAGGTCAGAGGGTGCGATGACGTAGCTAGTGCTCGCCGCGCCCTCTGCCTGAACAGTCACTGACAGAGGACCCGGAAGATGGAGCGGCGTGGACCGGGGACAGATGAATATCTCAGGTGCCGGGTTCTGAGCCAGCGGTGACATCGGCACCTGTCCCCCATAGCGCTCCGGTGTCCCGCCTGCTCAGGACACCAGCACCTGGCCCCAGCGACGAGAGGCGAGTATGTCATTTTTTTTTTTTTTTATATTTGCAGCAGCAACATATGGGGCATAATCTATGGAGCATCTTATGGGGCATAATCTATAGAGCATTTTATGGGGCATATTATTCTATGGAGCATTTTATGGGGCATATATTCTATGGAGCATTTTATGAGGGCCATTATTAACCTTTGTGCAGCATTATATGGAGCATCTTATGGGGCAATCATGAATTATATGGAGCATTATATGGGGCTCCTGATTCAATATGGATATTCAAAAACATTTAACCTACTTTTTGAAATTTACCAGTAGCTGCTGCATTTTCCACCCTAGTCTTATACTCGAGTCAATAAGTTTTCCCAGTTTTTTTGTGGCAAAATTAGGTGTGTCGGCTTATACACGAGTATATACGGTATATATAAATATATAATCTGGGCTTGGTTTTTATTAGCCAGATGTTTTGGCTAAATTATCAGTTGACACTTTCCAATTTCCAAATCTGTGGTGGGATACAGTAGAGTACAAGATCTTTTTCTTTTTTTTTCCCTTTTCATGTTAGACATCATTTTAAAGCTTTTTGTAGGCATTGTGCAACATTTTGTTACAAAAAGACGCAAACAGAAAGGAGTTAAAGGGTATATTGCCAGAATATAACTGGTGCAATCAGCAGTCCTGAGAATGAAGGGGACAGTGTCTCCATCTTTGGTTTGCCCTGTTCAGAATACGCTCAGTGGGTGCAGATGCCGCACTTGGAAGTTAATTGCGATATTTGAGGCTGAGGCATCCGTAAGTCAGACAGCAGACGAAGAGCAGACGCTTCCTCCATGGTGTAATCCCAGAGTTCAGCACGGCACAACATGTTCATACAGCAGCTCTGAGCTCACCCCACAGCTATGACATGTTACAGGAGCATAACTCTCATCGTCTGTAGGATACTGTTAACCCCGTCATTGCATCATGGTTGGGGGTGGGAGCCTTTTCCTACATATGCCAGCTTTTTATATGGTGCTACCATGAGTGATGGCACCATATATAGTGGGTACGGAACGTATGCAGATCCCTTTAAATTTTTCACTTTGTTTTATTGCAGCCATTTGGTAAATGCAAAAAAAAGTACACTCTGCACCCGATCTTAACTGAAAAAAACAGAAATGTAGAAATTTTTGCAAATTTATTAAAAAAGAAAAACTGAAATATCACATGGTCATAAGTATTCAGCCCTTTGCTCAGTATTGAGTAGAAGCACCTTTTGAGCTAATACAGCCATGAGTCTTCTTGGGAATGATGAAGTTTTCACACCTGGATTTGGGGATCCTCTGCCATTCTTCCTTGCAGATACTCTCCAGTTCCATCAGGTTGGATGGTGAACGTTGGTGGACAGCCATTTTCAGGTCTCTCCAGAGATGATCAATTGGGTTTAGGTCAGGACTCTGGCTGGGCCAGTCAAGAATGGTCACAGAGTTGTTCCGAAGCCACTCCTGTGTTATTTTAGCTTTTTCAATGATATTTCAGTTTTTTGTTTTTTTTAATAAATTTCTAGATTTGTTTTTTTTTTCAAGATGGGGTGCAGAGTGTACATTAATGAGAAAAAAATAAACTTTTTGGCATTTACCAAATGGCTGCAATGAAACAAAGTGAAAAATTTAAAGGGGTCTGAATACTTTCCGAACCCACTGTACATAAGATAGCAAAGTCTACGATAAAACGGGGGACTGCAGAGTAAATTATTGGCGTCGTCAATGTAAGACCTGAGGGTCTTTAATTAGGAAATTGGTATGTATGAAGTTACTAATAAAATCCGCTCATGGGACTTTTACTTTAACCCCTTTCTTCCATGTGACATACTATCCCGTCCATGTGCCCTGGGACTTAATTCCCATGGACAGAATAGTATGTCATAGGCAATCAGCCGGGTGTCAGCTGATTATTACAGCTGACACCCGACACTTTAACCCCCACTTTGATCGCAGCGTTCCGGTGGCATTGGGAAGCATTATGCAGGGAGGAGGCTCCCTGCGTGCTTGCCTGAGACCCTCAGAACAACGCAATGTGATCGCATGGTCTGAGGTTCTCCTCTCTGCAGGACTCCGGATCCAAGATGGCCACGGGGTCCTTCCGGGTTCTGCAGGGAAGTGGCTTGTCAGTACCTGCTGAGAGCAGGTGTCGGCAAGCCTCCTGCACTGCCTGTCAGATCGCTGATCTGACACTGTGCTCTGCAAAGTGTCAGACCAGCGATCTGACTTTGTATAGTAATGGGACAATGTAAAAAAAAAATATTACAATGTGTAAAAATATTACAAAAAATTGCTAAATAAATAAAAAAAATATTTTTCCAATAAACGCATTTCTTTATGTAAATAAAAAAAAACAATAAGAGTTCACGTATTTAGTATTGCCGCATCCGTAACGACCCGACCTATAAAACTGTCCCACTAGTTAACCCCTTCAGTGAACACCTTTAAAAAAAATAAGACAAGGCAAAAATCAATGCTTTATCATCATACCGCCAAATAAAAAGTGGAACACGCGATCAAAAAGACGGATATAAATAAACTTGGTACGCTGAAAACGTCATCTTGTCCAGCAAAAAACGAGCCGCCATACAGCATCATCAGCGAAAAATAAGTTATAGCTCTCAGAATAAAGCGATGCAAAAATAATTATTTTTTATATAAAATAGTTTTTATTGTATAAAAGCGCCAAAACATAATTTTTTTTTATAAATGAGGATCGCCATAATCGTACTGACCCGAAGAATAAAACTGCTTTATCAATTTTACCACACGCGGAACGGTGTAAAGGCCCCCCCCCAAAAGAAATTCATGAATTGCTGTTTTTTGTTCATTCTGTCTCCCAAAAATCTGAATAAAAAGCGATCAAAAAATGTCACGTGCCCGAAAATAAGACCTCACATGACTCTGTGGGCCAAAATATGGAAAAATTATAGCTCTCAAAATGTGGTGATGCAAAAACTATTTTTTGCAATGAAGAACGTCTTCGTGTGTGACAGCTGCCAATCATAAAAAGCCGCTATAAATAGTAAATCAACCCCCCCTTTATCAGCCCCTTAGTTAGGGAAAAATAATAAAATAAAAAAAAATGTATTTCCATTTTCCCATTAGGGTTAGGGGTGTGTTGGGTTAGGGTTGGAGTTAGAATTGGGGGGTTTCTGCTGTTTAGGCACATCAGGGGCTCTCCAAACGTGACATGGCGTCCGATCTCAATTCCAGCCAATTCTGCGTTAAAGTCAAACTGCGCTCCCTCCCTCCCGAGCTCTGCCGTGCGCCCAAACAGTGGTTCCTTCCATATAAGGGGTATTGGCGAACTCCGGAGAAATTGGACCCCAAAAGTTGTTGTGCAATTTGGCCTGTTACCCTTGGTAAAATAAAAAAATTTATATTTTTTCTGAAAAAGTTAAATTTTTTTTTTTTTTTTTTTTTTTTTAAAAAAACATTCCAAAAATTCCTGAGAAGCACTTGAAGGGTTAATAAACTTCTTGAATGTGGTTTTGAGCATGTTGAGGGGTGCAGTTTTTAGAATGGTGTCACTTTTGGGTATTTTTCCTCAAAGTGTTTACAAATGTAATGTGGTCCCAAAAAAAAATGGTGGTGTAACCCTTTTATTGTCTTAACAAAAAAAAAAAATGTTGTTCCAAAATTGTGCTGATGTAAAGTAGACATGTGGGAAATGTTATTTAGTAACTATTTTGTGCAATATGACTCACTGATTTAAGGGAACAAAAATTCAAAGTTGGAAAATTGCAAAATTTTTGCCAAATTTCCGTTTTTTCCACAAATAAGCGCAAGTCATATCAAAGAAATTTTGTCACTATCATGAAGTACAATATGTCAAGAGAAAACAATGTCAGAATCACCAGGATCCGTTGAAGCGTTCAGAGTTATTACTTCATAAATGGACAGTGGTCAGAATTGTAAAAATTGGCCCCATCATTAACGTGCAAACCACCCTTGGGTGTAAAGGGGAAAAAAAAAAGTCCTGTGTGTTGCACTGTCTGTTGTCAGTTCCAGAATGAGTTTACTGAGAGACCTTCAGTGAGCTCATTTTGATAGTCTGGCAGGGAATTAGAGAGATTAAAAAAGGTTACAATCTGAGCTCTTCTCAGCTGGTTTATGACCACAGACCACATGGGGATGGAAACAAAGAGCCCATAAAAGCCAAACTGTGCAAAACTTATACTGTAACCCAATAGCAAAAATTATTTTTACCCCCAAATACATGCATTTAAGTAAAAAAAAAAAAATATTAAATCTGGAAACAGTAAAATGAATGTTTCTCCTTATTAAGAAGAGAGAAAACTGGAAAAGTGCATTTCTGCAAAAGAAATGGTCCACTAATCCACTCCGTGCAATGTTACCATTCTCCAATGGAGGCGCTGCAGAGATATTGAACACTGGATCCCAGGTTGTCCACAAATTACAGCAGATTGTTGGGGGGGGAGAGGGGATCTCACCCTGTGATTAGTTTATCGTGAAGACCCCTTGGTTGTCCCTTTTTTAAGATCTTTAAAGGGTCTGCACTCTTTTATACAGTTAATAATTTTTTTTTATTTTCCTTTGTAGAAAATTCCAAGAGCTGGAGTGCCCCCGACCCCGGCTGTTCACACCAAGAAGAAAGAGTCTAAAAGCTGCCCATGTGTGATCCTGTAACCTCGTGCTGCCACCAGCCGCCCAGATGGCCCAAGCAGAGAGAGGCCGCAGCAGCCGCCTGGGGAGGGCTTTGACCACTCATGGATAACCAGGCATTGTTGGTGCACATGAATGGTCCTCTCTTCAGCCGACACCTGGAGGTTGCATCCAATAGACACATCCCTGCTGATCCAGCCACATGCGCTGGGGGGGGCTCCTCTGCAGTCCGAACAAATCCCCCTCTTCTCCCAACCCTTCCGTGCATCAGGGCAAGATTCTTCTTTCTACTACAAAGAAACGCAGTTTGCACACTCCCTCTGTCTGTGCCGACACTTCCTGATTTTTTTTTTTTTTATATATGCTGGGATTTGCATGTAAATATATATTCTGTATATATATTTTATGTTTTACATTCTCTTATATTCATTGAGCTTTTGTGTCTGCGGTGAGAAGGTGCAGACAGGAGACTATTGGTGGAGAATCTCCGACGTGTTAGGAGACCATATAGCAGAAAGGCACGCTTACCTCTCTACGCTTTTTCTGCTCTTATTAGTAGCAGAAGATTTGGTACTTTGTTTTTTTTCGGTGTACAATGAATTTTGCTGCCAATCTGTATACACTACACCGGTGGTCTGCACCCTGTATGGCCTGCAGACCGCCGCATAGGAGAGTGAAGACCTTATTGTACAGTTAGCGTCATGTTGGTTTATCGGTTTCTGCAGCGGCTCTCCTTTCCACCCGATGGAGATGCTGCTTCACGCCAGGCAGGACGGTAGATGAGACCACCACCTGCCGCCTGGTCATTGACTAAGTTGCGTTTGATTCTGCAACGTCTCAATATTTGCCCCCAAATCCTGGGTTCACTTTTGTTGCAAATCCTTAAGTTTTTATCATTATTATTTTTTAAATATATGAAACTTATTTTTTAAGCAATGGTTCTATATGGTATCTCAATGTCTAACTGTGCGGTCAATTACTCTCTGTTATCAGCCGTTTGCATTC
Organism: Oophaga sylvatica; assembly: GCA_033576555.1. Lineage (NCBI taxonomy): Eukaryota > Metazoa > Chordata > Amphibia > Anura > Dendrobatidae > Oophaga > Oophaga sylvatica. The sequence continues at coordinate 441,846,255 of JARQOD010000003.1, read as the reverse complement.
TCATAATGGGATGACCAGGGGGGGGGGATCTCCCCCACCCACCCCCACAACCACTACTCTGTAGCTCCCGACCTTCCATGGGTGAATAATTCTAGGTTTAATGACTGAGTGGGGTGTCCTCTGCATTTATAGACTTAAGATCCCACTTCTCATTGGTCTGACATCGGCCGAATCTGCAGATATCCACAGGTCACAATCTAACGCGGATCACTGTTTTGGGGGAGAAGAGAGATCCGGCGTGTCCTATATCGGACTGATGATCCTTTTGTTGGCGAGAGATCGCCGCTGCCAGATATATCTGACCGGGGGTCTTATCGAGAACACAGGCGCTCTCGGCCGAGATAGTATGGGACAGTCAGGCGAGATAACCATCCTCTGGCTGAAAACTGTCTAATGTGTACAGGAGCCTTAAATGGGACCTTGTGCTGCTCGTTGGCGCTCATCAGAATTGGCACTGTCCCCTTCTTGATGGATTTTGTTGCCGTTCTACATATACGTGACAGCTTTCCTTTTTAGGTTTTTTTTTTCTAACCCAAGGCTCCTTATTCGAGTCCCTAAACGCAGAAAACTAATTTCTGTATCTTGTGTTGGTGAATTGAATGCGAGTCCTGGGTAAGAAGAGATCCCACGAGTAAGGTCCGCTATATCGCCATGTATTTTAGGTCTTCGATCACATTCATATAGAATAATGGGGCCGCTTATGACTCGCATTATGGTATTTTGTACTCACTTCGACCTATTCCTGTTGGAAGCAGCACAAGGAGCGGCGCACAGATGTGATGGAGCAGGAATGCCGACTGAACGCTACCTAGGTGGTCCAGGATTAGAAAATGGCACAACCCCTTTAACGCTAAGGGCCAAGAGATGTTACACCAGGGTCCTGCAGGCACTGACTGCAGCATCCTCCATAAGTGATGATTACCGGCGAAATTGTAGCAGTCTTGTTGGTAAAGTAGAAAGTGACAGAGACAACATTATGTCTTTAAAACACCTGCCATTCATGCGCCTGTGTATTTTCGCCATAAGGCTGTTTATTTCTCTGTATTTTGTTTACAAGTCATCCTACGTATAATCACATATCCTCCAACGTTCATTAAAGTGATATGTTTTAATGATGGCGTCTCGTTCCTCTGTGTGGTCAGACCAAGGCCACCGTCGAGATTCGTGTGGTCCTATAAAACGTATAGGGTTACTTAGTGTTCTTGGTGTTGTTAGAGCACATAAAGACGAGCAATTTTGCAGCTTACTGCTAATTAAAGTTTTCAGCTGTTTTTGAGATGTTAACACTTTGGTTAGCAGCTCATTGCCTAGGAGACCGACCACCGCTGCTAGACACAAACACATTCTCAGCACTTACAATGTTTTCTACTGAGCTTATAAGCAGTTTTTTCAAGCTGTCAGGATCGCTGCAGCGTGCGGTTACCTCCTAATTATGTGCTAGATTCAATGCAGTGCTTACAAGCAAAACAAGGGTGGTCGGTTTCCTAGGAAACAAGCTGTAAATAAGGTAAAAAAAAAAAAGTTAATATCTCAATCTTTTGTCCACAGGTGAAGATTGAGGCTAAGCTTCAATACCAGGCACAGGCCTATAAATAAGAATGGTGTTCAGCATTAAGCAGCCCTGTTCTAGTATGTCATTTAACCTCTTTAAAGGGATAGTTTGTTTTGTCACTTCACTTTCGTTAACGTCTTCTAAAAGGAGGCCAGGTACCTTGAATGGGCTCTGGCAACACCAAAGTGAAACTATATCACTGAGTGACTCCTGAGCCTCCGCTCTTTGACAAAACTTTTTTTTTCCCCTGGAGAACCTGTCCTGTCCTGCCTAAGGCCACTTTCACAAATTGCATCAATGTAGAGACTGACCAGAGGTCTCCTGCCCAGAACGCAACAGCCTCATAAGTAAACATGAGGCCATCGTGTTCTGCCAGTCCGTACTTTGTTCATGAAACACACAGACAATCCATTGATATGAATATACTGTGTAATACCTGATTTCTCCTGTGGGAGTGCTGCAGGCAAATTTAACACTTTTTCCAGGTTTCCCTACAGATTACAGCTGATCACTGAATCTCAGCAGGGACCTGTAGTCAATGCAAATTCCTTTACGTAAGGAGAAAAACCTCCTTTTAAAAAGGGACATTCCAGGGAATATACATTTTAAAATAACCGGCCGGAAATGTTTGTCACAGTAAGTGATTGCCTAAGCAGAACCGATGAATGCTGGTTTGGGACATGCAGAGGATCAGGTACTGATCAGGCTGTGGGTACTGAGAATCTGAGACACACTCCACCTAGTGGTGGCTGTGGGTACTGAGAATCTGAGACACTCCAACTAGTGGTGGCTGCGGGTACTGAGATTCTATGAGTCACACTCCACCTAGTGGTGGCTGCAGGTATTGAAAATCTACAAGAGTCACACTCCAGCTAGTGGTGGCTGCAGGTACTGAGAATCTACGAGACACACTCCATCTAGTGGCGGCTTCAGGTACTGGAAATGTACAAGACGTACACTCCACCTAGTGGCGGCTGCAGGTATTGAAAATCTGAGTCACTCCACCTAGTGGTGGCTGCGGGTACTGAGAATCTACAATAGACATACTCCACCTAGTGGCGGCTGCTGGTACTGAGAATCTGAGACACACTCCACCTAGTGGCAGCTGCAGGTACTGGGAATGTACAAGACGCACACTCCACCTAGTGGCGACTGCAGGTACTGAGAATCTACAAGAGACTTCTACATAAGAGTAAGTCTCAAGGCTGGGGTTAGAAGAGCTTGTTGAGATGTCACAGACCACAAAAAAAATACAAAGAAAGAAAACGAGAAGAGCAAACAGGATGCAAAGAAAAAGTGTTTTTTTTTTCTTTGTGTACACATTTTACAATGTGAGTTGTACATATTGAGAGAAAAAACGTCAGACACTAATTGACGATAAAAATATATAATAACATCCATACAGGAACACAAATTCAATTATTGTAACAATACCTTTGAGGCAAGAACAAGATACACGCAGTACACAGCGTAAAAAAGGTCTAGATTAGGACACATAAAAAGGAGCAAGTGTGAACGGGCCTCAAGAGCCGCTATGGGTTTAGCTGAGAAATACATTTGGTAACATGGAGAGAGAGAAATTATTTTTTTAATTATTTTATTTAGACATTTTATTTCCAACCAAGTTAATGAATTAAAAATAAAGATTCCCCCACGGAAGAAAGGTAGGGGCAGAATTATCCCAGGAGCATTTGGCTATTTTATTATTTTTTTTTTTTTTTACCGTAAATACTTTTTACACTGATTTTATTTTCCTACTACTTATAAAGTCAGTTTTTTTTCTTATTAAAACCCAGAATTTTGTCACCATCTTCTCTTCATTCACAGAACCATCGTGTCCTCTGTTTACACTATGATACAAGGTTCAGGGTGGGTCGACCTCTTGGCTTCTCCTTACCACCCCCCGACCACCACTGCTGCCAATATGAGCCACTCTATCCTTATTTTTATTTTTTTAAACCTTCATGTAAATTAACAGACTCAAAATGTTATGAAAACGTAAAAAAAAAAAAAAAAAAAAACTAGTGCCAATCTTTCCCATGTCTGAGTCCAAGTATATTGTAGCTTGGATACATTCACTTGAATGGAGCCAAGTTGTAATACCAAATGTGGCCTGTGAACGAGAGTGGCGCTGTTTCTATTAAAACGAGATTTCAGACCTTTTTTTCAGCTATGGATAATGCATAAGTGATGCCCTTGAATGTCATATTTCCGATAGTAAATTTTGATCACTTTTGCAATTTTCCCCATGATTCCAATTGCAAATATCCACTATTTTCTCCAAAGTGTGTAATATAGAACTGTCCCAACTACAATTAGAGGGGTCCTACGGTGAAAACAATTTATGTATCCCCAAGACTTTATATCCCTGTTCAGCAGATCTGCTGCCCGACCACCTCTTCATTCATTCTCTATGGGGGCTGAGGGAAAAAGGTGAGTGCAGCGCCCGGCAGCCTCATGAAGGGAGCGGCAGTCGAGCATGTCCATTCTAGCAGGGATAAAAGTCCCCCGTTCTGTCCCAGCAGTTGGACCTCCACCAATCACCAATTGTCACCTATCCTTGTAGATCGATGATAATTTGTTTCCACCCAACAACTTATTTTTTAAAAAAACTTAATATTTTGCCAAAAAATTATTTTTGCTATTAGATTTCAGTACAATTTATGCACCATTTGCCATCTACGGCCTCTATATTGCCTGCTGTGGAATGAGTGAACTGAGAATTCATCAGTAAGCTCTGGTGGGAAAGCTTAATCAAGGCTCTTTTCTGATGTCTGTGATAATCGATTTGATGTCGGATCGCAATGCGCACATATTCTGACCCGAGCGTGACAGGATCATATGACGCGGTCACGCTCGGGTCAGATGTGCGGCCAGTCCGGGCATTGCAATCCGACATTATCGCGGACACTCTTATCTTCTTCTGAACTTCTCAAAGCTTAAAAGGAGCTCAAAATAAAGATTTAGAAAAAATTTTACTACCTGACAAAACTTACTGACGGATCTCAGTGAACTCATTCTTCAGCCAGACCCTACAGAAGGCAAACTGTGCAAAATTTTTAATGAAACCCAATTACAAAAATACATGTATTTAAGTACAAAATAAAACTATCCCCCAAAAAGGCATCCATATCCTTTACATTTTAAGTAATCTAGACACTTCCAAAACTCCCTAAATCCTCTGATGTCAGCATCCATAAAATCCCCCATTTCATATCATTTACTAACAAACAAATTGACCCTTCTGGGGGGGGGGGAAGGGGATGTATACAAACTGGTACAAAGGGGAAAAAAAACATCCTATTTTCCTATGTCTTGGTACTGTACATAAAGTAAAGTGTTCTGTAATACTTTGCCAAATTGTATTTACACCCATAGTAAGCGAACAGTAACCAAAAAAAAAAAAATCTGACATTCATTCTACAGTGCTACCAAACCCTACTTGAATAGAAAACGGAACTACTAAAAAGATATATAAAAGAAAAAAAAAAAATCTGCAGCAACTGTAATTCCTATCATCCTATGCAGAATGTGTAGTACCAGTGGTAAGTGCAAGTAACAGGATCTACTAGGAATAAAGTGTCAAATCTATAATGTACCCCAAAACTGGAGGCGCTCATTAAGGGGGTTGTCTGGTGGTGATCTTCCGACTGAAGGGACTGCAGAGCAGTGCGCATGCTTGACCACGGCTCCATTCATTCCCTACAGTGCCACACTCCGCTTTCCCCCCACCTCCATAGAGAATGAACGGAGCTGCGGTCTCGCATCGAACCTGCTGTTCCATTTTGTAACCGGGATACAGTGCCCCGTTCTACTGACCCCCATCGATTAGTAAGTTAACACCTATCCCTTTAAGATATAGTTAAAAAGATTTATGATTAAGAATCAAAACCAGATTAATCCGTTTCTAAAGGCGAGACATTCCCTTTAAGCTGCCCATACACATACAATATCTGTCAGATGAATGCTCATATCGCTGTCGGTGATTCCTTATACATGGGTCAGAAGGGAATGAGCTGCTATTGGACACCTGGATCATCTCCTTCGGAAACAAAGGATTGGGCATGTTGAAGTGCATCATGCCCGATCCTTCTTTTTTTTTACAGCCCTTTTGCTCTCATGCTCAGATGAGTTGGGTGGAACATGTCAAAACGGGCAGGTTCAACCATCATTTGGTAAGAAAGAGAGATCGTTGCCGGACAATATTTTGTCTTTAAGGCCAAATGTAAGATTATCTGCAGTATCAGAATATCTCCATATGTACGGAATCTAAGGAAACACACCATGGAAGGATAGTATGGTATTACAAATGTCTGATCGCTGAGGAGGACCTGACTGCAGAGGGCACCCAGTGATCACATGAACAGGGGTCCTAAAGTCTCCTGCATGAATGAAGAGTTAGTGAGCATGTGCGTCACTGCTCCATTAACATTCCGTAGAATGTTGGTTGCACATGCTCACTAATGCTTTATTCACATGGGACTTTGGGAAGCAGTGGGGGGGTCTCCGCAGCCAAACTTAGCAATTACGTATTATCTATCGTGTGAATGGATAATACATGTTGTTCAAGAAACAACCCCTTTAAAAGAGAATCCATCAGCAGGTTTGTGCTATGTAATCTGAGAGCAGCATAATGTAGGAGCAGAGATTTGTCACTTACTAGGCTGTGTTTTTGTTTGAACACAATCAGTGTTTTTAACAGCAGGAGATTATCACTACTGGACTAGGTGTCTTGTGCCTTTTTGTCCACCCACACCCCTAGCGCTGTTTAGCGCATAGATTTATTTTCCAAACTCATCACCTTAATAAAAGACAAAAGGCTGATGGGATTAGCCTGCCGAGTTAATATTAGCTAGCAATATTTTTTACAATTAATTCAAACCAATGAGTTTGCCAACAACTTTGTGTTCAGGTGTGCCATTTTTTAAGCTTTTTTTGGAAAAAAAAATATTATGTTGCTTTCCATTTTGGCAAATAATTATAGTCAAAAATGACACAGGAACACAGGAAAGCTCAACCTGCAAAGTTAATACCACTGTACTTGCTATTAATGTACAGTTTAGGCTGTGTTCACTGACACTGTACTTGCTATTAATGTACAGTTTAGGGTGTGCTCACATGCACTGCAGTTGATATTAATGTACAGTTTAGGCTGTGTTCACTGACACTGTACTTGCTATTAACGTACAGTTTAGGCTGTGTTCACCTGCACTGTACTTGCTATTAATGTACAGTTTAGGCTGTGTTCACTGACACTGTACTTGCTATTAATGTACAGTTTGGGCTGTGTTCACTAGCACAATACTTGCCATTATAATACAGTTTAGGCTGTGTACACCTGAACTATACTTACCATTATTATACAGTACAGGGCTCATTAAGAAGAGTGTATATGGATATGTAATGTCCGAGTAAAAGAAAAATCGGATAACACACTGACCAATATTGTTCAATAGAGTTGTTCAGATGATCAAGCGTCCATATGAAAAAAAAAAAAATCATAACATGCATTATTCTCTTTCAAGTCTTGGACAAGACTTGCCCAATTCAAGTGTATGGGTGCACAAAAAATAAATAAATCAGATACCATACAGAACATCTGTATTACAGCTGATTTTTTAGGATGTATTGCCACGATTAACCTAGGTAACTGTATTCGATAAAATATAAAGTACACTATAAAAATGGATGGCAAAAAAATATCACAAGGATGTAAAAAGAAAAAGACACACAGATGACAATATGGATGAAAATCGTCCGAGTTTTAAGGGTGAAAATCTGACAATTTTTCATATACTAGTCAGACCCCGACCTTAGGCTGTGCACTGTTCTTGCTACTAACATACAGTTTAGGTTGTGTTCACCTTACTGTTCTTGCTACTAACATACAGTTTAGGCTGTGTTTACCTGCACTGTTCTTGCTACTAACATACAGTTTAGGCTGTGTTCACCTCTACGGTTCTTGCTACTAACATACAGTTTAGGCTGTGTTCACCTGTGTTTTTTTTTTTTTTTTTAAACTACAGTAAAATATTTTACTGTAATAAAAAAAAAAATCTAAGCAATAAATTTGTGAACCCTTGACCCAAGGTTATTGATTTTACTGGAAAATATAGCATATAGCACGTGAGGCTCACTCTTCCATATCACGTCATGTTTTCTCATGGATAGGACACTGATAACATAAGGTTTCAAAAACAAACAGCTTTGGTGACCACAGTAAAATAGTCAGATACGTCTCATTGTAACCCAAACCCTACTCAAATTGAATTTCAACAGTTATCCCTCACTTAAAAAAAAAATCAAATAAAAAGGGAAAAGTAGTGGAAAAAGGTCAAAGTAGCTTAAGAATACCCCAATTTTTTTTTCTTTTTCTCTCTGTTCTAAGTTTATTTTTTTCTGAGCAAAATACTAATCCAAGTTCAGTTAAACTGAACACTTCACATCTAAGCAACATCATCATTATCAATTAGATATAGTCAAATACAATATTGTACATAGATTTTTTTTTTCCTATACAATATTTACAGTCAGTTAAAAAAAAAAATTAACATAAAATTAAAAACACTCAAAACAGTTCATCTTCCCCATCATTTCATCGTTCCGACATACTGGGAAAATATGATTTGATACAGGAGAAAAAAAAAAAAGATACAACGACCATGTAATAATGTTTAAATAATGTTAGAACTGTGAATTTAAAAAAATATCTAGTTTTTTTTGTGTTTTTTTTCTTTTTTTATTATCACCCTTTTTATAATTATGGGGCAGAAGGCCCACCGCACCCTAGTCATCTACAGCAAATAAAAAGAAAAAAATTAAAAACTTTTGCTTTTTGTTACAAGTGGATGTCGGCATGTTGTATAGCCCCCCCTTATAAAGGTGATCAAGGAAGGCAAATAATTTAGCCTCTAGGCTGATGAATATTATGCACAGGGAAAAGGTAGCAAAATTTAACGTAAAATACTTACAAAATGCCTAATATGGTTTCTCAATTTTTTTTTTTTACAAATTTCCAATACCAAAGGATCTTAACACCATAAGAGCCACTCCACCCGTCCTCTCGAAAATAAAAAGAAATCATCTATAGAACGTAGAAAACACCATCTTTATGTCAAGGGCTATTAACAAGACATATAGAAATAATCCTGCGACGTGAAAAATACTGAATGTCAGGTTAACCGTTCGTGGACTCTCTAAACAAAAAGAAAAGGAAAAATTGCAAAACATTATGATATTGGATTAACAAAACTTTCATTGCTGCATGTAGGACCCTCCATTGATTCAATCCAGTAGAACACAGGTTTACGGTACCATTTTCTTACGACTATCACCTTACGAAATTTACGCAAAACATCTTTGGAGATAATAGCTGTACCCTGTTAAAATAAAAAACAAATCAGGAGCGCCCCCCTTAGGCTTGACTACAACCACCACCACCACAAAGGGCAGCTAGCTTAGTAGATTAATTTTTTTTGCCCCTCAGATTCCTGGAAATATCTTATAACTTTCTGTCCACCCAAAAAAAAAATTTAAATAGAAATTGAAAAGTGACTTTTTATGTTGAATTAATACTATTAATATGCAAATTGCCTCTTCAGAGACAAAGAGGACTTGAACTCTATTGCGCCACCTGTTGGAAGTAGCAATCCTACAAGTCACAATCAACCCTTTAACGAGTCTTGCAATATGACTTAGGATAAAAGCCAAATCAGTATCTCAATTTGCAGACACGGTGTTTCGGGCTATTGGCCCTCGTCAGTGCAAAGTATGAGAACAGGTGGCACTATAGAGTTCAAGTCCTCTTTTCTCTGAAGAGGCAATTTGCATATTAAATTTCCCAGAGGAGCATTGCACGGCGAATACGCCTCCTAACTTTGACAAGCCAGAGCTGGCTTGTCACTCTCCACAAGGAGAAACCTTACTATTAATATGAACAGTTTAGGCTGTGTTCATCCGCACTGTACTTGCTATTAATGTACAGTTTAGGCTGTGTTCACTTGCACTGTACTTGCTATTAATGTACAGTTTAGGCTGTGTTCACTTGCACTGTACTTGCTATTAATGTACAGTTTAGGCTGTGTTCACTTGCACTGTACTTGCTATTAATGTACAGTTTAGGCTGTGTTCACTTGCACTGTACTTGATATTAATGTACACACTAGATTTGCATTCTAAATATAGAAATAAAGATATTTTTTTTTTAGTGCGTGATCGAATCAAAACTGGCAGTGAAAAAGCGAGCATCGTCGTATTTTTCGAAAAAAGATTTGTTAATCCAAAATCTCAAAAAATAAAAAAATTCCCACAACCCAGTCCAAGAGGGGATTCTGGCTCTTACACACGCACAACACATACACGCATGCTTCCCAATAAATAAGAATTAGGGCCAAAAATATCAGTCAGCCTGCGTGCTTCTGTCAGAATGTGTCAGTCATTGGAAGCAGGTCTGAACAGAAGGCAGAGCCAGAAAAAAAAATCCTTTTTATGGTAGTATGACTATGATGAGGAGAAGAAAGAAAACAACGTACGTTTAGTGAAACTTTTTCAGCGGAAGAAAAACAAAAACAAAAAAAACAGTAAAAGAACAAAAAGGAAGAAGACAGAAGTCAAGAGAAAGAGAGGACCACCTCCATCCAAGAGTCACTATTCAGAAGCAAGAGGCCTGAAAGTCAAGTTGAGGCCTCCAACACTTACGTCAGCTACTCCTCTTATAGCTTTGTTGTGTGGACGGTCCACAAAGTTAAGTCCAGGAAAGATCGCTTTCCTTTCTTTTTTTTCGGCCTGGCATGTCTCTCTTTCTCATTTTTTTTTTTTACGAGTCACATGGTTTCAGTTTGTCTATTGAATCCCTGGTTGACAGGTTTCGCTTCGTTCTGCAGCCTCAGGTAGCTGTCATGGGTTTGGTCACGCACACTTATTCTGTGCTTGCGTGAGTAGGTCGATGAAAGAATCGAAGACTTTTTCGAGCCAAGGTTGGTTTCTCATGCACTGCTGAACCACCTCCTCTTGACCCAAGTCGTCATTCTGTTCTTCTATTGCGTTGGTCTGGAAAAGGCAAAAGGCGGGGAAACAATGGTGGTTAGAGGCAAACAGCAGTGACAATCAAACAAAGCCAACCATGTGATGGGTGTACAAAGTAATAAAAAATATGACTCTATATCGGCCTACGTGTCACAGTAACACCTAAATAAAGGCTGAAGACTCATGAGTAGAGATGGGAGAATCGATTTGCAGGACTACGGTCCATCGACCAGGTCTGGAAGGTCATAATGGCTCTTTACATCCCGGCTATTCTTTTTACTGGTGCGACAACACCATTGCGGCCTGAAGCACACATGAAGTTGAGCCAGCTCCAAGAAGCTTACAAGAACAGCCAGAAATGCCTCCAAGTTTAAGGTGGTTTTCAGAAATACAGACCTGGCCAATGGATTCTCCCATCTCTACTCATCAGTAAAATAAACACTTACCGTATTTACTCGTGTATAAGCCGAGATTTTCAGCACCTTTTTTGTGCTGAAAATGCCCCCTCGGCTTATACATGAGTCATAGGGCAGAAACCAGAAAAACCCAAAAAATGTATGTCACCCGATTCCTGTGTCTACACAGCCTGTTCTGACAGTATTGTCATAGAATGCTGGTGTGGATGTAGATCACCACATACAGTCATGGCCGAAAGTGTTCCAGAAAATGAAGTGTTTCTCCCAGAAAATTATTGCAATTGCATGTTTTGTTATACATGTTTATTTCCTTTGTGTGTATTGGAACACCACAAAAAAAAAGAAAAGGCAAATTGGACATCATTTCATGCAAAACCCCCAAAAATGGGCTGGACAAAATTATTGGCACCCACAATATCCGGGACTTATAAAAAAAGAAAAAAACCATGTGGTGGCTAACAGAGGCAACTACAGTCATGGACAAAAGTTTTGAGAATGAGACAAATATTAATTTTTACAAAGTCTACTGCTTCACTTTTTCTAATGGCAATTTGCATATACTCCAGAATGTTATAAAGAGTGATCAGCTTAACAGCAATTACTTGCAAAGTCAATATTTGGCTAGAAAATGAACTTTATCCCCCAAAACACATTTCAACATCATTGCAGCCCTGCCTTAAAAGGACCAGCTAACCTCTTTTCAGTGATTGCTCCATTAACAGGTGTGGGTGTTGATGAGGACATGACTGGAGATCAATCTGTCATGATTAAGTAAGAATGACACCACTGGACACTTTAAAAGGAGGCTGGTGCTTGGCATCATTGTTTCTCTTCTGTTAACCATGGTTATCTCTAAAGAAACACGTGCAGTCATCATTGCAATGCACAAAAATGGCCTAACAGGGAAGAGTATCGCAGCTAGAAAGATTGCACCTCAGTCAACAATCTATCGCATCATCAAGAACTTCAAGGAGAGAGGTTCCATTGTTGCCAAAAAGGCTCCAGGGCGCCCAAGAAAGACCAGCAAGCGCCAGGACCCTCTCTTAAAAGTGTTTCAGCTGCGGGATCGGGCTACCAGCAGTGCAGAGCTTGCTCAGGAATGGCAGCAGGCAGGTGTGAGTGCATCTGCACGCATTGTGAGGCACAGACTCTTGGAGCAAGGCCTGGTCTCAAGGAGGGCAGCAAAGAAGCCACTTCTCTCCAGAAAAAACATCATGGACAGACTGATATTCTGCAAAAGGTACAGGCAGTGGACTGCTGAGGACTGGGGTAAAGTTATTTTCTCTGATGAATCCCCTTTTCGATCGTTTGGGACATCAGGAAAACGCCTCATTCGGAGAAGACAAGGTGAGCGCTACCACCAGTCTTGTCTCATGCCAATTGTTAAGCATCCTGAAACCATTCTTGTGTGGGGTTGCTTCTCAGCCAAGGGAATCGGCTCTCTCACAGTCTTGCCTAAAAACACAGCCATGAATAAAGAATGGTACCAGAATGTCCTCCAAGAGCAACTTCTCCCAACCCTCCAAGAGCAGTTTGGCGATCAACAATGCCTTTTCCAGCATGATGGAGCACCTTGCCATAAAGCAAAGGTGATAACTAAATGGCTCAGGGAACAAAACATAGAGATTTTGGGTCCATGGCCTGGAAACTCCCCAGATCTTAATCCCATTGAGAACTTGTGGTCAATCATCAAGAGACGGGTGGACAAACAAAAACCTAAAAATTCTGACAAAATGAAAGCATTGATTGTGCAAGAATGGACTGCTATCAGTCAGGATTTGGTCCAGAAGTTGATTGAGAGCATGCCAGGGAGAATTGCAGAGGTCCTGAAGAAGAAGGGTCAACACTGCAAATATTGACTTGCTGCATTAACTCATTCTAACTGTCAATATAAGCTTTTGTTACTCATATGTTTGCAATTATTATATTTCTGTCTGTGATAAAAACATCTGTCAAACACACATAAAAACCAGAGGGCAGCAGATCATGTGAAAATATAATATTTGTGTCATTCTCAAAACTTTTGGCCATGACTGTACTGTCTGCTGTACCCGGTGTCGGTCACTGACCGCTCCTGCGACAGATTCAGCTGCTCCCTGTCAACAGAGCAGCAGTTTGTCTTCCTGTTGACAGGGCGGGACTACTGGGTGTCATGCTGATTGACAGTCTGCTCTCCGCTGCCTAACTGGGGGAAGCCGGCTGTCAATCAGCATGACACCAGTAGTCCCGACCTGTCAACAGGAAGAGAAAAAAGCTGCTTTCTGTTGACAGTAGCTGAATCTCTGGCGGGAGCGGTTAATGACTGGCACTGGGTACAACAGCAGGTAGTTGTCTGTGTTAAACCTCTCAGCCAGTCAAAAGCACAGAGAGAGACGTTTGTCCACTAAATAAATGGTTCACCTATCTATGGATATAAATGTATGATTGCTCAGTGTCTAAACTGCTGGAGCCTCCACCGATCCCAAGAACACAGGTTTCGAAAGAGAGTGCATACATGTAACCACTGCTTTTCTTTTCCCTTCTATGGGAATGAAGGAGCGGCCATCTCCATCATCCCAGTGAGCTGACTAGAGCTGTAATCACAACATTTGCACAAGCACATTTAGATCACAGATTTTGTGATTGGTGGGGGTCCCAGTGGTTGAACCAAAAGTGATCGTACAATTAGCATCTACCCTTTTCCATAAAGTTACCAGTGCCTCAGTCATCCGCTTACCTCTTGCTTGCAACGTAGGAAGGTGTGAAACTTGTAGTGATGCAAGGAATGGTACAGAGAGTAATAAAGTGACTTCTCAGCATCCACCTTAAATTCCTTGAAAAAAAAATAAATAAAAATGACAAACAACAAAATGTTAACAAAAATTTAAAGGGTTAGTCTCCATCTTTGTAGATGGGCATTGTCGGATAGAGCTCATAAAAACAAGCACTTTTGCAATTTACTGAGTATTAAAATTTTCAGCTGTTCTTGAGATATTCACACTTTTATTTTGTTTATATCTCGTCGCCTAGGAGACCGACCACCGCTTGGGTCTATCGCTTGTAAGAACTGCGCTGAAGCTGGCCTCGATTAGGAGGTAACAATGCTCTCCAGTGATTATGGTCGGCTTGTGAGCTCAATAGAAAACAGCTTGTACATATTTTGTCTAGCTGCGGTGGTCGGTCTCCAAGGTAATGAGCTTTAAAAAGAAGAAAAACGCGAATATCTCAAGAATGGATACAAATTTTAAACAGCAGTAAATTGCAAAATTACTTCTATTTACAAGCACTATCCAACAATGCCCCATTTATGAAGATGGAAATATCCCTAAATAATTTAACAAAAGGCATTTTTTCCTTGAATGTACTTCCAAATATCACATTCAACATCAATAACCCAGTCACTAAAGAAGAATTTATGTAGATTTTGGATACATGCATGGGTATACCATGCTCACACTTTCTCTACTTGGGTTTTATTCACACAGGATGCAATTACTGAACCTTCATGGGCTTTGAGGTCCATATCTGCAGTCACCTGAATATAATGGCCATTATGACACATCCTGCACCCAACACAAATACCATATCTTGGTCCTTTTTAGATGTAAGATCATTTTGTACCTGTGGTTTGGCTACATTCTTTTTTAATTTATTGAGTGTTTTTCGGTTGTAGGGCTCTCCTCCCGGCTTCATCCTGACGGTAGATTCTCCTGGATCAATATTCAGTTGTGGGAACGTGTGAAGCGCCTCCTACAGGTCATTGAAAGTGGAAAATGCAAAATAAATAATCTATAAATGAGCAGTTAATAAAAAACTGAAAAAAAAGCAGGAAAATCTGCACTTATGAATAATAAAAAGCTCGATGTCAGAAGTTTTTGAAGCGTAAACGCTCCAAATCTCAAAACTCTTCAAATTTTTGGAATTTCTGCTCCAAACGCTCAACAAAAAGACTTTGTGGAAAAGTCTATGTGGTTGTCTTCAGTCTCGAAGGAGAGCACTCCTCATTTATTTTTAGTGATTAGTTGAGTTTAAAAAAGTTTTCTGAAAGTGCAGTTCATCTTTTATCTTTAAATAACTGATACTTTTTTCTGCCTCTGCCCACCACTAAGGGGAGCTCACTGTACAAAAATGTGTTATTGCATTCAATAGAAGGTATATAATGTAAGTATGCATACACGAAGCGCCCTCTAGTGGTGGCAGCAGAATAATTTCATTTAACTCTACAGCTCCAAGCATTAAAGATATATTGAGAAATTTAGAACTTTTAATACAAAATGTAATACAAATTTCAAGAAAAATAAATAAATGTAAAATTTATTTTGTAATTTATAGACCCAGAAACATGCATTTAAGCCAAAAAATAATCTATCTATCTATCTATCATCTATCTATCTATCTATCTATCTATCTATCTATCTATCGCATTAGCGTATGTCCAAAGTGGGACATTACCTGAGCGGATGAGCTCAGAGAGATCTTCTTCAGGACTTTTTTCTTGTGTTCATTTACAATTCCATCAATTTTTCTCATGGGCGGAAGGTAAAGTTCGTCTGGAACAGAGGAGGAAGATAAACAGTGAAACAGCATAAGGGGCAATGAACTGCCGATCATTGACCAGGCTACGCAGACCATTTATTGCATCACACATTCTGTGACTAATGCTGGCCAAGACCCCAAATACTTTTAAATACAAAATTTAAAACATAAAAATAAATATTTATAAAATGTATTTTATAATTTTTAGACCCAAAAACATGAATTTATAAGAAAGATAATTATAAAATTATATGTACATAAGCATTTAAGTAAAAATAAAATAAAACAAATATATGTGTATGTACATTTTTAATGCTACCCAATCCTAAAAACAGGGATTTTTGTGTACTCACCGTAAAATCCTTTTCTCCGAGCCACTCATTGGGGGACACAGGACCATGGCAGCAGCATGCACCCATGATTCTGTGTCCCCCAATGAGGCGAAGGAGAAATTATTTTTAGCCAAAAATACATGTATTTTAGTTAGGTGAGAAAAAAAAATGTCAAAAAAGCTGGACAACCCCTTAAAAGTATTAACTCGTTGCATATGTAGCAAACTGTTCAAGGGGCATCGTAATTGCCAATTTCCAGGAGGAATAAGACAGTAGCAACTCACCACTTGTATCTTCCAATGCTTGGATCATATCCGGGTCTAATGCCGTGCTGACCAACATCTCAATGTAGCTTCGGTACATCTCCTTCATGGCTCTTGTGTTCAGTACTCGGCCAACGGGAACGCGCTCTGCAAAGCACATTTAAAACATTACGGTGATTTAATTCGCCCTTATCACGTTGTTAGATATGTATTTTATATCATATATAGCAGGCCTCTAAAGGGGCAGGAAAAGTATTAAGGATGAAAAAAGAATTGGTCTGTAGTGGTGTAATACCACATAGTTGCCTGCAGGTGGTGCCATGTGCAAAACAAAAAAATGAGTATTTTATTCAGAATATGTAAATAAGTTCCTCTAATTTCTATGGTGACCGATGTTGGCTGCAGTCCATTCATTTTCAGAATTATCGGGGATCCCAGAGGATATCTGCCACAATCATAAAGTAATGGCTAGTGATGAGATATTGAGTCCCTGCATTATGTATTAGACTCAGGAGCTGAGCTAGCACCATACCCCGTGGCTGTGATACACAGCTGACATCTTCATGTAATAGTAGCGTGATCCGATTGCCATTGCTTAACTATTTAAATACCGCGGTCCATCACTGACAGCGGCATTTAAATGGCATGACTGATGGAGTAGGGGGATCTGATAGTGTCGCTGACAGACGTCACTGTCCTGACACTCAATGACATAAATTATAAGCAATGTCAAGAGAACAGTGTGGTCATATTTCTATAAATCTCCACCCTCAACCATCATCTCACCTTCTTCACTCTGCTGGTCAGGTGAAGAGTCAGAATCGGAGGATGATGCCACCTCTTTCAGCCACTTTTTCCTCTTCTTCGGTGGTGGTTCAGCCTTTACTTTTGTGTGTTGTTTCTGTTTAGGTTTCAGTGCTACTTTAGGAGGCGTTGGTTCTACTTTGTCCACTTTTTCCACTCTTATGTGTTTTTCAATCTTCTCGACTCGGACAACTTTCTCAACTTTGTCATTCTTAGTCACTTTTTCGAGTTTCGGTGGTTTCTCCATTCTTTCTAACTTAGGCATTTTCTCCGGTCTTTCTGACTTGTCCGTTTTTGAAGACCGATCTGTCCTGGCAGTTTTAGAAGATCTCTCAGCCCGAATAGGTTTGTCAGGCCTCTCAACCTTGGCTGTCTTTTCTAAAGCTCTCTCCAACCTTGGTGATCTATCGGCTCGCTCCAACCTGGGTGATCTGTCTGCTCTCTCCAACCTTGGCGATCTATCGGCTCTCTCCAACCTTGGCGATCTATCAGCTCTCTCCAACCTTGGCGATCTATCGGCTCTCTCCAACCTTGGTGATCTATCAGCTCGCTCCAACCTTGGCGATTTGTCGGCTCTCTCCAGCCTCCGTAATTTTTCAGTTCTCTCCATCCTGTTTGGTTTGTCTGGACGTTCAACCTTCCCAGTTTTTTCAGAGCGTTCAGCCTTTGTTGGCTTGTTCATCTTTGAAATTTTTTCTACCTTTTCCTTCTTGATGCCTTTCTCTTGTGACAATTCTCCCTCTGATTTGTTTGGTACTTCACTTTTCGCTGTTTGTTCCACTGCTTCTAGCTTGGCTTGTTTCTTTGATGCTTCATTCTGCTCCGCTCTACTGGGTGCTTCAGGTTTTTCGATCTTCTCTACGTCAGTCTTCTTTGGTGCGTCCAATATCTCGTCTTTTAATGACTTTTCTGTTGGCGGAGGCAACTTTCCTGGAGGTTCAGTCTTCGAAGCTTTTCGAGTTGTCTCCACTTTTGGGTCTGGTTTTAGTTCCATCTTCTCTGGCTTGACCACAGTTAAATTTTTCTCTACTTTGACTGTAGAGTCCACCTTCTCTTGTCTTACGGGAGCTGTAGGCTTTACGACAGGTTCCACCTTGTCCTGCTTTACTGTTGTCAAATTCTTTTCTGGTTTCATAATACGTTCAGGTTTGTCTTGTCTTGCAGCAGAAGAAGCTTTTTCAGTTTTTACAATGCGTTCCGGCTTCCCTTGCTTACTACCTGTGGTAATCTTCTCAGCCTTTGTACCTGGTTCCAACTTTTCTTGCCTTCCAGCAGATGAAATCCTTTCAGTCTTTGGAGTAAGTTCTTGTTTTTCTGGTCTTGCCGCATGTGGTTTTTTTTCAGTTTTTACAGTTGTGTCTGTTTTTTCCACTTTCGTGACTAATTCAACTTTTTCAGGTGTCAAAGTGGGTTCAATATTTTCCGATTTTGCCATAGGCTCAGACTTCTCTGCCTTGGCCACTGGCTCGGGTTTTGCCACAACTCGAATTTTATCCTTCACCACGGGCTCAGATATGTCACTATTCTTAGCTAGGACTTCATTTTGGTGCGAGGGTTCTATCTTTTCCACTGGATCAACTTTCTCTATTATTTTTTCAGTTTCTACAGGAGCCCCTTCTTTTATTACATTGGTTTCAACATTTTGCGGTTCTTGACCTTCTTCAACATTTGCCTTTTCAATATTGTGAACAGCTTCGTCCTTTTCAATGGTTTGCTCTTCAGTATTTTCAAGCTTCTCCAGTCTCTCAGTCTTCTCTCCAGCCTCCGTTTTTTCAGGTCTTTGAACGGATTCCATTTTGACAAAGCAATCTGGTTTATCGCATTTTTCTGGCTTGGTCACAGCCACCGGACTTTTAGCTCCAGGTGCTTTTGTTTGACTTTGCCTTCTAGAACAGAAACATAAAAAATGATTGCATTAGATGCAAATATGCAAAAAGTTCTAAATAATAAAATAATAATTTTCCTCCCATAAAAACAAATCATAATAGTGGTACTTACTGGAGAATTTTCCAACATGATAGAGAACTTTAAAAAAAAATCCAAAATTGTGGTTTCCAAGAAATTTTTTAAAAATAAAATAAGTTCAGTCACCCTTATGCCCCAATTTATATGGGGTTTTCCAGGTCCGATTAAAAATAAAAAAACAAGAATTTTCATCTTACTAATCTGATGCTTCTCTTCTGATGTTACCCAGGTCACCTACCAGTCTCTGTAGTGACCCTTCTGTCCTGGACAAGCATGTGATCACTTTGGCCAGTCACTTGCCATAGTGGCGATTCATGTCTCACCGCTGCTTTCATTGATTGGCTGCAGCAGTCACATGTCTATACAGTGAATTTAGTATGTACAGAACATTGATAACATGCCCAGCCCGCATGGAAAAAAAGAGAGACTGGCAGGGAACCTGGGAAGCATTGTTGGCCGTTATCAGAAAGTTTTTTTTTTTTTTTTAAGTTTTTGTGTTTAAAAAAAAAAAAAAAACAACCTGTTGCATGTTTAAGAAATAAATGGGTATAAAATCACTTTAAGAAGGACTTGTCACAACATAAATATGTAATTTTTTTTACCTGGTGTAAAAGCCGCTGTTTTCCTGAATCCATCGTGGTTTTTATCTTGTTCCTGCGCCTCTCTGTTCCCGAGATATTCATATATTCCTCTTCCAAATATCGGAATCAAGTCTTTTAAAAGCCAAGTGGACGTTTTGCTCAACGCCCAGTTGGCCAACAAGACTAGATTTAGGTACAGTGAAGATAGGGCCATATCTCAGGAACACAGAGGAGCATGAATAAAAGAAAAACGACGCCGGATTCAGGACAGCAGCTTTTACACCGGGTAAAAAAAAATAACATATTCATGGCAAGTAACAGGTGGTCTTGAAGTGCAGCAAGCTTATAAAACATTACTAGCTCTCAACAGTAGCCCTGGGCGACACGGCCAGTGCAAAATTATCGCACCCACCCTGCAGCACATTAGAGAACTATTACAATAGATGATACAGTCCTGCAGAATGCTCAGCTGTCAGGTAATCCATTATTAAGAGGGAGAATATGATGTACACAGCTCTGGTGCCAAATGCTGCAACATGTGACCTTCTGATCAGTACTGAAGTCTCACAGCGAGGTCGCCCCCCAAGGTCACCAGAAGAGTGGTCTCTCATCTCCACACCGCCATGTAACGACAGGAATCCTATCATTTGCTTTCATCAACTCTGCACTTGTCCTTTATCATTCAGGTATTTGGTCTATCTTTATTTATTTAGTTTTTTTTTTAAGAATCCCCTTATTAATGAGACGGGTCATCAGCTCCCTTCCCTGTGCGCAAATCTTCGGGCATCTGATTTCTATGCACTTCACTTACAAGATTTATGATAATGACATGAAATCATAACACGGATATCAGAGGGTGCGGATATACATCAAATGATGAATCCACTGAAATACAGTACAGCCCAAAAGTTTGGACACACCTTCTCATTCAAAGATTTTTCTGTATTTTCATGGCTATGAAAATTGTAGAATCACACTGAAGGCATCAAAACTATGAATTAACACATGTGGAATTATACATTACACTTTACAAAAAAGTGTGAAATAACTGAAAATATGTCTTATATTCTAGGTTCTTCAAAGTAGCCACTTTTTGCTTTGATTACTGCTTTGCACGCAGAAAAGGTGAACGGATGGACTCTACATGCCTGGTTCCCACCGTGAAGCATGGAGGAGGTGGTGTGATGATGTGGGGGTGCTTTGCTGGTGACACTGTTGGGGATTTATTCAAAATTGAAGTCATAGTGAACCAGCATGGCTACCACAGCATCTTGCAGCAGCATGCTATTCCATCCGGTTTGCGTTTAGTTGGACCATCATTTATTTTTCAACAGGACAATGACCCCAAACACACCTCCAGACTGTGTAAGGGCTATTTGACCAAGAAGGAGAGTGTTGGGGTGCTACGCCAGATGATCTGGCCTCCACAGTCACCAGACCTGAACCTAATCGAGATGGTTTGGGGTGAGCTGGACCGCTCACCGCTTCAATTTTGAATAAATCCCGCACAGTGTCACCAGCAAAGCACCCCCACACCATCACACCTCCTCCTCCATGCTTCACGGTGGGAACCAGGCATGTAGAGTCCAGCCGTTCACCTTTTCTGTGTGCAAAGCAGTAATCAAAGCAAAAGGTGGCTACTTTGAAGAACCAGAATATAAGACATATTTTCAGTTGTTTCACACTTTTTTGTAAAGTGTAATGTATAATTCCACATGTGTTAATTCATAGTTTTGATGCCTTCAGTGTGATTCTACAATTTTCATAGTCATGAAAATACAGAAAAATCTTTGAATGAGAAGGTGTGTCCAAACTTTTGGTCTGTACTGTACATACACTTCTATATACACATACATATACTATGTATATTAGGGTGCCAAGGAAATGCATGGTAAAAATTAAGTAGCAAGTTTTTGAAGGTCTTACCTCCTAA
Organism: Oophaga sylvatica; assembly: GCA_033576555.1. Lineage (NCBI taxonomy): Eukaryota > Metazoa > Chordata > Amphibia > Anura > Dendrobatidae > Oophaga > Oophaga sylvatica. The sequence continues at coordinate 441,824,870 of JARQOD010000003.1, read as the reverse complement.
TTTTGTTCCTTTTTGGTCATAGATATTTTATAATTTTCTTTTTTTAAGATTAGTTATCATTTACTGGTTGCTCAATGCCACATCATATTGCAGTTTTAAATGTTTGTTTAGTATTTATCGTCATGCATATCCCGCGTTATGTATGGTATGTTATGCCGTTTACCGATCAGATTAATTGATTTTATATTTTGATAGATCGGGCGTTTCTGAACGCGGCGATACCAAATGTGTGTATATATATATATTTTTAACCCTTTAATTTTCTATGGGGCGAAAGGGGGGTGATTTGAACTTTTAGGTTTTTTGTTTTTTTTTAAACTTTTTTAAATGTTAGTGGTTAAATTTTAGTGGTTATTGTGTGTACAATATTGTGGAAAATGAGAAACATGGAATAATTCACATGCCTTGAGCAAGTGGTAAATCTAAATTTAATGTCAACATATTTTACATGGTGAATCCTTACGCCAAAAGGAACAAATTTGAGGGGTAAGACTTACCAATTTGCAAACTTCATTTTTCCTTAGCACGCTATATATATATATATATATATATATATATATATATATATATATATATATATATACTGTATTATATCTATATCACACACGAACATAACTGTATACTGACATAGACAGACACACACTCCTGTCTATATAGATACACAAATAAATCATATATACAAAAAATATATATAAATGTATATAGTATAGACACAGACGCACATATTGACATATGCACAATAATAGACATGTACATACATTAAATATATATATATATATACACACACACACACACACACATACATATACATACATCCACATGTACACAACTCTAGATATGATGACTGGAGATAATGAGCACGTCACCTCATGGTCTGCAGGGGGCGATGCCACGGCTTTCTGGAACATACTCTCACATAGTCCTTTTTGTTGATATTCTCAAGGAACTTGACATACAATCGCTGGTAGCGGTTCTTGGCATCTCCAAAGTATCCCAAGTACTAGATGCAAAAAACAAAATAACATTGTCCTTCATACTGTCACAAGGCATTATTCTCCGTCCTACGTTCTCTACATGGGGCCTTCCGTTTCCTTTTAATGTTCAGCACGGTGTACGATCATTGGGGGAATTTTTAGGCATTTTAATTGCCGAGGGGGGACCTTGACTTCACACCATTGAATTCAATGCTGTAGAATACTCCTAGTACACTGATAACACAGGAATCGCTCCAGCTACAAACTATAAAGACCATATGGAAACACAACACGGCAATCATAGGGATTGTCACATAGGGTGTGCAGGTTTAAAGAAAAAAAAAGGGGCTTACGTTGCTGGTGGCACAGAACTGGCGTTGTCCATCTTTGATTTCTGGAGTGAATTTTTGTAATAAAGCTTTTTGTACTCGCCAGATTGGAGGTGGCTCCCGCCCAGTTTGCAATGCAAGCTAGAGATAAAAGCAGAACAATTAATATACATATAGTGCCGGACTGGGGTGTGAAGGGCCCACCAGTAACATGGAGTCTGGTGGGCCCACTGTTCAACTACATTACCCTCACTCACAAATTTGCCTGTGTTTCTATATAATAATAAACCGGCATTTTGTTAAATGAATGTTGAGGTGAAGCCCTTGTCTGAACATGGTGAAACAAATGTATAATGCCAACTACTTCCTATATAAGTGGAGAGCCCGTCCCTGCATGGGAGCCCACCGGAGGTTTCTCCTGTTCTCCGATGGGCCAGTCCGAGCCTGTATACTTATAATACTACATAAAAGGTTTAGTGTATATTCTTTAAAGTAAGTATTCACAAAATCATTCTCCCAAGCACTGATGCAATTACTGCTTTACAAGAAGGATGTACATGCCCAATACACATTATCATCTGCCGCTATACAATCCCTTTTAGATATTTTGCCAATCCTGACTTTCTTATAGTAATACAAAAATAAAAAAAAATACATGACATTACAACACATGGGCAGTAAGTGGAAATTAGCATAATCTTACTAACCAAGAGACAGGAAATAAACATTAACTCGTTTACTCCCGAGAGTTGTTTGCATGTTAATGACCAGACCAATTTTTTACAATTCTGACCACTGTCCCTTTATGAGATTATAACTCTGGAACGCTTCAACAGATCTTGGCGATTCTGACACTGTTTTCTCGTGACATATTGTACTTCATGTTAGTGGTAAAATTTCTTCGATATAACTTGCGTTTATTTATGAAAAAAACTAAATATGGCAAAAAATTTTCAATTTTCAAACTTTGAATTTTTATGCCCTTAAATCAGAGAGTTATATCGCACAAAATAGTTACTAACTAATATTTCCCACATGTCTACTTTACATCAGCACAATTTTGGAACCACAATTTTTTTTTTGTTAGGAAGTTATAAGGGTTAAAAGTTAACCAGCGATTTCTCATTTTGACACCATTTCTTTAGGGACCACATCACATCTGAAGTCATTTTGAGGTGTCTATATCAGGGGTCTCAAACTCGTGGCCCTCGGGACACTAGTTTGCGGCCCTCACCTCATGGGCCCTCGGTACAGTACTTTGCGGCCCTCTCCTCGGCTGAGATCACACATGCGAGAAACACCGCATGTGAAATCCCAGTCACTCGTAGTACCGCTCATTAAGGTCATGAATATGGACGCCACTCCACTCTCATAGGCGTGGCGCCCATATTCATGAGCTTAATGAGCGGTACCACAGAAAGATGTCAGCGCTCCGGGCGCTGGACCATCGGAGCTGCAGCAGGAGGAGGTGAGTATGATGATGGTGGCGGGCAGGGAGCGATCCCAACAGCTCCGCTGCCTGCAAGACAAAATGAGCAGGAGCGGAGCTGCAAGGATCCTTCCTGCCCTGCGCTTCCTGTCTCTGACACAGAGAGCAGCGCCGCTGGATGACCTCATCATTCAGCGGCCTGCTCTGTCAGAGCGAGGAAGCGCGGGCACCGGTAATGCTGCGGACAGGTGAGATGTGGTGTGTGTGTGAGCGTGTGTGTGTGTGTAGTGTGTGTGTGTGTGTGTGTGTGTGTGTGTGTAACCTAGGTGGAGAATTATGGGGAAAAAGCAATGATGGCGAAAAGTAGTGATGGGGAGAAGGCAATGATGGGAGTGATGGGGAAAAGCAATGATGGGAGTGATGGGAAAAAGCAATGACGGGGAAAAGCAGTGATGGGGAAAAGCAATGAAGGGAGTGATTGGGAAAAGCGATGATGGGAGTGATGGGGAAAAGCAATGATGGGAGTGATGGGGGAAAAGCAATGATGGGGAAAAACAATGATGGAGTGATGGGGAAAAGCAATGATGGGGAAAAGCAATGATGGGAGTGATGGGGAAAAGGAATGATGGGAGTGATGGGGAGAAGCAATGATGAGAGTGATGGGGAAAAGCAATGATGCGGAAAAAGCAATGATGGGAGTGATGGGTGGAAAAGCAATGATGGGGAAAACGCAATGATGGGAGTGATGGGGAAAAGCAACGATGGGGTGATGGGGAAAAAGCAATGGGGAGAATGAGCGCTGGGGGGAATGACTTCTTGCTGTTAACCAGTTAATGTTTTCTTGTCCACCACACTGCAGTGTCAAAAGAGGAAGACACTGAGACAGGCAGCAACATCGCATCAGAGAGCTCTTGACCTCGAAACAGAAAATCCTCAGATCCTGGTATTGTAACATAATATTAAGAATAATAGTTTTTCATTATGTGTTGCCTATAAATATGAAACTGTCCTGTCTAACCACCACTCTTGCCCCTGACGAAGCCACTGAAGAGGCGACACGCGTTGGGCATAGTTCGGTCATGTTCTAAGCATGGGACTTCCCATATTTAGCCTTTTAGTTTTGGCTCTTTGTATAGGTTCATTTAGTCGTGATAGCCTATTTCCACCTGTTTTGTAAGAGCTTTTCTACCTCCAGCGGCCCCCGGATAAATTGAGTTGAGACCCCTGGTCTATATGATAGAAAATAACAAAAAGTGACACCATTCTAAAAACTGCACCCCTCAAAGTGCTCAAAACCACGTTCAAGAAGTTTATTAACCTTTCAGGTGCTTCACAGGACTTTTTGGAATGTTTTTAAAAAAAAAAAAAAAATGAACATTTAACTTTTTTTCACAAAATATTTACTTCAGATCTAATTTATTTTTATTTTACCAAGGGTAACAGGAGAAATTGGACCCCAAAAGTTGTTGTGCAATTTCTCCTGAGTACGCTGATACCCCATATGTGGAGGAACCACTGTTTGGTCGCACGGCAGAGCTCGGAAGGGAAGGAGCGTCGTTTGACTTTTTCAACGCAGAATTGGCTGGAATTGAGATCGGACGCCATGTTGCGTGTGAAGAGCCCCTGATGCGCCTAAACAGTGGAAACCCCCCACAAGTGACCCCATTTTTGAAAGTAGACCCCCTAAGGAACTTATCTGAATGTGTGGTGAGCACTTTGAACCATGTGCTTCACAGAAGTTTATAATGTAGAGCCGTAAAAATAAAAAAAATCATAATTTTTCCACAAAAATGATATTCTCGCCCCCAATTTTTTATTTTCCCAAGGGTAACAGGAGAAATGTGACCCCAAAAGTTGCTATGCAATATGTCCTGAGTACGCTGATACCCCATATGTGGGGGTAAACCACTGTTTGGGCACATGGCAGACGCTTTTTATTGCAAAAAAGTTTTTGCGTCACCATATTTTGAGAGCTATAATTTTTCCATATTTTGGCCCAGAGACTCATGTGAGGTCTTGTTTTTTGCAGGACAATTTGACGTTTTTATTGGTACCATTTTCGGGCTCATGACATTTTTTGATCGCTTTTTATTCCGGTTTTTGGGAGGCAGAATGAACAAAAACCAGCAATTCATGAATTTCTTTTTTTTTTGGGGGGGTCGTTTATACCGTTACACGTGTGGTAAAATTGATAAGAATTGATAAGGCAGTTTTATTCGTCAGGTCAGTACGATTATAACGATATCCCATTTATATAGTTTTTTATGTTTTGGTGCTTTTATACAATAAAAACTATTTTATATAAAAAATAATTATTTTTGCATTACTTTATTCTGAGAGCTATAACTTTTTCGCTGATGACGCTGTATGGCGGTTCGTTTTTTGCAGGACAAGATGACGTTTTCAGCAATACCATGTTTATATCCGTCTTTTTGATTGCATGTTATTCCACTTTTTGTTTGGCGGTATTATAAGAAAACATTGTTTTTTTGCATTTTTTTATGGTGTTCAGTAAAGGGGTTAACTAGTGGGACAGTTTTATAGGTCGGGTCGTTACGGACACGGGGATACTAAATATGTGTACTTTTATTGTTTAGATTTTTTTTCACTAAAAGACGGATTTTGGTAAGAACTTACCTGTAAAATCCTTTTCAGCGAAGGAAGAGAGACACAGTATTCATTACTGATGGGTAGGCGGAGCCCCAGATAGGATTGACACCTCAGATTAAAAGCGTGTTGATCCGGCCCCTCCAGCTCGGGCTCCTCCTACTCAGCTCTTCAGTCGTACCCAAGCTTAAAGGAAGAGTAAAGATCACCAGCGGAGCAACATAACCCCTTCTGAAGGATAAAGAGACAGGTTATGCGTGCAATATGAAGAAAACCACAGAGTTTCAGGTACTACTCACGAACGACCTGACTACTGCGATAAGCTGGCGATGCTGGAACAGAGCCTTAGCGCGTTAACCTCAGCCCAGATAATCGCAATCAGAGGAGGGTCACGCCGCATCTGAAAATACCAACACACTTCTGCCATGGGAGGGTGCTGTGTCTCTCTTCCTTCCTTCGCTGAAAAGGATTTTACAGGTAAGTTCTTACCAAAATCCGTCTTTCAGCTGCAGATTGAAGGAAGAGAGCCACAGTATTCATTACTGATGGGACGTCCCAAAGCAGTTCAAAAATAAGGGTGGGAAAATACCAACAAAAGGCAGAAAACCCAACAACCTAAATAAAAGCGCAACAAGCGCTCAACATAAGTTCACTGAGAACTTTAAACTACAGCTGCATGCAGAACCCTACGCCCCAGGGCTGCATCAGCAGAAGCACTGACGTCCACCTTATAAAACCTTGTAAAAGTGTGGACGGAGCGCCAAGTCGCCGCCCGGCAGAGTTGAGCTGCCGAGGCCCCTTGATGGAAAGCCCACGATGAAGCCACAGCTCTCGTGGAATGAGCTCGAATCTTAACTGGGCAAGATTCACCCTGAAGACGGTAAGCTTCCAAAATGGCTGACCGAATCCAACGAGCTATAGTCCTTGGAAACTCGGTGACCACGCCGACGACCTGCTGGAATCACAAACAGGGAGTCAGACTTGCGAAAAACTTGAGTAATAGACAAGTAAAACTTCAAAGCCCGCACTAAATCCAATGTGTGCAAGGCCCGCTCTTTCGCATTCTTTGGTTCCGGACAGAGTGAAGGCAACACAATATCCTGGTTAACATGAAATTGTGACACCACCTTAGGTAAAAAATCACCCCGTGTACGAAGTACTACACGATCCGGAAAAAACTCCAGAAAAGGAGGTGAGCATGAAAGAGCTGCCAACTCAGAAACCCTTCTCAAAGAGGTGACTGCCACTAGGAAGGCCACCTTCCAAGAAATTAAAGAAAGACTAGCAGAGTCCATAGGCTCAAAAGGCTTATGCTGAAGAGCCTCCAAAACAAGGTTGAGCCGCCAAGGAGATACAGGTGTTATCCGCGGCGGAAACTGACGGGTTATTCCACGAAAAAAGGAACGTACGTCTCTGCGCGAGGCGATAGCCCTCCGAAAAAGTAAGGACAGAGCAGAAATCTGACCCCTCAGGGTGCTAACTGCCAAACCTTTATCCAACCCGTGTTGTAAAAAAGCTAACAAATTGGGAATAGAAAATTTTCTCGGGTCCTTTGAAGAACTCGAACACCACAAAAAGAAGGCTTCCCAAGTCCTGTGGTAAATCTTAGTAGTAGCCGGACTCCTAGCCGCTCGCAGAGTAGCAATGACTTTGGCTGAGAAACCTCTACGGGTCAATATTTCGGTCTCAAGAGCCACGCCGTCAAACGCAGAGACTCCAAGTCCGGATGACAAACTGGCCCCTGAGACAACAGGTCCGGTCGAAGAGGAAGTGGAAACGGAGGTGCCGCTAATAGCGACATTAGTGTCGAGAACCACGTCCTTCTTGGCCAATCTGGAGCTATCAAGATAGCGAGATTCTCTCTAGTCTGATCCGACGCAGCACCAGAGGAAGTAGAGATATTGGCGGGAACACGTAGACTAGCTCGAACTGGTCCCACTGAGCAATAGAGCATCCACCGCCACAGCCTTCGGGTCCTTGTACCTGGACATAAACGTCAGTAGCTTGGCATTGGACCTGGATGCCATCAAATCCACTTGGGGAGTTCCCCATCGGGAGCACAGCAGTGCAAAAACTTCCGGATGAAGACTCCATTCTCCGGGATCCATCTTCTTGCGACTGAGAAAGTCCGCCGTAACATTCTGAACCCCTGGAATGTGGATCGCCGAAATGGCTGGTACTCTGGCCTCGGCCCACATCAGGATCCGGGACACCTCCAACATGAGCCTGGAGCTCCTTGTCCCGCCTTGGTGATTGATATACGCGACCGCCGTCGCATTGTCTGTCTGCACTCGGACTGGCCGACCACTCAAAGGGACCGTCCAGTGTTGGAGGCAAAGAAAAATCGCCCTCAATTCCAGGATGTTGATCGGTAGAACAGACTCTTCCGATGACCACACCCCTGAATCCAGAGATCGTTCCAAACACCCCCCCAGCCCGTCAGGCTGGCATCGGTGGTTATGACCGACCACTTCGGAGGGAGGAAGGACTTCCCAGGGATAACGCTCCTGGACGTAACCACCATCCTAGGGATTCTCGCACCCCGCGAGAAATGGTGACACTGCAATCCAGTGATTGCGACCGATTCCAACGACTCAGTATGAACCTTTGGAGAGCCCTGGAATGAAACTGGGCAAACGGAATTGCCTCCATGGATGCCACCATTAATCCCAGAAGACGCATACACTTCCGAAGAGACATCGCTGTCGAGGATTTCATGATCTGTACATGTCGAAGAAGACATGACTGTTTGTCCAGAGGTAGGGAAACTATCGCCCGTACCGTGTCGAAATGCATCCCCAAAAAGAGGATCGCCCGCGACGGTTCCAGAAACGACTTCTCCCAATTGACCAGCCAACCGAAGTCCTTCAGAAGCTGAAGAGACAAATCGCGAGCCGTCACTGCCTCCTCCTCCGAGGAAGCCACGATCAAAAGATCGTCCAGATAAGGAAGGATCGTAATCCCCTGTCTTCGAAGAATTGCCATGAGGGGCGCCAGAATTTTTGTAAAGACTCTGGGCGCTGAGGCTAAGCCGAAAGGCAGAGCCACGAACTGGTAGTGATCCTGACCTATGGCAAACCGAAGAAAACGCTGATGAGCCCTTCCGACGGGAACATGCAAATAGGCGTCGCGAATGTCGATTGACACCAAAAAATCGTTCTGCGACAGAGCTGCTACAACGGAGCGAAGCGACTCCATGCGAAATTTCCGAGTGTGGACATGCCGATTCAATCTTTTGAGATCCAGAATCGGACGAAATTTGTTCTCCTTTTTGGGAACCACAAAGAGGTTGGAGTAAAAACCTTTTCCCCGGTCCTCTGACGGAACCGGTATCACCACACCCTTCTGTAGGAGAAAATCGACCTCTCGCTGCAGAGCGACAAAAAGCTCGGGCTCTGACGGAATGCGAGACTGGCAAAAAGTGTTTGGGGGTCGAGAAGAGAGCTCTATGAAATAGCCTGCCGACACGACCCGCGTTACCCAGGAATCTGGAACGCGAGACATCCAAGTCGCCTTGAACTGGAGCAGGCGACCCCCCACTCGAGAGTCCTCGAGTGGACCCCTGGCGTCAGTCCGTCTTGGCGGGCTTCTTGTCAGATTCCCGCTTGTCTTGACGAAAATTCTGCTTCCAGGGAGTGCGAGATTTCTGGGTGGACTTTTTTCCCGAGAAAAAAGAACGACCCGATCCCCAAGAGGACTGACCGAATCGTCCCCGGCCCCGAAAGGACCGTCGACCACTATAGACACCAGGCTTGCTAGATACAGAAGCCCCGGCCCTACGCTGTGGTAACGCTGCTTCTTTTGCCTTTGCTTTGGTAATCAGCTCTGTGAGGTCAGATCCAAAAAGATGACCACCCTTATAAGCTAAGGCCAGTAAACCTTGTTTGGAGACCGCATCCCCGGTCCACTGTCTGAGCCATAAAGCTCTTCTGACTGTGACCGCTGCAGCTTGCGCCCTGGACAGAAGAGACGCCGTATCCAGACCCGCATCATAGATATAACGGGCTGCAGTATCTAACCATTCGACAATCTCCTCCATGTCAGATAACGGAGATCCATTTTGCAACGATGTCCTTAGACGTTCTAGCCAGCCTAGAAAAGCCCTAGAAGCACACATGGATCCTAGCACCACTCGGAAACCATGACCCGCGGCCTCATAGTTTGATTTTGCCGCCATCTCCGTTTTTCTGTCCAACGGTTCCTGCAAACTCGCCTTCCCTTTGACAGGAAGCAATGAGGTTTTGCTAAGCTGTGATAACGAAACATCCACTTCAGGAGAAGGAGTCCAATTATCCTTCAACTCCGCAGAACACGGATAAAGTGCGTCAAAGAACCGCGTTCCACGAAAACGTCTATCTGGACACAGACGTTCCTTCTCTATTACACTATTAAGCTCATCCAGAGCTGGCAATGTTGATCTCGAAGTACGGTACTCCTGGTACATTCGTGCTGATTTTCCAGGACGACTAGTTACCACCTCCGGTAACTGTAAAACCTCTCTCATGGCTTCAATAAATGCCTCCGTACGTCTCACAAGAGAAGAACGCCCCTGCCGTTCCTCCTTGTCTGAATCGGATATCTCTCCATCCGAACTTAAAGGGGAACCCTGTCCACCATCCAAATCAGAAGCGTCTGATTCGCTACGCGGAAAAGACGGTAACGGCCTGTGTCGCTTCCTATCCTGAGAGGATCTAGCTGACACATATTGACCTAAAAGGTTAGACAAGCTATTAAGCGAACGAGCAATATCATCCAATTTTGCATCACTGCGACCTTCAACCGCAGCGCTGGACGCTGTTGAGGTCTGCGTATCAGATTGCCGAAGCGGAACTGGAACATGGTCCGCGGCTTCTGAACTCTGTTCAGACATGCCTCACCTGTATATAGTAGGTCAAATGGCAGTACCAGCAAAAAATGTGGCTTTTTTTTTTTTTTTGCAAAAAAGGAGGCGCTGAAGGGTTAAAGCTCTCTAACAGATGGAGCTACCCCAACGGTATTAGTAAAGAAAAAACGCTGGTAGAAATAACCCTCAGGAAGGGTTAATGTCGCAGACTCTCCACAAATAATATTGTGTGAGTCCCAGCTAAAAATCAAGGTCTCTATTGAGACCGCAGCTGCAGGATAGCAATCTCTGCGCTGCAGGGTGAGGAATTAACACTCACCCAGCTGGCCGTGGTGACTGGGACGAGAGGAGCGTCTGAGGAGCCCGGGAGCCTTAGTAATGGCCGCCGCAGAGAGGGAGCCGGAAGAGAAGCATCAGAGCGCGCGTCTTCCTGCACAAAAGACCGGGAAGCGTTAGGCCACGCCCCCCGCCGGCTCAAAAAATGAGCGCTAACTCCCTCGCTCCTGCTCCCCCCCCCTGTCCTGCAGGCATCTGCCTGCGGACAAAAGTAAGCACAAACACCACATTTACATGTAACAGCACTGCCACCGCAGCGCTGAAAGTCACACTGATAAACATGTAATAGCGCTGCCACAGCAGACGCTAAAGCACTCACACAATAATAATAAAGATTGCGGAGTACTCACCAGCTTAGCGCCACAGGGACCCCTCAGGATTTGTGGCGCTTGTGCCCATGCTTCCCCCCAGGGCGAGGAACGCAATGACCCCAGTGTGCGGTTTGCGCCCCCGCCAGAGAAGCTCTTCTCATCCCCCCGGGCCGGCAAGATTCTGCAGGGACCATTATGTAATTACAGATCCGCCAAGGGAGAGGTTGGGGTACAGCAGCGCTGAGACCCCTGAGACCTCTAGACCACCTCTGGTGATCCAAGTCTCCTGTCCGATATAAAATAATAAAATCTTCTGAGGAGCTGCATCAGCAGCGACTATCCTTTGAGACCTCAAATCTTAGACTGAAGAGCTGAGTAGGAGGAGCCCGAGCTGGAGGGGCCGGATCAACACGCTTTTAATCTGAGGTGTCAATCCTATCTGGGGCTCCGCCTACCCATCAGTAATGAATACTGTGGCTCTCTTCCTTCAATCTGCAGCTGAAATATTTATTTATTAATATAATAAATATTGATTTTTTAATTATTTTTTTAAAATATTTTTACAATTATTTGAAACATTTTTTTTATTTAATTCTTATTTTTACACCTTGTCCCACTATGGGACACTCATTTTCTGCAGGCTGATCGCTTCTATAGCATGCAGATGAAGCAGCATCTGCATGCTATAGAAGCTTGCAGCGCTGCAGCTTCTCCGTGCCCTAACCTGAGACTTCATGATATGCACTGCGCATGTCAGGAAGTCTCTTTGTCCTGGAGACCCGGATGTTGTCGTGACGACATCCGGGTCTCCATGGGAACGATCGGGACCCCGCGTCATGCCACGGGGGCTGTCAGCCCCTCTGCAGCCGCCGGAACGCTGCTATCATCTTTGAACGCAGTGTGCCGGGGGTTAAAGTGCCGGGAGCGGTCCGTGACAGCTCCTGGCACTTAGTGCCGGGTGTCAGCTGATTGTCCCCGTGAGCGCGTCCTATCGCGTCTGATACTAAATGACGTACTATCCAGTCACTGGAACTTAAGGCCCAGGTCACATGGACAGGATAGTACGTCATATAGTAGAAAGGGGTTAAAGGGGTTTTCCAATAGCAAAAACTCTCTCTCAATATTTCACAATTCTAGAATGAAGCACTTTTGTAATCGGATGTTATTACAAGAGAGATGTGAGACTGCTGCGGGAGATTGTAACAGAAACAGAGATGGATGGACTGCTGGTGGGATATTGTCACACAGAAAGATGGCTGGGACTGCTGGGGAGATTGTCACACAGAAAGATGGCTGGGACTGCTGGGGAGATTGTCACAGAAACAGAGATGGCTGGGACTGCTGGGGAGATTGTCACAGAAATAGAGATAGCTGGGACTGCTGGGGAGATTGTCACAAACAGAGAGATATCTGGGACTGCTGGGGAGATTGTCACAGAAATAGAGAGATGGCTGGGACTGCTGGGGAGATTGTCACAGAAATAGAGAGATGGCTGGGACTGCTGGGGAGATTGTCACAGAAATAGAGAGATGGCTGGGACTGCTGGGGAGATTGTCACAGAAATAGAGAGATGGCTGGGACTGCTGGGGAGATTGTCACAGAAATAGAGAGATGGCTGGGACTGCTGGGGAGATTGTCCAAAAAGGATGGCTGGGACTGCTGGGGAGATTGTCACAGAAATAGAGAGATGGCTGGGACTGCTGGGGAGATTGTCACAGAAAAGAGAGATGGCTGGGACTGTGGGGAGATTGTCACAAACAGAGAGATGGCTGGGACTGCTGGGGAGATTGTCACAGAAATAGAGAGATGGCTGGGACTGCTGGGGAGATTGTCACAGAAACAGAGATGGTGGGACTGCTGGGGAGATTGTCACAGAAAGAGAGATGGCTGGGACTGCTGGGGAGATTGTCACAGAAAAGAGATAGCTGGACTGCTGGGGAGATTGTCACAAAAGAGAATCTGGGACTGCTGGGGAGATTGTCACAGAAATAGAGAGATGCTGGGACTGCTGGGGAGATTGTCACAGAAATAGAGAGATGGCTGGGACTGCTGGGGAGATTGTCACAGAAATAGAGAGGTGGGACTGCTGGGGAGATTGTCACAGAATAGAGAGATGGCTGGGACTGCTGGGGGAGATTGTCACAGAAATAGAGAGATGGCTGGGACTGTGGGGAGATTGTCACAGAAAGAGAGATGGCTGGGACTGCTGGGGAGATTGTCACAGAAATAGGAGATGGCTGGGACGCTGGGGAGATTGTCACACAGAAAGATGGCTGGGACTGCTGGGGAGATTGTCACAGAAAAGAGAGATGGCTGGGACTGCTGGGGAGATTGTCACAGAAAAGAGATGCTGGGACTGTGGGAGATTGTCACAAAAGAGAGATCTGGGACTGCTGGGGAGATTGTCACAGAAATAGAGAGATGGCTGGGACTGCTGGGGAGATGTCACAGAAATAGAGAGATGGCTGGGACTGCTGGGGAGATTGTCACAGAAATAGAGAGATGGCTGGGACTGCTGGGGAGATTGTCACAGAAATAGAGAGTCTGGGCCCTGTGGGAGATTGTCACACAGAAAGATGGCTGGACTGCTGGGGAGATGTCACAGACTAGAGATGCGGGACTGCTGGAGATTGTCACAGAAGTGAGATAGCTGGGACTGTGGGAGATTGTCCAAACAGAGATCGGGCGCTGTGGGAGATTGTCACAGAATAGGATGGTGACTATGGGAGATTGTCACAGAAGAGAGGCGGGACTGGGGAGAGTCAAATAGAGAAGGTTGGGCTGCGAATTTCACAGAATAGAATGCTAGGACCTGGGGGATGTCAAAAGAGAGATGGCTGGGACTGCTGGGGGAGATTGTCACAGAAAAGAGATGGTGGACTGCTGGGGAATTGTCACAAAAGAGATGGCTGGGACTGCTGGGGAGATTGTCACAAAGAAGATGGCTGGGACTGCTGGGGAGATTGTCACAGAAAAGAGATGGCTGGGACTGTGGGGAGATTGTCACAGAAATAGAGAATGCTGGGACTGCTGGGAGATTGTCACAAAAGAGAGATTGGGACTGCTGGGGAGATTGTCACAGAAATAGAGAGATGGCTGGGACTGCTGGGGAGATTGTCACAGAAATAGAGAGATGGCTGGGACTGCTGGGGAGATTGTCACAGAAATAGAGATGGTGGACTCTGGGGAGATTGTCACAGAAAAAGAGATGGCTGGGACTCTGGGGAGATTGTCACAGAAAAGAGATGGCTGGGACTGCTGGGGAGATTGTCACAGAAAGAGAGATGCTGGGACTGCTGGGGAGATTGTCACAGAAATAGAGAGATCTGGGACTGCTGGGAGATTGTCCAAATAGGAGATGCTGGGACTGCTGGGGAGATTGTCACAGAAATGAGAGATGCTGGACTGCTGGGGAGATTGTCACAGAATGAGAGATGGCTGGGACTGCTGGGGAGATTGTCACAGAAAAGAGATGGTTGGGACTGCTGGGAGATTGTCACAGAAACAAGAAGGTGGACTGTGGGGAGATTGTCAAGAAAAGAGATTGGCTGCTGGAGATTGTCACAGAAAGAACTGGGACGCTGGGAATTGTCACAAAAGAGAGATGGTGGACTGCTGGGGAGATTGTACAGAAATAGAGAGATGGTGGACTGCTGGGGGAGATTGTCACAGAATAAGAGATGGCTGGGACTGCTGGGGAGATTGTCACAAAATAGAGAGATGGCTGGGACTGCTGGGAGATTGTCACAGAATAGAGAGATGGCTGGGACTGCTGGGAGATTGTCACAGAATAGAGAGATGCTGGGCGCTGGGAGATTGTCACAGAAAAGAGAGATGGCTGGGACTGCTGGGGAGATTGTCACAGAATAGAGAGATGGCTGGGACTGCTGGGAGATTGTCCAGAAAAGAGAGATGGCTGGGACTGCTGGGAGATTGTCACGAAACAGAGATGTGGACTTGGGAGATTGTCAGAAACAGAGAGATGCTGGGACTGCTGGGGAGATTGTCACAGAAATAGGAGATGCTGGGACTGCTGGGGAGATTGTCACAAATAGAGAGATGGCTGGGACTGCTGGGGAGATTGTCACAGAAATAGAGAGATCTGGGACTGCTGGGGAGATTGTCACAGAAATAGAGAGATGGCTGGGACTGCTGGGAGATTGTCACAAAATAGAGAGATGGCTGGGACTGCTGGGGAGATGCAAAATAGAGCGATGTGGGAATTGTCACAGAAAGAGATGTGGGACTGTGGGGAGATTGTCACAAACAGAATGAGGGAGATGCTGGATGCTGGGGGGGGAGATTGTCACAGAAAGAGATAGCTGGGATGTGGGAGATTGTCACAAAAAGAGAGATCTGGGACTGCTGGGGAGATTGTCACAGAAATAGAGAGATGGCTGGGACTGCTGGGGGAGATTGTCACAGAAATAGAGAGATGGTTGGGACTGCTGGGGAGATTGTCACAGAAATAGAGAGATGGCTGGGACTGCTGGGGGAGATTGTCACAGAAATAGAGAGATGGCTGGGACTGATGGGGAGATTGTCACAGAAATAGAGAGATGGCTGGGACTGCTGGGGAGATTGTCACAAAAATAGAGAGATGGCTGGGACAGCTGGGGAGATTGTCACAGAAACAGAGAGATGGCTGGGACTGCTGGGGGAGATTGTCACAGAAATAGAGAGATGGCTGGGACTGCTGGGGGAGATTGTCACAGAAATAGAGAGATGGCTGGGACTGCTGGTGAGATTGTCACAGAAATAGAGAGATGGCTGGGACTGCTGGGGAGATTGTCACAGAAATAGAGAGATGGCTGGGACTGCTGGGGGGATTGTCACAGAAATAGAGAGATGGCTGGGACTGCTGGGGGAGATTGTCACAGAAATAGAGAGATGGCTGGGACTGCTGGGGAGATTGTCACAGAAACAGAGATAGCTGGGACTCCTGGGGAGATTGTCACAAACAGAGAGATGGCTGGGACTGCTGGGGGAGATTGTCACAGAAATAGAGAGATGGCTGGGACTGCTGGGGGAGATTGTCACAGAAATAGAGAGATGGCTGGGACTGCTGGGGAGATTGTCAAAGAAATAGAGAGATGGCTGGGACTGCTGGGGGAGATTGTCACAGAAATAGAGAGATGGTTGGGACTGCTGGGGGAGATGGTCACAGAAATAGAGAGATGGCTGGGACTGCTGGGGAGATTGTCACAGAAATAGAGAGATGGCTGGGACTGCTGGGGGAGATTGTCACAGAAATAGAGAGATGGCTGGGACTGCTGGGGGAGATTGTCACAGAAATAGAGAGATGGTTGGGACTGCTGGGGAGATTGTCACAGAAACAGAGATAGCTGGGACTCCTGGGGAAATTGTCACAAACAGAGAGATGGCTGGGACTGCTGGGGGAGATTGTCACAGAAATAGAGAGATGGCTGGGACTGCTGGGGGAGATTGTCACAGAAATAGAGAGATGGCTGGGACTGCTGGGGAGATTGTCACAGAAATAGAGAGATGGCTGGGACTGCTGGGGGAGATTGTCACAGAAATAGAGAGATGGCTGGGACTGCTGGGGAGATTGTCACAAACAGAGAGATGGCTGGGACTGCTGGGGAGATTGTCACAGAAATAGAGAGATGGCTGGGACTGCTGGGGAGATTGTCACAGAAATAGAGAGATGGCTGGGACTGCTGGGGGAGATTGTCACAGAAATAGAGAGATGGCTGGGACTGCTGGTGAGATTGTCACAGAAATAGAGAGATGGCTGGGACTGCTGGGGAGATTGTCACAGAAATAGAGAGATGGCTGGGACTGCTGGGGGGATTGTCACAGAAATAGAGAGATGGCTGGGACTGCTGGGGAGATTGTCACAGAAATAGAGAGATGGCTGTGACTGCTGGGGGAGATTGTCACAGAAATAGAGAGATGGCTGGGACTGCTGGGGGAGATTGTCACAGAAATAGAGAGATGGCTGGGACTGCTGGGGAGATTGTCACAGAAATAGAGAGATGGCTGGGACTGCTGGGGAGATCATAAAACAGTGAGAGCAGAGAGATGGCTGGAACTACTATGGAGATCATAAGACAGAGAGTGAGAGCCGGAGAGGACTATACAATGCTAGGAGGTAAAACACACAAGACAGACAATGCGAGTGGAAGGTGAAAGACACTGATGGGAGATTGGCTTTCCTTGCAGGTGCCAGAGACTAGAAGAGTCAGAAGGACTGTATGTAAACATACATACTGGTAATGGGACAATGCTAAAAAAATAAAACAACATTGGGGAACATTACTTAGTGTCTGTGAACCAAAGTTTTTCCTTTCTTCCACATCATAAATCCCTCACATCTACACAAGCTTCTCAGGGAAATGTCATCTGCAGACACTTAAGTTTCAGTACAGACCTTACAGGACCCTAAAACCCATAAGGTCACAACTTAGCAGTTGACAAGTCCTTTTAAACTTTAAAGGAATTGACCACTATTGTACAACCCCAACCTAATCAATTCAGGAACTGAATTAGACTAGAAACCGTATATACTCATCTACCGCAGTGGCGCCATTCCTGTGATGTTGGTGCGGCTGTTCCCAGCGGTGGCTTGACCATGCTGTGTCACAATACCTCTGCAGCCATTGAGCGACAGCTATTTGTTCAGCTGACGAAAGGCCGCCAAGCAGAAGAAGCCAAGCATAGTGTTCGGCAGCCACAAAGGGAATGAAGCAGTGGATGGGAAGGGGCACTGCTACACCATTCTAACGGGGATAAAAGTGCCCCCTTCTGCCGATCGTTACAGGTCCCTGCGGTCAGACTGGTCCTGTGGATAAGTGATAAAAGAGTTGTCTGATGAAAACAAGTTAAATCTACCTTAAGGGCCTGGATGTCCTCCACACGAATGACAAACTCATCTCGCTCTCGGAAGATGCCCTCGCCGCTACTTTCCACATCTTCATCATCAGTCTCTCCACAGATAGCAGCCGTCTCTTGCTTTTTGGCCAGATGTAGAGGTCTGGAGTCTTCTGGTTCTTCCTGCTCAGGAGACGACTGGGCGGCTGGAGGTTCTTCAGGAGGTGGAGGAGCTGGAGCTTCTTGAGGAGAAGGTGGTGACACTGCAACTGGTGGCTCTGGTTGTGAAGAAGGTTCAGAAGGAACAGGACTTGCCACCTTCTCTTCTTCCACAGCAGGCGCTGTTATACAAAAAAAAATATATATATATTACGGTTAAAAATTTTGTGCGGTCACGAAATAATAATTGACGCTAGATTACAAAGGGCAAAACATTTTCCTATCAATTCCCCCTAAGAAAACACCTTACATATGTCACCAGCACCAAAATCACAAAGCTGAGCTAATGATCATGGACTTTGTTGTTAAAATTTGCCCTACACAGTTTTGCCGCTATAAGATGCGGCCACTGCCTTTCGGGGCTTCTCTACAGCATTTTATAATGCTGTAGATAAGCCCCGATCTGACCTGCAAGATAAGAAAAATAAGTTTTATTATACTCACCCGGGGTGTGGTCCAATCCGATGGGTGTCGCGGGTCTGGCGCCTCCCATCCTCATGCGATGTCGTCATCCTGCTTGCTTCGGTGTACTGCAGAGCAAAGTACTGCAGTGCACAGGCGCTGGGCCTCTCTGACCTTTCCTGGCGCCTGCACACTGCAGTACTTTGTTCTCAGTACGCCTGCGCAGGAGCGCGACACCAAGAAAGGAGGGGGACGTCATCACATGAAGATGGTAGGTGCCGGACCGGACCTGCGACACGCATCGGACCACATCAGACCTCCCCCCCCCCCGGGTAAGTATAATAAAACCTCTTCTTCTTATCTTGCAGGTCGGATCGTGGGCTTATCTACAGCATTACAGAATGCTGTAGATAAGCCCCGAAAGGCAGTGGCCGTATCTTATAGCGGCAAAATGAGTAGACCGGTTCCCTTTAAAAAAAATTACAATTACTGACCTGTATTTTCTATCTCTTTGCGGTCTGTAGGATCATAGAGTGCCGAAATGGCTGAAGAGATGCTCTTTTGCAGATCTTGGTTTTTGCTTACAGAGTCCTCCTCATCTGAGGAGAAGGAAGGCAAGGTCTCCAAGTTCCTCTTCAATTCGTCATCCAACCTCTTACAAGGACTAGTACAGCTCATGACCAAACTATCGCTCTCCGTTGAGTCTAGAGGCCCGGAGAGCATTTGAGAAGCCATACCAAACGAAGCCTGTGATGCTTGCTGGGCAGAAGGTGGTCGGTTCTTTGAAGGGCTGGTGTTGGCTGTGGGCAGCTGCTGCCTCTTTCCTGATTTTAAGAAATCCAAAAAGGAGGCCATGAAGCCCGATTTTATCTCTGGCTGCTTTTCCTCGACCTCTTTGATCTTCTGTTTGATCTTTTCTCGTGTCTGGCTGTTGTCCAAAGCATTCTCCTGGGGAGGAGGAAGCATCTCGGCTTGATCCATCTGCATTGTATCGTTCCCTTTTGGCACTTGCAGTTTGATCTGCCCAAAGAGATATTAAAAAGGCACAGTGTGAGCTTACGAACCTTTGGGATAATTGATCGAACTATTACCCTGGGGCTAATTGAAGGGGCACAAAAAGTAAAATAAAAAAAAAAAAATCTAAAAATCTAATATGCATATCTATTATAAGGCTTTAGATACAACAGATCATAAGAACTAAATAAAGTTGTGGTGACCACTTATTGTCTGCTAATTCTAAATCTCCATTTATAGTTTGTGGAAGAATGATCCACATACCTTTAGTGGTTTCAGCGGCTCCATTGGCATACTTTCCCTTCCTTCATCTGTTATTCTCCTGCCTCTCCCTCTACCTCTTCCACGTGGTTTTCTAAGACAATCATGCCCTAAAACGTGAGGTTCTACCAGTGGTCTGATCCTTGGTCTTCCTCTAGGCCTAGGAGGTCCCTCTCTTTTAGGTTTTGTAGGTTTCCGGCCTCGACGCTTTGGTCCATCCATACTAGGTGGGCAAAAGTCAATATCACCCATAGGGCTGATGTTCGGTCTAGTACGACAGCTAGAGATAAGATCAGGGAGAAGGTCCGGTAATCTACGACTATTCAATCGAATGTCGGCAGGAACATCCTCCTTGTCTTCATCGTCTTCAAACTCGTATTCCTGGGCGTAGTTTTTCTTGGGAGGCTGGAAAGAGGGTTCTCTCTTTTTCAGTAAATGAAATGATGACGTCTTGAGAAGTTTTTTGGGTTTGGAAGAGCAGAATATGGGTGAGGTTAGGCCAGGTTTTACTTCAGATTGCTGACCATGACTGGATTGAATAAGTCCTAACTGCTCTGTGTTGACGGTAGAGGGTAACTCATGTTTTACAGACACTGAGTCTAGACCCAGATGAACGTTTTGCTGATTGTCATTACTTTCGGATGTGCAGTAACCAGAATATCCTTGGCTAGACTGCATCATTTCATAGCTATTTTTCATAGCATCATTTCTGTCCATGCTCTGAGAGCCATCATCACCACCGCAGCTCGACTTTGGGAACTCGTCGTTTCCACATGGTGGCGGACAGAACATATCCTCCATTCCAGGGAAAAAAACTGCGCTCCTCATCCTGCAAAAGGGAATCAGGAAAGCAGATAGAAGTCAGAGGAACAAATCGCTGCTTTGATCCTTGAGGACTAGGGCTATCAAACTGATCCTTGGGCTCCATCTGAGCTTGAGGCACCTGTTGGGAGGACTCTGGATCTAAACGCAAGGGGTCTCCTGCATCAGGCATGAGGTGTTGACCCTGTACAGGACCACTCTGGCCCAAGTGTGTTTCTAAATTCAGATCAGGCTCCAAAAAGTCCTGAATTTCTTGAGGACGGGATAACGCCTGCATTGCATCGTTTTGGGGCAGTACTTCCATGCCTTCAGACTGAAGAGATGCTTGCATCCTCTCAGGCTGCATTTCTGCTTGCATGCGCTCAGACTGAAGTTGTGCCTGGAGCTGAGGGGATTGCTGATCTGTCTGCATCTGGTGGGAATCCATCAACTGTGCCTCTATTGACTGGGAACGAGAGTGTACTTCCAAGGACTGTGAGCGGACGTGAGCCTGCATTTGCTGCGACTGTAAATGAGCCTCCAAAGCCTGGGACTGCAGTTGCATCTGTAGCTGAGGAGATTGTGCTTCAGCTTGGATCCTCTGTGGTTCCAAAAGGTGTACATCCATGGGCGTCTGCACTTTTCTCTGGTGTGCTTGCATCTGACTTTGGGTGTGAGTGAGAACAGACTGCAAGAGTTGTGACTGTTGAGAAGAAAGCGGCAGATCGGGAGAGGTATCCATCATCATTGGAGTGCCTTGCTGGCTCTGGAGCATGTTGTGAGGCTCCATTGACTGACTATCAGCCACCATTCGGTGGGCCTGTGATGCATGCTCAGGGGTCTTTTGCATGTATGAATGCGCAGAGTTTAAGTCTTTACTTGAGGTGTCCATGTGTGGTAGGTGATCCACTGACTTTTTGATATCCTGAGTGAAGGAATCCATGGGACCGGCCTGGTGACTATAATGGACAACAGACGTCCCCAGTGATTCTGGCGTTGACCTTGTGTTCGCGTATTCCTTATGTCGATCCGTTTTTTTCTTGTCTTTTAAACTCTGAAGAGATAATTCTAAGCCTTGGTTGTCTAAGTTTGAGTTAGTCCTTATAACACTTTGCAGGTGATACCGCTCTTCGGTTTTGCTCATCTCGTAGCCCAACGATTTACTAGATCTTTCCTCGCATTCTACAAGACTTTCGGAAGAGACACGAGGGGGGCTTTGCGACTGTAAGAGGTGCTGAATGAGAAAGTCTTCATCATCCGTCCTTTCGGAGGAGAGAAGATCTGAGTCGGATTTGGGTTTGCTGTAGGAAGGTGTCCTTTCTAAACTGGGCTGGGAGTTTTGATAGCTTTGCGAGTGGGAAGCCTGCATGAATGACGGCGAAAGCACGGATGTCAAATATTTCTGAGACTGTCCGGGAGAAGCAACACTTTGAGACCGACTTGATGATGGTGACTGCAGAGGCCGAATGATCTGAGAAGGACTGGAATCTGACAAATTCTGTGCATGATTGACTGAAGAATACCCAATCGATGAGGCATGGCTGGACATGGCTGGGGAATGGCCAGTGCTGTAGCTTAGAGAAGGACTGGCAGTAGGTAACCCTTGTGAATGAGCAGGAACATAACTAGGAGCCTGGCTGGCAGAAACATGAGACTCTGTTTGGACACTGTAACTTGGAATCTGACCCACAGATGACAACCCTTGCAAGTGGTCAG
This sequence comes from Oophaga sylvatica, assembly GCA_033576555.1. Lineage (NCBI taxonomy): Eukaryota > Metazoa > Chordata > Amphibia > Anura > Dendrobatidae > Oophaga > Oophaga sylvatica. The sequence continues at coordinate 441,802,794 of JARQOD010000003.1, read as the reverse complement.
GGGAGTAGGTTTGATTCTGGCTCACGCATGTCTGCAAGCCTTGAGACTGGCTGGTGGTATAGCTTTGCGATTTGCTCCCGCTGGTCAGATCTTGGGCCTGGCTGGATGTAAAGCCTTGAGATTGAGTGACAGCTGAAAGGTTCTGAGACTGGGTGACAGCATAATTTTGAGATTGGGACATAGAAAGAAGATTCTGCGGCTGTCCAGGGGAATACGCCTGAGACTGGCTAGAAATAACAGAGCTGGGCTTTGGAGTGGATGAGGAGTAGTTGTGTGTCTGTCCCGTGGATGCAATGCTTTGGCACTTTGGAGTGGCGGTAGATCGAGGAGTCTGCCTAGAAGCTGAATAGCTCTTGGACTTGTTGGAAGAGGAAGATGTTGAATAACCCGGGGACTGAATTATTGGTCTGTAGCTTTGAGACTGCTCTTGGCGCGCTTGTGAATTTTTCTGCTGTGACCCCTCGCTGCTGACAGGAGACTGGTCCCCAGCGGGCTGCAGGACAAGCTGGAACGATGTTGCATCTGCTGGTAACTACCTCCGCAGCTTAGATAATGCTGCAAGGAGTGAGCGGCAGCTGCAGCAGAGGGTAGCTGGGACTGGGCGCTGGAGGGCCGCTGGTAGTGCTTAATAACGCTGTCTTGCCGAGGGATTGCTCTTTCGATTGAAGAGGCCGGAGAGCTTGAAAACACAGATGCGTTGTAGAGCTGGGATGTTTGTTCGGAAGGGCCAAGGGAGGAGGAGAGAAGATTGAATTGGGATGGAAGGTGTCGTGAAGCCGACTCTTGGGCACTTCGATAGGCCGAGCTCTGTGATGGTAGTCCAGTGCCTAACACAGTGCTGCCAAGTCGGTCAAAACTGAGAGAAGATGGAACCGAAGACTGGGATGACTTTATATGGAGGAGGGGATCGTGAGGAGAAAGGAGTCCATTTGACGTGGGGCTAAACGTGGCATCCTGAAGCGTTAGTGAAGATGTTACTGGAAAGCTTCTACCACTGAAAGATGCTGGATGCTGGTAAGCAGAGAGGGCGGATGATGAAGGAAATGTACCAGCTCCAGATATAAAAAGTTCTGCAGGTGCAGGGGTGTGCATGGCTGTAAAACACCAAAAAAAAGAAAAAAAAAAGAAAAAATTTTAAGTGCACATGAATCAACAAAGAATCCCTCAAATATCTTACACTATCACTATGTTCATATAAAAATGTCAATTTGCATGTTGGTGTGGTGAAGAGGGGAGAAAGTATCTTATGGAAGGCACAGAAAACAAGCTAAAGAAAAGGAGGAAAGCGCATTAAAGTGGAAAAGTACAGAATAGAAGCTGTGACAATGTACGATCAGCAAATACAACAGCATCCTGAGCTCATATCCAGATTATATTCCCGGGAGGGACACAGAGAGCTCACATCCAGCCTATATTACAGGAAGAGACACACAAACCTCACAACCAGCCTATATTACTAGGAACACACAAAAGTCACATTCAGCCTAGATTACTGAGAGAGACACACAGAGCTCACATCCAGCCTATATTACTGGGAGAGACACACAGAGCTCACATCCAGCCTATATTCCTGGGAGGGACACACAAAACTCACATCCAGCCTATATAACTGTGAGGGAAACACAGAGCTCACATCCAGCCTATATTACAGGAAGAGACACATAAAACTCACATCCAGCCTATATTACTAGGAACACACAAAAGTCACATCCAGCCTAGATTACTGGGAGAGACACACAGAGCTCACATCCAGCCTATATTCCTGGTAGAGACACACAGAGATCACATCCAGCCTATATTCCTGGGAGGGACACACAAAACTCACATCCAGCCTATATAACTGTGAGGGAAACACAGAGCTCACATCCAGCCTATATTACTGGGAGAGACACACAGACCTCATATCCAGCCTATATTCCTGGAAGTGACACAAAGAGCTCACATCCAGCCTATATTACAGGGAGAGACACACAGAGCTCACATCCAGCCAATATTACTGAGAGAAACAGAGCTCACATCCAGCTTATATTCCTGTGAGGGACACACAGAACTCACAACCAGCCTATATTCCTGGAAGGGACACACAGAGGTCACATCCAGCCTATATACATGGGACGGACACAAACAGCTCACATCCGGCCTATATTACAGGAAAAGACACACAAAACTCACATCCAGCCTATATTACTGGGAGAGACACGCAGACCTCACATCCAACCTATATTATAGGGAGAGGCACACAAAACTCACATCCAGCCTATATTACTGGGAGGACACACAAAACTCACATCCAGCCTATCTTACAGGGAGGGACACAATTGCAAGCAAATATCTGAAACTTAGATCAGGCAGCAAATTTAAGGGGTATGAAAATGAATGAAAAAATGAATATTGTAGAATGAAACTGAGTGCAACTTTATTAACTAAAGGTAACCACTAACAAATGTAAAAAAAAATTTTTGCCAAGTCAAAAAAAATATCCATAGTCATTAAAAGGGACCTAAATGATCACAACATCCAGTGGTGCTTTTACACCAAGAAGTATGCCGTGAACATAAGGCCCTTTGTAGCAATTAGACTGGCCATCGGATCGTGCCATTAATCTGGTTTGTTACTCTAACTGAAATTGATTTGCTAAAGCTAAAAACACAACATTATCCCACCCTATTATCCATCCACATTCTCAAAAAATTTTACATAATAGCATTTAGGAAATTATCCTGGACTTAACACCATTTAGTCTTTAATTTGTATGGTCAAATATAGTAATTAATTTTAAAAGTCAGGGATGCAGTGTAAAGCATAAAGGACAAAGCAGCCTGAGCCAATGATGAGGCACATAGTGAAGGGGTTGACTCCAGACTAACTTGGGCACTTAGATAACACAGCAGTCACTGGTCATATCTGTTACAACAGAGCACAGACTAAATAACATATAAATCCCGGATAAGCACTACATGTACATTTACCTGTCTGCCATGAAGGTGTGCGGAACTGAGAGAGAAGGGAGGAAGCAGAGGGTCCAGGCTGAGGAGCACGAGACTCAAGAGCAGAGATGAGATTCATCACCGAAGCGTCTGGGGTTGCACTACTGGCATGATGGAGGCCAGTCTCAAACAATCCCGACAATCCTAGGAAGAGAAAAGGTACCAAATGGTTAAAAGTTATATATCATTTGAGCGTACATATAAAAAAGTATGTATATTAAATATATATATGTGCCTGTGTATTTTAGATCTATATGTGTGTGAGTGTGCGCACGTGTATGTATAATATATATATATATATTATATATATATATATATATATTTATATTTATATTGTATCCAGGTTACCCACCCTTGGTTTTTATTTGTGGTGTTTCACTGGTAATTTTTACAAATACACATCTGTTATGTTTCACATTATTGATTGTATATGTTTTTAATTATCTGATAAAGTATATTTGGCATTTTAAATTTTTTGCTTTGTTGGATTTTCTTTGGTGTTGATTTATTATTTATGTGCATATATATATATATATATATATATATATATATAATACACACACATATATACACACACATACATAGTGGGTACGGAAAGTATTCAGACCCCATTACATTTTTCACTCTTTGTTTCATTGCAGCCATTTTCTAAATTCAAAAAAGTTCATTTTTTTCTCATTAATGTACACTCTGCACCTCATCTTGACTAAAAAAAAACCCAGAAATGTAGAAATTATTGCACATTTATTAAAAAAGAAAAACTGAAATATCACATGGTCATAAGTATTCAGACCCTTCGCTCAGACACTCATATTTACGTCACATGCTGTTTATTTCCTTGTGATCCTCCTTGAGATGGTTCTACTCCTTCATTGGAGTCACAGCTGTGTTTAATTAAACTGATAGGACTTGATTTGTAAAGGCACACACCTGTCTATATAGGACCTCACAGCTCACAGTGCATGTCAGACCAAATGAGAATCATGAGGTCAAAGGAACTGGCCAAGGAACTCAGAGACAGAATTGTGGCAAGGCACAGATCTGGCCAAGGTTACAAAATAATGTCTGCAGTATTCAAGGTTCCTAAGAGCACAGTGGCCTCCATAATCCTTTAATGGAAGAAGTTTGGGATCACCAGAAGTCTTCCTAGACCTGGCCGCCCAGCCAAACTGAGCAATCATGGGAGAAGAGCCTTGGTGAGAGAGGTAAAGAACCTAGATCACTGTGACTGAGCTCCACAGATGCAGTAGGAAGATGGGAGAAAGTTCCATAAAGTCAACTATCACTACAGCCCTCCACCAGTCAGGCCTTTATGGCAGAGTGGCCCGACGGAAGCCTCTCCTCAGTGCAAGACATATGAAAGCCCGCAAAGAGTTTGCTAAAATGGATGGCACAACACTGTTTAAGGAATGTGCCACTGACTGCGGTGCCCCTCCTCCATCACAAACTATACAGTCAGGTTTTAACTCCTCTCCTTCCCCTCTAAGGGGTTATGGTGGTTTGGTCCGTGTTACGCAGGCCAATGGGCAACGTTCGGGATATGTCAGCCCCCCCCGGCAATACCTGTGTATTTAAGGGCAACAGCGGCGAGGATCCTCCTCTTCACCTTTGGGTCCCGGAGGTGCTTGTCAGAACTGTCTGGTGAAGAGAGAGATGGCTGATCCCGTGTTGGACTTGCTGCGTGCTAGGGCGTCGCAGGAGGGTGAGCAGTGGGTGCAGGCCCTGATCTCAGGGCTTAGTGCCTATCTCCCAACTCCTGCTGCTCCGATGTCAGGAGGCCGGCGGTCCGTGAGGCGTTCCCGCCCTCCTGCCCGTCTCAGCCCTTCCCCCATTACCTCTTCTGCTTTCCCGGGAGCGCGTTCACGTGGGCGCCGGAAAAGCAAAGTGTTCCCATCCTCCACAGCTCCGTCTGCTGTGGCTCCGCCCCCTGTGAGTCATAGCGCTATGGCTCCGCCCCGTTATGGCGATGGTTGCTCAGCCTGCAGCTGCTGAGGATTTCCCTTCGTCTGCCGGGCGCTTTAGTGCACGCCGAGCAGACGGGGGGGGGGAGGGATCCGGTCACTGTGCCCCTGGCCACGCTCTCTGCTCCGCTGCCTGCCGAGTCAGTGGCTATACACTCGGGCCGGACAGAGTGTGGCTCCGCCCACTTTATCTCAGCCCAGCCTTCCTCACATGTCAGCGTGCACAGCAGGGTAGGCGCCATCACTGTGCCACCAACTGTAACCCTTCACCACTGCCCTATTCAGTGCAGCTCCCATATAGTGTGCAGATGGGGTCTAGAGGCAGTACCTCTGCCTCCTCAGAGGACACACCAGAGCCTGTTTCAGTAGGCATGCAGCAAACTCTTAGTGTGCCCCCTCCCCTGTCTGATCGTGCTGTTTCTGGCATGGCTGCTGTCAGTAATGTGGTTTCAGGGGGCGATTTGGCTCCTGCTGTGCCTCAAGGGGTAGCTCCTGTTCTGGCAACTGACACATATAAGGAGGTTGAACCGAATAGGCGTAGTCGCCGTGGTTCAAGTGTGTCCTCTTCAACTTGATCCCATCATGATTATGGACACCGCTCCTCAAGCCGGCGTAGCAAGCGTTTCATGGATGCGCGTCGTAGGTCTAGATCTCACAGGAGGGGTCGCAGGTCACGGTCCTCAAGATGGCGCTCTCTGTCAACTTCGGAGTCTACCAGCGCATCGGCGAGTCCCGATTATCGGCATCGTTCTCGTGGAGAGACGGGAGCTGAGAGCTACAGCTAGGGCATCCAGCCTGGTCTAGCCGAGAGCTGCATCCAGGGCTGCCAGCCTGGCCCTCACTCATCCAGATGTCAGTCCAGGTGCCGGAGTTCCTCCTTCAAGTGGAGTCCCTCCTCCTGCGGCAGAAGTGGGTGAGTGCAGCTTTTCTTTTGCAGGAAAAACGGACAATTCCGATCTTTTACCGGCCCTTATGGCTTTGATTGATCAGTTTTCAACACCGGTTGGTAATACACAAGTAAAGCAAAGGATCTCGGGAAGTATAGTCGAGCCACCGCTTGCCAGTATATTTAAAGATTCCCTTTATTGTGGTATTAGCCCACTTGGCTAGCCTTGGTCCGCCAGGCTGGCGCCAGCGCCCTCCTGGCGAAGTCTGATATCGAATCCGCCTTCCGCCTCTTACCAGTTCACCCTGACTGTTTTCACCTTTTGGGATGTCAGGTGGATGATGGTTTTTATTACGACATGTGCCTCCCGATGGGTTGTTCCATATCTTGCTATTATTTTGAACTCTTCAGTTCCTTTTTGGATTGGGTTGTTAGATCGGGAACGGGTTTCAGGTCTGTCACACACTATTTGGACGATTTTCTGTTTGTGGGACCAAATGATTCAGCCGTGTGTTTGCAGTTATTGAATTTTTTCAAGGAGATAGCTCATCAGTTTGGGGTCCCGTTATCTGCGGAAAAAACGGTCGGTCCAGTTACGACCCTGTCGTTCTTAGGTATTGAAATCGACACTGTGAACATGGTTTATCGCTTGCCTGTCGAAAAAGTGGAGAAATTGATGTGCATGATTGAAGGTTTTTGTTCTGTTAAAAAAGTTACCCTACAACAAATGCAATCCTTACTCGGACTCTTGGTTTTTGCCTGTAAAGTCATGCCAATGGGTAGGGTTTTTTCAAGGCGTTTGTCGTTGGCGACTAGAGGGGCTTCCCTCCCTGGTCATAAAATCAGGATAACAAGAAGTTTACGGGCGGATTTGGAGGTTTGGAAAACATTTTTGATGTCATTCAATGGCCGTAATTATTTCATGTCTTCAGAAATTACCAGCCAGGAGTTAAAATTATTTTCAGATGCTGCCGGGTCGGCTGGTTTCGGCACCATTTTCGGAGATCAGTGGTGTGCGGTCGCTTGGCCAAAGTCGTGTAAGTCGCAAGGGTTTTGCAAAAACCTTACGCTATTGGAACTTTTCCCCATTGTAGCAGCAGTGGAGATATGGGGTACTCAGATTACCAACAAAAAAATATGTTTGTGGTGTGATAATCTCAGCGTGGTCCATTGTATAAATCGCTTGTCTTCATCCTCTCCTCCAGTTCTTAGCCTTCTTCGCCACCTGGTCCTTGTATGTTTAAATAAGAACATTTGGTTTCGGGCTCGACACGTTCGACAGTTGATGTCACTGGTCCGTTCGTCAGTAGCCCCCTCTACTTGGCAATCATACGCGTCTTGGGTTGAGTGGTGTCGTTTGATCAAGGGAGACCAGTTCACTCGTGCTGCAAGGACAGACTGGAAGTAACAGTTGAATTTTTGATGTTAATGTTGCAGTCTGGGATTTCTGTTTTTTCGGCTCAACAACGTCTATCGGGTTTGGCTTTTTATTTTCAGCTACTAGGTTGGCCGGATGTCACGAAGTCTTTTATTATCAGACAGTCTTTAAAAGGGTGGAAAAGAGCCCAACCCTGCAAAGAAAGTAGACGACCCATTTCTATTGCCTTGTTACACAAGCTGGTGTCATTTACTTCTGTTAGTTGCTCTTCTCAATCTGAAGCTTCCCTATTTTCTGCTGCGTATGTAATCTTGTATTTTGGCGCATTACGTATCAGCGAATTAGTTCCTAGATCAAAAGCTAGTTCAGACAGAGGTTTATTGTGGGAGGATGTGGTGGTAGTTGGGGATGCGATTCGTCTCCGTATTCGCAGGTCAAAAACAGATCCTTCAGGGAGGGGAGCTTGGATTTTGGTAAACTCAGTGTCAGGCCCAGTTTGCCCGGTTAAGACAGTTTTATGTTACTTGGAATTCATAAGTAGCGGAAAATTTTTCCTTGCGCATGCAGATGGGTCCCCGTTGACTAAATTTCAATTTCAGTCTATCTTTCGTAAGGGCTTACAGGCATCGGGGGTTTCTGCAGGAGAATATGGTACACACTCCTTTCGCATAGGGTCGATACTGAGGCTGCAAAAGCGGGTTTATCAGAGTCGGAGGTGAAAAAGATTGGACGGTGGAGCTCCGCTTGTTATTCCAGGTATATCAGACCGGATCTATTAATGTAATCTGTTTTCTTTTATTGTCTAGGTCGTTCTAGGCCAACGGTGTGGCTCTTAGGCCATTCATATATTTTCTGGGCGACTCAGAGAGCGGAATGCCGTCCTGGTGGAAGACTTTTGGGTTTCCAGGGTATGGAAGTAAATTGGAGGGGTATTCGGGGTCTGAGATGGCCCCAGGTGTTACAGGAGGTGGTTGATATTGGGAGGGATGTGGTTGGCCAAGTAATTTTAGTTTTACATGCTGGTGGAAATGACTTGTGTTCCTACAAAGTGGCTGAGCTGCTGACCATGATGAGGTCTGATTTGGAAAGGTTCCCAAGTTTTTTCCCCGAGCTTATTTTAGTCTGGTCGGAAATGGTTCCCAGAGATGCGTGGCAGGGTGCCCGGGATGGGATGGCAGTGGAGCGGACTAGGCGCACCATCAACGCACGTATGTCCAAGTTTGTGCGGGATAAGTTTGGTGTGGTGGTGAGGCATCGTCAGCTGGAGGGTGACAATGCAGCTCTCTTGAGGTCAGATGGTGTCCACCTCACTGATATTGGTTTAGATATCCTGTTGTCGGGGCTCCAAGATGGGATAGAACAAGCGTTGTATTTGATGGGTTGGGGTCGGAGTCCCGTGTAGGACTACACGGGATCCTCCTTGGCTGTTACAACAAAGGAAGCAACGGAATTGTGAGGTTAAGTAGGCTGACTTGCCTGCAGATGTTGCAGGGCATTTGGCTACTGGCCGTTGTGAGTTTTAAAAGTGCTTCCTTTTATTGTTATATATGTTTATATAAAAGAAATTAAAAGCTGTGACCCTTACCCAGCAATTACTTGTGTTTCTCATTATTGATATGGTAGTTGTGGGAAGGGGAGGGAGAGAGATACTATCGGGGTTTTTTTTGTTAGGGGTCGCTGCAGTCAACACATGAAGGACTCCCAGACTATGAGAAATAAGATTCTCTGGTCTGATGAGACGAAGATAGAACTTTTTGGTGATAATTCTAAGTGGTATGTGTGGAGAAAACCAGGCACTGCTCATCACCTGCCCAATACAATCCCAACAGTGAAACATGGTGGTGGCAGCATTATGCTATGGGGGTGTTTTTCAGCTGCAGGGACAGGACAACTGGTTGTAATTGACGGAAACATGAATGAGGCCAAGTACAGAGATATCCTGGATGAAAACCTCTTCCAGAGTGCTCTGGACCTCAGACTTGGCTGAAGGTTCACCTTCCAACAAGACAATGACCCTAAGCACACAGCTACAATAACAAAGGAGTGGCTTCGGAACAACTCTGTGACCGTTCTTGACTGGCCCAGCCAAAGCCCTGACCTAAACCCAATTGATCATCTCTGGAGAGACCTGAAAATGGCTGTCCACCAACGTTCACCATCCAACCTGACGGAACTGGAGAGGATCTGCAGGGAAGAATGGCAGAGGATCCCCAAATCCAGGTGTGAAAAACTTCACATCATTCCAAAGAAGACTCATGGCGGTACTAGCTCAAAAGCTGCTTCTACTCAATACTGAGCAAAGGGTCTGAATACTTATGACCATGAGATTTTTTAGCTTTTCTTTTTTAATAAATTTGCAAAAATTTCTACATTTCTGTTTTTTTCTGTGAAGATGGCGTGCGGAGTGTACATTAATGAGAAAAAAATGAACTTTTTAAAATTTACCAAATGGCTGCAATGAAACAGTGAAAAATTTAAAGGGGTCTGAATATTTTCCATACCCACTGTATGTATACACACACACGTATAAACAAAATAATTAAACACACGCACACATATCTACTATATAATCGTCTAATTCTGTCTATCTGTAATGGAAATCCCGCGTCGCTGATTGGTCGAGTCTGGCTGGGCGCGACCAATCAGCGACAGGCGCAGTCCGGCCGCGAATTGGCGCAGGATTTGAACTGATCTCCCAACGGTAGCAGCGGGTCATCTCCTGCCGCATGGAGGTCAGTGGCGACGCAGCTGTGAGATGACCGGTGCCAGCCGGTCATCTCCGTCTGCTCGCAGCGGAAGTACCCCGACCGGCGGCCTCCAAGTAAACCCCAGCAGCAGCCTCCACATATACCCCAGCAGCAGCAGCCTCCACATGTACCCCAGCAGCATCCTCATAAATAAACTACATACATATTCTAGAATACCCGATGAGTTAGAATCGGGCCACCATCTAATATAAATATATATAATATTGAAGTAATTACACAAAAGAGGAATTGCTGTAATATATATACACACACACATAATATACACAGACATAAATATAATCTACACACATATGTAATTTATATCTGTATTTAATATATATTTTAAATATATATGTATTACATACACATTTACGCTGTGCATAATATTATATTATATTATTTACCCACAAAATATTACAGCAATTCCTCTTTTCTTTAAGATCTTAATTCTCTAGGAACTCCCCAATTTACTTTTTCTGTTTTTTATCTCTAGCTGTAAAAGGAACTAGCTGCAGCAGGAGCCTCTCCCTGTCTGCAGTTGGACATAGATTGGTAAACTAGCCCCCTTAAGCTAAATCCCAGTTTTTTGTTCCAGATCAGCAGGGGATTAAAAGGGTTGTCACAAATATATGTTCCTTTTATAAATCACGCTTTTCTCTTTAAAAAAAATTATATAAATTCCAACAGCAGCCGTGGTCCAGTCCTTCCTGTCCTGTGGCCCGTATACGACACAGGACATTGCTGCCAGTTTTATTAGGCCTTTGTTGGTCAAGTAGGCTGGATGACTGCTGGCCGATGTAAAGATGTCAGCCAGCCCCTTCCCCACACAGTCCTGATGGAATGTCTACACAAGGAACTGTGGGGCCAAGGCATTTCAATGTGACTATTCACCTCTAGGTGTCAGCCCACTACCGATCCTACTGAGATAGGTCATCAATGTCAAAAATGGTGGAAAAGTGACCCTTACCTGCTGGGTGGTGGTTGGTGGCATAGCCCTGCAGGGGGTGAGGTGTTGCATACGCCTGCCTGTGCAAAATATCCGTCTCGGGGTGGGAGCCTCTTGAGCTTCCGTAGACCAAGCTAAAAAAGGAGGAGAATAGACATGTTAGTATCGCTGCTTTTACAGCAGCCTTGCTGCTTTGTGATCGTACAGCAGTCATTTATTTGCAAGAAAAACCCCTTTGCTATAAAAATGACAGGAAAAAAGTATATTTTGCTCATTGCACCAACTTAAACGATGGAGATAGCATTTTCCATAAGTGACGAGCATTAAAAAAATGTAACGGCCTTTGTGGTTTTCAGTTGCAACAGTTGGAAAAACATAAAAATAATTATTTAAATTAGCGAATGTAACATATATAGAGAAAATACCACAAACCAACATCTGAGTCAGCACCACACGGTAGGTGAGGAGGATGGGGGCGCCTAAATAGTGCAGCAACGTGGCCCGAGGAGGCCAACGATACTCAACATCACCTGCTCTAATAACCTCACCCCCTATACAAAGGAAACGGCTTCAGCTTATGTCTTCCAGGATAAAGCTACTGAAAACAAACCTCCATGATGAGATACAATACAAGAATAGTCCATTCATTTCAGTAGGTGCTGTGCAATACCCTAGTTCACCTGTAGAAGTGCTGCAGGAAAACTATACACTTGCAGAAGATTTTGATCACTGATTGCAGAACAACCCTTGGATAAAAAAAATGCATTGCCCCAAAATAATCAGGTGGAATCAACCATTTCGCATCCACTAAGTGAAATTTTCGGTCTAGTCCCGTCAACGGCGATACTTAGGGTATGGTCAAAATTTAAAAAAGGGGCATGATCCCATATTAAGATGAAAGCTGGGACAGACAATAGACAGTTATGAGACTTTTTTTTTTTTGCATGTCCCACCGCTGAGACAATGTTCAGTTTTTTTTAAAGCCTTTCATATGACAGCTGGGAACATGGTGGTGCATGCCCTGCTTAAAGGGTTGATCTAAAATGATCATGGCTAGGCCAACGGAATCATCGTTCAATCGGACAAACGTTTGTTTAATGGTGCGTTTAGAGAGGCAGATCTAGTCCCGCTAACAAATGCCGATCATCTATATAGTATATACAAGTTGATTGGCCACTTTACACCCCTAACGACAATTGATAATGCAATAAAATAGAGCCATCGTTTGCAGATTGTCGTCTCATCTAAAGGTCCATTTACATTGCAGGATTATCCTAGGAATGCTCGTTGTTCGTTGGGTGAAACGATCTTTTGTGCTGCACAAAAAGATCATCTGTCTCAGCGGTATATCGTCCTCTGTCGACAGGATTTGCGCAGCCTATGCACAATTCTATTACAGATTCTTCAGTGCACATAAAATTCCCTTAATACTGTTTTACACCATTCTAGTGTGTTGTGCGGAAAATAAATATAAAAAAATTAAAAAAAACTATTGTGCCACCACAATAACAGAGTTGATGCACAATTACGGACAACATTTAAAAGGCATTTCCACCAAAAATATATCATTACCATAAGTAATCTGATCACAGCTACCGGCTCTCTCACCCTACATGCCTTACTCCAAAAACTAGACCAATATCCCATTTAAAGGGGACCTTTAAGTGGATTTTTTAAATGTAAACTGTGTAGCACCTCCGATTGCCGCTGTTCAGCTGATTCTAGAACAGTTTTTCTTTTTCTTCTGTGTCCCTCCGTTACAAAGTTATGGCTCTTGGAAACAATGGTGTACATTTTACCTTCAACCAATTGGGTATATTCCACAGAACTTCTCTGTGGGCGTGGCAGTGTGTTGATTGGGCAGTATAAAAATAAAAGCAAACACCCAAAGAGAGGTTCTGTGGTACACACCCAGTTCATTGAAGAGAAAATTTGCATCTTTATTTCCGGGGGTATAACTTTGGAACGGACAGGCACAGAAGAAAAAGAAAAACTGTTCCGGAATCAGTGGAGGAGCAGCAATCAGAGGAAGTACTCCGTTTAAATTTAAAAAGCCCCATGAAAGGTCCCCTTTAAGAGCCAGCTGTCCATAAAAATTATACAAATAGGCCTTTTTGATTAATGAGTAAATTAATTTGTAATCTAACTTTAACAAAACCACATCTTCAAAATGACATGTAACCCCACAGGAAATGTCATCTGTACATGAAAGAATATCATGGCTATTTTAGACACTGCGGTCTAGGTATGAAGCCTGATAGTACGTGCGTGATAAATATCTCGTACATGATTCAGAATATCCCAGGAAAAGCCTTTGCTCACAATGAGCCAAAACAAGACAACAGTCAATAAGTGCCTCGACCATAGCGATTGTGATTCACTGCGATTCACCCACGCATAAAGGCCTACACGCAACCAAACAAGAGCCAGGAGGTGCCAGCCGTCCATGCCAAGAGATTCGAGCTCAGATATTATTAGCGCACTTCTGGCTAAAGCTGCAATTGCAGTCATGAAAGCAAAATATATCCTGCTTAGAACCCAGTTCACATTTGTTAAAGGAAACCGGTTATCAGATTCAAGTTGCCCAATGCATAATCCAGAGACGTTATTGCAGCCATGTATCTTTTACGTTTGAAACGCTGCGGCGTTGCAGAGTAATAGGAAAGGACTTAAGGGTTCCGGATGACTTGTCCAAGGTAGGTCCTTCTTTCTGCCCTGCTCCCCATGATTGACAGGTCTCTGCTTATACATACAAATAGGGAGAGACCTGTCAATCAACTGGAGAGGTGCAGGAAGAAGATGCCAGGGTCTGGGACCCATAATCCCCAGCCGGATTTTCAAAGTATGTTTAGTCTGCAGCATTTCAGAGTAAAACATACACGGCTACAATAACGCAGCCAGTGTCCGATATGCGCTGCCTGAGCTACCTGAATCCAGCGACAGGTTCCCTTTAAAAAATTTCTGGAGTGATAAAGAGCGGTCTATCAATGTAACCACTGCAGACAATCACTGCCCTAAGCAATGTATGGCGAGTGATTTCTGAAGGCAGGGATTATCCGCAGTGGTCACATGGATTTATGGTACATCAACACCAAAGAATTTATTTTGGCCTTCTATTATTCTCGTGAAAGATTCATTTAAGCATTATTATATCCGGATTGTTTGAAACAAGCAAAATCTATTACAATCAATTGAAGAAATGAATGATATCTGTATTACAAACATAATGAGAACCATCTTTGGCGGCTGCTTTATTAACAATCATCATTACGTGCATGGCCGCCTTCAGATGCTGGAGCTGGAGTCGAGGTGGGAATTCTGCTTGGAATTCCAGGTTTAGTCAGCGGCGGCGGCTATGTGTCAAGGCACGTTGTTTCGGTAGTAACAAGGGAATGCATTAACCACATAAAAAAAAAATCTATTCATAGATTAGAGCCTACGACTACAGAGCGCTGCCATTATATGATCTATTGTCCCTGAGAGCAATGTACACAGAATACCCGAACAATGGAGAATTGCTCAGCAAAGCTTCATTGTGCTTGTAGAGAACATAAAAGGCCGGCTTATTCACCTTTACATAACCTCCTAACAACAGACAGAAAATGGGCACAAGGCAACCATTTTATTCACCTTTCCAAGGGTGACCTACAAAGAGGTAGTGCTATTAGTATAGAAAATCAGCCAGTCTTTCCTGCAGTTCATGCATTATCATATACAAGAACCAGGCTGCTCAGGATGAGCTGCAGCGTATAGAATGGTGAAAAGAAGGGATGTGACACCATTGCAGCTTCATCCTGGAGTTCTGCGCATATAGGGACTGACGTCTATGAACGCCACAATTAGACGAGTAGATAATCGTCGAAGGAGAATTCATAGAAATCAAATTATCCGAGTATCAAAAAAAAAAAAAAAAAAATGGACGATTTTCATTCAACAGTATTCAGACTGAAAATTCCCTTGTGTGAACTAAGCCTCAAATACATGCCAATGATCATCCAACAGATAAGCGAAACGCTTGTTCATCAGGGGGTCAGATATTTCAGCACAATAAACAGGTGCCGAGAGTAGGATTCTATATGCAGAATAGTCATATTCGCGATTGTCCTGTCCACCTTCGTTTTTCATGTCTAAACGCCAGTAAACGAGTAACGGACGACTTTGGTATAGACGATCGGTGCTTGTTAATGTCGCAGTGACAGGCGAAACCTGCACGTCTAAATGTACCAGAAGGGCACATTGAGTATTTACAAGTTTTTTTCTGCTACAGAAAGGGTAAAAATACGCACTTTTTCCCCTACTCACAGTTGAATGGGTGAGAAAAATGGTGCAAAATTGCTGAAAGAATTGACATGCTGCAGATTTGAAAAACTCGGGGAAAAAACGAGGCAAACAAGGAACATGAAAATAAGCCTTAACACAAATATAGTGGTGTGAAAAAGTCTTTGCCTCCTTCCCAATTTTCTATTCTTTTGAATGTTTGTCACACTTAAATGTTTCAGATCATCAAAGAAATTTAAATATTAGATTAGATAACACAAGTAACCACAAAATGCCATTTTTAAATTAAGGTCTATATTATTAAGGGAAAAAGAAATCCAAACCTACAGGGCCTTGTGTGAAAAAGTGATTGCCCACCGTTAAAAAATAAATTAACGGTTGTTTATCACATCTTAGGGAAGCGGAGTTCAAACAACCTTAGTCAGACCTAGGCCAGATTACTGCCACACCTGTTCTCAATCAAGAAATCACTTAAATAGGACTTGCCTGACAAAGTAAAGTAAACCAAATGATCCTCAAAAGCTAGACATCATGACACAATCCAAAGAAATTCTGGAACAAATGAGAAACAAAGTAATTAATATCTATCAGTCTGGCAAAGGTTATATAGCCATTTCTATAGCTTTGGGACTCCAGCAAATCACAGTGAAAGCCATTATCCACAAATGGCAAAAACATAGAACAGTGGTGAACCTTCCCAGGAGTGGGTGGCCAACCAAAATTACCCCTCATCTAAATGGTCACAAAAGACCCAACAACAAATCCAAACAACAGCAGGCCTCACTTGCCTCAATTAAGGTCAGTGTTCATGACTCCTCCATAAGAAAGAGACTGGGAAAAAATGGCCTTCATGGCAGAGTTTCAAGACAAAAACCACTGCTGAGCAATAAGAACATAAAGGGCTCGGCCCTGTTTTTCCACAAAACATCTTGATGATCCCCAAGACTTTTGCAAGAATAATCTATGGTCTGACGAAACAAAAACTGAACTTTTTGGAAGTTGTATGTCCCATTACATCTGGCATAGAAGTAACACAGCACTTCAGAAAAGGAACATCATACCAACAGTAAAGTATGGTGGTCGTAGTTTGATGGTATGGTGCTCGTTTGCTGCTTCAGGACCTGGAAGACTTGTTGTGGCAAATGGAACCGAAAAATCCTGAAGGAGAATGCCCAGCCATGTGTTCGTGACCTCAATATGAAGCACAGTTGGGTTATGCAGCAGGACAATGATCCAAAACACACCAGCAACTCCACCTCTGAATGGCTTAAGATAAACAAAGTTAAGACTTTGGAGTGGCCTAGTCAAAGGCCTGACCTTAATCCGATTGAGATGCTGTGGCATGACCTTAAAAAGGCGGTTCATGCTCAGAAAACCTCCAATGTGGCTGAATTACAACAATTCTGCAAAGATGAGTGGTCAATATTCCTCCAGAGCGTTGTAAAAGACTCATGCCAGTTATCGCAAACGCCTGATTGCAGTTGTTGCTGCTAAGGGTGGTCCAACCAGTTATTAGGTTTGGGGGCAATCACTTTCACACAGGGCCCTGCAGGTTTGGATTTCTTTTTTGCTTAATAATAAAAGACCTTCATTTAAAAACTGCAATTTGTGTTACTTAACGATCTGAAATCTAAAAGTGTGACAAACATGGAATAGGAAATCAGGAAGGGGGCAAACACTTTTACACACAACTGTATCTCTATGCATTGCAAAAGGTAAAATCTGCAAAGCAAATCCACAGCACAAATTGGCATGTTGCTGATTAAGGGGCAAAAAATCCACTGCAAATGATTGCAGGTTGTGCATTCACCGCAGATTTCACATATTGGAATGGAAAGAGCATATCCGCAGAATTTTTTGCAAAATCCATAACTTTCCGTCTGTTCATACCGCATAATTTGCACCATAGGGCCATTTCCGCTTTCAGAAATTTTTCTTCTGTAGTGTTTGGACGAAATTTCACCCAGTTCACAAATCCATAAGAAAAATCTGCATGTTAAATTAGACTAAAACAATAGTGGGAATGTCTCATTTAAGGTTTCAAGCAACCCCCAGTTAGCGCGTCTTACTGACATTATGCTATATTTTTTATTGACCTTCACATCAGGGAGGTTGGGCGCTTGCATCCACTGACTGACTTTTATTTTGGCACCATTTAAAGAGACAGAAACAAGACTCATAAAAAGTCATTTCTTATTTCGCTCTACAAGTGAGTCAAGAGTGTCTCTGTTCTTTCTATGTGTAGTGACATATTTCTGAGCCAGACACATACGAGACAACATGAGGTTATGCATTAAACATATATACACGTGGAGCAGCTGTTAATTCACACGAGCCGCGCGATCGTCTCTATTTATAGATATTCTGATTGTGGGAAATAAAATAAGAAGTTGCTTTTCTCCGATTACATCACTACAAAAGGCCTTTATATACATATTTTTTTTACACACTCAGTGTGTCGCATTCGAAAGAAAATACATTTACATAATGCGTGAAATTAGAAAGAGGATGTGAGCCGGCCTTTCGCACCAAAATAAAGTCTTCCAGCAATTTATCAGCGACAGATGAAATGTGTGCGCGTCGCGCCCCCTGCTCTTAACAATTATTGAAAACAGGAGCGTGATGTGTGATAATGAGCTACAAAGCGATAGCCGAGGAAACCCGGCAGCTGAGACTTCAGTCTCTTTCAGAAGTCTGTGTTTCATGTCCTTGTTCTTCCCATTGCAGTCTAAGCCACTGTTCACATGTCGGGTTTTTTTTTTGCTTATTAGTTGGCATATCTAGATTGGGTATGATCGGCATCAATGTGCACCCAAATTATCAGTAAAGAGACAGAGGAAGGAAGAAGGCGGCCAATGGAGGAATATCAGGGAAATACCAGCTAATCTGACATTAGGATTACTTTAGCTCCATACTGGATTAGCAGAATGTTTTGATCACCAAATGCTGGATTATCAGACTTTTACTAGAATATGGAATGACATAAATCAGCCTGTTTGGATTTTTTTTTCCTGGAGTGCATTACTTGATTTTCACATATCATTGGACACAAGTGGCGCTAAACCTATTTGAAACAAAAATACAGCTATTTATTTATTTTTAATCTCATGGCCTATAAATGTCGTATGGCGGGTGCTCATAACAGTGAATAAAGCAAGCAAACCTATGTAACCATTTATCCTATGAAGACTACAGTAGGAAAATGTTAGTAAGCCTCCGGCTATTATAACAGATGTCTAATAAACTGAGTCTGCAGCAAATTCTCCAGCTATATAACCAGAAAAATTGCTTGTCAGGATCAATATGCTCTGCGTAAAACCAAATAATACTTTTATTATGCTTTTACCAAAATGCAGCGTGATATATATTTCTTCTATCATGCTGCATTTTAGAAAAAGCATTATATATTATATTTTAAATACAGATGTGGCAGAGCTGAATTCATCATGAAATAAACTTTCCTTAAGAGTGAACGTTAACAAGTTATAAAATTAAGAAATGTGATAAATTGCAAATTTAGCTCGGCTACATCTCTGTTTATGCCAGCCCCCCCATTCATAAGAAACAAGTGTCTGTACAACAGCACCATCAGGTGGTAAACCATAAAAATGCAGTTAATTCCTTACTAGGCAATAAAAAAATAAAAAAATAAAAATCTCGATGTGTGTCCTGAACTAAGATTCACCTTGTTATTAATAATGCAGATTCCATTATATTCCAATAACTCCAATTCAGAGTTTTCCCTCCAGAGCCGTGATTCTCCTAATGTACTAGAAGTTACATGTTTATTGGTTTGTGTTGCAACATAAAGGAAGTGAAATCCAATAATAAAAACAAAGAAATGATAACATGCGTTAGATGTAATCAATAGCAAACAGACCCAATAAAAAAAAAAACTTCAGACTCTTGCGCCAAACAATACTGTTTAGCCAATAATGCCCTTCAATTAAATTAGATTGGATTCAAAAGGATAGATCATTTAAAGGGGACCTGTTACTTACCATAAATACATATTTTTCTCTTCCTGCTGTAAATGCCGCCGTTCTCCCAAATCTGACGTTGTTTTTCTTTTGTTTCTAAGATTCTCCATTCCAGAGATATGGCACCATATATAAATCTAGTATTTTTTAGCCAACTGGGCAGGGAAGTTGAGGACTATGCCCACTTGGCTAAGACATATAAACAAGGCATAAGAGGCCATATCTCAGGAATGGAGAGGCGTAAGAACAAAAGAAAAACAAAACCGCATTCAGGAGAAAAGTGGCACTTACACCAGGTAGAAAAAAATAAATAAATTTACGTTAAGTGACAAGCACCCACTAAAGGGGTTAAACATGATTTAAAAAAAAAAAAAAAAAATCGCTGCTTTATTCCGAAAGCATCGTCTTGGATTTTGTCTGAAGCGAATGGGTATGAGCTGCAATACCAAGACAAACCTGTAAATATGAGTGGTGTTGTTTATAAAGGAGAAAGCAGCCATGTTTATATCATTCTAAACAACCCCTTCAAAAAACTATATATTGTATATATTATATTGGAGGCAGGGAGAGGTCCCCCGACGATATTTCATTGAGTGTAACCCCATAGTTACTGCACCCCGATGCTGGAATGGAATAACGTAGGGTCTAGGAGGTGACATATTGGGGTGATTTAGTAACTTATTGTACAGGGGAGCAGTCGCCCCTAACAACCAATAAGATTCTAGTGAAAGTGAAATTGGTTGCTGTGGGCAACTGTGTCACCTTTACCTTTACCGCCATACTTTATTTTTATTTTTTGTTCAAAAGAGGGGAATAGGGCCATCTTTGGCCCTATGTGTGTCTTTACTGGTAGTGATCTCTTCAAGAGATCACTAGGGAAGACACAAGGCCTCATTCATGTAAAAACCTTTAGTGGCCCATGGCAACCAATAAGAGCGCAGCTTTCATATTTTAAACCGCTCTGCTAAAATGCTGCTGCACCGTGATTGGTTGTTATGGGCAACAAAGAATTCTGCTTTTAGACACGATCAATAGGCCCGATGCCACGCGTCACGTCCTGTGTTGCTAAGCAACAGAAAAAAAAAACAAAAAAAAAACATAACACTGTGCATAAATGTACAACACAGCCACAAAGTCTTAAGGACCTTATAACCTGAGGTTAAACTACAACTTCCAGCATAACCTGATGATCGCCTTCGGCCTCGTGTGGAGATTTTTTTTCCCTAAAAATCCTCACACAAAAGCTGCCATTCATTGCCAGACACTGAGAATAGTGCTGCTATCAGTGCTCAGGGGGGAGGGAATTACATTACTGTCACTGTTCTATAGGATGAGGGGATTATAAAAGTGACGTCTGTCAATCATACACTGCCGCGCGGCTAGAATTCCATATTTACCGCAGTAATTGCACTTTACAGAAGGAGTTTCTATAATTTTAAAGGGGAGTTTTAAAAAAAAATGGGCAAAGAGAAGGAAATGTGTTAAAAATAATAATAAAATAGCTAAAACTTGTGCTCAATTCCACAATGTTGTGCTGTACAGCTGCAGCCGATCACTGGTATCAAATTGAGGCCTGGAAAAATGGAACAAGACTAGCTACAAAGGTGGGGACTACCGGAGCTGAGGGGGATCTAACCAGACCAATGAAGGCAAAAATGAGATTTATTTTTTGCCACCACCATTGGGGGGGTGGCTTATTATTCCAGGCCTCAAATGAAGGTCAGCGATTTGCTGCAGTGGTCACATTGATATATTAGGAGGATTCTGCCCTAATTGATAGACTGACAAAAACAGGACAAACGATAGAAACTTCTCATGGATTGAGGTAGAGAAGAATCTTAAAAGGCCGGTTTTATACGGATCGAAATAACAGTTAGGCCGGCGTCACACACAACCACAAAAAATCGGTCCGTTTTAGACGGTCGATTGTCGGATCAAAATGCAAACATCACACATCCTTCTGGCATCCGATTTTCCTTCAAAGATGCGATTTAGTCGCATGTGTGTGTACCTTGTAACATCCGATTTTCATCCGACTTGCGAGATTTCTCGCAGGCTTGCAAAACTGACATATAATGGATCCAAAAGAATAGTATTTCAATCACAAAAAAAAGAATAGATATATACACATAGAACACATATATATATATATATATATATATATATATATATATATATATATATATACATACACATGTCATTGTGACATGTATATATACATATATTTATAGTTCCTAGACTTCTACATACTGTTATAGCCGCTAATTCAATTGCCGGCTTCTGTGAAATCACAGAAGCCGACATGAAATGATACATTGTTTCCACACAGTTAACCATGTCATTTCCTGTATTTTGATATTTGTTTAGAACTTACAATTACATGAGTGTATTTGTGCAAAATTTCAGACATGTAGGGGTTAATTAAAGGTGTAATTTCGTTGAAAAAAAATGCGTGGGCTCCCGCTGTATTTTCTCCACCAGACAGACAAAGCAAGCGAGTGGGGGCAGATAATAACAGCCTAGGGAGGGTACATTTTTTGTGCCCCCCTGGCTACTAACATCTGTCCCCAGACACCCCAGAAAGGGCAAATCTATAATTAGATTCGCCCTTTCTGGCACTTTGCCCGTCTATTCCCATTGCCCTGTAGCGGTGGCGAATGGGTTAATAATCTCACCTTAATGTCACCTTAGTATTGAAAGGTGACCTTAAGGCAGGTTAATAATTGAGAGCTGTCAATTAGACAACTATCAATTATTAATCCTATTGTATGATAGAAAAATCAAACACACACACTTTAATAAAAAAGAAGTTTAATGAAATAATCACACAGTTTTTGACAATATTTTATTTTCCTGCTAAAACCATTTGCTGTAATAAAAATAAAATAAAAAAGCAAAATGATTCTTACCAATCCGAAGTACAGTCAGGTCCCACGCTGTAATCCATCAGAAAGGGTTAACAGGTTACAGGTCGCAGAGAGCTAATAATGCTGTCTCAGACCTGTATTCCCCTGAATGAATAAGTTACTCTCCCAGCGAAAGGAGAGGAATAGATTCATGAATGGAGCTTAATTGATTTATTGCCAATTTAACTGTAGTGACCTGACCTAAAGGGAAAGTGGGATACAATCAATTAAGCTTCATTCATGAAACACATCCTCTCCTGTCGCCAGGAGAGGAACTTATTCATTCAGGAGCTTTGAGCTGAGCATGCAGGATTACTTGCACTGCTTGGCTCAAAGCTAGTTAACCCTTTGTGAAGGATTACAGCGTGGGACGTGACAGATCGGCGGAATAGGTAAGAATAATGTTGTTTTATTTTTTTTCTTTATTTTAGGAGATCAATGGCTTCGCACGGATTAAGTGTAAAATAAAATATGGTCAAAAAAATGTGTTTTTATTTCATTAAAATTATTTATTCTTAAAGTGTGTGTGTTTTTTTATTTACTTCAATAGGATTAATAATTGATAGTTGTCTAATTGACAGCTCTCAATTATTAACCTGCCTTAAGGTCACCTTTCAATACTAAGGCGACAGTAAGGTGAGATTATTAACCCATTCGCCACCGCTACAGGGCAATGGGAATAGACGGGCAAAGTGCCAGAAAGGGCGAATCTAATTATAGATTTGCCCTTTCTGGGGTGTCTGGGGGCAGATGTTAGTAGCCAGGGGGGGGCACAAAAAATGTACCCTCCCTAGGCTATTATTATCTGCCCCCACTCGCTTTGCTTTGTCTGTCTGGTGGAGAAAATACAGCGGGAGCCCACGCATTTTTTTTCAACGAAATTACACCTTTAATTAACCCCTACATGTCTGAAATTTTGCACAAATACACTCATGTAATTGTAAGTTCTAAACAAATATCAAAATACAGGAAATGACATGGTTAACTGTGTGGAAACAATGTATCATTTCATGTCGGCTTCTGTGATTTCACAGAAGCCGGCAATTGAATTTGCGGCTATTACAGTATGTAGAAGTCTAGGAAATATAAATATATGTATATATATACATGTCACAATTACACATATATATATATATATGTGTATTCTATGTGTGTATACCTATTCTTTCTAGTCTTTATTAAAGCTGTCAGTGTGATTTTACAGTATAGCCGGGATGAATTGCCGGCTTTTCTAAAGGACACCGATGCGATTTCATCGCAAGTCACACAGTGTGGTCCGTTTGTAATCCGATTTTTCATCGCTCCCATAGACTTGCATTGGCGATTGTCGACCCACAATCGGTGACAATCGCAGCATGCTGCGATTGTACACGGACGTTTAAAACGGACCACAAAATAACGGATACTGGGAGCTGCTCCATAGATTAACATAGGGCAGACTGCAATACGATTTTTCATCGCATTGCAGTCGTCCGATTATGTCGCCAGTGTGACGCCGGCCTTAGGTCAGAAGACCTGGTATTTAGGACAAGTACTGCAACCTGAGCATGGTCAGCGTTTCACAGACTTAAGCCCCTTTCACACATCAGTTTTTTGCCGTCAGTTACAATCCGTTGGCTTGACGGATCCGTCGCAGATTGTGAAAAACTGATGCGACGGATTTGTTTTTTCAACGGATCCGACTAGCAAATCCGTCGAAAAAACAGCTCCGTCTCATCAGTTTTTTCATCCGTATCTTCCGTTTTCCATTTCACACTGACAGGTTAAAACAGAATAGATAAAATACATGTATACACATGTATATCCCTCAATAATAATGTTAGTAGTGTGTGTGTGTAAAATTTTGGAGCTATAGGTGTTAAAGG
The DNA here is from genome assembly GCA_033576555.1 of Oophaga sylvatica. NCBI lineage: Eukaryota > Metazoa > Chordata > Amphibia > Anura > Dendrobatidae > Oophaga > Oophaga sylvatica. Next base: position 441,778,860 of record JARQOD010000003.1, on the reverse strand, counting down.
ATTTAATCACGGAAAAACTGGCATGGGCTCCCGTGCAATTTTCTCCGCCAGAGAGGGCAAGCCATTGACTGAGGGCAGAAATTAATAGCCTAGAGAGGGACCATTGTTTTTGGGGCCCCCCCGGCTAAAAAAAAATCTGCCCCCAGCCACCCCAGAAAAGGCGCATCTGTGAGATGCGCCTATTTCGGTACTTACTCTCTCTCTTCCCATTGCCCTGTAGTGGTGGCATATGGGGTAATAAGGGGTTAATGTCACCTTGCTGTTGCAAGGTGACATTAAGCCTGGTTAATAATGGAGAGCTGTCAATAAGACACCTATCCATTATTAATACACTATTCTGAAAGGGTTAAAAAAAACACACACATTAAGAATAAAGACTTTTAATTAAATAAACACACATTTTTTCCATCTTTACTACACTCCCATTCCATACTGAAGCCATCGATCACACAGAAAAAAGACAAAATAAAAAAGCAACAATATACCCATACCTGTCCGCTGTACAGTCAAGTTCCAAGCCGCAATCCATCTAGAGGGGTTAAATAATTTACAACTGGGAGCGGTGCTAATGTGACCGGCCCAACTGTAAACCATGGAGGAATGAAGGAAAAGCTGCCTGCGCAGCCTCACAGCCTGAACGGAGATGAACTGATTAGCGTGGGAAAGTTTCTGAACATTTTCCCACTCTGTCAGTTCACCGCGGGTCAGGCGGGGAGTCAGAGCAGCCTAAGTGATGTCAGGAATATTTGAGGCAGGTACCTTTCCTACTTGGGGGCTGGCTAATTGGATCAGAGCATGCCCAGTTAAAAAAAAAAAAAAATCGGAATCTGTCGCTGGATTCCGTCATTTGACGGATCCGGCGCCCATAGGCTTCCATTCTAACAAACGACGGACGGCGACGGATCCGTCGCTGTCCGTTTTTGTGATGTACACGAAAAACATTTCTTTGTCCATTGTCTCTGGCCGCCGGACAAACAATTTTCGATGGATCCGGTGAACGACGGATGAAACGTGAGGCCATCCGTCGCTAATATAAGTCAATGAGAAAAAACAGATCCATCGGCATCGTCGCCGGATCCGTTTTTTTTCAGAATTTGACAGATTGCAAAAAACGGATATGTGAAAGGGGCCTTCGGGTATGTGCACACGTTGCAGATTTGCCTGCAGAATTTTCTGCACAGAATCTGCACCTCCTGGCAGAAAATGCAGATGCGGATTTGATGCGTTTTTGAGGCAGATTTTCATGCGTTTTTTTCAAGCGAATATGTATGCTTTTATGGAAGCTAAAAAAAGATACGTTATTTAACAAAAAAAAAAAGATTTGTGATGTCATCATTTTTTGTCCAACCTCCTCTTTTACATTTGTCCAACCTACACTCCATTACACACACAGATAGAAAGATGATAATAGATAGATAGATAAACAGATAGATAAACAGATAGATACATAGATAAATATGGGATAGATATGGCGCAATTTTCAAGTTCAGAGAGGGAAAGCAAGTGACTGGGGGCCGATGTTTATAGCCTGGGAAGGGGATAATACCCATGGCCCCTTCCCTTCCCAGGCTATGAATATCAGCCCGCAGCTGTCTGCATCGCCTTTACTGGGCCCACCACCCCTCCCCCAAAAAAATGATGTGGGGTCCCCCTATAACTAATAGCCAGTAAGGCTACGCAGACAGCTGCGGGCTGATATTCATAGCCTAGGAAGGTGCAATGGATATTTGCCCCTCCCTCGCTTCAAACACCAGCCCGCAGCCGCCCCAGAAATGGCCAATTCCGGTACTTAGCCCCTCTCTTCCCACTGCCGTGTAGCGGTGGCATATGGGGTAATAAGGATTTAATGTTACCTTTGTATTGTAAGGTGACATTAAGCCCGGTTAATAATGGAGAGGCGTCAATAAGACACCTACCCATTATTAATCATAGAATCATAGAATGGTAGAGTTGGAAGGGACCTCCTGGGTCATCTGGTCCAACCCCCTGCTCAAAGCAGGATTCTCTAAATCATCCCAGACAGATGTCTATCCAGCCTCTGTTTGAAGACTTCCATTGAAGGAGAACTCACCACCTCTTGTGGCAGCCTGTTCCACTCATTGATCACCCTAACTGTCAAAAAGTTTTTTCTAATATCTAATCTGTGTCTCCTCCCATTCAGTTTCATCCCATTGCTTCTAGTCTTTCCTTGCGCAAATGAGAATAAAGATGATCCTTCTACAATGTGACAGCCCTTGAGATATTTGTAGACAGCTATTAAGTCTCCTCTCAGTCTTCTTTTTTGCAAGCTAAACATTCCCAAATCCTGCAACCGTTCCTCATAGGACATGGTTTGCAGACCGGTCACCATTCTGGTGGCTCTTCTCTGAACTTGCTCCAGTTTGTTGATGTCTTTTTTTAAATGTGGTGCCCAAAACTGGACACAGTATTCCAGATAATCTTATAGTATGAAAGGGTTAAAAAAAACACCACACAAATAATAAAGTATTTTAATTAAATAAAACACAACACGGTTTTCATATTTTTATTGCACGCCTAATCCATGCGACGCTCTCAGTCTCCTGTAATAAAAAGTAAAATAATAAGCCAACCGTATACTCCCTGTCCGACGCAGTCCAATTAATAACGAGTGTCCCACAAAATCTCCCCTATTAGAACAGTGACATCGGGTGATGTCACTGCTCTATAGGGCCTTCCAGTGATGCACTGACAGGAGGTAATCCTCCTGCAGTGCATCACTGAAGAGGTTACCTGAGTTCATTCTCTCACTTCATGGCAATGCTGATTCGGAATTTTCTCACCCAGCATTGCCAGTGAGAGAATGAACGGAAGTGACATCATTATCTCCCGGCGTCTGACGACGCACACCGCAGAGGATTACCTCCGCTGTCAGTGTATCGCAGGAGCGGTGTAGAGTGCTGACATCACCCGATGTCAGTGTTCTACACCGGAGATCGCCGTGGGACACTCGTTAAAAACTAGACTACGGCGGAAAGGCAAGTATAGGTTGTTTTTTTATTTTCATTAAAGGAGACAAGTGTGTCGGGGACTAGGTGTTTGGAAGTATGTACTCTATGTTATGTGTTGTATGTTATATGCATGTTCTGTATGTTATACTGTATGTTTTTTTTTTTACTACTCATCACAGCTATTGTCTGATGAGACTACTTTCCCATCATCGGCAATGCTGTCACTGTGAGCATTCATTGCCGGATGGGAGCAGTAGTCCATCAGACAATGGATGCCTACACAGACACGCACACACAGACCCGAACACATACACGCAGACCCCCCGCACACACCATACACCACATAGTCACTGCCCGCACAGTCACAACCCACACTCCACCCACATACTTCCCTCCTCCCGATCTGCAGCGTTTTATCCGCAGCAAAACCACATATCTTTTTTAGACCTGTGGTTTTGCTGCGGATGTGCCCGACTCAATGCAAGTCAATGGGTGCAGAAACGCTGCAGATCCGCACAAAGAATTGACATGCAGCATGTGCACAACAAACATCTGTTTCCGAAAAATTTATATTGGCTGTGCATTACACTGTGGGTTGGATGCGTTTCCACGCGTCCAAAAACGCTGTGTAAACGCATCTAAATCCGCAAAGTGTGCACACACCCTTATGCTATGTGCAAACCGAGTCTTTTTGCGGCGTTTTCAGAGCAGCAATTCGACAGGTTTCCAAAGTTTCTGCTTAATTTAAGCTACAAAAACTCCTAAAAAAAAACAAAAACTCACTGTGAACATAGCTCGCAAGATAAGCCCTGCAAGTTATCGATTTTTCACCAGCCTACCTGTGTTACTTTCATGTTTTACTGCGGTTTTCACCCTGCTTCACCGGAAAGGCATAAAATCAGAGACGATAAATTCACAATAGGCTGGCCTACGACTTTGTAGTTTGTACTACAATGGATCCTTCTTGTCATTCTATGCAGATAATTCTTACCATTTTCAGTGAACAAGCCACTAGAAATAAGTAGGGTGTGTTTTTAGATCAGAAACTCTTCAAAATTCTGCATAAAAACTTGAGTTTGCACTCGTTTTTTGTTCCAAAAAACTCAGCAAAATGGCTCTGTGAGAACACTCCCTTAGGCTTTGTGCGCCCAAAAATTTTCAAACTCTCAATACGCCTCAAAAACTTTTGAAGTCCCCACTCTTGTTTCTGCACATAGCCTTAAAGGGAATCTTTAACCAGATTTTGTTTTTTGTTTCCCAATGTGAGGACAGCATAAAGTAGGGGTAGTGTTCATGACTGCGAGGAGTAGCAAAGATGCAGCGGACAAAAAAAAAAAAAAGGTATAAAAAATACAAGGAAACACACAGTTTCACACAGCTGAAAAGTAACAAAATGACACACAGCTGAAATAAAAGTTTCAGCCCCGTGAGCACCAAAAATCTGCACAGAAAATTTCCGATGCATGTGAACAGGGCTGAGGAAGTTTCATTGCATGTACTGGATGCAGATTTAAAAATACATTTAAAAAAAAGTTATTTTTCTAGAAACATTTTTTTGTAGAGCTCTATAAAAAAAAGTACTAAAATATAGTTTTGCTATGGTAAACCAACTTATGATTGTGTATGTACAATAGGTATCTAACGTGTGCATACATACAGACGCAGTCGCAGCTAAGCAGACGGTCGGACGCAATGACAGATGGACACAGCAGCGCTGCCTACAGCACAGCAGGCCCTGGGAAACATAAAGCAGCACACACTTCTGTCTCGCTCGGCACCACTCTGTTTATGTCACATTCAACATTACCCAGAGATTTATGATAATTTTCCATATAAAAGTACAAATGAGGCCAAGAGAGGCTCCCGAGGACAACCTTCACTGTTTACATCTCCTTAATGCATGGTGAAGACGAGGAGGCACATTTATCCAGTGGAGTCGGCAAACTATACTATCATGCAAAAGATTTAAATGAGATTATAATGTAACATGGGGGAAGAAATTTTACAAGAAAAACTTTAGGAACCAGCAGACCCTGTCCAAAATCTGCAAAAAAAAAAAATCACTCCCAAAGATTAGGAGTCATCGCATTTTACATATTCTTCTTGGCCAATGTCCAAAAATTATCCAATTATGACGGCCATCACCATTTTTTTTTGCATGAGTCATTTCAGGTTGGAAGTGACCAGTACTAGTTCAGTAATGTCTCCCGATAATTAAAGGCCTTGTCCAAACAAAACAAAAAGTGCCACAGCAAAAGTTCTCATTATTATTATTTTGTATGTGCCGTCTGCTCACCAAGGTTCGAACAAATTAATTTCGCCGCCTTCAAATAATTTCCTGCTACTACCACCACAGTCAGAGGGGGGACTACTTTGGATGTCCATGCCACCATGCGGAACTTTGTAGTCGCCCACTATATCTCAAACAATTCACACTGCCTAAAAATTAAAATGGCTGATAGTAAGGGGGTGCTTTACTTTCAAGCGACCAAAGGTACCCCAAGAGTTAAGTTGGCCAATTTTGGCAGGGACGACTGATTATTATCCTACGTGGTTGATTTATTTGGACTCTACAAATGACGGATTTTGCGGAAAATAAGGATTGAGCGTGTTGAATTTCACTTGCCCAGTCTTTTTTTTTTAACTAATAGATACTTCTTTCCAATCGAGAAAACGTGCCCAGGCAGTATATGAAATCGAGGTGGGCAGGAAGAATTCCTGCCAGCTGAACGAGCGAGTGCCAACAGATATTGAAAGTGTTTGGGCACCTGCATTTTAAGAAGGGATGGGGAGGGAAGGCCAGACAATAGAAACTTTATCTTCCCGCAGGAATTTCTTTCTGACAATATAATCCCATGCTTATACTTCTGCACCAACCAACGAGCCCGCTCTTAAGTTTTCCTCCGTTCCGGGTAAGACCAAGATAATAACCTATAATAAAAAGTCACTGATAGTCATTGCTATTCTGCAATTTTCTTAAAACACAGATTTCTCATCCTCGGCCTGAGGCGTTGCACATGCCAAAAGGGGATTTTTTTTTTCTTTGACATGGAAAAAAAATCTGCCTCCCGGGAATTACGGCCTGCATGGAGTAAACCCCCTCCATTCCGTTCTCTCCTGCAGAAGAGTGATCATGAAGGCATGTCCTACCCCTCTTTAAAATTATCCAGGGATCAAATTCCTTTCCTCGTCAATGGGGTTTTGTCTTGTTCACTTTGCTCCAGTTTGGGCAGATAGCCAGGATTTACATGGCTCACAGGCCTGGGGTGGAGGGGGGAAGTAATGGGGTGAACAGCAGCAGCAAGGAGGAGGTGGAATGGTGGAGGAGAAGAACAGCTACACACACAGATAACCTTCTTAATCCTCTTTTGCTTTGGAATTTAAGACACAGGATTGTCCTTCGTGGCTTTCCTAAAATACTCTGCCTTTATTGTAAATTCCACAGGAATTCTCCACCTAAAAATTCCAGATCAATACTGATGTCTTATCTATGGAGGAGCAGAGGAATTTCCTGACAAACGTCTAATTGTTCCGGAATGATAGGGCCTTCAAAAAATCCCAATACTTTTTTTTATGGACTCATCGAAGCTTACTAACATGGTGGAACAGAGTGAAGGTAACACCTACACAAATTTTCACTAGCAAGTATCATTGGTGTTGGGCCAAACATTTGGATTTAAGGGTGATCTAAATACAAAATTCCATGACAATTATTTAAGTTTCTGGAGCAAAAAAATCTCCAAATCCTACTAAAAAAAAAAAAAAAGTGGAGCTTCTGCTCTGAAAACTCAGCACAAAGATTCGTAACCCCAGCTTTCTGAAGCACAATTGTCCTAGGAGGTGAAAAATTTTGACATATGTTTCAGGCTGATCACTAACAATCTAGATTGATGTTAGTGAAGAACATGCAAAAAGTTCGCTTCAGTACAAAGTTTAGTCATATGTTGTTTTTTAGGGAACAGGGTGGCAGGATGCCCTTGTTTTTTCACCTGTAGCTTTACAAAAGTCTTGTGTCACTCAGCAAAAAAAAAAACAAACAAAACAAAAAAAAAAAAAACAGCGACAAAGTGGATCACCTTCAGATCTTCCTTACAAGGAACAGTAAAACTTGCTGAACTACATCTCACATGATGCATTTGGCTGCACCTTCTGTCTCCGGGCAATGACAGACGTGTTCTTGTTGTGAGCCGGCAAATTTGGTGCAGGAATTTCTGCAAACGAAAATTAGTTATATGCCACTGACTAGAGTAGTTCTTGGTCACTACAAAGTCTCCCTCGAATGGGACAAATGCCAAAATCTCCACAACACAACACCAAAGTGTGAATTAGCCCTTAAAACCATGCAAAATTGCGATCCAACTACATAATTTTTACTTTTTTTTTTTTACAAAATTCAGGCAAAAACTATGCAGTTTCGCCACAATTTTGCAAGGTATGAAGACAGTCTCAAAAATAAGAGTGCACATCCAAAACTGCAGTCACAGGATAAGTTCACACAAGCACATTAAAAAATTGTTCACTTTCATCCAGAAAATTGGGGCTCTTTTTTCTTACTTCAGTGTGGAGTCCATTTTTTTTTTACAACAGCAGCCATTAATTATTGGCAAGACCATTTACAATTTTGTAAAATTCTTGTAAACTGTAATGTAATAATCGGATGCTATACTGCGTATCAGTACGGCATCCAATTTTTTATTTTTTTGCACACCCATAGACTTGCATGGGAAAATCTCATCAGATTTACAGAAGAAACTATTGCAAGCCGCAATTTTTTTTCGCTCATCTGCACTGCTCCATTGAATAACATTGGTCCGTTTTTTTCCACGGATGGCACTTAGATCAAAAATACAGACGTGTGAGCAAGCCCACAAAGTGAGGGTCTCTCCTCCAGGAACCACTAAAATGCATGTTAACACATTTTAAAAGATTGTGCTTTTTTTTTTACCTTTTTTCATACTGTTGAGCGAACGTGCTCGAACAAGTCGTTATTCGAGCGTCGTTGGCATGTTCAAAAATGTTCGAGTCCCCGCGGTTGCATGTCTCGTTTTTATACATCAGCAGTTATTAAAATTAACAGGAACAAATACAGCAAATAACTGAAACGTATCCATAAAAATTGGATGCTGGGCGGTTGATCCATTCGGGATTCGATTTTTTTCTTGCACAACCTGAAGACTTTGATGGGGGAGTCTTATCCGAAATACGGAAGAGAAAAGTTCACGTTGAGAATTTTTTCAAGCGGACATTCAGAAGAAAAATGCTCATCTGGACAGCCCTATGGAACATCATTGGTCCGAGTGAGCGCAGTTTTTTCATGCACAGCGCTGGGATAAAAATATCGCTGTGTGAACGTGAAGACCTCTGCCCTTCCCTACTAACTTCCCTCTCCAACATCACTGAAGGAGAACTTACTCATATCCTTTTCAAATCACACCTCACCACCTGTGCACTTGACCCCATCCCTTCCCACCTGCTCCCCAACCTCACTAACACGCTCATCCCAGCCCTAACCCATCTCTTCAACCTATCGCTATCTTCTGGTACCTTTCCCTCTGTCTTCAAACATGCCACCATCACACCCATCCTCAAAAAAAACAAACCTTAACCCAACTGCTATGCCCAGCTATCGCCCAATATCATTGCTCCCGTTTGCTTCCAAACTCCTTGAGCAGCATGTCCACGCCCAACTTTCCTCCCACCTCTCATCTAACTCTCTCCTTGACAACCTCCAATCTGGCTTCCGCCCCCACCACTCCACTGAAACTGCCCTGACCAAAATTACTAATGACTCACAGCCAAAGCTAACAGACAGTTCTCCATCTTCCTCCTCCTTGACCTCTCCTCTGCCTTTGACACAGTCGACAACTGCCTACTGCTACAGATTCTTTCTTCCCATGGCATCAAAGACCTTGCCCTGTCCTGGATCGCCACTTACCTTTCCGACCGCACATTTAGCGTCTCCCACTCTACCTCCTCATCCCGCCATCTCTATGTTGGAGTCCCTCAAGGCTCTGTCCTGGGGCCCCTACTTTTTTCCATCTATACCCTTGGCCTAGGACAACTCATAAAGTCCCATGGCTTCCAGTACCACCTGTATGCAGACGATACTCAGATCTACCTCTCTGGCCCAGAAGTCACCTCTCTGCTGTCCAGAATCCCGGAGTGTCTATCAGCCATATCCTCCTTCTTCACCTCTCGCTTCCTAAAACTCAATGTAGACAAAACCGAACTCATCATCTTTCCTCCATCTCACGTATCTTCCCTACCCGATCTATCTATTATGGTAAATGGCATCACGATCTCTCCCGCACCTGAAATCCGCTGCCTCGGAGTAACTCTCGACTCTGCCCTGTACTTCAAACCACACATCCAAACTCTTGCTACCTCCTGTCGCCTCCAACTTAAAAACATTTCCAGAATTCGTCCCTTCCTCAGCCCTCAATCTACTAAAACTCTTGTGCATGCCCTCATCATCTCTCGCCTTGATTACTGCAACACCCTCCTCTGTGGCCTCCCCGTCAACTCTCTTGCACCATTCCAGTCTGTCCTCAACTCTGCTGCCCGACTAATCCACCTCTCCCCTCGCTACTTCCCTGCTTCTCCCCTTTGCAAATCCCTCCACTGGCTCCCAATTCCCCAACGAATCCAGTTCAAACTACTAACACTGACCTACAAAGCCGTCCACAACCTGTCCCCTCCCTATATATCTGAACTAATCTCCCAATATCTTCCTTCACGTAATCTTCGATCCTCCCAAGACCTCCTACTATCCTCCACACTTATTCGTTCCTCCAACAACCACCTCCAAGATTTCTCCCGAATATCCCCCATCCTCTGGAATTCCACGCCTCAACATGTACGATTATCCACAACCCTTGGATCCTTCAGACGGAACCTGAAAACCCATCTCTTCAGGAAAGCCTACAGCCTGCAATAACCATTCCACCTCGCCGCCACAACTCGAGCTTCCGCTTCGCTGCCACCACCCGAGCTTCCGCCTCGCCGCCACCACCTGAGCTGCCGCCTCGCCGCCACCACCACCAGAGCTGCCGCACCCCCGACCTTCTGTTTCTTCCCCATTATCCCATAGAATGTAAGTCCGCAAGGACAGGGTTCTCTCCCCTCTGTACCAGTCTGTCATGGTAAATTTGTTTACTGTAAACGATATCTATAACTTTGTATGTAACCCCTTCTCATGTACAGCACCATGGAATTAATGGCGCTATATAAATAAATAATAACAATAATAACTTAAGAATGTTGCCCCAGAGGTAGACTTCAGAAGTATTCCCTGTACCTCCAACACAGGGCTCCGATATATATCATACAGCGGTAAACTTCACCCAATGGACACAAAAAAAAATTATAGGATTAGGAGCCAAAGAAGCTTTTCCTGAAGAGGTTTCCACTAAAAAACTTGTCATTTTTGAATGCCTAAATTTTATTTTATTAAACTGTGTACTTACCGGAAAGGGCGCTTAAAAATCATCAGCGTTTCATCCATATCATCATCCGTATGTCCTTTTTTTATATATAAAAATTTTACAAGCACATGATTAGATACAGTTTCCTAGATAATAACGGTAATGTAGCTGTAAAAATCAGATTCTACAAGGATATTCCATATGAGATCCATTTTTTTTCAGCGCACTTTTAGGCGATTCTTATCCGATCCGAGGAAGAGACTTGTTCATGCCGCGTTTTTTTTCCAATCATTCCGTGTGAAAAAGAATATTGCAGTACATTGATCAGCGTTGCTGTCTGATTTTTCCTCGGACAGCAGGCGTCAGTATAATACGCTTGTCTGAACGAGCCCTATTTTGCCTTCATAGGGTGAATAGTGACCTCGTCTACCTACATTTGGCATATGCACCACGACCATTTACGGAAGTGTTTGCCGGAGATATTAAAAAATGGAACAGCACTACAGGATAGGAGAGTTCTCCTTGTGAAGATCTGCGCATATTGGGCACAGACGCCTCATCACACATTCTGGAGCGGTGCGAACACTTATTCTGCGTGATTGATTATTACTAAAATCTGATCTGTCTTGGACATCCCGCTGAGAGTCTGGGGAACATTGCTGTACACAGCGAAACCACGTGATAGATCGTATATTAACGAGAGCTGAGACAATGATTGCTGGATAAATACTCTGCCCGTTCCTTCAATAAAAGGGACGCTACAATCCGAAACGCCACTTATTTCCTAAGCGATTCAGCCCATTGAACGTCACTTATTTACTATGCACTTTTAAGAGAATAAGAGTTTATTTTTAATTTTTGCAAAAGAAAAAATGTGTAAAGTAGCAATCTTTATTTCAGCATATTAAAAATGGGAAACAAACACCACTCAAAAGAAAGTCGCTCTAATATAAATTCACGAGTCCAAATTATAGTAACACCTACCGAACCTTCAGAACTGCTACCGCAAAGAGGGAAAAGAAAGTGTCAAGTCTAACTAAGAATAGCTGTGTTTTACACACATGTGGCTTCCATTTGCTGAAAACACAAAGTCGAGACTTTCACAAAAGTCAACGCATAGTGATGAATTCATTTTTTAATTTGATCCTGTTTTTTTTTTACAAGCCTGACTTGACAAAGGACCATGACGGGTATGAAACATGTTGCCTGCGAGCGCAGTGAATATTTCTTTTCTGCCTTTTTAATTTCTCTGCTGTTGTTTTCAACCATTTTTTGTGCCTTTTATACTACTGGATCAATAAATCAATTCTTTTTAGAAGATGTGAGAGGCCGGCTATCGTTTTGGACTGTTATTTTGCTTTTGGTTTCTTGGCTCAATTTTTGATATTTTCAGCCTTACCAAATTCATCCTTCCATCTTTTTTAATTTTTTGTGTTCACCTATTTGTTTTCTATTTCTCCATTTTGGGTTTTCCCAGATGTTTTCATTTGACTCATATTCTGCAACTTTTCAAAAATGTGGTTGCAAAAATCTACTCCAGTCCTATTCTTCACCCTTAGAGTAGTTTTGGGCACACCTAAAATTTTGGCATAAATTTTGCAAACGTTTTTTCTCAGAGCATGCAACATTTTGATGTAAGACGTCCCAAAACTGTGTAAAAAGCATTTTTTTTTATTTTGTGCAAAATTCATGACCCACTTGTCTCATTTTGGAGCTAAAAGGCACAGAGATGATTTCATAAGGCTTTTAGTTCAGAGAATAAGGCCCCAAATCGGCCCGGGAATTACAGACTGTGATATACGGTTGTGTGAATGCACCATTATATTGGAACCACAGTTGGCAGCTGCCTATTAAGTCGTCAGACCAAAAGAGGTCTAGTGAAAATTTTCAGAATTTGGCAAAATTTTGATTCTGAACATAGCCTAAGGCCTCTTTCACACTTCAGTCGTGCGACGTCAGTCAAAATCCGTCAAAATGTGAAAAAAACGGATCCGCCATTTTTTTTTGGCGGATCCGTTTTTTTCACATAGACTTGCATTAGTGACGGATTTTGACGGATGGTCGTCCGTTAGGTCAGTTTTTTGACGGATCCGCCAAAAAATTGGCGTCCGTCATTTCAAAAAAACGTCCAATGCAACGTTTTTTTTGACCGCCAAAATGGCGGACAACGGCGGATCCGCCGCATCCGCCATTTTTTATAATGGCCGCCTATGGGCGGCGGATCCGCCAGCCTCCGTTTTTGATGGAATCCGCCTGCGGATCCGTCGCCTCTATTGAAAAGCATAGTAAAATGCAGAAAACAGTGTCTCCGGGCTCTCTCTCTCTCTCTCTCTCTCTCTCTCTCCACTTTTGCATCCGTTTTTTTAATTTTTTGACGGATCTGCCATTTTCACGGATGGGCGGACGTCACACAACGGAAGTGTGAAAGAGGCCTTAGGAATTACAGAAATAGAAAATGTGTTACAATAAACTTACAAGATGCAGAAGGCGACTGTATCTGACAGTGTGACTAACGGCCTATGCATGCTCATTCCGCTCAGTACAGACCTTCACTAGATGCTTTGGATCAATGCTGGCGCCATTAATCGAAACAAAAGCTTAAAAAAGCCAAAATCGGTTGCTATGTTATTGATTTTGTATGTATAATTTACTCAATCAATGAAGTGGATGTTTCTATATGGCCATATAAAAGGAAAAGAAAAAAGCCAAAATGGTTGTGGGAATCAGAAGCCCTCAACATCATAGCCAACCAAGTGGGAAAATTCTCATTCGCCAAAGCGCGAAACCAAACCAGTCATAAAAGTAGAAAGCACATAACACAATAGACAAAAGAACAAGTGCGGTTTGTAGGGAATCCTATAAGGCTGGGTTATCCACACAGATCCATCACAGGTACAGACGCCACATGCGACCGACACGCCTGAAGAGCTTGCACAGCTATCCGTGCAAACACAACGCATCTGTGTTTAGACCTTGACAAATGGAGGCAAAGAAACGCGCGGGCTGCTGCTCCTGCTGACTGGCCTTAAAATAAAAGGGTATTCTGCAGAAAAGGCAATAATTTACCACCAAATGCTCAGAGAAATACAGATTTCTCATTCAGCATTGTGTCCTCTGCTAAATTTATCACCACCGTGCACCATCTCCATCATCATCCGTCAGCAAATTAGCCGATAGGAAAGGCAGGTGACAACCAGCAAAGCCATTAATTTAGCTCTGGAGGGGTTGTCTCCCAGATTCCCAAATCTATTTTGCAGTGGTAAAAGGAAAATAAAAGGATCACTGGCACAATTAGGCATATATGATAAGGATGTTAGAAAATACAGGTAAAAACTTAAATCGATTGTAAGTACAGTAATAGGATGCAGTGTATGACCCTATAGCACAAGTGTCGGGGTTGTAGTACAGATCTGTATATAGAGCAGTTGTCACTTGCTCAAAAATAAAAATGGAGTCAAATACCTTGTAAAAAATCCCTGAGCTTCCCAGATTCTGCGGCTCTTTTCCGTTTTGCTCTACGTCACTCCATTGCAGAGATATTCACATTTATTGCTTTTGGAGCGCAGTATGTGAAATCTCTGCTTGTAGTTCAACTGGGCGTTTCTTCAGTCTTCTCTCTAGTCGTGAGCCTTCAACCCCTAAAACTGCCAGATCAGCTGCTGAGCTGTGACCAGCAGCTTCTGGGAAAGAGGGATGAAAGCTTACAAGTACCACCCCCCCCCCCTCGAAAAGACTCTGAAGAAACGCCCAATTGCAATACAAGCAGAGATTTCACATAGTACGCTACAAAAGCAACAAATGAATATCTCCGCCATGGAGCTACGAAGAACAAAACGAAAGAGAGCGACAGAATCAGAGGAACTCAGGGATTTTTATGACGCATTTAACAATTTTTGAGCAAGTAACAGGTTTTTTTTTTTCCAGGAGCCCAAAAACCACAACTTTTTATTGGAAAGATTTTGCTGCAAAACCTGAAAAAAAAAATTCTCCCTTGCACGTATGCACGTATGAGACATATACTTCGCATATGACGTAAGCGCAGTGTGAAAGCAAGTCCCTAACGGAGCCCCAGTGAGCATCATCAGAAAGTGAACATGTGAGTCCGAGCCAGGCTGGGACGGAGGGAGCGAGCGAGCAGCCTGCGCACATATCCTCTCCACCAAAATGCTCCGAAGTAGATAAACTGACAACAGATGGAGTGTCACTTCTGTACGACGCCAGTTGGCAGCACGGCTCCGAAGAACGCGATTTCACCTTTATGCTAAGCCTTTCGCCGCAAGATGGAGAACAAGCGAAACGTGCTGCACGCCCCACCGATACAAAACATGGATGCATACAATTCATACGGTAAATTAAAATATCTGCAGGATTTGGAATAATGCTATTGATTGTATCTGCTCTTGCATGTGTGCTCCCGGATCAATTCTCCATGCCGCCAAGGACACTTGTCTCCCAATTAAAAGGACAGTTTAATTTAGATAATCTTAATACTAGGGGGCATTGAGCCATTTTCGAAAAAGTCCCTCGATGGTGGCCAGCTCTTTTAACTAAAGCCGACTGACATGGAGGGAAACAATGACACTGCCACAAGGAAACTCCACTTTGCATTCGGCCGTGTTCACATGATGCATTTTTTTGTTGCCTGCATTTTTCTGGATCACAGTAAAATCATTAAAAAAAATGGATCATGTAAACACGGTTTTACAAAGTGTAAGGATGAGGGTATATGGTGACTCTGATGTGCAATGCCAATGTCCCGGCATCGTGGTTACAAATATTATCCTAAATTTTTTTTTATTTTCTAGGAAACCAAACTTGACTGTAAGACGCAACTGGCACTGGAGCTCAGACTAATTCACTTTAATGGGAGTGAACTACAATGCAATACCAAACACGGCCTAACGACAGGGGGGGGGGGCGCTGTTTTGAGAAAATAAGCAGACCTTTTTTTAAAACCCTTAAATTGCCCACTCAGTTAGATGTTTATCTGGAAAGATCGGCTATATTGATATGTTGCGTTTTTTTGCCTAGATCGAAATTTTAGAGTACCGTTACAGAACCATGTGATTTTGCCGAGATTGCTGTAAAGAACTACAATGGAGCCGCAACGTGTGGACGCAGAGCGGGCTGTTCAATATGGAGTGGCTCAAACTGCACCAAACAGTAGGTGGCGCTCACATTTTTCAATTCATGGTGTCCAAGCTGTCAATCATCAGGAGCACACCACTCCCCAGCTGGAAGGAAGCCAAGAAGCAGAGGAGCGGTGTGCTCCTGAACATCCAGCATCAAATTACATATAGCACAGTACTATATACATACTAGGGAAACTGCTTAACTAGCAATCACCCAAACATTTTTTTTAAAATGGGAAATGGTTACTTATGCAATTTCCTATCATTTAAATATTTCATTCTAAAGGTACTGCCACACACACAATCCCGCTAGTAGCTACCTATTTTAGCGATGTCGTTAGGACGCTATCGCGGTTAGCGATCTCCTTAACGACTTTAGCGGTACAAAAGTACCGCTAAATCGCTAAAAAAGGTGCCACACTCAGCGATATATACTTACCCAGCGGGGCGCCAGCGACGAAAATAGGGTCCGGAACGATTCCAGCGACGAGCGAGATCACAGCAGGAAGCTCGTCGCTGGCAGCTGCCGCACACAACAACATCGCTAACGGGATCGCTAAAAAAGGTGCCACACTCAGCGATTAGATACCAGCGGGGCGCCAGCAACGAAAATAGGGTCCGGAACGATCGCTGTGATGAGCGAGATCACAGCAGGGGCCTCGTCGCTGACAGATGCCGCACACAACAACATCGCTAACGGGATCGCTAAATAGTGACGTTTTTTAGCGATCCCGTTAGCGATGTTGTTTAGTGTGGCATACCCTTAACAAGATGATGCGACAGATCTAATTTTAGTGGGCTCTGCCAAGCACTAATTATATTCACTCGCCATGTTTCCCACAGCAACAAGGCGCTTATGAAAACAAATTTGGATTTGCGTTACGTAGATGAAAGTCAATAGCTAAACAGTGGTGAGTTTTTTTTGCACCGTTGCAGTAAATAAGACTTAATGAGCCATTCCTAGATAGTATGTAGGTAGGAGCGGCTGCAGATGCATAGGAAGGGATGACATTAATATACTTTAAATTACTCCTTTATGGCAAAACTGATTCACTGCCTGTGTAATGACTCAGCGCTGTCTGGTGTTTAAGCGATGCCAGAGCCCATCAGTCACACTGCTAACCTTTTCGATTCAGGATCCCTCACGAGCCCACCCGGAATTCATGGAATCCCCCCAAAAAATGTCACTATAATCATTATATACATTGCTTAAAGAGGACCCGTGTCCTGGTCAAAAGCAAACAATTTTTGCTCTTATTTTATTTCTACTACGTCCCTGATTATTCTGTTTTTTTTTTCAAAATCCATTATACGGTTTTATTTTGTGCTGCTTTTTATGGTATTTTCAAGGGGGGCGTGGCTCACAGGGTAATTATGCAGAGCAGCTTAAAGACACGCCCCTGAGGAATCATTTACACCAAACCACCCGATGACAATCCCTTTTTTAAGTAACAATTCCTTTATACTAAGAGCTGCCTTCACTGGCGACTGTGACCTAATAGAAAAAAACAGTAAATTTTATGCAGGCTTGAAAAAAATAAAAAAAATAACAGAACGGGGCTGAAAGCAAGTTTACGACACATTTCCACCATTTATCCTGACCTTCATGGAGCATGTGCTCATGCTTCGACATCCTATATGGCTATACGGTAAAATATATATAGGAAGTGTCAAAGGTTCCTCCAAAAAAAATTAGGCGGAGTTACCTAAATCTGAATCCAGCAGTGACAAGCGAAGGAGGCAGTGAGCGAGAAAGACCAGGACACTTCTGCAATTAAAAGGGAAACTCCCGTTCACCAAGTGGAAAAAAGCGACACGGCAAAGAAACGTGTCCAGACAGGAAATAGTTAAACAGATGGCGACCACATGTTCAAGTAAAAGTGTTCATAAATGGAGATTTGCCTTTGCCCGTCAGTCCCCGATTGTATGGGAAGCCATTTCTCAAGGTCATCCTGGATTGTATTTTCACCCTACAACCTTCACGGTGACGGATGGCTTCTCAGGGGCACGCAGCATGTGCAACAGGGTTGTAGTGCACGTGATAAATCACATTCCTTTCCAAATTCTTTCAGCTGTGATAATGCTGACCATATAACTAAATGGAGGTAGGATATGAACTGATCCAAATATACAGCATGTGGGAAGCATCATCCTTATTTTACCTATGGTGGGGGTAGGGAGGAGGTGCAGCTGCAGAATATCTTTCAGAGGTCGCTCTGTGTTTCATGTTCATTAAGGAAGGGCCTATGTGGATGTGGAACAATCTGTACCGTTAAATTTTAACTTTGTATTGATTTCCTCTTTTCCCTAGTAACAGCTCCACTCTTACCCACAGGGCGTGTTTGGTATTACATGTCAGCTCCAATCACTTATCCTGCAATTCATTAATAATCGTGGCTTCTGAATAAGTTCACATGTTGAGACTGCAACTGTGCCAACATACAATACCTCCCCCCCTAATCCCCAATCTGATGCATTTTAATTATTAAAGGGGTTATCCACCATTGGTGACACTTTTTTCTTATTTAAATTCTTTTTTTTTTTTGCTGGCTGCAGAATGAGCTCACTGAGAATCCATAAGTGAGCTCACTTTGAGTCTTTTTTATAAAAATTTTATGCTCCTCTCCACTGATTTATGACCACAGACCAAATTCTGTTCAGGGAAACAAGAAATGCTGTAAGAGCCAAACAGGGCAAGATTTTTAATTAAAAAAAATATATATTGCAAAAATTATGTTTAGCCAAAATACATGTATTTAAGTAGCCATGTGGTTTTGCAGCTAAACAGCATTATACAGTGCCCATAAATAAAAAACAAATAATTTTTTTAAAAAAGCTCCAATCAGCCTGTGTGGTTTCATCCATAAATCTATCTTCAGGCTTCATACAGACGGCTGTGTTTTGTTTTTTTTAGTTCACCCCACACATAAATGTTTCAGGTCACTTTACAGACACCAGTCACAAATTGGGCAGTCAAGAGGAGAAAAAAAGAAAAAAAAAAGGATAAATTGTTCACAGATGTGATCAAACCAACAGTTCAGTTCAGGAGCTGCAGATTTTTTTTTTTTTCTTTTTGTCTTGATCCACAAAGTGCAACTGTTTGCTTAAGGCAGGGGTGGGCAATTAATTTTGCCAGGGGGCCGCATGAGAAATTGGGATGGTTTTAGAGGGCCGGACTAATATAATTAACTCCGTTCTACCCAACTATATATATATTTATATATATATAATATATACTGTATACTGTATATATACATACCTGCCCATTATCATCATCTTCTCCCCATCATCATCAATGCCTGCCCATCATCATCATCATCTTCTCCCCATCATCAATGCCTGCCCATTATCATCAATACCTGCCCATTATCATCATCTTCTCCCCATGATCATCAATGCCTGCCCATCATCATCATCTTCTCCCCATCATCAATGCCTGCCCATTATCATCAATACCTGCCCATTATCATCATCTTCTCCCCATCATCATCAATGCCTGCCCATCATCATCATCATCTTCTCCCCATCATCAATGCCTGCCCATTATCATCAATACCTGCCCATTATCATCATCTTCTCCCCATCATCATCATCAATGCCTCCCCATTATCAGCAATGCCTGCCCATCATCATCTTCTCCCCATCATCATTGCCTGCCCATTATCATCAATGCCTGCCCATTATCATCTTCTCCCCATCATCAATGCCTGCCCATTATCATCAATACCTGCCCATTATCATCTCTTCTCCCCATCATCATCAATGCCTGCCCATCATCATCATCATCTTCTCCCCATAATCAATGCCTGCCCATTATCATCAATACCTGCCCATTATCATCATCTTCTCCCCATCATCATCAATGCCTGCCCATCATCATCATCTTCTCCCCATCATCAATGCCTGCCCATTATCATCAATACCTGCCCATTATCATCATCTTCTCCCCATCATCATCAATGCCTCCCCATCTCATCATCTTCTCCCCATCATCAATGCCTGCCCATTATCATCAATGCCTGCCCATTATCATCATCTTCTCCCCATCATCATCAATGCCTCCCCATTATCAGCAATGCCTGCCCATCATCACACACAGACAGCACATAAGCACTCTCTCACATACAACACACACACACACACACACACAAAGCACCGCACTACATAGACACAGACACACACAGAGACACGTCTTACCTGTCCAGCGTCCCCGCTCTCTGACACAGCCGGCCGCTGAATGATGACGTCATTCAGCGGCCGGCTGTGAGAGGAAGCGCCGGTGGAGCCCGGAGCTGCAGCAGCGGAGGCACGGGAGAGGTAAGTATTGTGCCAGCTGATGCCGGGGCCCTGAGACTGCCGGAGCGCCTCCGCGGGCCGGTCACTGACAGCCGGCGGGCCGGATGCGGCCCGCGGGCCGCCCCTTGCCCGGGTCTGGCTTAAGGATAGGTTTCCCCATTGCTGCATTCGCGGCAAAAAACGCATTGATTTTGCTGCCATTTTTGAAAACCGCAGCAAGATGGTATAAAAAACTGCTGCAACTGTAGCCAGAAAGGCACAAAAACTGCAACGTGTGAATGCGGCTTATGGGCTCATTGACAAGTCCGTTTTTCTCGGACGAGAGCTCTCTGGATAGAAATCGTACCCATATAGTCTAGGGGTAGTTCACGTGTCCTATTTTTTCCTCGGACCGAGTGGTCCGCACAAAAGCACGGCAATGCAAGTCTATGGATCAAAAAATAAATAAATAAAAATCAGAGAGCACTCGGATGCCATCCATATGCTATCTGTTTTTCATGGACTTTATGATATGAGACGCTTGAGAAATCATCAATTTTTTTTTTTCATCTAAGGCCGCGTTCACATGTACAGTATTTGTAAGCCAAAACCAGGAGTGGGTGAAAAATACAGAAGTGGTGACGTGTTTCTATTATACTTTTGAACTCCCGATTTTGGCTTACAAATACTGATGTAAAATACATGACAGTGTGAACAAGGCCTCAGAAAAAAGATGAACCGCTGACCTAAACTGCAATAAACTCGGATTAAAAACACTGATGAAACTCGGCCCGTTTTTTACTTACGAGAAAAATCTCGAATGTGTGAAAGTGGACGATAACTGGGAAACATTGTTCTCTGATTATCATCCAGTCTAAACAAGCTGACGATCATCTGATCAACAAGAAAAATGCTCGTTCGTCAAGTGAAATGATTAAAAAGAAAAACAAAATCTCTCATTCTCGGCAGCACATCAACCAGAGTAAACAGGACATGTTCTGCCAAAAACATTGATATTCTATGTGCACAGAGCGATTGCAATTGTTCTGTGTGCAGGAAAATGCTGTTGGCCGGTCTAAACAGTCTATTAAACAATAGCCAATCGGTCTGCATGGAGCTGATTGATGGTAGTGTAAGTGCAGCGGTCGGCCAGTGTAAATGCAACCTAAAGGTATGCTCCCAGTTGTAAGTGGGACTTTGAGTAAGCCATAAGAATTAAGATAGGCCATTATTATCACCTCTGGAGGAAGGAGTTTCTCACCTAATCCCACCCGTGAGGTTCCGTCTCATTCCACCCCTTGGAATGTTTTATTCCATCCCGTCACGCCCCTGCGGTGTTACATCCCGTCACGCCACGCCCCTGCAATGTTACATCCCGTCACGCCACGCCCCTCGTGTACTCGGCACGCCTGCGGTGTTACATCCCGTCACGCCACGCCCCTGGGGTGTCATCCGTCACACCCTGGGTTCCATCCGCACGCCTGCGGTGTTCCATCCGTCCGCCCCTGCGGTGTTCCATCCGTCACGCCCCTGCGGTGTTCCATCCCGTCACGCCCCTGCGGTGTTCCATCCCGTCACGCCCCTGCGGTGTTCCATCCCGTCACGCCCCTGCGGTGTTCCATCCCGTCACGCCCCAGCGGTGTTCCATCCCGTCACGCCCCAGCGGTGTTCCATCCCGTCACCCAGCGGTTCCACCCTCACCCCAGCGGTGTTCATCCGTCAGCCCACGTGTCTCCCGTCACGCCCCAGCGGTGTTCCATCCCGTCACGCCCCGCGTGTCCATCCGTCACGCCTGCGGTTCCATCCAGTCACGCCCCTGCGGTGTTCCATCCCGTCACGCCCCTGCGGTGTTCCATCCCGTCACGCCCCTGCGGTGTTCCATCCCGTCACGCCCCTGCGGTGTTCCATCCCGTCACGCCCCTGCGGTGTTACATCCCGTCACGCCCCTGCGGTGTTACATCCCGTCACGCCCCTGCGGTGTTACATCCCGTCACGCTACGCCCCTGCGGTGTTCCATCCCGTCACGCCCCTGCGGTGTTCCATCCCGTCACGCCACGCCCCTACGGTGTTACATCCCGTCACTGCGATGTTAATGCCGTCACGCCCCTGCGGAACAGCTGTTTGACGGGATCATAACACTTTACTTTGGCACTCCGTCCCTCTTTCGTTTATCAGGTGCAGCTTCGTACTTTTAGTGGTGGCTGTGACTCGTATTATAACTGAGCGGGGTTCAGTGACACCGGCTGATCTGTAACTACCTTGCACAACGGCTAATAAGAGTCTGGAGCTGTGCGTGGGTAAACCATGAACGATACGCAGTGCTCTGCTCCACCATTCAGCGATTGGCGGTCATCCTAGGGGGTTCTAAAAGATCCAAACCATTAACAGGATCAATATTAGTTTTGGGATTTTTTTTTTTATAACAAAAAAGGCAGAATTGCCATTAAAAAAAACCGCTATTGTACTGTATATATGGGAAAATAGTTAAAGTGTTTCCAACATGACCCCTACACGAGATTACGCCCGCCTCATGCACTATTGTATTTCAGAAATGAATATAAATGGAAGGAATTGAATAAAGTACGAGAGTTGCAGGGACAGAACAACATTTGGATTACTGCATGCCGTAAATTCCATTTTTATCATCGCGTGATGACAATTTGTCGCCAAATGTTTTATTGCGTTTTGTGGTTTTTATGACAACTCAAAGCTAACACAAAGTAACATAAAAAAAGGAAAAAAAAATAGAAAAAAAAAATAATGTAAAAAATAAAAAGTCTATTGTATTTATTTGTAGTAGAGATAAACTGCCCTTGGTAAAAATTCTATCACCAATGCATCTACAAAAAAAAAATAATAAAATTAGGGTATGTTCACACTCTGGGGTTTTGCAGCATTTTTCTTCGGTGTATAAAAAAAATACACATTTTATGGCACCAGCAAAGTGAATGAGCTTTCCTGCCAAGAGAAAGTGCAGAAAAAGCCACTGCAAATACTCCACATGTGAACACACCCTTACGGCCGTAGACAGACCGAGCGATTGTTTGGCTGACCGCTATTTCTCCTGACACCCCATCGGTCAAGAGCTCCGTTTTTTTCTATTATTGCCGCCACAAGGTGGAGAACAAAAGGATCGGCGGCTGTTAGACGTCCAATGTGGAGAATCCTTCTCTCTTCCAACAGAAAATCTTCCGCAATTAAGGGTATGTTCACACCTTGCTATGGACAGAAATCTACAGCAGAAATTACACCTGTTCTTGATACATTTTTTTTTTCAATCTCAAAGAAGAAACACTGCAATAAAAACACTGATAAAATACACACTACAGGTCAAAAGACGCAAAAGAAAAAAACACTTGTGAATGAGGTTTTAGAAATATCTTCTGTTTTCAGGTTTTTTCCCCATTTAAAAAAAAAAAAAAAAATCAAGAAAAAAAAATGCATCAAAACTGCTACATGTGAACAACCATTTAAGGCAGTGGATGGGATTTTACAAAAACTGAATCTAAAAGACGCCGTTGAACGGTGTGTTTTTATTTGTGTGGCTGAGAAAAAACACAATTGCTGATTGCAACAACAAAAAAAAACTTGTATGAAAACTGCACCAAAAATGGATAAAAACATAATGCAAACACACAATAGTCGGAGAAGATTTCTATGACGTAGACACCTGCAGAAAAGAAGGCGGATCTGGCTAGGACGGTGGTTACACCGGTATCACAGTCCGGTCAGGGTGCATTTCATTTCAGGCTGTTTTCGTGTCTTTTCCCTTCGTAATTCCGCATACATACAGTGTGGAGGGAGGGGGAATATTTACACATTTGGCCTGAATACGCAGCCAATCAGGCAGCAGCTGGTAACCAGAACTGCCATTCTGCTTCTGGCATTCCAGCTCCAGGCCTCGCGATGCAGACAGGGAACACATGAGGACGTGAGCCACACAGTTAAGGAACATGAAAGATCACATTTCTTTTTAGGAAAAAAAAAATCATATATATTTAATATTGTTTTTTTTGTAAACAATGAGACACTCGGTTCCTAGATCACTAAAAAGCCATTTGCCCAATATGTAGCATTGGCCAAATCCAATTTCACGCCAGCCTGTGCCATATTTACATTAACCCGAATTTGCTCGTGACCTAACACAAGAGTAAAACTTGTTTTTTTTTCTACTCCCTTTTTTCCCCCCATGTATTTGTTTTACTTCTCCCCCACATCTGTCATCAACTCTCACATCCTCTCCTTTTTATCAGATAGAAAACTCAAGCATGCGTGAATGGCATATGTCATCAGAAAGGCTGGCAGACATGGCAGAGGTGTGGCTACTCCTCGCTCCTGTGTGCAAAACTACTGGGGGGGGGGAGAGGAAAAAAAAAACAAGTAAAAAGAAATCCCTAAAAAAATAAAAAATAAATGCATTGTCGTGCTCGAA
Source organism: Oophaga sylvatica (assembly GCA_033576555.1). Taxonomy (NCBI): domain Eukaryota; kingdom Metazoa; phylum Chordata; class Amphibia; order Anura; family Dendrobatidae; genus Oophaga; species Oophaga sylvatica. The sequence continues at coordinate 441,754,628 of JARQOD010000003.1, read as the reverse complement.
TAGTATGTTCCACCACACATGCTGGCATTTCCTGTTTGTTAGGATGCAGCCGTGGGGACTCGGAACATATTTTTCGAGTACGACGAAAACACTCGGGTTAGCACCCGAGCATGCTCCGATATAACACATTATCGAAGCATATTCACTCATCACTATTAACAATTAATGAGGGTATACAAATTATCTTGAATATTTAATTTCCCTGAGAATGATGCATGGCTTTTAAGTCTGCTCACTCTGACATGCCACTCTCTACAAGGAGAAACGTTACCCCTTAGATCCCAATAAATCATGATGCAAATCTGTGCCCAGTCCCTTACCATACACACTTGGAAGTGAAGAAATACTGCAGATTGTTTCAGGATATTCTTGAGCAGATTTTTGCAAAATTCTAGTGCTATATGTGACTTTTGTGTTAGGCTGCTTTCACACTTGCGTTTGAGCGACCTGCGCCTGTCTGTGCACGGCCGCCGCTAAGCTCCGTGCCTCCTCCCGGCGGCTCCGCCTATGGGCGCATGACGCCGCATTCGACCTGCGTACCCTATCTTTAGCATTGGGTACGCAGGCCGTGTGCAGGTATGCGTTTGGCGGCGCATGCGTCCTTTGACGGTGCGCGAGGCACAAAATGTTGCATGTTGCTTTTTGGTGCTTTCGCCGCACCAGTCAAAAGGACGCATGCGCCGCCAAACGCATACCTGCGCACGGCCTGCGTACCCAATGCTAAAGATAGGGTACGCAGGTCGAATGCGGCGTCATGCGCCCATAGGCGGAGCCGCCGGGAGGAGGCGTGGCCGGGGCGGAGCTTAGCGGCGGCCGTGCGCAGACAAGTGTGAAAGCAGCCTTAAAGACAAAAAATAAAGAGCGCTTTAGCAAAATTCATGAACTGCGCACGACATTCTGAAACAAAAAAGAAAGAAAAGTGACTTAAAAAAGGCAAATGATAAATTAGGCCCATGATGGCCATACTCCCCTTAGGCCGCATTCATACATCCAACTTTCACAGTAGGCGTTTGGACAGGTGAGGGTCTCCTGACCCAAACTCAATACAGGAATATAGAAGGCTGTTTTGGGTGAGAACACACGCGACTGCTCCTCATATCACAGTCCGTACACACCATTAAAGTCGGATATGTGACACCTTCCTTTATGTGTCCAAGGCAGGTTTTACATAGCTGAGAAAGGAACATGCCGTTGCCGCACTTATCAGAATATGGGACCAGACATGTTGAAACCCAACATTGTCCAACCCTTCTTCTTTCCCTTGACATCAGTTGCAGGTGCAAATCTGGCCATACACATTGGATAGATGCTGTTTGGGAGACAGCCATCTCTACTGACTCCCCCATAAATATGAGAGCTCATGGTGGGAGAGGTGAAGTCAAACTCCTCTTTCAGTGGCTTATCTTCCCTGAAAACATTAAAATCTGCTCAATCCTTCTCTTCCACAGCATCAGGTCAAGGTAGAGTCAGGAGGTCCACACAGTCCCTTCAAGCTGAAAATGAGGTGTTTGGCCAACTTTCGTCTACTGTGTATCGTCTTAGGGCATTGATGACCCTTTCTAAAGAAAGACCACCAACATGTGATCAGTGTGGGAACATTTAAGAGAACGGGACTAAAGGGATCAACAGACAAATTAATGTAAACCCGCTGATCTCTGTTTATGGGGCCCCCAACAGATGATCTCAGGCTAGATAAGGTCCCAACATGTCGACTTTCAGACTACTGATCCTCTAGAGAAAAGCTTCTGCCAGAGAGGTTTGTCGGTGGCTCTTTCAGAGAACACTAGCACTCCTCTGTGTAAGGCCGATGTCACACTTGCGTGAGTGATGTGGGAAACTCGCACGAGTCTCTCTCATCAACACCCGGCACTCGGACTGGAGTGTGCAGCTGCAAAGAAATACATGTAGCCGGGTGTTGATGCGAAACACTCATGTGAGTTTCTCGCATCACACATGTAAGTGTGACACCGGCCTAAGAGAGTTGGGCGAGATAGTTGCCAGAAGAATGATCTATAAAGTGTAATGGGGGGCTTAAAGAGGTTGTCCACTACTTTTTCACTGATGACCTTTTTCAAGGATAGGTCATCAATGTCTCATCGTCTGGGGTCAGACACCAGGCACTCCGTTGATCAGCTTTTATCGGCGTCGGCTGCAAGTACTCACTTGCGGAGCTGGCCGTCTTCTGGTAGTGACCGAGGCTTACTGCACATCTGCCTCCTATTCAAATCAATAGGAGGCGTATGTATAGGACCGTGCGGCAGCCACCATCAGAAGACAAAGCAGCTCCACAAGTGAGTATTTCCGTCCAACACCGATAACAGCTGATCGGTGGGGGTGTTGGACGATAAGGCATTGATGGCCTATTCTAAGGATAGGTCATCAATGGAAAAGTAGTGGACAACCTCTTTTAATCTCTAGAGCGTCTTACTCTCGAGACCCTGGACCAAAACTGGAGAATCAACCATTTTGGCGAATTTCCCCCAAAGGCTAGTTTCACGCTTAGGACATTCTTTGACCAGTCGTGGATCTCCTGACCTGAAATCCATAGCCTCATTTATGCCCAAGAGGCTGCCGAGCATGGGACAGGAGACCCGTGGCCGGACCGTACATTGCGGTCTATATTTGGACAGTTAATGCTGGACGTGTGAACAGTCACATCCGTGCCACTGTAACCATCCAAGAGAAAAAGATTGTTTTTCATGGGTGTCTTTCTACATTTCTCCATTGACTTTTACCAATGGATCAGAAAAAAAAAAAACATGGAACTCGGTCATACACCGCCAATCTTCCGTCCATTATATACGGATCCCCCTGAAGTTTATTGGTCGACCTACAAAATCGGATGAGAATAGAACTTGCTATAAGATCCGTGATTTTAAAAAATGGGGAATACATAAAGTGCTGTCCGAAAAAAAAATGAGTTTGGATTCTGCAGAAATGCGGTGAAAAAAAAATAGGCTATCCACAACTAAATCTGTAGTGCAAATTTTGCCATGGATTTGCATGCGGATTTTGCCTCTTTGTGACCACCAGCCGCTAATTTCTCCCTGAGACCCGTGGCAAATTTGAGATATAGAAAGCCAAATGCATCAATGATATGTAACTACTGGAATCTTGGCAAAAATTTAATAAAAATATGTGTCCCACCGCTGTATTTGGGGGGCCCGTTCTACGTCTGATCCTTCCGCAGACAGTCCGAGGACGGAGGCCTGCTGTCTATATACTGCGAAGATTTCCTGAAGTAGGAGACAATCAACATAAACGCGTGTGACAGCCTCTTCCTCCAGCGATCAGGAAGTGTCGGAACGTCAGGCTGCAGCCAATCTCCAGCCGGCGGATCTATAACCTGCCTTTCTCATGGTATTAGCCTTAATTAGTCTTTGTGTCAGGAGCGCTCTTCTTCCTCTTCACTTTCGGATAATTAATGCTGGAAATGAAAGCAGCGGCTGGAGATCAAAAAAAAAAAAAAAAATTCAGCCATATGTCTCACGTTCCAAGATCTGAACCACTTAAGGTTCATTTCTCACCTTCTACGGAGGTGGTCCTCGCATCCGGGGACGTCGACGCTTATTAACGGAGACATTTTAACCCGCGGCTCCGATGGATTAAATGCTCTAATCGGAACGGCGCCTTGGGCATTAGAATATTGCACAATCCCCGCTCCCAAACTAACAAGATTAAACCAGTCAGGGGCCTGGAAAAGCTGGGTTACTAACCCATGCGACATACGTCCACTTATATATTCAGGTATTTTTTTTTTTTTTTTAGAATTTTAGCTGAAAGTTTTCACTCCCGGGTGACTCAAAGGTCGAGTTCAAATCCGAGCAAGAGATAAAATGATTACCACGTAAGTCCTGAGTGCTCGGGGTGAACGTGAAAGACGCCTCTTAGTGATAATGCTCCTAACACCACGGCAATTAAAAAAAAAAAAAAAAGGTGACAACGGTTCAAAGCCTTGTCCCCAGGCGCAATTTGTTTAAACAACCTTTACTTTACTCCTTCCCCCAAGGTTCAATGCCGAGTCTCCCGGCGTCCACCAATCAGTGAGCTCAGAGGCTCGTGCCGTCATCTCAAGCAGAGCTGCTGAGCTCAGTCATTGGCTGCAGCGCTGTTAATGTGATATCAGCGCTGCAAACAATAACAGACACAGAGAGAAGCAGCGGAGACTCAGCATTGGACCTGGGAAGGGCGAGTAAAGTCCCCCATACGCTGTCAGCTGAATCCTACGATATCGACAGGTTCAGCCAACTGTTATGTGTATACAGGTCTCTCTGGCTGAATGATGGCAGTAGGGGGTGTCGATTGTGCATGTCCAATTTCGGACTGCTGATTGCGTTGTTCTCCCAGAGATAAGTTGCCGACCGACATTTCAGACTTTTTTTTTTTTTTTTAAAGTATAGACTTTTTTTTCCACAGCGGCAAAATCTGCACCAAATCATCCAGATTTACGTACGGAAGACTGCGGCAAATTTTTGCTGCAGATTCTCTCCACTGCATGTGGATGCGATATTGTAAAAAAAAAAAAAAAAAAAGGAAAGTACATTTTGGCATAATTTTGCAAAAAAAAAACATGTGAATATACCCTAAGGCTTCAACATATTTCACGGTCTGTATTCGGGCTGGCCACAAGTCTCCTGACATACAAGTAAAGCAGTAAATTTGGGTAAGGAGACCGTATACGGACCGTGAAATCCGCTGGTGTGAACACAGCCGAATACTGTGCGCGCTGTGATATTCTCATCTATTAGGAATAGAATATTAGAACCAATCAAAAAGTTTTTTCCCCAGAGGAAATTCATTCCAACCATCAGTCACATACATTGCATTTCTAGTACTAATTAAAAGCTATGATCTCCAAGCCGCATCCGTCATTTGCTTTTTTAAGTCACTTTTTTTTTTAATTGCCCCCTTTGGTGAACATGGGTTCACGAATTTAGTGCAAAAAAAAAATAAAAAATGCTCATTATTTTTGTCACTTAAAAAAAAGTATGATCTGTGAAAATTTTGCATGCGCTTCAACATTTATGCAAAAAATTCTGTTGCACAATTATATATATAAAAATAAAAAGTTGCAATAGTGAATGGGCCGCAAATTTACAAAAAAAAAAAACACAGGCCTACAATGAACAGAAAAAAACAAACAAAAAAAACAAAACATGAAAATAGACGCAAATTAAGAGGAAAAATATGGCGCAAATTGAAAAAACTGCCTTAAAGCGGTGACAAGTCAGACCTCACCAAAAAAAAACCATAAGGAAATGGATTTAATTGGTAACAATAAGAAAATATGATGATAAGAAGTAAGATCTGTAACCATTGATGGAACAAAGAAGGGTGCGGAGAGCGATTTAGGTTGCAGGGACACGAGGGGCAATAAATGCGCTTTCTAGTTGACCTACAGACAAACTCCTTGTCTTCTTCCAATGCAAAGACCTTGAGTGTAATTAGCAATGATTTATCTGTATAACTGCGAGTGGGCCGCACATCGCTTCCAGTGAAATTGGATCTTGGGGGCCACAGTACAGCAGGAATGGAGGCACCTGTTATGTATCCCTGCCAGAAACCATTGCAAATCCTCCGGCTACCAGATCCACTAGGAAAGAAAAAGGCGTTAGGTCACGATGCTGGGTTCCCAGCCAACATACTCAGGGATTTGGAGGTGGAACCCAAGTTACACACCTGTTACGTTCCCTGCTCTTACAAGGGAACACCATGTCTTTCAATAACTGGATGTCCCACCGGTTGTATTTTTTAAGTTCTTTACTCACTCTCCCAGGCCAGTGTCTGTTATTGTCTGCAGAGCTGATGTCAGAGCGGACAGTGAGCTCAGCGGCTTGTGCCGTCAACTTGGGAAGACCGCTGAGCTCACGGATTGTTATCAGTGGGAGCAGTATTGGAAACTTATGGCTGGACCCTCATTCAGACGTCCGACTTTTGCAATTTTTCACGGCTAGCAGCTGTACCAGTCTATAGGACCATTCACATGTCTGAGATTTTTCGGTCCACGTAAAATATTAGAGACGTGTCCGATTTGAGCTCAAAATTAACAGTGGGTAGGGAAAGATCCGATTTTCACTGACTTTCAGAACGGAGAAGGTGGAGACTTTTTTTTTTAATTTCTCCATGTACGAGAACATAGGATGACATCAGAATAATCGGTCCTATTTTCTCGTACATGACAAAAAAAATAAATAATCAGATGTCTCAATGAGTCCCACAACCAACATCTACCCTTTTCCATACATGCTAGGCCCCGTTCACATCTATCCTGTGCACCATGCTGGGTTTTCCATCTACCTGTATATACCCCCCAAAAAAAACAAAATTCAGACGGAAACCCTCAATAGAGCCGTTCACCACAATAAGGAAGATGAAGTCACTTTGAGACCATCTGGCCATTGTCTATAGGTGGCAACAAGAACGTGGTCTACTACCATAAGTATGTAGGTGGTCTATCCTTATACTTCTAGGGTAGAACACCAGGTACATTTAGTGCTGTAAAATTTCTGCAAGTACAGCAATATGGTTTTATGAGCAAATATAACACAACCCACAAAGACGGTTCATATCCTGGGCTCCGGCGGGGCCTTTTATTTGGCTAGTCAGTGTCTAATGTGGTATCTCATGTACTTGGCAAGTAGCTGCCCCATGGCGCGTTGTCAGAGACGAAGACCCGAACTGTTAAAAAAACGAAAAGTGCAAGACTATGGACCCTCAAGCGCCCACACTGCAAGATGTTCAGCAACCACGAAACTCTACAAAAGCATCTTCCTTTCCACCTTAGCAAGTAACCACATACTGACAAGAATACGGCCTTCTCGTCTGTAATCACCCGCACTGCCGGCCCAGCCCAGGAACTCAACCTTCACACAGGGACACCCAACACATATTTTCTCATGTAATTATCACATTATGTACACATAAGTTACTTAAATATGACTTACAATAAAATAATCAGCTGAATGAATGGAGGCCTCCAGGGCAGGGTGAGTGGAGCCGTAATTTTCGGGTCAATATTAGAGCTGCAGAGAGATCCAAATGGTCTACTGAACCAAATGCAAAGCGGTCATCTGGCACCGTTCACTTCCACGTCAAAGGAGAGTGGGGCTGATGACATTACAACCTCATTTGCACAGGTCTCAATGTCATTGAAGCAAAACTACAGATGAATCTCAAAAATTAGAATATCATCTATTATATAGAGTCATTACACACAGAGTGATCTATTTCACGTGTTTATTTCTGTTAATGTTGATGATTATGGCTTACAGCCAATGAAAACTCAAAAGTCATTATCTCAGTAAATTAGAATACTTTATAACACCGGCTTGAAAAGTGATTTTAAAATCCGAAATGTATGTTCAGTAAATGCACTCAGTACTTGGTCAGGGCTCCTTTTGCATCAATTACTGCATCAATGCGGTGTGGCATGGAGGCGATCAGCCTGTGGCACTGCTGAGGGGTTATGGAAGCCCAGGTTGCTTTGATAGCAGCCTTCAGCTCGTCTGCATTGTTGTGTCTGGTGTCTCTCATCTTCCTCTTGACAATACCCCACAGATTCTCTATGAGGTTAAGGTCAGGTGCGTTTGCTGGCCAATCAAGCACAGTGATACTGTTGTTTGTAAACCAGGTATTGGTACTTTTGGAAGTGGACAGGTGTCAAGTCCTGCAGGAGAATGAAATTTCCAACTCCAAAAACATGTCGGCAGAGGGAAGCATGAAATCCTCTAAAATTTCCTGGTAGACGGCTGCGCTGACTTTGGTCTTGATAAATCACAGTGGACCTACACCAGCAGATGACATGGCTCCACAAATCATCACTGATTGTGGAAACTTCACACTAGAGTTGGAAATTTCATGCTCCAGCAGGACTTGGCACCTGTCCACACTGCCTAAAGTACCAATACCTGGTTTACAAACAACAGTATCACTTTGCCATAGAGAATCTATGGCATATTGTCAAGAGGAAGATGAGAGACACCAGACACAAAAATGCAGACGAGCTGAAGGCTGCTATCAAAGCAACCTGGGCTTCCATAACCCCTCAGCAGTGACACAGGCTGATCGCCTCCATGTCACGCCGCATTGATGCAGTAATTGATGCCCAAGGAGCCCCGACCAAGTATTGAATGCATTTACTGAACATACATTTCAGTAGGCCAATATTTCGGATTTTAAAATCATTCTTTCAAGCCGGTGTTATAAAGTATTCTAATTTACTGAGATAATGACTTCTGGCTTTTCATTGGCTGTAAGCCATAATCATCAACATTAACAGAAATAAACACTTGAAATAGATCACTCTGTTTGTAATGACTCTATATAGGAGTTTCACTTTTTGTATTGAAGAACTGAAATAAATTAACTTTTTAATGATATTCTAATTTTGTGAGAAGCACTTGTAAGTGGCACCGGATGACCCCTTTGAAAATTTGCAGAACCCATTCACATCTAATGTGTATGGAGGCCATCTGACTGATGATGACAAGGGAGAGGGGAATCGGGGGCAACTGGAATTTGAATGCTTGATCTTCTAATTTCACAAGAAACAAACTGCTGCCAAAGTGTCTGACAGCGGCTTTCTCCTCTCTCCCCAATGAAGTCTCTGCCAAGCCAAGCATTGGGGCAGCCGTTAGAGATCAGTGTCTGCTATGCGAAAGTTCAATTGGTGTAACCAGCTCTACTATAGATTACCAAAAGTCCAACTACTGACGCTAAAATGCAGATTGTACCCAAATAATTATTTTTGCATCTGAATTCGGCTAGCACGTGGACCAATATAGTTTTCATTGATCCATACTTTAAAACTGGGTCCGTGTCTCCGGTCCACGAGACTCGCCGCGTGTCCTATTCTCATCCATTTTGCAGCTCATTCGCCCAATAAAGTCTACAGAAATCCATGTAATATTGAAACATTGGACAGACTTGGTACTTCAGTTTTCAATCCATATTTAAACCGTTTTTTCAGTGATCTATTGTTAAAGTGGTTGTCCAGGTGTGTACTGCATACTGTGTGATTGCAGACTTGTGAATCTTCACATCGCGCACACTGCACACTGTCAGGATTCTCCAATGGAAAAAGGGGACGACCACGTGACCGCAAGTACGTGATCTGCATACTTCCGGCCACGTTCTAATTAGACGTGTCCGGCCTCGCTCAATAGACGTGGAATACATGTGGTCGTGTGATTGTTCGCTCTTGCTGCCAGAACCGGAGAATACTGACGGCACGTTGACAGCACTGCAGCTAATCACTGAACTCAGCGGCTCTATCTGAGTAGACGGCACAGGCCGCTCAGAGCTACTGAGCTTAGTGATGGGTTGCAGCGCTGTCAAAGTGACGTCAGCACTGCAGATAATACCAGACACCGGGAGATGATGCGGAAACTCAGCGCTGGACCTGTGGAGGGCGAGTAAAGAATGGTTACAAATGATCAGAAACATCAATCAGAAACTTTTTAGACACAGCCGACTTGTTTCCAGACAATAACCAATGGTCGCTCCTCCCAAGCTGCACCTATCGAAATGTCCGACACAATCCTCATATATTATATGCAATACTTTACACTTGAAATCTCAACTAAATAATAAAAAGGGAAAAATACATAAAAAGAAAGAAGAAAAATTAAGATTTTTGGCATCTAACAATATACAAACTCAAACCAAAATTCCTTCCAAAAATGTATCCGTCGGCCGTTCTCGCTCATTAAGATCGGATAAAAAAATGTAGTTTCCGACTGTAATAAATAATAAATCAATATATTAACTAAATTGCAGAACGGCAGCTCAGTGTTTGATTTTTTGAGAGCGATGGGTCTGTATCGGATGACTCACGCCTCAACCTTGGGAGCATCACTCACAAATGGCGCAAGGGGTCATAGGACGTCAGCGAGGGCCAAAATTACTTGTGCATCGATATATCCCATATCCTGTATTACATAAGCCAGGCGACAATCCTCACGGAGGACATCATGGTGCACGATACGTGGTCACCCAGATTCCAGGAACCAACACGGACGGACAACCCAAGCGTCATAACGAGACGTATCCAAGCCATGACCGAAAAAAAGGACAATTCAAGGACTTCCAATTACTGCCAATTTTTTGTGTTTTTTTTTAAAGGTTTTAGGGTTCCTTTAAGAGCAGATCCGTCAGTCAGTTTATACTGGTGGTGCACTTCATGAAATAACACACCAAAGGTAAGGACTGGAGGTGTGATTTTACCGTCATCTGCACGTGTTACGTTCCCTATTAGCGTAGCCATATCCCACATGTAACAAAGTCAACAATATAGTCTAGGAATATCCAAAGAATAATAATAGTAATATAAAAAATATATAAAAATAAAAAAGTATAATAATAAAATAATGAATAATAGGAATTAAAAAAAAATTGCATATTCAACACCCAGTGAAATTTCTTGTAATTAGGCCCCAACATACATTTGGCACATTTGGATATTTGTTAATCACGCCAAGATTTTTTTTTGTAAAGTTTTTATTTCCTATCCCTTAGCACCGGCGTTGTCTGAATGGCTTTGTCACCGTAATGAATTTCACCGCAATGCCTTCCATCTTTTTTTCTCCCCCCCCTCCTGCAGATAAGCATCCAGCTTTTGGTCAGGGAAGGGGGATAAAAGGGGATGCATTCCCTTTCACAAAAAAAAAAAAATGAAAGGGCAACCATAATTAATACTTAGTTATGGAGGGAGGGACGCGGCGGCTCAGTCCCCTCCTCCTTCACACCTGGCCTTAGTATTGCATATGCAAAAAATAAACAAACTGTGCCTAATGTCTCATACACCCCCCACATCAGAGCCCCTTATTACCCTTCACAGCAAACCAATCACCCAAATATTTACTAAGATAATAAAAAATTATGCAACATTTGCTTTTAGACAATAGAAGCCAATTACCCCCACAAGCAATGGCATCCATGCCCACTTTATTATTTTTATTTCCATAAATGCACCCCCCCTCTTTTTTTGTTTCCAATAATCCACCCCATCCCCCTCCCCAGCTAGAAAAAAAAAAGAATGAGGCAAAATGGAAGGAAATCCCTTTTGCTTGCAACGTGCTCCCTGCTGCAGACTGCAGGCCTGGAGCAGACAGGGCTAGATTCATTCTCTTTTTTTTTTTTTTCCTCCCTCCCGCTCCTCTTCTTCTTTTGCAACCATCAAGGAATTTGATGCGGGAGGGCGCACTCTTGTTTCTGGAATGTCTGGGTGCACATTTTAAGGGGGCGCAAACCCCCCAAGTCCTAAACTAAAATAAAGGGGGGTGTAAATGCAGCATCAGCTCAGCATGGCAGCTCCCCACCTCCCCTCTGCTGCCATAACCAGGGCCAAAATCTGTGCAGCCATGCATGCAGGCATTGAGCAGCTGCAGCCCCCCGGCTCCTGGCCGTGCATGCTCCCCTGCACCCCCACATGTGATCCCAGCAGACGCCATGTCCTCCTACCTTGCCTTTGCCGTCCTTTCGTAACTCCATCCCGAGCCAGCTCCCAGAGGATCTCCAAAGCCTGCGGTTGGATAATTTCTATCCATTAATTTCTTTGTAGAGGTTTTTAGGGCTGGTGCTGCTTCTCGCTTCCTGGCTCCCTCGCCTGCCTCTGCAAGCTAATTGCTTCTGCTTCCTTTCTCTCGGTCTCTCCTTCTCCTCCTGTGATCAACCAGCCCTTCAAAAAAAAATCAAATCTGGAGCTGGGTTTGGGGTCCCCCTCTGGCAGGAGAGCTCCTAAGCCCCCAGAAGGCTCAGTTCGCAAACCTTCCTTGTCTGGATTGCAAATGTATTTTGTTTTTTTTTCTCATGGTGCAGCCATTTTTGCCGTCTCTCTATGTGTCTATTTCAGCTTCCCAGCATACATTTCAGTGAACTGTACAAAGGGGGAGGGGAGGAAGGCAGGAGGGAGAGAAAAAGGCAGGCAGAGCAGACAGAGAGGCGAAGACTCCCCTCCTGCCACCACCACACAGAGCCAGGGGAAGGAGGAGGAGGAGGAAGAGGAGGAGGAGGAAGGGGCTGAGACAGGCTAAAATTACACCAGATCTGAGGCAGCACATCCATCCTCACCACTGAGCACCAGACACACACACACATGCATCTACATACAGCCAGTGCCACCCCTGCACACACTGTCTGCAGCTGATCACCAGATACAGAGGTGCCATCCCTGCCAACCCAGTCATGCATCTACATACAGCCAGTGCCATCCCTGCACACACTGTCTGCAGCTGATCACCAGATACAGAGGTGCCATCCCTGCCAACCCAGTCTGCATCTTATCAACAGCCAGTGCCATCCCTGCACACACTGTCTGCAGCTGATCACCAATACAGAGGTGCCATCCCTGCCAACCCAGTCATGCATCTACATACAGCCAGTGCCCCCCTGCACACACTGTCTGCAGCTGATCACCAGATACAGAGGTGCCATCCCTGCCAACCCAGTCATGCATCTACATACAGCCAGTGCCACCCTGCACACACTGTCTGCAGCTGATCACCAGATACAGAGGTGCCATCCCTGCCAACCCAGTCATGCATCTACATACAGCCAGTGCCACCCTGCACACACTGTCTGCAGCTGATCACCAGATACAGAGGTGCATCCCTGCCAACCCAGTCATGCATCACATACAGCCAGTGCCATCCCTGCACTCATGTCTGCAGCTGATCACCAGATACACACAGTGCTCCCTGCCAACCCAGTCATGCATCTACATACAGCCAGTGCACCCCTGCACACACTGTCTGCAGCTGATCACCAGAACAGAGGTGCATCCTGCCAACCCAGTCATGCATCTACATACAGCCAGTGCCACCCCTGCACACACTGTCTGCAGCTGATCACCAGATACAGAGTGCCATCCCTGCCAACCGTCATGCATCTACATACAGCCAGTGCCACCCCTGCACACACTGTCTGCAGCTGATCACCAGACACAAGATATGCCATCCCTGCCAACACACATGCATCTACATACAGCCAGTGCCACCCCTGCACACACTGTCTGCAGCTGATCACAGATACAGAGGTGCCATCCCTGCACCCAGTCATGCATCTACATACAGCCAGTGCCACCCCTGCACACACTGTCTGCAGCTGATCACCAGATCAGAGGTGCCATCCCTGCCAACACCAGTCATGCATCTACATACAGCCAGTGCCATCCTGCACACACTGTCTGCAGCTGATCACCAGATACACACAGAGGTGCCATCCCTGCCAACCCAGTCATGCATCTACATACAGCCAGTGCCACCCTGCACACACTGTCTGCAGCTGATCACCAGATACAGAGGTGCCATCCCTGCCAACCAGTCATGCATCTACATACAGCCAGTGCCACCCTGCACACACTGTCTGCAGCTGATCACCAGATACAGAGGTGCCATCCCTGCCACCAGTCATGCATCTACATACAGCCAGTGCCACCTGCACACACTGTCTGCAGCTGATCACCAGACACACAGATTGCCATCCCTGCCAACACACATGCATCTACATACAGCCAGTGCCACCCCTGCACACACTGTCTGCAGCTGATCACCAGATACAGAGGTGCCATCCCTGCCAACCCAGTCATGCATCTACATACAGCCAGTGCCATCCCTGCACACACTGTCTGCAGCTGATCACCAGATACAGAGGTGCCATCCCTGCCAACCCAGTCATGCATCTACATACAGCCAGTGCCACCCCTGCACACACTGTCTGCAGCTGATCACCAGATACAGAGGTGCCATCCCTGCCAACCCAGTCATGCATCTACATACAGCCAGTGCCACCCTGCACACACTGTCTGCAGCTGATCACCAGACACACAGATTGCCATCCCTGCCAACACTCATGCATCTACATACAGCCAGTGCCACCCCTGCACACACTGTCTGCAGCTGATCACCAGATACAGAGGTGCCATCCCTGCCAACCCAGTCATGCATCTACATACAGCCAGTGCCATCCCTGCACACACTGTCTGCAGCTGATCACCAGATACAGAGGTGCCATCCCTGCCAACCCAGTCATGCATCTACATACAGCCAGTGCCACCATGCACACACATGCATCTACATACAGCCAGTGCACCCCTGCACACACTGTCTGCAGCTGATCACCAGATACAGAGGTGCCATCCCTGCCAACCCAGTCATGCATCTACATACAGCCAGTGCCACCCCTGCACACACTGTCTGCAGCTGATCACCAGATACAGAGGTGCCTCCCTGCCAACCCAGTCATGCATCTACATACAGCCAGTGCCACCCCTGCACACACATGCATCTATACAGCCAGTGCCACCCCTGCACACACTGTCTGCAGCTGATCACCAGATACAGAGGTGCCATCCCTGCCAACCCAGTCATGCATCTACATACAGCCAGTGCCACCCTGCACACACTGTCTGCAGCTGATCACCAGATACAGAGGTGCCATCCCTGCCAACCCAGTCATGCATCTACATACAGCCAGTGCCACCCTGCACACACTGTCTGCAGCTGATCACCAGACACACAGGTGGCATCCCTGCCAACACTCATGCATCTACATACAGCCAGTGCCACCCCTGCACACACTGTCTGCAGCTGTCACAGATACAGAGGTGCCATCCTGCAACCCAGTCATGCATCTACATACAGCCAGTGCCACCCTGCACACACATGCATCTACATACAGCCAGTGCCACCCCTGCACACACTGTCTGCAGCTGATCACCAGATACAGAGGTGCCATCCCTGCCAACCCAGTCATGCATCTACATACAGCCAGTGCCACCCCTGCACACACTGTCTGCAGCTGATCACCAGACACACAGGTGGCATCCCTGCCAACACCATGCATCTACATACAGCCATGCCACCCCTGCACACACTGTCTGCAGCTGATCACCAGATAACACAGAGGTGCCATCCCTGCCAACACATCATGCATCTACATACAGCCAGTGCCATCCCTGCCACACACTGCAGCTGATCACCAGACACACAGATATGCCATCCCAAGTCATGCATCTACATACAGCCAGTGCCACCCCTGCACACACTGTCTGCAGCTGATCACCAGATACAGAGGTGCCATCCCTGCCAACCCAGTCATGCATTCTACATACAGCCAGTGCCACCCCTGCACACACTGTCTGCAGCTGATCACCAGATATACACAGAATGCCATCCCTGCCAACACTCATGCATCTACATACAGCCAGTGCCACCCCTGCACACACTGTCTGCAGCTGATCACCAGACACACAGATATGCCATCCCTGCCAACACTCATGCATCTACATACAGCCAGTGCCACCCCTGCACACACTGTCTGCAGCTGATCACCAGACACAATGATTGCCAACCCAGTCATGCATCTACATACAGCCAGTGCCAACCCCCCTGCACACACTGTCTGCAGCTGATCACCAGATACAGAGGTGCCATCCCTGCCAACCACATCATGCATCTACATACAGCCAGTGCCACCCCTGCACACACTGTCTGCAGCTGATCACCAGAACACACAGATATGCCACCCTGCCAACACTCATACATCTACATACAGCCAGTGCCACCCCTACACACTGTCTGCAGCCGATCACCAGATACACACAGAGGTGCCATCCCTGCCAACCCAGTCATGCATTTACATATAGCCAGTGCCACTACTACACACACTGTCTGCAGCTTAGACAATCACCACACACCTACACCTACATACAGCCAGTGACACCACTACATACACTGTCTGCACTTGATCACCAGATACACACAGAGGTGTCATCTCTGCCAACACACACATACATCTACAGTCATGGACAAAAGTTTTGAGAATGACACAAATATTAATTTTTACAAAGTCTACTGCTTCACTTTTTCTAATGGCAATTTTCATATACTCCAGAATGTTATAAAGAGTGATCAGCTTAACAGCAATTACTTGCAAAGTCAATATTTGGCTAAAAAATGAACTTTATCCCCCAAAACACATTTCAACATCATTGCAGCCCTGCCTTAAAAGGACCAGCTAACCTCTTTTCAGTGATTGCTTCATTAACACAGGTGTGGGTGTTGATGAGGACATGGCTGGAGATCAATCTGTCATGATTAACTAAGAATGACACCACTGGACACTTTAAAAGGAGGCTGGTGCTTGGCATCATTGTTTCTCTTCTGTTAACCATGGTTATCTCTAAAGAAACACGTGCAGTCATCATTGCAATGCACAAAAATGGCCTAACGGAAGAGTATTGCAGCTAGAAAGATTTCACCTCAGTCAACAATCTATCGCATCATCAAGAACTTCAAGGAGAGAGGTTCCATTGTTGCCAAAAAGGCTCCACGGCGCCCAAGAAAGACCAGCAAGCGCCAGGACCGTCTCTTAAAAGTGTTTCAGCTGCGGGATCGGGCTACCAGCAGTGCAGAGCTTGATCAGGAATGGCAGCAGGCAGGTGTGAGTGCATCTGCACGCACTGTGAGGCGCAGACTCTTGGAGCAAGGCCTGGTCTCAAGGAGGCAGCAAAGAAGCCACTTCTCTCCAGAAAAAACATCATGGACAGACTGATATTCTGCAAAAGGTACAGACAGTGGACTGCTGAGGACTGGGGTAAAGTTATTTTCTCTGATGAATCCCCTTTTCGATTGTTTGGGACATCAGGAAAACGCCTCATTCGGAGAAGACAAGGTGAGCGCTACCACCAGTCTTGTCTCATGCCAACTGTTAAGCATCCTGAAACCATTCTTGTGTGGGGTTGCTTCTCAGCCAAGGGAATCGGCTCTCTCACAGTCTTGCCTAAAAACACAGCCATGAATAAAGAATGGTACCAGAATGTCCTCCAAGAGCAACTTCTCCCAACCCTCCAAGAGCAGTTTGGCGATCAACAATGCCTTTTCCAGCATGATGGAGCACCTTGCCATAAAGCAAAGGTGATAACTAAATGGCTCAGGGAACAAAACATAGAGATTTTGGGTCCATGGCCTGGAAACTCCCCAGATCTTAATCCCATTGAGAACTTGTGGTCAATCATCAAGAGACGGGTGGAAAAACAAAAACCTAAAAATTCTGACAAAATGAAAGCATTGATTGTGCAAGAATGGACTGCTATCAGTCAGGATTTGGTCCAGAAGTTGATTGAGAGCATGCCAGGGAGAATTGCAGAGGTCCTGAAGAAGAAGGGTCAACATATATATAGCATACCATTGCAATATATAGCAATGGTAACCAAATCATTCATCCTCTGAATTGATAGTCTCTGCTTGTATGCACTCCATTCATTGTCAGCAAGCAGCTGAATGACACAAGCCCCTTCTGTCTTGCATGTGGAAATATATAGCAATGGTAACCAAATCATTCATCCTCTGAATTGATAGTCTCTGCATGTATGCACTCCATTCATTGTCAGCAAGCAGCTGAATGACACAAGCCCCTTCTGTCTTGCATGTGGAAATATATAGCAATAGTATGCACTCCATACTTCTGATTGCTGCCAACCACTGCTGTACCATCTTGCAACATAATTTAATGTGCCTGGTAAAACTTTAGTATAATTAATTTTTTGCACTGTGCTTAATACTTACTGCTGTGTATTCCTGTGACTGGGGCCTCTGTAGATGCTATCAGGTGGAAAGTGCTATAACATATAGCTATTGCCAGGTCTAGTGCCTTTGATGATCTAACCACCCCCTGGTGTGCTGGCCCCAGCTGGCAAATTATCCCAAAGCAGCTCCCACAATCCCACTTTCCTGACCCTGTAGTGTGGACTATATATTTAGGAGTAGTCTAAGGGGCGCATGCATTGTGGGGGCGCATGCATCCCAGAAGTTAAGCATCACAGAAGAAAAGCATCTTGAAAACGGCAGTTATTCATGGCAGTTAATCAGGGCTGGAATCAGGTACCCCACACTTTGCCTTATTTTTCATTATGTACTTTATCTATTTCCTCCTGTGTTCCCTTGCCACCCACATTCACCGCCCCATCCCCCCTCCATCACGACTCATACACATCAGCCCCTCCATACTTCCATGCACTCCTCACCTTCCTGAAAAACCTCAGCCCATCTTGCCCAAACACATCACAGAAAAAACCTACTTACAATTCCAACAACTACCTGCTCTTTATCTTCCTACTCCTACTGATTTCAGGGGACATCTCCCCCAACCCTGGTCCACCATCCCCCAACCTCAATCCCTACCCTACCTCCTATCAAAACCATAATAATCTTATAAATATTACTTGCACTCCCTCATCTCCTTCTTTCAATTGGGCCCTCTGGAATCCACGGTCTGCATGCAACAAGCTATCCTTCCTGCACAACTACTTTCTGAACAACTCTCTTAATCTGTTGGCCCTCACTGAAACCTGGATTCAGGATTCTGACACTGTCTCCCCTGCTGCCATTTCCTATGGTGGTTTAGAGTTCTCCCATTCCCCGAGACCCACAAACAGACATGGTGGTGGAGTTGGCATACTCCTGTCCCCACAATGCACTTTCCAGGTCATCCCCCCAATTCCATCACTCTCATTCCCTTCTTTTGAGGTCCACACCATCAGGCTCTTCCATCCCCTCTCCCTCAGAGTAGCGGTCATATATCGGCCCCCAGGCTCACCCACCCAGTTCCTCGACCACTTCTCAGCCTGGCTGCCGCACTTCATGTCCTCAGAACTACCAACCCTTATCCTTGGAGACTTCAACATCCCCATTAACAGCCCTACTTCCACATCTGCATCTCAGCTTCTATCACTAACCACTTCTCTAGGCCTCTCACAGCTTTCAACCTCTGAGACACACAAGGATGGCAACACCCTTGACCTGGTCTTTGTCCGCCTCTGTTCAATCTCCCACCTAAATAACTCACCGCTTCCACTCTCTGACCACAACATTCTCTCCTTCACCCTCACAAATCCTCCACCACCCCAGCGCACTCCTACCTACCACACATTCAGAAATCTACAAGCCATTAACCCTCAGACACTTTCAGACTCCCTACACTCATCGCTGTCCCCAATCTCCTCTTTTTCCTGTCCTGATCTGGCTGTTTATCACTACAATGACATTCTTAGAAGCACCCTTGACCAAGTAGCACCGCTCACCCTCAGAACTTCCAAACACACAGTAAAACAGCCCTGGCTCACATTGCAAACTCGACTTCTTCAGCGATGCTCTAGGAGTGCTGAACGCCTCTGGAGAAAAACCCGCACACCAGAAGACTTCATCCACTTTAAATTCATGTTAAGAACTTATAATGCTGCCCTTCACCTCGCCAAACAGACCTACTTCACCACCCTGATCTCCTCACTAGCCAACAACCCCAAGAAACTTTTTGACACTTTTCACTCCCTCCTCAGGCCAAAAGCACAAGCCCCTATCACAGACATTTGTGCTGACGACCTGGCCTCCCACTTTATAGAAAAAATAGATACTATCCGTCAGGAAATCTGCTCTCAACCACCAAGTGCTGTGACTCCCATCCCTCCCTGCATTTCCCCTGGCTCACTTTCCACATTTGATCCCATCACAGAAGAAGAAGTCTCCAGACTCCTCTCTTCCTCTCGTCCGACTACATGCACTACCGACCCCATTCCCTCACATCTCCTCCAGTCTCTCTCTCCAGTTGTCACAACTCACCTAACTACAATCTTTAATCTCTCACTCTCCTCTGGCATTTTCCCATCCTCCTTCAAACACTCCATCATTACTCCATTACTAAAGAAACCCTTCCTGCACAAACAACTACAGACCGGTCTCCAATCTCCCCTTCATCTCTAAACTCTTGGAGCGCCTAGTCTACTCCCGCCTCACCCGTTACCTCTCCACTTACTCCCTCCTAGACCCTTCACAGTCCGGCTTCCGCCCCCTACATTCGACTGAAACTGCACTCATCAAAGTGACCAATGACCTTCTTACAGCAAAACGTAACGGCGACCACTCTCTGCTCATTCTACTCGACCTTTCTGCAGCTTTCGACACTGTTGACCACTGTCTCCTACTGTCTAGGCTCCAGTCACTAGGTATTAAGGACACTGTTCTCTCCTGGTTCTCCTCCTATCTTTCTGACCGCTCCTTCAGTGTTTTGTTCTCTGGCTCCACGTCATCTCCTCTTCCTCTCACTGTCGGTGTACCCCAGGGCTCAGTCCTTGGCCCCCTTCTCTTCTCTCTCTACACGGCCCCAATTGGACAGACCATCAGCAGATTTGGCTTTCAGTACCATCTTTATGCCGATGACACACAACTATACACGTCATCCCCCGACCTTACCCCCGCTGTTCTACAGAACACCACCGACTGTCCGCAGTCTCCAACATCATGTCCGCTCTCTATCTGAAACTTAACCTCTCCAAGACTGAACTCCTTCTGCTCCCGCCGTCTACTAACCTCCCTAAATCTGACATTTCCCTCTCTGTGGGCGGCACCATAATAACACCCCGGCAGCAGGCTCGCTGTCTGGGTGTTATGTTTGACACCAATCTCTCCTTCACCTCCCATATACAATCTCTTGCCCGCTCTTGCCGTCTACACCTAAAGAACATCTCTAGAATCCGCCCTTTTCTCACCATGGAAACAACAAAAACCCTCACTGTAGCATTGATCCACTCCCGCCTGGACTACTGCAACGCTCTATTACTTGGCCTCCCCATTACTCGACTATCCCCTCTCCAGTCCATCCTTAATGCAGCAGCCAGGGTCATCCATCTGGCTAATCGGTACTCGGACGCGTCCGCTCTTCGCCAGTCCTTACACTGGCTGCCCATTCATTATAGGATCCAATTCAAAGTACTGGTTCTCACCCACAAAGCTCTCCACAGTGCAGCACCCCCCTACATCTCCTCCCTCATTTCTATCTATCGGCCTAACCGACTGCTGCGCTCTGCAAATGACTTTCGACTAACCTCTGCACTAATCCGTACCTCCCACTCCCGACTCCAAGACTTCTCCCGCGCTGCGCCAATCCTCTGGAATGCTCTACCCCAAGAAATTAGGACTATCCACAATTTGCATGGTTTCAGGCGCTCCCTCAAAACACATTTGTTCAGAGTGGCCTATCACATTCACTAACCAAAGTCGTTCTATGTTTAAGTGTGTATGTGTAGCCCATTCACTATCTCCATCTATGCCTCACTCCCTCAAGATGGCTGGACCATCATTGTAAATGCACCATTATATATACACACCTGTACTTTGTATCTCCCCCACCTCATTGTAGATTGTAAGCTCTCACGAGCAGGGTCGGCTTATTTTGCTTTAATTATTGTATTGTTAACGTTGTTACCTATGACTTGTGTTTTGAAACTGTTAAACTGTAAAGCGCTGCGGAATATGATGGCGCTATATAAATAAAGATTATTATTATTATTATTAACACTGCAAATATTGACTTGCTGCATTAACTCATTCTAACTGTCAATATAAGCTTTTGTTACTCATATGTTTGCAATTATATTTCTGTCTGTGATAAAAACATCTGTCAAACACACATAAAAACCAGAGGGCAGCAGATCATGTGAAAATATAATATTTGTGTCATTCTCAAAACTTTTGACCATGACTGTACATACAACCAGTGCCATCCTCTGCACACACTGTCTGCAGCTGATCACCAGATAAACACAGAGGTGCCATCCCTGCCCACCCAGTCATGCATTTACATACAGCCAGGGCCACCCCTGCACACACATGCATCTACATACAGCGAGTGCCACCCCACACACACACTGTCTGCAGCTAATCACAAGAAATACACAGAGATGCCACCCCTGCACACAATGTCTGCTTAAATGAGTGTGTTGGCAGGGAGGGCACTTTTGTGTTTGTCTGATGATCAGCTGCAAAAAGTTTGTGAAGGGGTTACACTGGCTGTAGATGCGTGTGTGTATATATATACAGTACAGACCAAAAGTTTAGACACACCTTCTCATTGAAAGATTTTTCTGTGTTTTCATGACTATGAAAATTGTACATTCAAACTGAAGGCATCAAAACTATGAATTAACACATGTGGAATTATACATTACACTTTACAAAAAAGTGTGTAACAACTGAAATTATGTCTTATATTCTAGGTTCTTCAAAGTAGCCACCTTTTGCTTTGATGACTGCTTTGCACACTCTTGGCATGTCTCTCCTTGGTTCTACCTCCGGTACCCTGCACGCTCTCGGTCCCCGTGCTCTCTCTCTGACCAGTAGGGGTGCTTCCGCTTCCCTAAAGAGCCAACCCTCTTCGTACCGACTATCGTGGTACCCGAACCCCTGGGCCTGCCCCTAACGATCCCTGTATAGGGGTCGGTTTCACCTGGTCCGCTCACCCGGGACCCTCGTTGCCATGATCCAGAGGGTCCACTCTTGGAGGCTTGTGTCGCCAAGCCGCAACTGTAGCAACAGGTGGGGGTTGTGCTCACAGCCCAACACCGTGCAGGACACTTGGCATTTGCCACAGAACACTAGGATTGGCAAATTCGCCACTGGCGCCCTGTGCTCTTTACAGATGAAAGCATGTTCACACTGAGCGTATGTGACAGACATGACAGAGTCTGGACACGCCGTAGAGAGCGATCTACTGCCTGCAACATCCTTCAGTATGACCGGTTTGGCAGTGGGTCAGTAATGGTGTGGGGTGGCATTTCTTTGGAGGGCCGCACAGCCCACCATGTGCTCGCCAGAGGTAGCCTGACTGCCATTAGGTACTGAGATGAGATCCTCAGACCTCTTGTGAGCCCATATGTTGGTGCGGTTTGCCCTGGGTTCCTCCTAATGCAGGACAATGCCAGACTTCATGTGGCTGGAGTGTGTCAGCAGGTCCTGCAATATGAAGGCATTGAAGTTAAGGACTGGCCCGCCCGTTCCCCAGACCTGAATCAGATTGAGCACATCTGGGACATCATGTCTCGCTCCATCCAATGTCACGTTGCACCACAGACTGTCCAGGAGTTGGCGCATGCTTTAGTCCAGGTCTGGGAGGAGATCCCTCAGGAGACTATCCGCCGCCTCATCAGGAGCATGCCCAGGCATTGTAGGGAGGTCATACAGGCACGTGGAAGCCACACACACTACTGAGCATCATTTTGACTTGTTTTAAGGACATTACATTCCACTTTAAATTTGTGGTTGACTCCAAATCCAGGCCTCCATTGGTTAATAAATTTGATTTACATTGATGATTTTTGTGTAATTTTGTTGTCAGCACATTCAACTTTGTACAGAACAAAGTATTCAATTAGAATATTTAATTCATTCAGATCTAGGATGTGTTATTTGAGTCTTCCCTTTATTTTTTGAGCAGTGTATAATAAAAGGAATAATAAATATATTCGTTTAACAGTGAACATATAATATACAAGTACAATAATAAACATAAGTATGTATATACTATGTATATATACCGTATATGTACAAGAAGAAGTAAAATTTTGTGTCTGAGCAGGGACATTTAAAGGGAACCTGTCACGTGAAAAAAAACAGTATTTTAAGGTTAATAGTGCTCTGAACCAGCCAGTGCCCGCACTGAGAGCCCCGCTGCTGGAAGAAATGAACTTTCCTCCTGGCAGCGTTGGGCGTTCAGTCATGGGGGGCGGCCTTAAAACGCCTTAATGACCGCCAATAAGTCTTTTTACTGATCTGAGATATAAGAAAATAGCATCCCCATACAGGTGAAAATCCGTCAGCTGTACACTATCGCTGACAACTTGCTGCATTAGCCACAATCAGCATTGGCACCGTCCATATCTGTTTAACCCTTTAGATGCTGCTGTCAAAAGTGATTACATCATGTAAATGGTTAACAGTGTGGGGACTTCTTATTTAAAAGGAGAAAATCCAGCTCAACGATGGAGTAAAGATAAAATGGATCTTTATTCACTTGTCGTTCCAAATACAGAGAAAAAGTATCAGCATAGATACTGTATTTGGAACGACAAGTGAATAAAGATCCATTTTATCTTTACTCCATCGTTGAGCTGGATTTTCTCCTTTTGCAATGTTCTACGTCTGACACGGTGGTTCCTTGCTCCGATCCCTGGTATGCTGCACTGGTGAGCTGGACTTTCATTTCTACTTCTTATTTAACCCCATCGGCACCCAGAGATCATGATTGTGTTGTCCAGAAAGACCGTACAGGGCCACAGGCCCTCAAGGGAGGCCAACATGACGAGGTGACGTGGGAATAAAGGGAGCTGTAAAGGGGATAATAAAGAAGAGTAAGTGAGGGGTTAAGTTTAGCTGTATAGGTAGAGGAGGGGTGTCGGGTGAGGTGTAGGGAGGAGGGGTGAGCGGAGTGGTTCTGGCCATATAAATAGGAGGTGGACATGTTGAGTAGCCACCATTTTGGGTACACACCGGCGTAGAGCAAACTGTGTTCCTGTACTGTCATGGAAGTGGAGGCCTTAATCCAGAGGCTGAAAGATGCGGCAGGTTCACAAGGCACTGACTGGCTCCAGACGTCTGTGCAAGGCCTGCTGCAGGGGTGGCATCAGGAGCTCCCACTGCTCATCCAGCCGGACGACGGGTGAGGAGGTGCAGGCCTCCTGAGCGCCTCCGGACGTGACACCCCGGGCCCGTCGCCATATGAGGAGCCCCTCCAGGGACCCTCCAGCTCTGAGTGGTTCACGCAGGCCGGCAGCGTCCCGCGCTGGAGCTGGGAGGAATCCTCCATGCTGGCCGGGCCTGCAACAGGGGGAGGGGCCGTCCTCCCTCTCTACAAGGAATCGCCAGCAGCGAGCATCGGGACCAGGAGCGGCAGGCGCATGTGCGGTGCAAGCGCCTGCTCGGCAGAGCAGAGTAAGGGAAAACAGGAGACGGGGGTCGCACAGTGCGGTCCCTCAGCAGGAGCGATGCGAGCAGCGATACGCTGGCTCAACCTGCAGCGCGTCGCTGCTGGCGGCGCAGGAGGTAGCTGGGCACAATGTGTGTAGCTCCAGGGGGGTCCTGTAGCTTCTTGGGTTGGAGGAAGCGGGCAGCAGTCGGCTGCCTCGGTCAGTGCGTCGGTGAGAAGTCAACAGAGGACGACTGTTGGAGGCGTGTTGCAGGACACACCAGCGAGCAGCACATCATCCACAGCTCCCTGGGTCACTGTTCAGGTGGCCAGCTCAGTCCGCGCCGGAGGCTGGCGACCTGCAACACAGGGAGACCCGGGAGCTGCACCCACATCTTAAGTGCAGGACGTCAGCGAAGCAGAATCGTCCCGTCAGGACCCCGGATCTTTGGCTGCTGGGGACACAGCACCCAGGCAGCCAGGTGAGGCCGATTTTATGTTACTATTGTATCCCACTTACTTCCACCTGGGTATGGGAATTGGGATGGGTCATCTGGGGGGTTAGAGTTGTTTATGCATGTTCTTAATGATGTAGCCAGGGTCTGTGGGCTGCGTAGTGGGGCGCCGCCGGCGACAGCGTGGCTGGTAAATATTAGGCAGCAAGCGTCTATTAGGAGTTATCAGGGTTCCGGTGTGGCTCAGAATGTTTCTGGCCAAGGGTTAAGTGCGGCGGGATCAGAAGAAGGGAGTGTAGCAGCGGCTGTAATAGAAGGCGCACCATCCAGCGTGGCGTCCGGGCCGTTAGCCGAAAAAGATGATACAATCCGTTTAGATGACACCGCTAGGGGTGAAGTGTACGTGTGCTTTGAGGGCCCGTTAGGGGCTCACCTGAAGCAGGAAGTCAGGGATAGGATATAGAAAGGAGAATATGTTTTCCCTGTTACCGTTAGAACGCTTTAATCTGGATAGATTGAAGAGAGACGAATCTCGGAAAGAGGATGAGGAGAAAAGGAGGTATCGTCTCATCCCTAGGACTTTTTCGAACTGGCTTCAAGCATTTGCCATACTCGCAAGTGTGATTGGCAAAAAGGCGCCCGAAAACTGCTTGGGCCTTTTTTGTTATATGGACGCGGTGGGTGAAGCGTATCGGGTTTATGGGGGCAAGGTTGGCTCAGGTACGATGAACAATTTAGACAGCGGAAGGCAGTGCGTCCCAGCATTCGGTGGGAGCACAAGGATATAGCTCTTTGGATGAGGGTGATGGCCCCTCCTAGGGCTAGTCAGGGTGTGCAGTCCTTCCATAGCGGCACCGGGGGTGCAGGACAGTCGGCTCACTCGGTGGCACTGCAGAAGGGACTGTGTTTCTCCTTCAATGAAGGCGCTTGTAGATTCGGGAGTAAGTGCAAATTCAAGCACGAATGCTCTGCTTGTGGGGCCCACATGGGTCTTCAAAATGTTTCAAGGGCCGACAGAAGGGCTCCGATACAGTTGACAAAAGCAGTGACACCAGTGCGTCTGGGCAAGATGGTGGGATATCTAAATAGATATCCGGATAAGGTTGCGGCAGTTTTATTAAAAGAAGGTTTTGAAAATGGTTTTAAAATTCCTTTTGTTGAACAGGAGGTGCAATGCTCTAGGAAGAATTTAAAATCAGCTTATCAGTTTCCTGATGTTGTGACGGAAAAGTTGCGTAAAGAGGTGGATTTGGGCAGGATGGCGGGCCTTTTGAGGAAATCCCGCTCAGTGCTCTGAGGGTGTCCCCGTTAGGGGTGGTCCCCAAGAAGGAGCCCAACAAATTCCGTCTGATTCATCACCTGTCTTTCCCGAAAGGGTTGTCAGTGAACGACGGAATCGATCCGCAACTTTGTTCAGTTTCATACACATCATTTGATGCGGCAATGCATTGGGTGCGGGTATGTGGCAAAGGCTCATTGTTGGCAAAAACTGACATAGAAGCCGTTTTTCGTTTATTGCCAGTACATCCGGAGAGCATGCATCTTTTGGGTTGTTTTTGGGATGGGGGTTTTTTCGTGGACCGTTGTCTCCCAATGGGTTGCTCCCTGTCATGTGCCTACTTTGAGACTTTCGGTACGTTTTTGGAGTGGGTCGTTAAGGATGTTGCGGGTTTGAGTTCTTATATTCATTATTTGGACGACTTTCTGTTTATAGGCCCGACTAAAACGGCATATTGTTCTGTTTTACTGAGGACAATGGAGAGAATGGCGAAGAAATTTGGTGTCCCACTGGCCGCTGATAAAACGGTTGGGCCTGTAACGTCACTGACGTTTCTTGGCATAGAGACTCGGTAGCCATGGAGTGTAGATTGCCGGATGAAAAAGTGACGGCTTTACGTGAGGAGGTTCTTAAGGCGTGTAGTGTGAAAAAGATATCGTTGCGTGATTTACAATCGTTGTTGGGAAAACTGAATTTCGCCTGTAGGATTATGCCAATGGGGCGTGCATTTTGTCGCAGGTTATCTTTGGCGACGAGCGATGTAAAATTTCCTTCCCATTTCATCAGATTAAGAAGCGAGTTGAAACAGGATTTGAAGGTTTGGGCCGAGTTCTTGGAGGAATACAATGGTAAATCAATTTGGATCAGGACGGAAGAAAGCGCGGAGGCGTTGGGTTTTGCATTTCAGGTATTTGATTTGGTCGGTTTTGGTCTGTGTTTTCAAGATCAGTGGTTGATGGTTAAATGGCCTAGTGCTTGGGTTGCACAGGGTTTTGTGTCTAACTGCCTTCTGACTCAAGTGTTCATGAGGATAGCTGCCTTATCGGTATGGAGCAGCGTGGTGCAGAATAGAAAAATTTGCTTTCTTTGTGAACACGTTGGGGTAGTGTCCGCTTTGAATACGTTATCTGCAGCAACTCCAGAGGTGGTAAGAGTATTGCAGCACCTGATTTTTCTGGGCTTAAAGTTCAATTTATGGATAGTTGCTAAGGCTGGCCCAGGTGACATTAACCCTGTAGTTGACGTTCTTTTTCATTCACAGTGGGATCAATTCTGCAAGTCAGATCGTCACGCAGTTTCGGCAGGCCTGGAGTTTCCAGCGGTGTTATGGGACCTGCCCTTCAGGCCGTGAAGGAGCTTTTCGATAAGTCGCTATCAGATAGGTTTTGGCAGTAGTACGACCAGTCTTGGTCGGTATGGCAGGATTGGAAGGCCATGTGTGAAGATCGTTTGAGCGACGAGAGCGGGCTTTTGTTAGTTTTAGGTCATTACTGGAAAGTCGGTTGGTCGGTGGCTAAATTGGATAAGTTTTTAGCAGGGTTATCGTTTGGTTTTAAGGCGAGGGGTATTAGGGATGTGACTAAATCCTTTTTGGTTCGTCAAGCGGTTAGGGGCTGGAAAAAAGGATGGACGTCAAAGGATGGCCGGAGGCCTGTCTCATATGAGGTATTGTTGGTCATTGAGAACCAATTGCATGGAGTTTGTTCGTCCGATTGGGAGGTAGATTTATTCAGGGCGGCTTTTGCCTTGATGTTTTTTGGAGCATTTCGGCTGGGTGAAGTGGTTAGCCCTTCTAGGAGCAAAAAAGGTGGTTTGCTGCGTGAGGATGTGGACGTAGCGGCTGACAGGGTGGTGTTGTTTATACGCTCTTCCAAGACAGACGTAACAGGTAAAGGATGCAAAGTAGTGCTCTTCCAAATTCAGGGCTCACCAGTCCGTCCTGTGTGTTCATTAGGTAATTTCATGGCAAGAGGGGGTGCTTTGGGCGAACCATTGCTAGTGCACGCGGATGGTTCTTTCCTTTCCCGTTTTCAATTTATCACAGTTTTTAGGCGTTGTTTGGTGTCCGGAGGCATTCATGGTAAGAATTTTGGTGGTCATTCATTCCGGATCGGGGCCGCGACGGAGGCGGCCAGGCTGGGTTTAGGGGACGAGATGGTAAAAAGGATAGGGTGTTGGGAATCAGATAGATTTCGGTCATATGTTCGTCCAGATTTGGTCTAAGTTTGGTGGCATGGGTTATTGCTTAATCCCATAATGTTGTTGTTATTTCCTTTCATTTCAGGACTCAGTCAACGGCTGGTCTGGATCATGGGACATTCATTTGTGTTCTGGGCGTCACTGAGAGCAGCAGTTCGGCCAGAGGGGCGTCAGTTAGGATTCTCGCGCGACTCAGTGACACTGCAGTGGATTGGTAAAAGGGGGATGACATGGGGACAGTTTTTGCCGGAATTTCATCGGTTTGTGCGGTTGGACCGGGTGCCGGACATAGTTGTCATTCATCTTGGGGGGAATGACTTGTGTAGAAGACCATGCAGGGAATTAATAAAGGATATAAAATTTGATATGCTACGGTTATGGTGTTCGTTTCCGAGGGTTACGGTCGTGTGGTCGGATGTGGTTTTTCGTAAAGTTTGGAGGGGAGCGCGGTCATTGAGTGGGGTGAATAAAGCGCGAATTAAGTTGAACAAGGCCGTCTCGAGGTTCATGGCGAGGACTGGGGCCATGGTTGTTAGGCATACGGATTTGGAGTCGGGAGAAGGAGGTTTTTGGAGAAGGGACGGGGTTCATCTGAACTTGGTGGGCACGGATTTATGGTGCCTAGCCATTCAGGAAGGCATCGAGATGGCCTTGATGGTTTGGAGGGACACAAATGCTTGAGGGGTCAGACCATTTGTGTGATTGGCGGGGGGGGAGCTCCTCGAAGTTGGTGGAAGTGGAAAATGGCGGACTGGTGGGGGGGAGGGGATCTCAAGAGGTCCTGAACTCCCTCGGTGAATTCTGGTGAACTGGATATTGGTAACACTGTGGAAGGGTTATTTTGGCGGCCCCCTTTAAGGGGTTTTTGGTTTTGGCCAGGCTGAACGTCAACTATCCCCGAGCTGATGTCTAGCGGCTGGGGGTAAGAGTTAGCCCGGGGGCCAAAATGGGTTGTGTTTGTGGACAATTACGGTTACAAGGTTTTGGGCTTCGAGGACCTTCCGCTCCATGGGTTGGGCAATGTTTATGAATGTTTATATTGTTGTATAAATGTTAATAAATGGCTGCTGTGGCCAATTAATCCAATTTACGTCTATGTCTCTTACTGGGATCAAGGGGTAGTAATAGATGTTGGGTCGGAATTGTCAGTTAGGTGTACAAAGGTTTATTGGATACGGTCCGTTGGTAGAAGCTAACATGAGTAATGGATACTCTCAGTCATGATGTTTTCCTTGGCAATTTACGGCCAAATAACGGCCTTAGGGTGTGTTTCCACGATCCGGATTTTGTCAGTAATTGCTGCGTGTTTGATGCTGTGCGCTGGCGCAGCGTCAAACATGCAGCGTCCAGATGTTACAGCATAGTGGAGGAGATTTCAAGAAATCCAGTCTCCACTATGCATAAAAACACGCAGGCGGCAGACCTGCGTTAACGGACATGCTGCGCGTCTTTTCAGATCGCAGCATGTCCTATTCCTATACACAGGCCTATGTAGCCCTGCGGTGATTCCGGATGTGTTCAATGAGCACATCCGGATTCACCGCGCGTTCACTAGGGGGTGGGGCTTTGGGCGGAGCGGACTTTCCGCTCCGTCCAAAGCGCTGTGTTTCCTGACGGTGGAAACACAGCCTTAGAGTCTGCCGGCTACAGTGGCCTGTTCGGAAGAAAGTGACATTTAGGTGTTAAAAATACACTTTGTCATTCTTGTCACGCCAATTTGCATTAATTCCTGAAAATCACCTGAAGGGTTAATAAACCACCTGACAGCAGTTTTCAATATGTCGGGGGTGTTATTTTTAAAATAGTATCACTTTTGGGGGTTTCCCAATATATAGCACCCCCTGAGTCACTTCAAACCTGGATAGGTCCCTAAAAAAGTAAATTTTGTACATTTCCTTGAAAAAATGAAAAATTTGTGCTGCATTTTTAAACCTCCTAAAATGCTAACAAAATAAAAGAACATTTTACAAATGGTGCTGATGTAAAGCCGACATGACAGAAATGTTATTTATTAATTTTTTCCATGTTATGACTATCTGGATTAAAGGGATAATCATTCAAAGTTTAAAAATTGCACATTTTTTTTACATTTTTGTAAAATTTTTGATATTTTTTACAACACAAAACATATTGACTTAAATTTACCATTATCATAAATTATAACGTGCCACAAAAAAATCAACCTCAAAATCACTGGGATTTGTTAATTCCAGAGTTATTACCACATAAAGTGACACTGGTCAGATTTAAAAATTTGGCCTTGTCACTAAGGGGTAAATGCTGAGCTGCTGTCAGTCAGTGTCGGGGTTGCAGTTACAGCCGCCGCTCTCCAAGTATGGTGACAGAACTCGAGCCAGCGTCTCCCCAGTTCATTTCCTCCTGGCAGCGGGTTTCTCAGTGCGGGCGCCAGGTAAGATCATAACGCTATTAACCTACACATTAACCCAATAGCGTAGCTACCGGGGGGGCTGAGGGAGCGGTGGCCCCGGGCCCCTCGCTCTGAGGGGGCCCACCCGGAGCTATGCTACTGTAACTATAAGCATGCCTGTGGCGCCCCTGAGGGTTCTGTCGCCACAGAGGCATTGCACCTCATCCAGAGGTGTGATACTTCACTCTCAGGTAAGGAGGGAGCACCACCCAGGACTCTAACACCTGCACCCAACACAGACTATAGCAGCAGGGCACCCTGGACACACCCTGAGGGAGGATAGTCTCATCCCTGTCTGGCAAGGAAAGAGTGCATGGGTGGGTGGAGTTAGTAAGGAGGATGGGAAGTGAAGCTTCAGAGAGCGGGAGAGTGAGTGAGACGGGAGGAGGATGTGAAAGGAAGCAGACCTGCTGACAGGCAGCTCCCTGTCAGGGGGAGCTGCAGAGGGAGAGAGTCTGAGAGGGGACCTTGAGCTGGGAAGAGCTCGGCCCCAGACGTGGAAAGTGAAAGTGAGGGAAGCAGAGAAGGAAGCTTCTGGAAGGAGAGAAGGGGCCCTAGGGGCACGGATGGTGAGTGATCCATCCGTGGGGCCCGATCCAAGTGTGGAAGGACTAGGTCGCAGGAAGGGACTCGGCCCCTAGCCTAGTGGAGAACTTTATGACTCAGCTAGCAAGCCGACTGCTGTGGCAACTTTAGGGGTCTCAGACAACAACCACATTCATCTTCTCCCGAGAGGCAGCTATATAGAATCAAGAAAATGCAGAAAGAGAACGTTATCCGACAGGATTCGCTGCAGCCGATCTGGGACACTGCTTGTGAAGGTGCTGGAAAGGTAGAAGGCGTGGGAATCAGCACAGTGAGACGGCCAGTGAAAGGAACTTATAGAAAGGAGTCCTGGAAAGGTGTTTCCCAATCTACCCGGGAGTTTGCTGAGCCCCTCACCTGGAGGACATTGTACCAATCGGGCAACTGTGCTGCAGACCGAACTGTGAGTAAAGCCTTGGAAACTGCAACTGGCTGTCTCCTCAGTTTCTTCCTGCATCACACACTCCACTCCGCTACATCTCCCAGCACCATTGCTCTTTTTACAACATCACCCTGCCTTGGGACAACATAGCTTCACCTGTGGGAAGCTTTACCAACTCTGCTGCATCTCACCATCTGTCCCAGAGCATCTGCACTGCAGTGCTGATCACCTCTGACCAGAAACCACAGGTGGCGTCACGACTCACGAACACTTTACTACAAACTCTATCATCTCCTGTAAATATTCCCCTTTTATTGGACGCCCAGGGCCACGGACCGGGTCACTGCTGCCGTGACACATCCCTTTAAGATACCGGCCCAGTACCGAGTATCCCACTGCCCTGGCGGGCGATCCATTTTAGCATCGCGGACAGGATGAACCGACCATTGAACAAGGGTATTGTGCCCCTAACAGAATATGTAAAGGATTGGACTCGTCGAATTGTGATTTAGACTGTAAAGATGGCGGACATGGCTGCTCCACGAGGTGCGTAGTGAGGCGTGCCATCGTGGGCGGTACCCAAGAAAGAGCGCGAAACAGCATGGACCTCCCCTGCCTGTATTTCTATGCAACTGCATCGTGGCCGACCTCTAGGGGAGTTCGTTTCCTAACTTTTCTTCCTTCAAAATATTTTTTCCCTTCTGTGAGTACCATACAATTTTTATGGCCGGTGATACTGTTATGTTACGGTAGCTGAGGAGTGCAGGCAAAAAAGGAAATACACCAGAGCAGCTGGAATCCACGAGACCGCAGCACCCTGACCAACCACCGCAACCAGAGGCAGCCGTGGAGCGTTCCTACGTTGGTCCTAGACGCCTCGTCACAGCCTGAGAAACTAACTACACCTAAAGATAGAAATAGGAAAGCTATCTGCCCCGGAGCAGAACCCCAAAGATAATAGAAAGCCCCCAAACATATAATGGCGGTTAGACAAGATGAAATACTGACACAGAAAGAAAATAGTATGAGCAAACGCTGGGGCCCAAACTATCTAAATAGAAAAGGACAGGAAGGGTACTTACTGCAATCTCAGAAAACCCTGAAAAAACACCAACTCTACTAATTTCAAAATCACCTGAGATCACACGACCTCTACCACCTAAATTAGTTCTCTGGTGTAAAAAAATCAAAACAGCAGCCACTGAAAAAAAACTGGAAAAAGCAAAAGTACAAAACACAGTGGCTGGACTAAACTGAGAGGGCAAAAGCCCCCGGAGGGGACCCAGAAGGCCCCCACAGAAGTGCAGGACAAAATGCAAAAATATAGCAAAAACACAAAATAAGAAATTGTCTTATCTGATAGCAGGAGATGCAGACACGACACAGCAGGCTACAAGGGAAACTGGAAAGAAGGATTCAGACCAGAACAATTGATCACCGCAACCCTGATGGGAAAATGACTCCCTTATATAAGACCAATCAGTAACACCTGATTCCCAGTCCTCACAATCCTCACTAGTACCGCTTGTAACCACCAGAGGGAGCCTCTGCTCAGAACTCATCTCAAACCCATTCACAACAGTACCCCCCCCTTGAGGAGGGGTCACCGAACCCTCATTTGAGCAACCAGGTCGGTCAGGATGAGTTCTATGATACGCACGGATAAGTCTCCTAGCATGGATGTCCGAAGCAAACACCCAAGAATTGTCTTCCTGACCATAACCTCTCCATTTAACCAAATACTGGAGTCTTCGTCTAGAAAAACGAGAATCCAATATTTTCTCAACCACATACTCCAGATTGCCCTCAACCAAAACAGGGTCAGGAGGCACAGCAGCAGGAACCACTGGCTCAACAAACCTCTTCAACAAGGACTTGTGGAACACGTTATGGATCTTAAATGTCCCTGGAAGAAGCAAACGAAAAGAAACAGGATTAATAATCTCCATGATCTTATAAGGTCCAATGAACCTAGGCTTAAATTTAGGAGATGCTACTCTCATAGGAATATTCTTTGAGGACAACCAGACCAAATCCCCACTTTAAACCGAGGACCATCAGTCCTATGCCGGTTAGCAAACCGCTGGGCCCTCTCCTGAGAGAGGGACAACCTCTCCACTACCTGGTCCCAAATCTGCTGCATACGCTCAACAACAGAGTCAACACCTGGACAGACAGAAGCCTCCGTCTGTCCCGAAGAAAATCGAGGGTGAAACCCAGAATTACAGAAAAACGGAGACATCAAAGTGGCAGAGCTAGCCCTATTATTAAGAGCAAACTCAGCCAAAGGCAAAAGAGAGACCCAGTCATCCTGATCAGCAGACACAAAGCATCTTAGATAAGTCTCCAATGTCTGGTTTGTTCTCTCAGTTTGACCATTGGTCTGAGGATGAAATGCCGAGGAGAAAGACAATTGAACACCCAGTTTAGAACAAAAAGTCCTCCAAAATCTGGAAACAAACTGGACTCCTCTGTCAGACACAATGTTCTCAGGAATGCCGTGTAAACGAACCACGTGCTGAAGGAACAACGGCACCAATTCAGAGGAGGAAAGCAACTTAGGTAATGGCACAAGATGTATCATTTTGGAAAACCTATCACAAATTACCCAGATGGTGGTCATTCTCTGAGAAACAGGAAGATCGGAAATGAAATCCATAGAGATATGGGTCCATGGTCTCTTGGGCACAGGCAATGGCATCAACAAACCACTAGAGCGAGAGCAAGGCTTGGAGCGAGAGCAAGTCCCGCAGGACTGCACAAATTCCCTGACATCGCGAGACAAGGTAGACCACCAAAAGGACCGACCAACCAAGTCTCTGGTACCAAAAATTCCGGGATGCCCAGCCAATGCGGAACAATGAATCTCAGACATCACACTCTTTTTCCATTGGTCCGGGACAAACAATTTTCCAACAGGGCAGCGCTCGGGCCTATCCTCCTGACACCCCTCCAGAGCAAGTCTCAAATTGGGCGAGATGGCGGAAAGAACTACACCCTCCTTCAAAATAACAGAGGGATCAGATAGCTCAGGAGAGTCCGCAAGGAAACTCCTCGAGAGGGCATCCGCCTTAACATTCTTAGTGCCAGGAAGAAAGGAAACCACAAAATTAAAACGTGTGAAAAACAAGGCCCACCTGGCCTGTCTAGGATTGAGTCGCTTGGCAGATTCCAGATAGACCAGATTCTTATGGTCCGTAAGGACCACCACCTGATGTTTGGCTCCCTCCAGCCAATGTCTCCACTCTTCAAAAGCCCACTTCATGGCCAATAACTCCCGATTACCCACGTCATAATTACGTTCAGTAGGAGAAAATTTTCGAGAGAAAAAGGCACAAGGGTTACTTTTAGAGGTCTCTGGATCTTTTTGGGACAAAACGGCACCTGCCCCAATTTCAGAGGCATCAACCTCCACCTGAAATGGCAGAGAAACATCAGGCTGCCGTAGAACAGGAGCAGAAGTGAATCTCTGCTTAAGTTCCTGAAACGCAGAGACTTCCTCAGGAGGCCAATTCACCACATCAGAACCCTTTCTGGTCAAATCAGTTAATGGTTTAACAATAACTGAGAAATTACCAATAAATTTACGATAAAAATTGGCAAAACCCAAAAATCTCTGAAGAGCCTTTAATGAAGTAGGTTGGACCCAATCACAGATGGCCTGAACCTTGACCGGGTCCATTTCAATAACAGATGGGGACAAAATGAATCCCAGAAATGAGATCTTCTGTACGCCAAAAAGACACTTTGATCCCTTCACATACAGAGCATTCTCTCTCAAAATCTGGAATACAGTTCGAACATGTTTCACATGAGAGTCCCAGTCATTAGAAAAATCAAGATATCATCCAAATAAACAATCAGAAACTTGTCCACAAAATCCCTGAAAATGTCATTCATGAAGGACTGGAAGACGGAAGGAGCATTAGTGAGCCTAAAGGGCATCACAAGGTACTCAAAATGCCCTTCAGGGGTGTTAAATGCCGTCTTCCATTCATCCCCGTGCTTAATGCGAATAAGGTTATACGCCCCCCTGAGGTCAAGCTTGGTAAACCAAGTAGCGTTTTTCACCCTGGAAAACAGGTCAGAAATCAAGGGTAACGGGTATTGATATTTCACAGTAATATTGTTCAAGAGACGATAATCAATACACGGCCTTAATGAACCATCTTTTTTGGCCACAAAGAAAAAACCGGCACCTAAGGGTGAAGAGGATGGTCTGATATGACCCTTCTCCAATGATTCCTTGATATAAGACCGCATAGCGTCATGTTCAGGTACAGACAAGTTAAAAAGGCGACCTTTAGGGAATTTACTACCTGGCACTAATTCAATAGCGCAGTCATAGCTCCTATGGGGAGGTAAGGATGCAGATTTACTTTCGCTAAACACATCAGAAAAATCAAACAAAAAGTCAGGAACATCCTCAGCCTGGGGGGAGGCAGAAAAAACAGGAGTGTTGGTATTAACACATTGGCAGCCCCAACTGGTTACAGACACAGATTTCCAATCCAAAACAGGATTATGAGACTGTAACCAAGGGAAACCCAGCACTATAATGTCATGCAGATTATATAGAACCAAAAATTTGCAGCACTCCTGGTGATCAGGTTCAACCCTCATTATCACCTGAGTAGAAAACTGGGGTTTATTCTCAGCCAAAGGGGTAGAATCGATCCCCAGTAAAGGAATAGACTTCTGTAGGGGTATCAAGGGAAACCCACAACGTTTAGCAAAATCATAATCCATCAGGTTAATAGGTGCTCCAGAATCAACGAAAGCCTGAGCAGAAAATGAGGACAGAGAGCATATCAGAGTGACAGTTAATAAAAACTTAGTCTGAACACTACCCAAGACAACTGAGCGTGCAAAATGTCTTCCCCGCTTAGGGCAGACTGAAATAGCATGAGAGGCATCACCACAGTAGAAACATAACCCATTGCGCTTTCGAAACTCATAACGCTGTGCCCCAGACACCACTCTATCACACTGCATGGGTTCAGAAGCAGGCTCACAAGGCAACACCACTCCACGCATACTTCTCCGCTCACGCAAACGTCTGTCAATTTGAATCGCTAATGACATAGAATCATTGAGACCAGAGGGGACAGGGAATCCCACCATAACATCCTTTACATTATCCGACAGACCCTTCCGGAAAAGGGCCGCCAAAGCGTCGTCATTCCATTTGGTCAGGACTGCCCACCTACGGAATCTCTGACAGTATAACTCAGCGTCATCAAGCCCCTGATTTAATGCCAACAAGGCTTTTTCAGCTTGATCAGTGACATTAGGCTCATCGTACAATAACCCCAAAGCCTGAAAAAATGCATCAACATCACTCAAAACAGGATCCCCAGGTATCAGGGAAAAAGCCCAATCCTGAGGATCGCCGCGCAGGAGAGAGATGATAATTTGAACCTGCTGCGCTGCGTTTCCTGAGGACTTAGATTTTAAGGCAAGAAACAATTTACAATTATTTTTGAAATTCTGAAACTTAGCTCGATCCCCTAAAAACAAATCTGGCATGGGAATCCTAGGTTCCACAACAGGCAACCTAGCAAGATAGATAGCAATACTCTGAACCTCAGTGGCAAGCTGATCCACATGGCCAGACAACTGTGCAAACTCCATTGGGAGAAAAGATCCTCCCCAGCACCCAGAGATACAGAGGGAAAAAAAAAAAAAATGCAACAAACAGAAAAATATCTCTGACAACTTTTCTTCCTTCAAAATATTTTTTCCCTTCTGTGAGTACCATACAATTTTTATGGCCGGTGATACTGTTATGTTACGGTAGCTGAGGAGTGCAGGCAAAAAAGGAAATACACCAGAGCAGCTGGAATCCACGAGACCGCAGCACCCTGACTAACCACCGCAACCAGAGGCAGCCGTGGAGCGTTCCTATGTTGGTCCTAGACGCCTCGTCACAGCCTGAGAAACTAACTACACCTAAAGATAGAAATAGGAAAGCTATCTGCCCCGGAGCAGAACCCCAAAGATAATAGAAAGCCCCCAAACATGTAATGGCGGTTAGACAAGAGGAAATACTGACACAGAAAGAAAATAGTATGAGCAAACGCTGGGGCCCAAACTATCTAAATAGAAAAGGACAGGAAGGGTACTTACTGCAATCTCAGAAAACCCTGAAAAAACACCAACTCTACTAATTTCAAAATCACCTGAGATCACACGACCTCTACCACCTAAATTAGTTCTCTGGTGTAAAAAAATCAAAACAGCAGCCACTGAAAAAAAACTGGAAAAAGCAAAAGTACAAAACACAGTGGCTGGACTAAACTGAGAGGGCAAAAGCCCCCGGAGGGGACCCAGAAGGCCCCACAGAAGTGCAGGACAAAATGCAAAAATATAGCAAAAACACAAAATAAGAAATTGTCTTATCTGATAGCAGGAGATGCAGACACGACACAGCAGGCTACAAGGGAAACTGGAAAGAAGGATTCAGACCAGAACAATTGATCACCGGCAACCCTGATGGGAAAATGACTCCCTTATATAAGACCAATCAGTAACACCTGATTCCCAGTCCTCACAATCCTCACTAGTACCGCTTGTAACCACCAGAGGGAGCCTCTGCTCAGAACTCATCTCAAACCCATTCACAACAGTGCTGCCTTACATTACAGTCTGCCTATGGGGGCTGCTGCCTTACCTTACAGTCTGTCAATGGGGGTGCTGCCTTACCTTACAGTCTGCCTATGGGGGGTGCTGCCTTACTTTACAGTCTGCCTATGGGGGTTTCTGCCTTACATTACAGTCTTCCTATGGGTCAGTGCTGCCTTACCTTACAGTCTGCCTATGGGGGGGTGCTGCCTTACTTTACAGTCTGCCTATGGCGGGGTGCTGCCTTACCTAACATTCTGCCTATGGGGTGGGGTGCTGCTTTACCTTACAGTCTGCCTATGGAGGGGTGCTGCCTTATCTTACAGTCTGCATATGGGGGTGCTGCCTTACATTACAGTCTGCCTAATGGGGTTTCTGCCTTACTTTACAGTCTGGGTATGGGGGAGTGCTGCCTTACGTTACAGTCTGCCTATGGGAGGGTGCTGCCTTACATTACAGTCTGCCTATGGGGGTGCTGCCTTACCTTACAGTCTGCCTATGGGGGGGTGCTGCCTTACATTACAGTCTGCCTATGGGGTGGGGTGTATTTCTATGCAGCCACTCGCTCCGCTCCCGAGTGGCGGCGGCAGTGGCGGGAATTAACATGCAAGACTCGTCCGTGTTTCTCTCATGTGTGATCCCGGCCTTAGGGTGCGTCACTGAGTTGTAATCAAAGTTACCTGGTTAGGGGCCCACTCAGAAGTTTCGCCCCCCCCCCTGAACCAAAACCCTAGCTACGCCTCTGCATTAACCCTATGTCTGCAGGGCAATAGCATTTTTTCACATGACAGGTTCCCTCTAAAAACATGTCCTAATCTTAGCAATGTACCCCCTTAGTGACCAGGACACAATTTTCAATTTTGTTTTTTCTTGTGGCACATTATATTTTATGATAATGGGAAACTCAGGTCGATATGTTTTGCATTTATTTATAAAAATATCAGAAATCTGATTTAAAAAAATTATCAATTTTCAAACTTTGAATGATTATCCCATTTGGGCGTGAAGTGCCATTGCAACCGGAAAGACCACTCGATCATGATGTTAGGATGCCAATGGGGTTAAAGTGGGAGTCCCCACGCTTTGTTAACCATCTAGATACTGTAGTCGCTATGGATATCAGAATCTAAGGGTTAATAAGACATTATCGGTGCCAAAACAAACACACGGATGACACACTGATGGTAAAAACGGACACACGGATGGTACACTGATGGTAAAAACAGACACATGGATGACACACTGATGGTAAAAACGGACACACGGATGACACACTGATGGTAAAAAGGAGAAGAGGATGACACACTGATGGTAAAAACAGGCACACGGATGACACACTGATGAAAAAATGGACACGGATGACACACTGATGCTAAAGGAGAAGAGGATGACACACTGATGGTAAAAACGGACACACAGATGACACACTGATGGTAAAAACGGACACACTGATGGAAAAAACGGACACACGGATGTCACACTGATGGTTAAAAGGAGAAGAGGATGACACACTGATGGTAAAAACGGACACACAGATGACACACTGATGGTAAAAATGGACACACAGATGACACACTGATGATAAAAACGAACACATGGATGACACACTGATGGTAAAAAGGAGAAGAGGATAGCACACTGATGGTAAAAATGGACACACGGATGACACACTGATGGTAAAAACGGACACATGGATGACACACTGATGGTAAAAACGGACATATAGCTGACACACTGATGGTAAAAACGGACACATGGATGACACACTGATGGTAAAAAGGAGAAGAGGATGAAACACTGATGGTAAAAACAGACACACGGATGACACACTGATGGTAAAAACGGACACATGGATGACACACTGATGGTAAAAACGGACACACAGATGACACACTGATGGTAAAAAACGGACACATGGATGACACACTGATGGTAAAAACTGACAAATGGATGACAGTAATGGAAAAAACGGACACACGGATGACACACTGATGGTAAAACTGACACACGGATGACACACTGATGATAAAATCCAACACATGGATTACACACTGGTGGTAAAGCGGACACGCTGATGGTAAAAATGGACACATGTATGTACTACACTGATTGACACTGGTTCCTTTTTTTCACGCATATGTTTAAACGCAGACTTGAGAGTGAGGCCTTCATTTTATATATATGTTGTTGCAGAGAAAAAATAAAGATCCATACAGACATCTCCAGAGAGGGGACATATCACCCTCACATTGAACATTTGGGAGCAATTGGTGCTGAGAAAGAGAGAAACTAATTATAATTGGAAAGTGAGAAACTACTTATAACTGGGGAAGCAAGAGCTGACACGTCAACCTCCGCTGACGTAGGGGCCTCCTGTAGTGACCAGGTAATTACATCAGGAGATTTGCTGTGGGGAAAAGATACCTAGACTGAGATTCGTTTACACAGAGGCAGGGAAGAATGCTTCCTAAGCATAAGCTGATCTAATAGAAAGCAGAATTTGGGTTCAGTCTTGGAAGGTACAGCTTGCTGTGGTTCTGTCCATTTTCCTAAGAAGTACTTCCCTCAGCTAAGCTCAGAGCCATCTCCGTGACACAGATTTAGTAATTTTCTGTTGTTATCCCTTTTATTTCATGTAATTGTAAATACCATATTGTTTTGTTCCCATTTTGTATGATCTTTGTATATTTTTTATAAACAATGCCTTCCTTTCCGGATTAAATATATGAAATTTAATAGCTCTGTTCCTCTTGCTCTGTGTACCGCACCCCTAAAGCCATATGCTACCTGTAACGAGTGTCCAACTGGCCTGGATAAATGATTGGTGATGGCAGCTAGTAATTTTTTTCTTGTTGTTGTGGAGATGACAGTGACCGGTACCGGGGAATATATATATATATATAGTCCATGTTTTGGAATTGGAGGAGTATATATTGTACGCTCACTGTGAGTTCCCCAATAACTGGTCAAATAGTGGAAGCAGCGCAGCCTCGTCCAACAATCATCAGTCAATTGCTTCCCATGACAAACTGGTGACAGACTGGATTTGCTTGATCTCCCCCAGCTGTTATTCTTCACATATGTATACACACAAAAAGAATTCTAAATATACAATAAATATAATGATCATTAACAGTGGGATAGCATGGATTTCTAGCACTACATGGAAATATATTACGAATAAATATATATGTAATATAAATAATATCAATATTATGAAATAATTATTTAATAAATATTTATATTATACAAATAAAATAATACATATATCATAATAATGAATTAAGAGTGCCATAGTTTGGAGGATTGCTAGCTCCTAGATCAAGACAAGTATTGCACTCTTTAAACCAGTCATAATCCCCCTTTAAAACACATAATGCCCTTTTTAAAAAATATTCAAGCAGTTGACCTGTGAAAACAAATTATCATTAGTGATGAACGCAAGTGCTCCTTACTCGAGTTTGCCTAGAGTGCTCGGGTACGCACATAGTATCGTGGGAGCTCGTTGAGTCCCAGTGGCCAAATGTTTCACAGCTGTAAGACAGCCACAAAACATGCTGGGTGTCATGCTGTGACGATCTTCATTAACCCATTCACCCCAAGGGTGGTTTGCACGTTAATGACCGGGCCAATTTTTACAATTCTGACCACTGTCTCTTTATGAGGCTATAACTCTGGAACGCTTCAACGGATCTTTGCGATTCTGAGAATGTTTTCTCATGACATATTGTACTTCACATTAGTGGTAAAATTTCTTCGATATAACTTGCGTTTTTTTAAAAATATGGTGAAAATTTTTAAAATTTTGCAATTTTCAAACTTTTAATTTTTATTCCCTTAAAATAGAGAAATATGTCACACAAAATAGTTAATAAATAACATTTCCCACAAGTCTACTTTACATCAGCACAATTTTGGAACCAAAATTTTTTTTTGTTAGGAAATTATAAGGGTTAAAAGTTGACCAGCGATTTCTCATTTTTACAACAAAATTTACAAAGCCATTTTTTTTAGGGACCACCTCACAGTTGAAGTCACTTTGAGGGGTCTATATGGCAGAAAATACCCAAAAGTGACACCATTCTAAAAACTGCACCCCTCAAGGTACTCAAAACCACATTCAAGAAGTTTATTAACCCTTCAGGTGCTTCACAGGATCTGAAGCAACGTGGAAGGAAAAAATTAATATTTAACTTTTTAGTCTCAAAAATTATCTTTTCCAAACTTTTTTTCATTTTCACAAGGGTAAAAGGAGAAAATGGACAGATAAAGTTGTTGTGCAATTTCTTCTGAGTATGCCAATACCCCATATGTGGGGAAAACCACTGTTTGGGCACACGGCAGAGCTCGTAAGGGAAGGAGCGCCGTTTGACTTTTTCAAACCAAAATTGTCTGGAATTGAGATTGGACGCCATGTTGCATTTGGAGAGCCTCTGATGCGCCTAAACAGTGGATACCCCCCACAAGTTACACCATTTTGGAAACTAGACCCCCTATGGAACTTATCTAGATCTGTTGTGAGCACTTTGAACCCCAAAGTGTTTCACAAAAGTTTATAATGCCTGGGTGAGAAAAAAAAAAACAATTTTCCACAAAAAATATTTTTTAGTCCCAAATTTCCCAAGGAAATTGGACCCAAAAAGTTGTTGTCCAATTTGTCCTGAGTACGCTGATAGCCCATATGTGGGGGGTGAAACTATTTGGGCGCACGGCAGGGCTTGGAAAGGAAGTAATAACGTTTTGGAATGCAGACGTTGATGGGGGTCATGTTCCGTTTGCAGTGCCCCAGATGTGCCTAAACGGTGGAAACCCCCCACAAGTGACTCCATTTTGGAAACTAGACCCCCCCTAAGGAACTTATCTAGATCTGTGGTGAGCAATTTGAACCCCCAAGTGCGTCACACAAGTTTATAACGTAGAGCCATATTTTTTCCACAAAAATGATCTTTTCACCCCAATATTTATTTTCCCAAGGGTTTCAAGACCCCAAAAGTTATTGTGCAATTTGTCCTGAGTACGCTGATACCCCATATGTGGGGGGTAAACCACTGTTTGGGTGCATGGCAGATCTCGGAAGGGAAGAAGCGCCGTTTGACTTTTTCAACGCAGAATTGGCTGGACGCCATGTCGTGTTTGGAGAGCTCCTGATGTGCCTAAACAGTGGAAACCCAACACAAATGACACCATTTTGGAAACTAGACCCCTCAAGGAACTTATCTAGATGTGTGGTGAGAACTTTGAAACCCCAGGTGTTTCACTAAAGTTTATAACGCCCGAGCATGAAAATAAAAAAAATAATATTTTTTTCCACAAACATGATCTATTAGTCTCCAACTTTTTATTTTCCCAAGGGTAACAGGAGAAATTGGACCCCAAAAGTTGTTGTCCAATTTGTCCTGAGTATGCTGATACCCCATATGTGGGAGAAAACTACTGTATGGGCACACGTCAGGGCTCAAAAGGGAAGTAGTGACGTTTTGGATTGCAGACTTTGATGGAATAGTCTGCAGGCGTCATGTCGCGTTTGGAGAGCCCCTGATGTGCCTAAACAGTGGAAACCCCCACAAGTGACCCCATTTTGGAAAATAGACCCCCAAGGAACTTA
Source organism: Oophaga sylvatica (assembly GCA_033576555.1). Lineage (NCBI taxonomy): Eukaryota > Metazoa > Chordata > Amphibia > Anura > Dendrobatidae > Oophaga > Oophaga sylvatica. The sequence goes on along the minus strand of JARQOD010000003.1, from coordinate 441,710,342 downwards.
TCTAGATGTGTGGTGAGCACTTTGAATCCCGAAGTGCTTCACAGAAGTTTACAACGTACAGCCGTAAAAACAAAAAAAATATTTTTTTTTTTTACAAAAATGATATTTTTGCCCCCAATTTTTTATTTTTCCAAGGGTAACAGAAGAAATTGGACCACAAAAGTTGTTGTGCAATTTGTCCTGAGTACACTGATACCCCATATTTGGGGGTAACCTACTGTTTGGGCGCATGGCAGAGCTCAGAAGTGAAGGAGCACCGTTTGACTTTTTCAACGCAGAATTGGCTGGAATTGAGATCAGACGCCATGTCACATTTGGAGAGCCCCTGATGTGCCTAAACAGTGGAAACCCCCCAATTCTAACTCCAACCCTAACCCCAACACACCACTAACCCTAGTTCCAACTCTAACCATAACCCTAACCACAAACCTAAACCTAACACACCCCTAACCCTAATCCCAACCCTAACCCTAATCCTAACTTTAGGGGCAACCCTAACCCTAACCCTCTTGGGAAAATGGAAATAAATACATTTTTTTAATTTTATTATTTTTCCCTAACTAAGGAGGTGATAAATGGGGGTTTGATTTACTATTTATAGCGGGTTTTTATGTTTGGCAGCTGTCACGCTAAAAGACGCTTTTTATTGCAAAAAATAGTTTTTGCATCACCACATTTTGAGAGCTATAATTTTTGCATATTTTGGCCCACAGAGTCATGTGAGGTCTTATTTCTTGCGGTACGAGTTGACGTTTTTATTGGTACCATTTTTAAGCACGTGACATTTTTGATCGCTTTTTATTTCGATTTTTGGGAGGTTAGAAGGAACAAAAATCAGCAATTCATTAATTTCTTTTGGGGGGGGCGTTTATACCGTTCTGCGTCTGGTAAAATTGATAAAGCAGTTTTATTTTTCAGGATAGTACGATTACAGCGATACCTCATTTGTATCATTTTTTTATGTTTTGGCGCTTTTATACAATAAAAACAATTTAGCGCTTTATTCTGTGAGCTATAACTTTTTTATTTTTTCACTGATGATGCTGAATGGTGGTTCGTTTTTTGCGGGACAAGATGACGTTTTCAGCGGTACCATGTTTATTTATATCGGTCTTTTTGATCGCGTGTTATTCCACTTTTTGTTCGGCGGTATGATGATAAAGCATTGATTTTTTGCTTTGTTTTTTTTTTTTTTTTAAGGGGTTCACTAAAGGGGTTAACTAGTGGGACAGTTCTATAGGGCGGGTCGTTACGGACGCAGTGATACCAAATATGTGTACTTTTATTGTTTGTTTTTTTTATTTACAGGAAGAAATTACTTTATTGGTGAATATTTTTTTTTCCTTTATTTTGGAATTATTTTTTTTTACACTTGTTATTTTTATTTTTTTAACTTTGTCCCAGGGTGGGACATTACAGTATAGGGTCAGATCGCTGGTCTCACAGTGTGCACAGCACTCTGTGAGACCAGCGATCTCACAGGCAGTGCTGTAGGCTTCCTCAGCGCCTGCTCTCAGCAGGCACTGAGGAAGCCGCCTCCCTGCAGGACCCGGCGGCCATCTTGAATCCGGGGTCCTGCAGGGAAGAGGCCTTCAGAACAGCGCGGTCACATCGCCCCCTCCCTGCGTGATGCTCCCCTGTGCCCCCGGTACAACCGCGATCATGTTTGATTATAGGTAAATCAGACACAAAGGCAAAACAGGCATAACAGAAAACCTCTATCATACAAAATCAGTAAACAACAATAGGAGGAGGATAGGGACAGGGACGAATAAGCTAAATGGGAACAGGGACCAGGAAATAAACACACACATACAACAGCAACCTACAGAACACCACAACTCCAACCCCAAATTTCAACTACTCAGCTTCAGCACACAGAACAGGAAGACGAATCTTTCACCAGCAGGGACTAAATTCACAGAACCTGTAGGTGGTAAAGGGTAAGCAGTTGCAGCTGAGAACAACAAAGCTGGTCTCAGTAAGCATGGTAAGAGTCCTTACCCCTCTCAGCATTGAAGTAAAGGGAAAATGTTGATTTTCATCCGCGTTACGGTTTAAAAATCCACATAATAGTCTGTGGCGTAGTGAAAGCAGACTGTAGAAAGGACGGTCAGAAGGAGCGCCAGCTGCACGTGTCCAAATAGTAGGTAAAAAACCAATGCTGCTCCAGCCGGGTGCCTCAAATGAGGAAAAAAAGGGGGATAAAGATCAAAATACCTGGTCCAAGGGGGCGCAAAGGATAAAAATTAGTTTAAAAAAGCTCATTTATTGACATGAAATTAGTCCACAACGCATTCGACAGATGAATCTGTCTTCATCAGGTGGCAATAATCCTGTGGCTTAGTGAAAATCACTTTTGTTTTTCACGTACAAGTGTTATCCATGATAACACTGTACCTGCAATGGTCTAAAGGGCCATTCACATGTCCGCAATATTCCATGGACTCAGTATTCCGCGTAAAATCACGGAGACATGTCCGATTTTGATTGGCAATGCAAGTCTATGGGTCCGTCAAAAAGTTGGACTGCACTCAGATGACATCCAAGTGCGTTCCGATTTTCACAGACTGTCACGAAAGAGAAGATTGAGAAACTTTTTTTTTCTTCAAGTACGAGAAAAACTGTGACAGTTGGACCAAACTCTGATCAGAATAATTGGTCTGTTTTTCTCGTACATGGGAAAAGTGAATGTCTGAATGAGTTGAGTAAAAAGATTTGCAGAACCTTAGACCAGCATCCAGGTCAGTTTTCCATGGCTGCTGGATTACAGTCCTATGACCCTCCTCCTGATTACTGGCATCCTCGGCATCTCTTACTGATTACTAGTCCTGGCGTGACGTCATGTAATGTATCAAGCTGCAATGAAGTCGTTGTTCCGGGCCTACTAATCTATTCTATTATTTCTAAACACTGTTTTTCAGTGATTACTTTGTATCTCCGTTCATACTGCACCCACACATACAAATGATACACCATTTGAAAGGTAAACTTGCCCCTTTCAGCAAGAAAATAGCCAAACAAACCACACATCCACGATTTGATCACAAAATACAGTTTAAACATTAATTTTCATAAACCTGCAGTAAGGAAAAATGAACTGCAGGTGGCACCACACTACCCCAAAGCACACTACCACAAAGCTGCTTACAGACATCACAAACAAATCCAAACATTTGCCTTGGGGCTTTCCAGCTTGCCCAAGTGCTTGCCCAGCCTATTTCAGGAACATTGGAGGATTGTACACTTCACTGCAGGTGAGTCACATATGCAAACACATTTGAAAACATGCACTGCCTATTGAATTGCACACTTGCTCCGTTCATACTCCACCCACACAAACAAATGATACACCATTTGAAAGGTCAAATGACCTGCAGGTGGCAGCAAACACATTTGTAAACATGCACTGCTTTTTCGCTGATTTCTTCGCCCCACACACACAAATGAGACACCATTTGAAAGGTAAACTTGCCCCCTTCAGCAAGAAAAGAGCCAAACAAACCACACATTCATGATTTTATCACTAAATACAGTTTAAACATTAATTTTCATAAACCTACAGAAAGACACAATGACCTGCAGGTGGCACCTCAACCGGAAGACATTTTTTGGCCTCTAATCAAACCAATTTATTGTATTACCAGTCTACATATATAAATACCTGTCTGTGTTCATCATCTCATGAAATACCTTTACATTTCACCAGCTTGCTTTTTCTGAAATTGCCTGCGCCCCCAACGACCAATGTTCGAAAATTTTGCACGGGCCAAGCTAGACAAAAGAATACTGGCAGCTAGGAGGAGGATCACAGGACTCTGGTGAGCAGAAGGAGCACCAGAAAAAATGGGGGTACAAAACCTCCCTGGCAAAAACCAATCATCCAGATAAAGAGCAGCAACTGGAGGCAGAACACCAAAGAGATATGGCAGAAAAAAACATTGGTTTATCTGCCCAAATTGGTGATGTTTCAGTTCTCTGGCCTTAATCTTGAAGTTCAAACTACACAACCAAAACATCACCATTATGGACTGATAAACCACTGTTTTTGTTATATCTCTTTGGTGTGCTGCCTCCAGTCGCTTCTTTGTATCTATCTAATTATTATCCTTCTATCTATCCAATATCTATTTATCCATCCATATTTTGAGTCATCTCATATCCATCTATATAAAATGTATCTATTATCTATCTATAAATTATTTATCATCTATTATCTATCTGACATCTATATATTTATCTATCTATTATCTATCATCTATCTATTATCTACCTATCTACTATCAATCTATCTATTATCTATCTATCTATTATCTATCTATTATCTATGTATTATCTGTCTACTATCTATCTCCTATCTATCTCTCATCTATATATCTATTAACTATCTATCTCTATATTATTTATTATCTATCTATTTATCTATTATCTATCTATCATTTATCTATTATCTATCTATCTATATATCTATCTATCTATCATTTATCTATTATCTATCTATTATGTATGTATTATCTATCTATTTATCTATCTATCTATCTATCTATCTATCTATTATCTATCTATCTATATATCTATTATCTATCATTTATCTATTATCTATCTATTATGTATGTATTATCTATCTATTTATCTATCTATTATCTATCTGTCTAATTATCTATCTGTCTATTATCTATCATCTATCTATCTATCTATCTATCTATCTATCTCTCCTATTATCTATCTATCTGTCTATCTATTATCTATCTATCAATCTATCTATTATATATTAGCTAGCTATCATATATTATCTATCTATATATCTATCTTTTATATATTATCTATCTATCTATCATCTATCTATTATCTACAAGTATCTATCTATCTATCTATCTATGTATTATCTATCTATCTATCTATCTATCTATCTATTATATATTATCTATCTATCATCTATTATCTATCTATCTATCTATCTATCTATCTATCTATCTATCTATCTATCTATCTATCTATCAATCAATCATCTATCTATTATATATCTATTATATATCTATTATCTATCTATCTATCTATCTATCTATCTATCTATCTATCTATCTATCTATCTATCTATCTATCTATCTATCTAGGTATTCTTGTAAGTAAGCTGATAAACATAATCACCCTAGAGAGAAGAGACGGAGAACCTGAATGGGAAACCACTGGGAACACCAGGTCCCTGTTGTGTCTAGGTGAGGAAAGAGACGGTATTATCTAGATGTCTGGTCTTGTCTGTAAGGTTAACTGAAGTGAATGACATCATTATTAATGTCTACATACGGATTTCTCCAGACATCCCCCCCACACACACACACACGCTCACGGTCACGCTGCAAACTTTATTCCACAGCATTATTGAATAGTCATTAAGCAGGTTGGATAAATATGTCCATACAATTACAACACTTAGAGATTATTATCTATTTTTCTACACTGAACAGACAGGGTTTTCAAATTTGATTGTAAAAAGAGATTTATGTAATTAAGATGAAAAGCACAAGCCGAGGGGATACAGATGTCGATACGGCCGTGTGTGAGTGTATGTAGGTATGATTATAATGGAAAGTGATTGATTTGTGCGGCACAATGTGGGCTTATTGCAGTAGAAATCCAGTGTGAAGACTGGACCTATCTACCATGTAACATTAATAGATAGAAGGCAGATTCACGGAGGTCCATATACAGCACTATAGAAGCCCCACATACACTTTAGACTAATGTTGACCAAACCCAACAATATTGATGGGTTTGGCGGACAGACTCATATGTTTGGAAGCCCCGGAGAGATGATTATCAGGACCTGGCATGTCCGATTTTGGATCACCGCTTATTTTGTTCTCTAGAGATAAGCCACTGCCAGAGATGTCTGACCACGTCTCTTTCATAGAGAACACAGGAGCCCTAAATAGAGCGAGTGCTCCAGATGGCCGGACAAACCATAATTCGTCTGACAGCCGTCATAGGTGTATAGGGAGTATTAGGGACTCTGCACTAAACAATACCACGTACGTGGACCCCATGATGAACTGACCAGTTCCTTAATCATTAGCGGCCAGGCAAAGGACAGTTGTTGCTGCTCTATACCTTTTGCAAAAGCAGCTCCCTATAAATCAGCATCTTGCATACTTGCCAACTCTCCATGAATATGCAGAAGGCTCTCAGGAAAAAATGTAAGATCTCTTGTGTCCCTGGAAAAATTGGCAAATCTATTGGAGTACTGCAGAAGCCTCCTACAGTATAACCTTCAAAAAGCAGCACTTTTGTGTAGTCTCGGAAGAAAAGTCTGTGCAATGTGCACACTGTCATGATTCCCCTGTATGCCCCGTGCGAGCTGACGCTGCATGATCGCATCCAGATTCTCTCAATTCTCTTCTATTGCAGTATGTGGCAGTATGTACCAATAACGAGTGCGAGGCATATAGTCCTACTGGACAGAATACCAGTAGAAAGTTTCATTTAGGACAGCGGGAAATTTTCATCGGAATATTTTCCTATACTGTCGATATATTTCCTTGTGAGCGGCTCGCGGTGCGGAATACGTCATCAGTCGCATTATTGACAGTCGATCATTTCACTTAGATGAGCCTGCCAGGCTTTAAACATCACTCCCCCTAAAAATCTATATTTTAATGATGACAGACACAACAGTACCACAATCCGCGCAAAGACGAATCAATGAGAGCGAAGGTCAGCGCTGAAAAATTAATATAGGGAACTGCGGTGTTATCGGGAGAAGAGATGGAGCCGACGTCTCTCCATGAATGATTTTTGGTATTTTTTCAAAAAAACCCAGTATGAATTGGCGCACTTGTGATGCTATTGCGGGGCACTGATGGGTTGCCATCACAGTCAGGGGTCTGCTGAAGACCCCCGTGCCTGTCATGACAGTACTCCTGTGAAAGCCAGCCTGTAGCCGGCATTCATATGAGACCGTGATTTCTGCTATATACCGCAATAATGTGATACTGCTGTAAACTGCACAAGCGATCAGATGATCGCAGCTTCAAGTCCCCTAAGGGGACCAAGACATGAAGTAAAATGTAAAAATAATGTTTTAAAAAATATGAAAAATAAATAAAAGTTCATATCATTCCATTTTTGCCTCATTAAAATGAAGAATTTAAAAAATATTGATATTGCTGAGTCCAGAAAAGTCCAATCTATCAAAGTCTAAAATAAATTAATCAGATCTGTAAACGTCGTAACACGAAAAATCAAATCAAAACGTCTGAATTAGGTTTTTTTTTCGGCCACCGCAACAACACAAAAAAATGTAATAAGAGGCGATTAAAACATCATATCTACCCCAAAATGATTGTCGTGAGTCTCAAAACAATAAGCCCTCACACATGTACTGAAAACTCAAAATGTTACAGTTCTCGGAAAATGGTGACACAAGCAAAATTTTAATTTTTTTACAACCTTCAGATTTTTGTTCTCACCACTCGTACTGACCTAGGGAATCATATTTCCTGGTCATTTTTACAGTAAAATGAATGTTGTAAGTAAAAAAAGCAAAAAAAACAATTGGAACAATTGCTCGTCCTGATGTCACCTCTGCCTGCTCTGATGTCACCGCTGCCTGTTCTGATGTCTTCTCTGCCTGCTCTGAGGTCACCGCTGTTTGCTTGGATGTCACCTCTGCCTGCTGTCATGTCACCGATGCCTGTTCTGATGTCACATCTGCCTGCTCTGAAGTCATCACTCCCTGCTCTGAGGTCACCACTGCCTCCTTTGATGTCACCGCTGTCTACTCTGAGGTCATCGCTGCCTGCTCTGAGGTCACCGCTGCCTGCTCTGATGTTACCTCTGCCTACTCTGAGGTCACCACTCCCAGCTCTGAGGTCACCTCTGCCTGCTCTGAGGTCAACGCTGCTTGCTCTGGTGTCACCCCTGCCTGCTGTGATGTCACCTCTGCCTGCTCTGATGTCATCTCTGCCTGCTCGGAGGTCACCGCTGCCTGCTCTGAGGTCACCTCTGCCTGCTCTGAGGTCACGCCTCCCTGCTCTGTGGTCACCTTTGCCTGCTCTGAGGTCACCGCTGCTTGCTCTGATGTCACCTCTGCCTGCTCTCATGTCACCGATGCCTGTTCTGATGTCACATCTGCCTGCTCTGAGGTCACCACACCCTGCTCTGAGGTCACCACTGCCTCCTTTGATGTCATCGCTGCCTGCTCTGAGGTCACCGCTGCCTGCTCTGATGTTACCTCTGCCTGCTCTGAGGTCACCGCTCCCTGCTCTGTGGTCACCTTTGCCTGCTCTAAGGTCACCGCTGCTTGCTCTGATGTCACCTCTGCCTGCTCTCATGTCACCGATGCCTGTTCTGATGTCACATCTGCCTGCTCTGAGGTCACCACACCCTGCTCTGAGGTCACCACTGCCTTCTTTGATGTCATCGCTGCCTGCTCTGAGGTCACCGCTGCCTGCTCTGGTGTCACCTCTGCCTGCCCTGATGTCACAGATGGCTGTTCTGATGTCACCTCTGCCTGCTCTGATGTCACACCTCTGCCTGCTCTGATGTAACCTCTGCCTGCTATGAGGTCACCGCTGCTTGCTCTGATGTCACCACTGCCTGTTCTGATGTCAATTCTGCTTGCTCTGATGTAATCTCTGCCTGCTCGGAGGTCACCACTGCCTGCTCTGAGGTCACCGCAGCTTGCTCTGATGTCACCTCTGCATGCTCTGTTGTCAGCTCTGCCTGCTCTGATGTTACCGCTGCCTACTCTGATGTCACTTCTGACTGCTCTGATGTCACCGCTGCCTGCTCTGATGTCATCTCTGCCTGCTCGGAGGTCACCACTTCCTGCTCTGAGGTCACCACTGCTTGCTCTGATGTCAACTCTGCCATTGTGATGTCACTGCTGCCTGCTCTGATGTCACCTCTTCCTGTTCTGATGTCACAGCTGCCTGCTCTGAGGTCACCGCTCTCTGCTCTGATGTCACCACTGCCTCCTCTGATGTCACCTATGCCTGCTCTGAGGTCACCGCTGCCTGCTCTGATGTCACCTCTGCCTGCTCTGAGGTCACCGATGCCTGTTCTGATGTCACATCTGCCTGCTCTCATGTAACCGATGCCTGTTCTGATGTCACATCTGCCTGCTCTAATGTCACCGATGCCTGTTCTGATGTCTCATGTGCCTGCTCTGAGGTCACCACTCCCTGCTCTGAGGTCACCACTGCCTCCGTTGATGTCACCGCTGTCTACTCTGAGGTCATCTCTGCCTGCTCTGAGGTCACCACTCCCTGCTCTGAGGTCACCTCTGCCTGCTCTGAGTTCAACGCTGCTTGCTCTGGTGTCACCTCTGCCTGCTCTGCTCTGGAAAATTGCAACATGTCCAATTTTGATCCGAGGGTTGGATCAAAATCAGCAATGCAAGTCAACAGGTCCGTGATAACCATCGCCACGCGCTCCGATGACATCCGAGTGTGGTCCAATTTTCACGGACTGTCAGAACAGACAAGGTGGAGAAATTTTTTTTTTTTATTTCTCCACATATGAGAAAATCGGATGACACTTAGACCACACTCTGATCAAACTCTGATCAGAATAAACAGTCTGTTTTTCTCGTACACGAAAACTGACGTGTGAATGAGCTCTTATAGATAAGGGTTTATGAATTTTGTTGCAGATCGTACTGTGGATTTCTGCCTACTCCATTACTATGCAATGAATAAATAAATTAAAAAAATCTGCACAAAGATGAGCATGCTGCAGGTATGAATCCCGCACGATCATACTTTCATTTTGGTGTGCATTTTTATTTTATGTGAGTGGTATTTTGAAAAACCTGTTTACTTTTATTGTACTATAAATTGCTACAAATGTGTGGTGCGTAATCTGTGCTGCAAATCCATGACAGTGCTCTCTCTCTCAGCTTCAGGCTGAGACTGCCAGCACCAGGGGTCTTTTCTGCCCTCCCAGACACAATAAGATGACATATACAACCCATTCTTCTGGAGCAAACTTTACACAAAGAAGAGCTATGGTCCTACCAGTGTCCGTGTCCCCTTCAGCCTGAGCTGCAGCGACTTCGAGAACCAAACAGAAGAGAAAGGCCCTACTGGGCCCCCGGCCCTTAAGGGAGGCCGACATGACAAGGTGACGTGGGAATATACGGAGCTGGCTTGTCTAGGGTGTAGTTTATAGGGTTAATAGTATGGAAAGGGGTGAAGCTGAGTGTGAGTCATAGGAGTAGGAGGGGTCAGAGGTGGGTTTATGGGGGCCATATAAAAAGGAGGCGCCATCTTAGTGGGGCAACCATTTTAGGTACTCACCTGCTTAGATAAGAAGCTGCAGGGTACCTGTCGCAGTGATGGACGTGGAGGCCTTGCTGCAATGTTTGAGGGACGCGGCAGGCACTCAGGGCACAGAATGGTTGCAGACTTCAGTCAGTGGCCTCCTGCAGGGGACAGTGGCTGGAGCTCCCCACGCTCCATCAGGCGGCCGCCGGCCGCGGAGGTCTAGGCTTCCGGCGCGCTTAAGTCCGGAAGTCACCCCCGGGTTCAGCGCCGTATCAGGAGCCCCTCAGGGGACCCTCCGGCTGGTGACAGTGGCCGCAGGCTGACGGCAGCACGTCATGGAGCCGGGAGGAATCCAACTGGGCGGCGGGGCCTTCATCAGGGGAAGGGTCGGTCTCCCTCACATCAGATACAATGCAACAGAGGATGTCAGGACCTGGAGCTGTGGGCGACTGCGCTGCAGCAGGGCCCACTCATCGGAGAGGACCCCAGGAATCAAGGAGGCAGGGGCCCTGCCAAGCAGCCCCTCAGCGCCGGGAGCACAGTGGGCGGCGGCCGGCCCTGTTGCCAGTGGCAGCGCGAGAGGAGCTTGGGCAGCACACCGCTGGCCTGAGAGAGAGGTGGGCGCACGTAGCAACTGGAGGAGGCGGGCAGCAATTGGCTGCCTCGGTCAGCGTTTCAGCAGCTTCATTCCAGGATGCGGAGGATGCATCCATAGGCTGGCAGCAGGATACCAGCAACACAACCAGCTCAGCAGCAGCTCCGTGGGTCCCTGCATAGGTAGCCAGCACAGTTTCTTTGGGGGGGCTGGGATGCAGGGAGACTCGGGAGCTGCTGAATCAACAGCGGACCGGCTCAGAATGGGAGCCGCGCATACACGTCAGGATTTCGGATCTTTGGCTGCTGGGTTGACAGCACCCAGGCAACCAGGTGAGATTGACCATTTCCTTCCATTTAACCCTTGCTTAGCTTCCCCTGAGCTTAGGGATCGGGAGGCGTTTTCTGGGGGGTGTTAGCGGGGTTATGGGGTTGATATTGCTCGGCCTTAGGGACACCAATCTCTCCTTCACCTCCCATATACAATCTCTTGCCCGCTCTTGCCGTCTACACCTAAAGAACATCTCTAGAATCCGCCCTTTTCTCACCATGGAAACAACAAAAACCCTCACTGTAGCATTGATCCACTCCCGCCTGGACTACTGCAACGCTCTATTACTTGGCCTCCCCATTACTCGACTATCCCCTCTCCAGTCCATCCTTAATGCAGCAGCCAGGGTCATCCATCTGGCTAATCGGTACTCGGACGCGTCCGCTCTTCGCCAGTCCTTACACTGGCTGCCCATTCATTATAGGATCCAATTCAAAGTACTGGTTCTCACCCACAAAGCTCTCCACACTGCAGCACCCCCCTACATCTCCTCCCTCATTTCTATCTATCGGCCTAACCGACTGCTGCGCTCTGCAAACGACTTTCGACTAACCTCTGCACTAATCCGTACCTCCCACTCCCGACTCCAAGACTTCTCCCGCGCTGCGCCAATCCTCTGGAATGCTCTACCCCAAGAAATTAGGACTATCCACAATTTGCATGGTTTCAGGCGCTCCCTCAAAACACATTTGTTCAGAGTGGCCTATCACATTCACTAACCAAAGTCGTTCTATGTTTAAGTGTGTATGTGTAGCCCATTCACTATCTCCATCCATGCCTCACTCCCTCAAGATGGCTGGACCATCATTGTAAATGCACCATTGTATATACACACCTGTACTTTGTATCTCCCCCACCTCATTGTAGATTGTAAGCTCTCACGAGCAGGGTCGGGTTATTTTGCTTTAATTCTTGTATTGTTAACGTTGTTACCTATGACTTGTGTTTTGAAACTGTTAAACTGTAAAGCGCTGCGGAATATGTTGGCGCTATATAAATAAAGATTATTATTATTTATTATTATTTAGCTAGGTTGTGGGGATTTGGGGGGCTACAAGGGGGGTGTCACTTTCTGCCGCATGGTTAGGGAATTCTGGGACGTCTACGGGTTCTGGGGGATCGCTAGGCATCGGGGGTGGTTTGGTAAATTCGGGTCAAGGGGCAGGTGTTTCAGCTTCGTCATTGTGTGGTGGCGGGGCATCTGAGGTGAACGCACCGGCGGGTGACTCAGAAAGCACGTGTCAAAGTGTGGGCGCTGGTGGGGAGAAGGTGAAGGATGATGCGAAACGCTTGGATGATACAGCTAAGGGTGAGGTATATGTGTGTTTTGAGGGACCGCTGGGGCTCATTTGAAACAAGAGGTGAGGGAAAAATATGGAAGGGTGCGTATGTTGACATATTTTCTTTATTACCGTTAGAGCGTTTTAATCTCAATAGGCTGAGGAGAGATGATTCAGAGAAGGAAGATGAAGAAAAGAGGAGGTATCGATTAATTCCTAGAACCTTCTCTAACTGGTTGCAGGCGTTTGCCATTTTAGCACGTGTGATAGGGGAAAAGGCGCCCGAGAATTGTTCAGGTCTTTTTTGCTATGTGGACACGATAGGTGAGACTTATCCGGTTTATGGCGGTCAGGGTTGGCTAAGATATGACGAACAGTTCCGTCAGCAGAAGGCTGTTTGGCCTAGTATTCGGTGGGATCATAAGGATGTAGCCTTATCGATGAGGGTGATGGTCCCGTCTAGGGTGGGTCAAAGTGGTCAATCTTTGCAAGGGGGCATCGGGAGTTCAGGACAGTCAGGACACTCGGTGGCAACGCAGAAGGGACTGTGTTTTGCATTCAATGAAGGGGCCTGTAGATTTGGGAGTAAATGTAAATTCAAGCATGAATGTTCAGCATGTGGGGGCACACATAGGGCAGCAAAGTGTCTCAAAGGGGGCAGACAGAGAGGGGGGATACGGTTGACAAAAGGGGAGACATCGGTACGTCTGGGCGCGATGGCGGGATACCTAAATAGGTACCCTGACACAGGGGCGGTTTTGTTGAGGGATGGTTTTGGGGAGTGTTTTAAGATTCCATTTGTTGAGCAAGATGTTCTGCTATTAAAAAAGAATTTAAAGTCAGCGTTGCAGTTTCCAGATGTGGTTTCTGAGAAGTTACTGTGTGGCCCAGCTATGTCAGGCACACATTATCCAGGGAAATGCACAGGAAGGTAACCGCAAAAGCTTGTTATCATTCACGTCACTCACACTTTCAGACACACCCACCAGGGGTATAGGAGGTAGTGACACGTAGCAGAGCTCAGTCTGTTTCCTGTCTGAGAAGAGCTCAGATTATTCAGTTTCCTGTCTTCGGACAGTGCAGTTCAGTCTCAGTCCAGTCTGGACTTGGAGGATACTGAGAGCTGCTCAGTAAGCTCTAGAAGAAAGCTGACATTTCCATCAAAAGCTACAAGTGCTTATGCTAAGAGCGAGAGCAGGGCGAAGGGCGCAGTGGAGAAGACAGAGAGAAGTGCTTCAGGTATTGGATACCTGCACTAATTCACCGGACACCGGAGTCCGAAGCGTTGCTAGTGTTTCAAGCATAGTAACAAGATATCCGGAGGCTTTCTGGACTACAGGTCGCAGAGAGCAGCCCTAAGCGCTGATACGTAACCGGAGTCAGGGAGAACAAGAGTCTAGCCTGATCAGCAAATATAGACTTAGTTCTCTCAACATCTGAGAATCAGAGACATAGAAGGCTCCACCACAACGTCAGCCGGGCTAGACAGCTATTGAGAAAGCTGGAGATTGCAGAGTTAACTTTGCTTCATGCAAGTTCGGACTCAGATATATATGAAGTAAAGGAGGCCTCTAACCTGCTCAGCGGTTTCCCGAATGTGCATTCTCCACCCCGACCAGCTCCCCGGGACCTGCTTGAACCATCTACCAGTAAAGGTATGAAAAGAAGCTGCATTGTGTGTGATTGAATTCTTATCTACACCCTGCATCATCACCATAGACTTCCAGGGACCCGTCTCACCTGTGGGAGACTTACTACCCAGCTGCCCCCATAACATCCCTGTGAAGATCCTTATAGCAGCGCTGGTCCAATTGACCAGATACCACAGGTGGTGTCACGAACTACCTATCCTAATAATCCCCTGTAAATATCCCCCATTGCATGACTGCCAGGGCCACGGACCGAGTCCCGCTGCCAGTGACAACTCCCATAGACTTCTATGGGCTCGGCTCCGAGTACCCCATAGCCCTGGTATCCACCTCAGTGTGGTGCGAGTCATCTTTCTGGCGTCACGAACAGGATACGAAAGTTTGCAATTGTGAGTCCTGTGTGCCTATTGAACTGTTTGGTGAAAAAGACTGTTTGCTGCATTTGGCGCCAAATACCGCCATTTTGCCGCCATATTCGCGCCCTCAGGCGCTGGTGAAGAAGGGGGGCGTACCTAAAATAACGCGCAGTTTCCTGGACACGCCCCAACCTGCACCCAAATCTGCATCGCAAGCCGCATCGCGAACTGCACCCCAATCTGCATCGCAAGCCGCATCGCGAACTGCATCGCAATCTGCATCGCAAGCCGCATCGCAAACTGCATCCCAATCTGCATCGCAATCCGCATAGCGAACTGCATCGCAATCTGCATTGCAATCCGCATCACAAACTGCATCGCAAACTGCATCCCAAGATACCGCGTGTAAGGTTCTGTATATCTGTTTCTGAAACTCAGTTTGTTCGTCGGCCATTTTGCTTTCTGTTTTGCTGCAGCTATCTTGCCCTCAGTTAAAATGGAGTTTTCCAGCTTGCATGTTCCCGCCCTGATTCTCTCCGTTTGCTTCTTGAACAGCCACACCTGAGCAATCAGTGCTTCAGAATCTGGCCTGCAGTGAACCTGTGTTCTGACTCCTGAAGCCTTGGACTTTGTACTCCAGCCATTTCTACTGAGAAACTCTGGAGCTCTTGTGGACTCTGAACTCTGCTCTTGAAAGCCTCACGGTTGCATGGACTTGCGGTAACATAGAAGAAGATCTGAATCTGTTGTGGAGAGTTATTGATGAACTTAGATTACTTTGGCCTGCTGTGTCTCCTGCTTCTGTGTTTGCAACCTGTGTGTTTATTTTTGCCAATTTGTATGAAGCAATACAAGACTTTCTTTTTCAACCTGTGTCTCAAGTATTTTCATCGCACCCAAGCACAAGACGCTATATGAACTGTATCACATACATTACAAGATTCTGAAGCCAAACGTTAGTGTCTGCTGGGTCTGGAAAGGCTTGTCTGCTGTACTGTGGATATCGGATGTCCGGTTGTACTTTCTGTGATAACAGTGGTTGTGACTTCTCACAACCATTCCAGGTGAGCAATTCCCTTAAGTTTTTTTCTGCAGAGTTATCACAGGTAAACACTATTGTTTTTTTTTTCTCTTCTCTTTTGTCTGCTGAAACTCTGGATATCAGATGTCTGGTTGAAAGCTTTCTGTGATGATAGTGGTTGTGACTTCTCACAACCATTCCAGGTGAGCAGTTCCCTTAAAGTTTTTTCTTTCTTCAGTGTTGCCACAGGTGAACACTATTGTTTTTTTTTCTTCCTCTTCTTCCAGTATCCTGTCTTAAAAGATCTGGAAAATGGAGGCCCGCATAAAGGAACTTTGTGGAGTGACTGATAATATCCTTGCAGATTTGCAGAATATAAAGACCCGTCTTACAAATCTTCAGGACCTAAATAATCACAATTTGCAAGTGGTTGGACAGACTACTCAGGATTTGCGAGCCAGGATTGAGGTTCTAGAGGGGCGAGTCCAGGCTCCTGCCATGGCCCCGAGTTCTGGGATTCCCAAGTTGCCCCCTTTTCGTTTTGGTGGTGAACGTGAAAAATTCAGGGGATTTGTTAATCAATGTAATCTTTTTTTTTCTGCACATGCTTCACAATTTCCTACTGAACGATCTAAGGTGCTTACTATAATTATGTTGCTTACCAACAAGGCTTTGATATGGGCAAACCCTCTGATTGAGACTGAGGATGATTGTTTGAATCACCTTGATGACTTTATTTCAGCCATGGGGCAGGTGTTTGATGACCCCAATCGAGGTGCAACAGCTGAAGCAGCCATGTTAGTTTTGCGCCAAGGTAAGCACTCAGTAGCTGAATATGCCTTGGATTTCAGGAGATGGGCCCTTGATACCACCTGGGACAATTCCGCCAAAAAATCTATTTTTCGAAAGGGGTTATCCCCACTAATTAAGGATGAACTTGCTCGTGCCGACCCTCCCACTGCGTTAGGTGACTTTATTAACTACTGCATCCGTATTGATACTCGTTTAACTGAACGCAGGCAAGAGAGATGGTTCGAAAGCAATCGTACTAACCTTTTCCTACCTTCCTCTCCAACTAAGGAACCTTTGAATAGGATTACACGGGAACCTGAACCTGAACCCATGCAGGTAGACTCTTTGCTACGACGGGTTAGTGATGCACGCAAGGAACATCGTTTTAAGGAGAATCTATGTTTTTACTGTGGTAAGTCAGGGCACTTTATTATTAACTGTCCCAGCCGTTCTCGCAAGACTACTGCAGCACTCATTCATTGTGAGTGTTGCGAGAGGGGATCTGTCAGGTCCGAGCCTCAGGCTCCAGAGATAGCTGCCGCAGCAGATCTTGATTTCTCGGACTTAAACTCCGTTACCTCTGAGGACGTTGACTGTGTAAATGCTGCCATCTTTCAAGTTTCCTCAGCGGTGTCCCAGCTGAGTTGTAAGAAAAACAATTCTCACTGTTTTCTTTCCATCAAACTCTGGGTTGACTCAGCCTGGGTGTCTAGCTCTGCCATGATCGACTCAGGTGCAAGTGGAAATTTTATGGATGTCTCCTTTGCTCTAAAACAGGGAATACGTTCAGTGAAGAAGGCTGCTCCGTACAGATGGAAACTGTGGATGGCTCCCTGCTGACCTCTGGACCAGTGGATCAGGAAACAGAGCCTTTAAAGGTTCTTATGGGTAAAGATCATCAAGAGAAACTGTCCTTTATGCTTATCTCTTCTCCTCACTTTCCCATTATTCTAGGGCTACCATGGCTGCAGGCTCAGAATCCTACCATTAACTGGGAGACCAAGGAATTACACTTCCCAGAGAAACAGATGAGTCAAAAAATTTCAGCTTGCTCTGTTCCTAAAGGAACCATGTCAGTCCCTGAATTACCAGCTGTATACCAGGACTATGTGGATTTATGTGACAAGAAGAACGCTGACCAGCTTCCTCCTCACCGTCCATATGATTGTCCAATTGAATTATTGCCTGGAGCAGAGATACCTTTTGGTAAGATCTACCCCCTGGCGGGGCCCGAGCTGAAGGCTTTAAAAGAGTACATAGACGAAAATCTAGCCAAGGGCTTCATACGCCCCTCTTCATCTCCTGCAGGGGCACCCATATTCTTTGTAAAGAAGAAAGATGGATCCCTGAGACCATGCGTAGACTATAGGGAACTTAATAAGGTTACTATTAGAAACCGTTATCCATTGCCTTTAATCCCTGAGTTATTGGAGAGAGTGCGACATGCTAAAATTTTTTCTAAACTAGATCTTCGTGGGGCCTATAACTTAGTCCGTATTAGACCTGGGGATGAATGGAAGACTGCATTCAGGTCACGCTATGGACACTTTGAATATCTGGTTATGCCTTTTGGTCTGAGTACCGCCCCAGCCACTTTCCAACACTTGGTGAATGACATCTTCAGGGATCTCCTAGATACATTCGTGGTAATTTATTTGGATGATATTTTAATTTTTTCTAACTCCACAGAGGAACATCATGGACATGTGAGAATGGTCTTGGAACGTCTAAGACAAAATCATCTTTACATCAAGCTTGAAAAGTGTGAATTCCATAAGACCGAAATTCAATTTCTGGGGTATGTACTGTCTACACAAGGAATTAGTATGGATGGAAGTAAAACCCAAGCCATCAATGATTGGCCAAGTCCTAGAAATGTGAAGGAGGTACAGCGCTTCATCGGGTTTGCAAACTTCTATAGACGTTTCATTAGAAATTTCTCTGAGGTAGTGTCACCTATCACCCAACTTACCCGGAAAGAGTCTAAGTTCTCCTGGACTCCCCAAGCCCAGGAAGCATTTTCCCGTCTAAAAGATAAATTTACCACTGCACCTATTCTAGTACATCCCAACCCAGAGCTTGCCTTCATAATAGAGGTGGATGCTTCAGACTGTGCCGTGGGAGCTATACTCTCTCAGAGAACAGGTGAGAAGAATGTCTTGCATCCCTGTGCCTTCTTTTCCCAGCAGTTGTCTTCGGCTGAGAAGAACTACGATGTGGGCAATAGAGAGTTGTTGGCCATTATTGCCGCCTTCAAAGAATGGAGACACCTTCTGCAAGGAGCTGCACAGCAAATAGTCGTTCTGACAGATCATCGTAATCTTGAGTTTATCAGGTCGGCTAAGTGCCTGACTCCTCGCCAGGCTCGCTGGAATCTTTTCTTAAACCAATTTAATTTTATTATTTCTTATAGACCAGGATCGCGCAATGGAAAGGCTGATGCACTCTCTAGGATTTACTCAGCAGAGACACGTCCAATTACTCCTCCTAAGACTATTCTTCCTGACTCTAGATTCCTAGGAGTGATTCATCATCAAGACCTAATTAAAGACATCAAGGAAGCATACCATGCGGATTCTTTTTTGGCTCAACCCCCAAGGGACGTAAGTCTTGTCTTTAAGAATGGTGTGTGGATTCTGGGACAACGTCTGTATATACCTGAAACAGTCAGATTGAGAGTATTGCAACTCATTCATGATTCCAAAATAGCCGGGCATAGAGGAATTCTAAAGACACAGGAATTTCTTTCTCGTTTCTTTTGGTGGCCCACTTGTAGGAAGGATGTTTTGGATTATGTCACTTCGTGTGAGGTTTGTGCAAGATGCAAAACACCTCGCTCTTCACCAACTGGTCTGTTACAGCCTCTTCCCACCCCGTCCCGCCCGTGGGGATCCATTTCTATGGACTTCATTGTCGAATTACCAACCTCTCAAGGGAAGAACACTATTCTAGTGGTGGTTGATCGTTTAACAAAGGCAGCTCATTTTATCCCTTGTGTCGGCTTACCCACTGCAAAACAGACATCAGATTTGATGATTAAAGATGTGTTTCGTTTACATGGAGTACCGGATGAGGTTATTTCGGATCGAGGGGTGCAATTCACTTCTAGGTTTTGGCAAAATTTCTGTGCAGCATTGGACATTAAAGTAAACCTTTCTTCTGCTTTTCATCCCCAGACTAATGGACAAACCGAACGAACCAATCAAACCCTGGAGCAGTATCTCCGCTGTTTTATCTGTCACCTACAGGATGATTGGGTGGATCTACTTCCATTGGCTGAGTTCTCTTACAACAACTCTCAGAGTGCCTCCACTAAACAGTCTCCTTTTTTCTCTAATTTAGGTTATCATCCTAATATTCTACCACGATTTCCCATAGAGACGCCTTTGCCAGCAGTGGCTGAAAGAGTCACGACTTTACAGAAGAATATGGATCTTCTAAAGGAGAATCTGGAATCGGCTCAGGAAAGGTACAAGAAGGCAGCAGATAAATTTCGTAAACCTGCACCAGTTTTTAAGGTAGGAGACCTGGTCTGGCTGTCAACCAGAAATCTTAAGTTAAGGATTCCATCATCTAAGTTGGGACATAAGTACATTGGACCCTATAAAATCAGTAAGATTATAAGTGCCGTTGCTTGTCGTCTTCAATTGCCCAGAACTATGAGAATCCACCCTGTCTTTCATGTATCCCTACTAAAGGCTGCAACACCCAATACGTTTCCTGGACGTTCTTCTCCTTGCCCTGACCCAGTGCTAGTCGATGGTCAGGAAGAATTTGTGGTGGAAAGGATTTTAGATTCCAGGTTGTATAGAAATCAGTTACAATATCTGATCAAATGGCAGGGCTACCCAGTGGAGGACAACTCATGGGAGCCAGTCAATAACGTTAATGCTCCTCGCTTGCTCCGTCAGTTTCATCAGAGGTACCCACATAAGCCTGGTCTGAGGTCATCCGGAGGTTGCCCCTAAGGGGGGAGTAATGTAAGGTTCTGTATATCTGTTTCTGAAACTCAGTTTGTTCGTCGGCCATTTTGCTTTCTGTTTTGCTGCAGCTATCTTGCCCTCAGTTAAAATGGAGTTTTCCAGCTTGCATGTTCCCGCCCTGATTCTCTCCGTTTGCTTCTTGAACAGCCACACCTGAGCAATCAGTGCTTCAGAATCTGGCCTGCAGTGAACCTGTGTTCTGACTCCTGAAGCCTTGGACTTTGTACTCCAGCCATTTCTACTGAGAAACTCTGGAGCTCTTGTGGACTCTGAACTCTGCTCTTGAAAGCCTCACGGTTGCATGGACTTGCGGTAACATAGAAGAAGATCTGAATCTGTTGTGGAGAGTTATTGATGAACTTAGATTACTTTGGCCTGCTGTGTCTCCTGCTTCTGTGTTTGCAACCTGTGTGTTTATTTTTGCCAATTTGTATGAAGCAATACAAGACTTTCTTTTTCAACCTGTGTCTCAAGTATTTTCATCGCACCCAAGCACAAGACGCTATATGAACTGTATCACATACATTACACCGCGGCATCATCAGAGCGCCAGCGAAAAGGTCCTGTCTCCACCGCTGTGCCTGCAACGAAGGTCCTGTCTCCACCGCTGTGCCTGCGACGCTGCAGCCTGTGAAAGAGGTAGGCTCAGATTAACCAAGGGGGCACCAATATGTCGCAGCAACCGGCAGACGGAGCGGTCCCCGTCGGTGGCCCCGATAGCCCACCGCTTGGCGTTGTAGTGCAGGATGGAGGTGCGGGCCCCTCACCTGGCCCGGTGGTCCCGCTCATGCCGCTAACCCTCCCATACATGCCTGGAGCGAAGTGGCTTCCCCAGTACAGCGGCGAGCCCGACACCCTGCCAGGGTTTAAAAGGAAAATATGTAGTATTTTGGATATGTACTCAATGACTGAAAAGCAAAAAGCTGCTGTGGTAATAGGACAGTTAACTGGTGCGGCTGAGAGAGAAGTAGAGACTTGGCCCACTACAGACCAGGAGTCAGTACCTGCGATTCTCTTAAAGCTACAGGCCATCTTTGAGGACCGCACAGAAACGGATCTCCGGATGGCGTTTTATCAGTGCTTCCAGAGACCGGGTGACAGTATTAGGGACTACGCCTGCCGACTACAAGGGGCCCTGCGAGCTCTTAAACAGGCTAACCCCACAAGTCCCATTGATGAGAGCCCAATGTTGAAAGAGCAATTCGTGCGGGGACTGAGGTCTCCAGAGGAAGGCAGGACTGTAAACTGGTGGTCCTTGGATCATCCAGATGCCACCTTTGATGCCCTAAAGGACATGGCAATAAAAGGACTGCGACCCCTGGAAAAGCCTGAGGTGGCAAATCAGTATCACCCGGGTGAAACCACTCTTAAGCCGGCAGTACCCACCTTTTCCCCGCAGGTGGCAGAAGCTAAAACGCAGGTGGCGCCCCCTAGTGAGTTGGAATGTCTGCGCTCAGAAGTGCGCCAGCTGACTAAGAACTTGGCCACTGTAATGGATGCCCTGCAACTGCGGAAAGAGGAAGGAGGAAAGATCCTACTAGCCGACTGTCCGGAGGATGTTCCTTGGATGAACCGGAGGAAATGGAGGACGTCGCCTCATCGGAGGAGGACCACGCCACCCCAAGGAGCGACTCCTGAGCAACACCATCCTCGCCGGGAGATCATCTGCTACCGCTGCAACCAAAAAGGTCATATGGCTCAGCAATGTCCTTTAAACGAGCCGATCCTGGGTCAGAGGGCCAACACCCAGGAGTAGACTCATCAGGCCCCTTAGACTGGAACCGCAGGTTCGTGGGTGGACGGCCCTACCTGTCCATAATTCTGGACGGGATTGCAATTCCTGCACTACTGGACACTGGATCTCAGGTGACCATAATACCTGATGTCCTTTACAATAAATTTTGGTCCATGGACAGTCTCCAGCCCCGAGCCCTGACTTGACAGTGTACGCCACTAATGGTCTCCCTGTTGAAGTGATTGGAGCCAAAAACGTGAACGTAAAAGTGGGCAGGGTGGAGCTGAAGGATCAGGGACTCTTAGTGGTAAAGACTGTGAATGAGGAAAATGGCCTAAATGTGATATTAGGTACTAACATTATCAGTAACTGTCTGGGAGAGGTTGTGTTTTTGCTCCAACAGCTCGCTGAAGTTGCCAAGCCAAAGCAGAAGGGAGTGATTCAGAGGGAGATCCGGGCCCTGATGTGCCAGCAGCAAGCGAAGCTTACAGATGGCGAAATCGGTAATGTACGGGTCACAGACTCGAACCCCATTGTAATACCCCCAATGAGTGAAATGTTAATATGGTGTAGAGCAGCCATAGGTCTGAGAGGACAGAGCTACCAAGCAGTAGTAGAACCCCATCGCTCAGAACACAGACCTACACTCATGATTGCTAGAGGGGTAGTGGAAGTAATAAATGGGAGAGTACCTGTACGACTTCTCAACTGGGGGGACGATGAAGTAAATTTGCCACGTTATGCTACAGTTGCTAAATTACATGCCGTAGATAACAATTCTATCCTCACAACCGAGTCCTTAGCCTCCCGCCAACCAGCGGAGGATAATGATCCGGCAACCCCGGTAGCGGATTGGTGTCAGCAGCTTCATATAGGGACAGACACCACTTCCGTCCACCAGAAACAGGGGGTACTACGGGTGGTACAAGAGTACGCACAAGTATTTAGCAAACACCCACTTGACTTTGGGACAATTAAGGGAGTACAGCATCATATCCCTACAGAGCAGTCATCCTCCCATCAAAGAGCGGTACAGGCCTATACCTCCAGCCCATTATCAGAAAGCTAAGGAAATGCTGCGTGACATGAAGCAAGCCGGGGTGATAAGAGATAGTTGTAGCCCCTGGGCAGCACCTCTAGTTCTAGTTAAGAAAAAGGACGGTAGCATGAGAATGTGTGTAGATTACCGACAAGTAAATCGTATAACACATAAAGATGCATACCCATTACCACGTATAGAGGAATCCTTAGCTGCTCTGAAAACGGCTAACTACTTTTCTACCCTCGACCTTACTAGTGGGTACTGGCAAGTAGCTGTGGCTGAGGAGGATCGGGAGAAAACTGCTTTCACCACCCCAATGGGGCTCTGCGAGTTTGACAGAATGCCGTTTGGCCTCAGCAGTGCCCCAGGCACATTCCAGAGAGTGATGGAGAGCTGCCTGGGACATCTCAACTTCGAAACCGTGTTGCTGTATCTGGACGACGTGATTGTGTACTCCAAGACATATGAAGATCATCTGAAGCACCTGGCGGAGGTATTCGAGTCATTGTCCAAGTTTGGGATGAAATTGAAGCCCTCTAAATGCCATCTGCTCAAACGGAAGGTACAATACTTGGGACATATTGTCAGTTCCGAAGGAGTAGTGCCGGACCCCGAGAAGGTTACAGCCATCCAGAAATGGCCGGAGCCGAAGAACCTAAAGGAGGTGCGTCAGTTCCTGGGACTAACAGGTTACTACAGGAGGTTTGTAAAAGATTACACTAAGAAAACGGCGCCTTTGCAGGACCTCCTGGTAGGACAACCTCTTAAGAGCAGAAACCCTCCATTCAATTGGGGAAAAGAACAAGCTGAGGCATTCAAAGAGATGAAAGAGATCCTGACCGGCGATGAAATCTTAGCCTACCCAGATTACAGCCAACCGTTCCTGCTATACACAGATGCCAGTAACGAAGGATTAGGAGCGGTCCTCAGTCAGAAGCAGAACGGCCAAGAAAAAGTCATCGCATATGCCAGCAGAAAACTCAGGCCAACAGAGAGGAACCCGGAAAACTATAGCAGCTTCAAGCTGGAGTTCCTGGCGCTGGTCTGGGCCATTACCGAAAGATTCAAACATTACCTTGCCTCCAACAAGTTCACTGCGTACACAGACAACAACCCCTTGACGCACCTTGAAACAGCCAAGCTGGGAGCCATGGAGCAACGTTGGATGGCTCGGTTGTCAAACTATCAGTTTACCATCAAGTACAGAGCGGGCCGTAAAAATGCTAACGCGGACGCCTTGTCCAGAATGCCGCATGAGTCCGACACGGAGGAAGAATCAGATGATTTGGAAGAAATCGAGCTACCTGCGTTCCACCGAAATGGGATGGTCCAAGAGCAACGAGTCTACAGAAAGCGGTGTGGTGAGATGTTGAACCCTTTACCTCATCACAGCTGGAAGGAGACTCAAGACAGCGATCCAGTGGTCAGCCGTATCAAGGAGTTGATAAGACAAGAAGGTTCCTCCTTGGAGAAAGATGCATCCATACCAGCAAAGCTCCTGTGGAACGAGAGAAGCCGGTTGTTCATATACCGAGAGAAGTTGTGCAGGAGATACGTCGA
Source organism: Oophaga sylvatica (assembly GCA_033576555.1). Lineage (NCBI taxonomy): Eukaryota > Metazoa > Chordata > Amphibia > Anura > Dendrobatidae > Oophaga > Oophaga sylvatica. Next base: position 441,685,734 of record JARQOD010000003.1, on the reverse strand, counting down.
CCCAAGGACCCATGAGATGGTTTGGCAGATAGTGGTCCCCAGAGCAGACATCCAAATGGTGTTGGAAGCCTACCACGATCAAGCAGGACACTTTGGCTGGAAAAAGCTGGAGACCCTGTTGAGGTGTCGGTTCTACTGGGTAGGGATGCGCAGCTCCATCGAGAAGTGGTGCCGGAACTGTGGACCCTGTGGACTCAGACGAAAAGACTATCATAGTCAGAGAGCACCCTGCAGCCTATCCGGACGACTCGTCCCCTGGAAATCGTGGCATTGGATCACGTCAAGTTGTCCCCAAGCAGGTCGGGATACTCATATGCCCTGACCATGGTGGATCACTATTCCAAATTCCTGGTGGTCGCCCCTGTCAAAGATCTGACAGCAGAGACAGCAGCCAAGGTCTTCCAAGCAAGTTTCTGCAGACCACACGGATATCCAGAGCAGGTACTGACTGATCGAGGTCCAGCCTTTGAAGCTGAACTGTTTCAGGAATTCTGTCAATTGTATGGATGTAAAAAGATCAGAACAACGCCATACCACCCTCAGACCAACGGCCTTTGTGAAAAGATGAATCACATTGTCATGGATTTACTGAAAACTGTACCCCTGGAAGAAAGAAATCGGTGGCCAGACTTGTTACCTGACCTGGTTGACTTGTACAACCACATACCAGTCAGTTCCACCAACTGCACTCCAGCCTACCTTATGAGAGCAAGGCCAGGAAGACTGCCAATGGATTTGGAACTGGGTGTGGTAGAACCAGAGGCTGATGACAATGCTGAGGATTGGGACACAACTCAACAGGAACAGTACAAGAGAGTACAAGCCTGCGTAGAAGACAGTCTCAACAAAGTAAGAGAAAAGCAAGAGAAGAACTATAACAAAAATGCTCCCGCTAAGCCTTTTATGCCTGGAGAAATGGTGCTCAAAAGGAAAAGAAGAATGCACAAGTTGGATGATCAGTGGGAACAGGAGCCATATGTCGTGCAAAATTCCAATTTTGATAACAGAAAGGTCTGTACCATCAGCAAGGATGGAGGAAAAACGACTGCAACTGTGTCCAGAGATCATCTAAAGTTGTGTCCTGGCCCATTAAAGCTCCGTGAAGAAAACCCTGTTGTCCATCAAGAAGAGAGTGCTGAAGCGGTCATACACACGGATTTGGGAGATTTACCTGCGGATTGGCCCAGATTGGGGGATGCTGTAATCATTCCTGTGCTGCAGTTTTATCAACCGCAAGAGGAGTCTTTGCATCCAGTCGTACCAATTGTGCCAGTTGAGCCAGTTCTAGAAGGACCTATTCAGGCAGACCCTCAACCATTGGGATCCCAAGCAGCGGAACCACAAGAAGCAGCACCACAAGAAGTGGAGTCCTCTGGTGAAGCTGGTGAAGCAGTACCGCCTCGTCCAGTCGCTAGCATGCTTGCCAGGTCCCTAGAGAGGTGGAGTCGTATCTATAGTTTGCCGTTACGCAGAACAGATAGGCTAGAGATTACTATACCTGATGCTACCCCACGTAGGTCAGAACGTATCACTAAAGGAAAACTACCTATTCGCTATCAGGAGTAGTCCTAGTAAACTAGTTAGCCAGACCCAGACAGGGTTTATTGTCACTGACAAAATGTATAAAGTTTGAAAAAGTTATTAATGTGATTTCTATTTATATGTCTTGAAATGTGTCTTTTCTCATGCATGAACTGCGTGGCTGTGGACTGTGCCAGCCCAAGAACTTGCTTTGTAAATAGTTTGCACTACGGTGCCTTATCTTGGTTTCACATGAAACCATTACTATCTACCTCTGAAGAAAAACCCGTATGGTGTGGCCTAGAGTGAGGTCTGCAGTCAGAAGTCCTGCAGCCCACCCAGGACCACGTGGGAGGTTTTTGGTGCGGGTCCTCCACAAGAATTTGTCTTGTATAATGAAAATGTTTTGATACTTTTGATACTTTTGTATTTTCTAATGTACAAATTGTAACGTTCAAGAGGTCTTACCTCCCGGATGGGATGAGTTAAATGTTTATGTTAAATGCAAACAAAAATGTTTTTCTTTTTCTCTTTTACAGCCCGGGAGTGCTGTGTTTAACCAAGGGGGGATGTGTGGCCCAGCTATGTCAGGCACACATTATCCAGGGAAATGCACAGGAAGGTAACCGCAAAAGCTTGTTATCATTCACGTCACTCACACTTTCAGACACACCCACCAGGGGTATAGGAGGTAGTGACACGTAGCAGAGCTCAGTCTGTTTCCTGTCTGAGAAGAGCTCAGATTATTCAGTTTCCTGTCTTCGGACAGTGCAGTTCAGTCTCAGTCCAGTCTGGACTTGGAGGATACTGAGAGCTGCTCAGTAAGCTCTAGAAGAAAGCTGACATTTCCATCAAAAGCTACAAGTGCTTATGCTAAGAGCGAGAGCAGGGCGAAGGGCGCAGTGGAGAAGACAGAGAGAAGTGCTTCAGGTATTGGATACCTGCACTAATTCACCGGACACCGGAGTCCGAAGCGTTGCTAGTGTTTCAAGCATAGTAACAAGATATCCGGAGGCTTTCTGGACTACAGGTCGCAGAGAGCAGCCCTAAGCGCTGATACGTAACCGGAGTCAGGGAGAACAAGAGTCTAGCCTGATCAGCAAATATAGACTTAGTTCTCTCAACATCTGAGAATCAGAGACATAGAAGGCTCCACCACAACGTCAGCCGGGCTAGACAGCTATTGAGAAAGCTGGAGATTGCAGAGTTGACTTCGCTTCATGCAAGTTCGGACTCAGATATATATGAAGTAAAGGAGGCCTCTAACCTGCTCAGCGGTTTCCCGAATGTGCATTCTCCACCCGACCAGCTCCCCGGGACCTGCTTGAACCATCTACCAGTAAAGGTATGAAAAGAAGCTGCATTGTGTGTGATTGAATTCTTATCTACACCCTGCATCATCACCATAGACTTCCAGGGACCCGTCTCACCTGTGGGAGACTTACTACCCAGCTGCCCCCATAACATCCCCTGTGAAGATCCTTATAGCAGCGCTGGTCCAATTGACCAGATACCACAGGTGGCGTCACGAACTACCTATCCTAATAATTCCCTGTAAATATCCCCCATTGCATGACCGCCAGGGCCACGGACCGAGTCCCGCTGCCAGTGACATCTCCCATAGAAATCTATGGGCTCGGCTCCGAGTACCCATAGCCCTGGTATCCACCTCAGTGTGGTGCGAGTCATCTTAAAAAGAGGTTGCTTTAGGTAGGATGGCGGGCCCTTTTGCAATGGCTCCCCTCAGTAATTTGAGGGTATCACCACTTGGGGTGGCTCAGAAAAAAAGAGCCCAATAAGTTCAGGCTTATCCATCATTTGTCTTTTCCAAAAGGGTCGTCTGTGAATGACGGGATCGACCCTCAATTGTGTTCGGTTTTGTACACATCGTTTGATGCAGCTACGAATTGGCTGCGGTTATGCGGAAAAGGGGCATTGCTTGCAAAGACACATAGAAGCTGCATTTCGCTTGTTACCAGTGCACCCCAATAGCATGCATTTATTGGGCTGTTTTTGGGACGGCGGGTTTTTTGTTGATCGTTGTCTTCCAATATGTTGTTTGCTTTCATGCGCTTATTTTGAGACGTTTAGTACATTTTTGGAGTGGGTCGTTAAGGACGTGTTGGGTTTGAATTCTTGTATACATTATCTTGATGATTTCTTGTTTATTGGTCCGGCTCAGGCCTCGGATTGCTCAATTTGTTGCGCACAATGGAGAGAGTGGCAAAAACTTTGCTGAGTTTCTTGGGTTTAGAGATCGATACTGTGGCTCTGGCATGTAGACTTCCTGAAGGTGGACTTGTTTCACGTAGCTTTTGCGTTAGCGTTTTTTGGGGCATTTCGTTTAGGTGAGTTGGTCAGCCCCTCCAGGGTTAAAAAAGGCTGTTTGTTGTAGGACGTGGATGTTACTGACGATAGGGTGGTAGTGTTCATTCGCTCTTCTAAGACGGATGTGACGGGTAAAGGAGGTAAAGCAGTGTTGTTTGGTGTTCAAGGTTCTCCATTATGTCCTGTGATTTGTGTGAATAATTTCATGAAGCGGGGCGGTGTAGTCCATGCAGATGGCTCTTTTCTGTCCCGTTTTCAATATATTGAGATTTTCAGGCGTTGTTTGGAATTGGGAGGCATTTCAGCGACGGATTACAGCGGACATTCCTTTCGGATTGGGGCTGCAACAGAAGCGGCCAGGTTGTGTTTGGGGAAGAAGTTGTGAAGAGGATTGGACGGTTGGAATCGGAGAGATTCTGGTCATATGTTCACCTGGATTTGGTTTGAGATTTATGGCATATGTGTTTTGTTATGATTCTAAACGGTATTGTTGTTTTATTTTCTGTTGCAGAGCATGGTCATCGGCTTGTGTGGATAATGGGACACTCGTTCGTTTTCTGGGCCACGCTGAGGGCAGCAGTTCGTCCGGACGGATGGCAGTTAGGTTTTCCTTGGGAATCAGTAACCCTGTGGTGGATTGGTAAAAAGGGGATTGTATGGAGACAGTTTTTTACTCGTATTTCATCGCTTTGTGCGTTTAGATCGGGTCCCTGATATAGTCGTTATACATTTAGGGGGGAATGATTTAGTGAAGAGGCCTTGTAGGGAGTTAATAACGGACATCAAATTTGATATATTGAGGCTGTGGGCGATGTTCCCAAAGGTTATGGTAGTTTGGTCAGATATTGTTCCCCGGAAGGTGTGGAGGGGAGCGCGGTCGGTGGTGGGGGTAAATAAAGCGAGGATCAAGGTGAACAAAGCTGTTTCTCGCTTCATGGCAAGGAATGGTAGTGCAGCATCTAGATTTGGAGTCGGGTGAAGGAGATTTTTGGAGGACGGATGATATGCATTTGAACGCGGTTGGTAAGGACATGTGGTGCTTGGCTATACAGGAAGGCATCGAAACAGCTTTAAAAGTTTGGAGGGACATACGGTATATACTTGCTTATACGCGAGTCATATATGCCAGGGGGTCAGAGGGGGAGCGGGGGTGACAGATCATGCTCACCCCCCAGCACGTCTCTGTAGCCCCCCTGTTTCTCCCACGATCTCAGGCTCCTTTCTTCAGCGGTCACGTGGTACCGCTCATTAAAGTCATGAATATGCGCATATTCATGACTTTAATGAGCGGTACCACGTGACCGCTGAAGGAAGGAATAGCTACCGGAGACCGCGGGAGAAGCAGGGGGGCTGCAGAGACGCTCCAGGAGGGGGTAAGTATATGCGATATTCACCTGTCCCCGGTCCACCGCTGCGCGCCGCTCTATCCTCTGCGTCCTCTGGCTGTGACGTTCAGGTCAGAGGGCGTGATGACGTAGTTAGTGTGCGCCGCGCCCTCTGCCTGAGCATTCACTGACGGAGGACCCAGAAGACAGCTGCGTGCGGCGGGTGGACCGGGGACAGGTGAATATCTCCGGTGCCGGGGCCCTGAGCCAGCAGTGACACCAGCACCTCTCCCCCATAGCGCGCCGGTGTCCCTGCCTGCTCAGGACACCGGCACCTGGTCCCCAGCGACGAGAGTGGAGTATGTCTTTTTTGTATTTGCAGCAGCGGCATATGGGGCCTATTCTATGGAGCATCTTATGGGGCATAATCTATGGGGCTGGGGCATAATCTATGGAGCATCTTATGGGACTTAATCTATGGAGCATTTTATGGGTAATAATCTATGGGGCATAATCTATGGAGCATTTTATGGGGCATAATCTATGGAGCATCTTATGGGGCATAATCTATGGAGCATTTTATGTGGCCATAACCTTTATGGAGCAGCATATGGGGTATATTATTCTATGGAGCATCTCATGGGGCCATTATTAACCTTTGTGCAGCATTATATGGGGCGTATTTTGTATGGAACATTTTATGGGGCCATCATAAACTGTATGGAGCATTATATGGGGCTCCTGATTCAATATGGATATTCAAAAACATTTAACCTACTGATGTCTCAATTAATTTTACGTTTATTGGTGTCTATTTTTATTTTTGAAATTTACCAGTAGCTGCTGCATTTTCCACCCTAGGCTTATACCGAGTCAATAAGTTTTCCCAGTTTTTTGGGGCAAAATTAAGGGGGTCAGCTTATACTCGGATCGGCTTATACACGAGTATATACGGTAAATGTTTGAGGGGTCAGAACAGTTATGTTCATGGCATTAGGGGGAGGTCCTCGACATTGGCGGAATTGGAAATGGCGGATTGGTGGGGGATCTCAAGAGGTCCTGGACTCCCCTGGGTGAATTCAAGTGTACGGGGTATATACAATCCCGCGGAAGGGATAATTAAGGGACCGGTGAATGGGTTGTGGCTTGGAAGGGGTTGGTCGTTACCTGCCTCCGAGCTGATGCTTAACGGCTGGGGATAAAACTTAACCCGGGGCCAAGGAGGAATTTTTGGTGATTTACGGTTTACATGGTTGGGGCTTCGAGGACCATCCTCTTCTGGGAGTTTATCGTTTAAATTGTTGTTTACTAAATGTTAATAAATGGCTGCTGTGGCCAATTAATGCAATTTATGGCTGTCGTGTTTTTTCTACTGGGTTGGGGTTTTAAAAAGGATAGTTTGATTCTGAGAAGTAGGGGATGGAAGTGGGATATCATTAGAAGCTCGCATGAGTCACGGATACCCTATGTCATGTTCAACTCCAGGTGTTGTTTCGATACATTTCTCAGCAGCTCCAACACACAGACTGCTTGTTACTGTCGCAGTCGTGCGCTCTGCTGCCACTCCTCGGGCCGCCTGTGCTGGCGGGTATTACACCCCGAGCCGCGCCGCCTCAACATACTCACCTCGCTTCGGATCCGTATTCGTTCCGGAGACGAGTGGAAGACCGCCTTTAACACCCGGGATGGTCATTACATAACTTGGTCATGCCCTTCGGCCTCTGCAACGCTCCAGCGGTATTCCAGGAGTTCGTGAATGATATTTTCCGGGATATGCTGTACTCTTGCGAGGTGGTGTACCTGGATGATATGTTCGTGTTTTCTCCAGACCTGTCTTCTCATAGAAAGAACGTGCCCCAAGTACTCCTACATTTGAGGGAGAATCGCCTATACGCCAAGATCGAGAAATGTGAATTTGAACAAACTTCCTTACCATTCTTGGGGTACATTATCTGAGACACTGGTCTACGCATGGATCTGGCGAAAGTGTCCGCCTTTCTCAACTGGCCACGGCCCCATGGGGTGAAGGCAATTCAACGATTCCTTGGCTTTGTGAATTACTATCAGCAGTTCATCCCTCATTTCTCGTCATTGGTTCGTCCTCTCGTCTCTTATCCGCAAAGGAGCTAACCATAATGCTTGGTCTTCTGAGGCGGAGGACGCCTTTCTATCCTTGAAGCAATCTTTCACTCTCGAGGTAGACGCATCCTCCATTGGGGCTGGTGCTGTTCTCTTGCAGAAGTCTTCTTCTGGACGTCTTGTCACCTGCGGCTTCTTTTACAAAGTATTTTCCACATCTGAACGAAATTATTCTATTGGAGACAAGGAGTTATTAGCCATCAAGTTGGCTTTGGAGAAATGGCGATACTTACGTGAAGGTGCCGCAGCCTTATTCAAGATCTTCAGTGACCATAAGAATCTTGAGTACATTCAGTCAGCACAAAGGCTCAATCCCTGGCAGGCTAGATGGTCATTGTTCTTCGCCCGTTCTGACTTTGAACTCCATTTTCCGACCAGGTGATAAAAACATCAAAGCCGATGCTTTATCTAGGTCATTCCAGTTGGCCAATACTGAAAAGGAACCTTCTCACATCATCGACCCCACCAAGATAATTACCGTGGCACCCATCAACCCGACTTCCTTACCCCTGGGAAGAACCTTTGTTGCGGAGGGTAATCGAAAACGTGTTACACTGGGGACATTCATCTAAACTCGCCGGACATGCCGGAGTCAAGAAGACTCTCTCCCTGTTATCTCGCTGGTGGCCGTCTCTTTGTCTGGATGTCAAAGACTTTGTGGCTTCATGTCCATCCTGCGCCAAGAACAAGGTACCTAGGCAACCACCTTACGGTCTAATGTTTCCTCTTCCGGTACTTTCAGCGCCATGGCAGCACATAGCTATGGATTTTATCACCGATCTGCCTCGTTCCTCGGGTTGTACTGTTATCCTGGTGGTTGTGGATCGATTCTCGAAGATGGCCATTTTGTTCCTCTTCCCGGTCTACCCTCTGCACCCGAATTGGCAAAGCTTTTCATCAATCATATTTTTAAAATTCACAGCTTCCCTCTACACATTGGGTCGGACAGAGGAGTTCAATTCACCTCCCGGTTCTCTCTTTGTGGGCTTATGAAAGTGACACCGGACTTTTCTTCTGCCTGCCATTCCCAGACCAACGGGCAGGTGGAACGAATGAATCAGATCTTTACATCTTACCTCCGTCACTTTTCGAATGCTCATCAGAATGACTGGGTCAGTATACTTCCATGGGCAGAGTTTGCATACAATAACCACACCAGCGAATCTTCCTCCAAATCTACTTTTTTCATAGCTTTCGGGCAACATTCCAGTGTGTCTCTGCCGGTACCTTCTGTCTCGGGAGTGCCTGCGGCCGATTCTCTTTCCGGGGAAATTCTCCAGGGTCTGGCAGGAGAGCAAAAGCGCTCTTGTAAAAGCATGGGACAGGATGAAACAACATGCAGATAAAAGGCGTCTGGACTCTTCTTTTTATCTCCCTGGTGACAAGGTCTGACTCTCCTCCAAATATATTTGCCTTAAGATACCTTCTTACAAACTTGGTCCCCGATACATTGACCCTTTCGAAGTCCTCAGGCGTATTAATGATGTTGCGTACAAGTTGAAGTTACCCGCCTTGCTCCGCATTCCCTATTCCTTCCATGTGTCCCTCCTCAAACCTGTGGTGCTTAACCGGTTTCATCCTTCTCCGGGTCATACACCCCAGCCTGTTGGCACGGGGGATGTATTTGAGGTGAGGGATATTCTGGCCATGAAGAAGGTGAGAGGGAGAACTGTTTTCTTAATTGATTGGAAGGGCTTTGGTCCTGAAGAGAGGTCATGGGAACCCAGGGAGAATATCCAAGCACTCCATATTTTGGCTAAGTTTCTTTCTGGCCTTAAAAAAGGCATCCTGGCAGGTCTCTGGAAGTGTGGCGCACCGCTCGGGGCCCTCGCTTTCCGCTTTCACGGTCGGTCTCTGGACCAGGTGACTCGTGCGCACTCCATTCTCGGGTTAGGCCGTTGCAGCGCGCGTCACTGGCCTCTTATTCCTAATGAAGCTCTTGACACGGAAGTCTTTCCTGACCTACAGCAGCGACTAGTATATCAGGCTGCTTTCTGCTAGGGAGGCGCCTGATTATCATCTTGCTTCCCTGCTAGGCCAGCTAGGTTCCTGCATGGTCGCTCTTCGTACTCAGGTCCCTGTGTGTACCCAGGCGTGCTTGGCCGTACACACTCTGCACTCTCTTGTACCCAGGCATGCTTCCAAGTACGCACTCTGCACTCTCTTGTACTCAGGCATGCTTCCTAGTACGCACTCTGCACTCTCTTGTACCCAGGCGTGCTTCCAGTACGCACTCTGCACTATCTCGTACATTGTGTGCTTCCGAGCACGCGCTCTGTGCTCTCCCGTATCCGGCGTGCCTCCATATTCACCCTGCTAGGCACGGTCTCTCATGCCTCCTTCAAGCCGGCCACCTGGGACCAGCAGTCGTGGTACTCTATTCCCCTGGTTCTGCCCCTGACACTCCCTGTATGGGGGGTGGTCCTCACTAGGTCAGCTCACCCGGGGTGGGTTGGTACCATGGCCCAGAGGGTCCACTCCAGGAGTCGTTACAGCCGTTACAGCGGGTGTCCTGACCCGGAAGTGCTCTGCTCCTCTGTGTCTGGTGTCAGTATTTCTGGCGCTCTCTCCCTCACATCGGCGCCTGGTGATTCACTCTGGTGCATACACTGTATTGGTGAGTCTCAAGTCATATCACTCTTCCCAGGGTGCATGCTTTGTCTACCTTCTATCTCCTATACATTACCCTGTGCGCGCTCCGCTCTGTCCTGTTCTTCTGTACATTACCCAGTGTGTGCTCTGCTCTGCCCTGATCTCCTATACATTACCCTGTGCATGCGCCTCGCTCTGCCCTGGTCCCCTGTATACTATCCAGTGCGCGCCTCACTCTGCCCTGATCCCCTGTACATTACCTGGTGCTCACTCTGCTCAGCTCTGGTCTCCTGTGCATCTCCCAGTGCGCAATCTGCGCCATCTTGGTCTCTGACTCCTACAAGCCGGTCTCTGGTACTAGCTATTGTGGTATACCCTCCTCCTGGGCCACCCCTGTACATTACCCGGTGCACACTCTGCCCTGGTCCCCTGTACATTACCCAGTGCGCGCCTCGCTCTGCCATGATCCCCTGTACATTACCCGGTGCACGCTCTGCTCAGCTCTGGTCCCCTGTGCATTTTCCAGTGCGCAATCTGCGCTGTCTTGGTCTCTCTGTCTCCTACGAGCCGGTCCCTGGTACTAGCTATTGTGGTATACCCTCCTCCTGGGCCTGCCCCTAACGCTCCCTGTATAGGGGTCGGTTTCACCTGGTCAGCTCACCCTGGCTCGGTCGGTACCGCGATCCAGTGGATCACATCTAGGAACCGTGACACTGCTCAGCTGTCCTAGCTGACCCATGCAGTCTCCATTCAGAGAGAGCCTCTGGCTTGTATCCCAGCTACAGATCACATTTTGGCTGGTCACTCACCAGCTTCAACACATTCCACTTCTGCTCAACATTTCCAGCAGACTGAGAGCTTTCAGGTGAACACATGCCCAGGTTCTTAGTCAAAGGTAGCCAGGTGAATTTAATCAAGACCTACAGTGCTAGGATTTAACCCTGTTCTAGCTGGCTTTCCTACACATCATACAAATTGTGTTACAGTGTAGAAAAGCATAGTCTTTGGTATGCATTTTCAGTGTCTAACATACGTCACTGTATCTGCCTATACATTGGCATACGTTCCAACCTCTCATTGGATGCACACGTAGGAGAATGGACGCAAAAACAAAATGTGAATGTGTCTGTATTTCTAAAAAAAAAAATAACAGTGCCCCCTACCTGGTCATAGAGTGTGTTATCACAGTTTAATCCAATTTATTTTAATGAAGCTGAATTGCAACACCGAGTGCACAGAGAGGAGTGGCACTAATTATGGATAAAGCTGCTGTTTTTCTAATTCTGTACACCCCCTTATTATTCTCAAAATAGGATTCTTTCACCTCCATGTATGCCCCTTGTCTGCAAACCTTCACAAGATCAAATATAGGTACAGTAATCAATTGCCTTCCACCTCTGGGATGGCCGTTCTGTTGTTGCGCTGAACGCTTGGACGAGCACCTGTTCCAGTGACGTTCGATGTTGCTGCACAGAGTATTTCTGCGGCTGCATGTCTGCCAGCAATCTGCTCAAGACTAATCACTGACTCCTGGTAGGAACTCAAACATTATGCTTCCTATATAGAAAATAATGGCCAATATTGCATATAGACACAATGTTCTCACTGACTTTTAATACCTGATCCAATAGACACATGTAATCTATCAATTGCTGCACACAAACATCTCGATAATATGGCTAAGACTCCAAAGCCTACAAGTCGGGGTAAACTGATCATGGCTGTGGGATGCAATAATAAAAAGGTTTTTAGCATCAATCACTAGAGCCTCCATGTTGCCTTTTAACTTGATCATAGACAGGAGAAATACTTAAACCTCATTAAGATGTCAGATTTTATCGTAAAAGTGCTGTCTGTGGTTGTCACGAATAGCACTTGGATAGTCTGTGGGGCTGTGCACATGTTGGAATTTTTCCTCAACTAAAAATATTGGAGACACGTCCGATTTTGATCCGGCAGCAATGTAAGTCTATGGGTCCTTGAAAAAAAATCAGACCACCCTTCGTTGACATGTGAGTGTTGTCCGATTTTCACGGACTCACATAGTAGAAGATGGAGAAAAAATTGATGACACTTAGACCAAACTCTTAAAAGTCTGATCAAATATCTGAATGGTGACTCATGGTCACAGAAATCATGGTCCAATTGTGGCAAACTCTGCTGTGAGAAATGGAGGGTCTGGAACAGTTTTCAGTCTGTGGATATAAACAATAATCCGCACTTTCACAGATGGCAAGAAGAAGTCTTGAAAATGGCAAAGGGCTGAAATATGAAGTGTGAATACACGGTGAATAATCATTAGAGATGAACAGTTCCTTGGTCCGACCGCCAATGGCAGCTGAGGATGCCAGATGCAAAACTAAAGAGAGGATGTCACGGAGGACGTGACTAGACGCCGGACCAGGGCTCTGCAAATCGAATTGTTCATCTCTAACTATCATCTGATGTACTTCTGATCTCGTCGCTTTCCAGTTATCGTACCGCTGCTATGAATCACAGACCTTCTGCATCGGAGGTGGACGGTGCTGATGACGTTACAACTTGTGAGCGCAAGTGCTCGTTACTCGAGTTTGCCTAGGATGCTAGTATGCAACGAGTATCACGGGTGCTCGAGTGACCTGTTCAAGTCCTCGCGGCCCCATGTTTCACAGCTGTTACACAGCCACAAACCATGCGGGGATTGCCTGTATATGTCAGGCAAGCCCCACATGTTATGTGGCTATGGAGCAGCCAAGAAACGTGGGGCTGCGGCGACTCGAACATGTCACTCAAACACATTCGATACTCGGTGCATACCCGAGCACCCTAGGCAAACTCAAGTAACGATCACTGGTTACAACCCAAACACCTGTCATGATCGGTAGGACACGTGCACAATGCTTGTAGATCGTGCATCTATATCGGCAGGAGTGTGGGGTTGTAACCACATCGGCACCGCTCACCTCCGATGCAGAAGTTAAGCTTTCTTTTTATGAAATATCATACCTACTGATTATAGATGAGCAAATCGATTAGGAAGAGTCTAGTCCAGCATCCAGATCAGTGGCACCAGGCAGCTAGACAGGACTCCTGTGAATCTTTTATTTTCCGGTGTCCCTAGCGCGGCACTTCATTTGTCCGGGCTGACACAACGTAATTTGTTCTATATGACACACAGATGACGTTGCACCAGCCCTGGCTAATCAAAAACTGCACCAGGGATGCCAGAAGGTAAGAGATTCGTGGGCCTCTCATCTAGCCGCCAGGTGCCACTAGCCCGAAAATCGATCCCTCTTATTTCTA
>JARQOD010000003.1:441644406-441672447 GCA_033576555.1 Oophaga sylvatica | reverse complement strand
TTGCAGAACAACAACTCCCAGCATCCCCTATAGCTCTGGGTGTAGCAGAACTACAACTCCCAGCATCCCCCATAGCTCTGGGTGTAGCAGAACTACAACTCCCAGCATCCCCCCATAGCTCTGGCTGTAGCAGAACTACAACTCCCAGCATCCCCCATAGCTCTGGGCATACCAGAACTACAACTCCCAGCATCCCCCATAGCTCTGGGTGTAGCAGAGCTACAACGCCCAGCATCCCCCATAGCTCTGGGCATACCAGAACTACAACTCCCAGTATCCCCCATAGCAATGGACCTTGCAGAACAACAACTCCCAGCATCCCCTATAGCTCTGGGTATAGCAGAACTACAACTCCCAGCATCCTCCCATAGCTCTGGGCATACCAGAACTACAACTCCCAGCATCCCCCATAGCTCTGGGCATACCAGAACTACAACTCCCAGCATCCCCATAGCCCTGAACTTTGCAGAACAACAACTCCCAGCATCCCCCATAGCTCTGGGTGTAGCAGAACTACAACTCCCAGCATCCCCGCCATAGCTCTGGGTGTAGCGGAACTACAACTCCCAGCATCCCCCATAGCTCTGGGTGTAGCAGAACTACAACTCCCAGCATTTCCCCCATAGCTCTGGGCGTAGCAGAACTACAACTCCCAGCATTTCCCCCATAGCTCTGGGCGTAGCAGAACTACAACTCCCAGCATTCCCCCATAGTGCTGGGTGTAGCAGAACTACAACTCCCAGCATACCCCCCATAGCTCTGAGTGTAGCAGAACTACACCTCCCAGCATCCCCCCATAGTTCTGAATGTTGCAGAACTACAACTCCCAGCATCCCTCCCATAGCTCTGGCTGTAGCAGAACTACAACTCCCAGCATCCCTCATAGCTCTGAATGTTGCAGAACTACACCTCCCAGCTCGTGCTATAGCTCTGGGCTTAGCAGAACTACAACTCCTAGCATGCCCGGTAACGCTAGACGGCTCTCAGCATGCCCAGTAGTTCAGGACGTAGCAGAACTACAACTCCCAGCTTGTCCTGTAGTACTAGATGTTGCAGAACTACAGCTCCCAGCCTGTCCAGCTAGTCTGCATGCCCTGTATCTCCCATTATACTTTGTTGTTTCATAACTACAACTCCCAGCATGCTCTGGAGACTGCTGTCACCAGTACGGGGCGGTCGCAGGTGACATTTCTAGCTGCCCAGTGACGGTTGGCTCTTGCAGGGCAGAATGATGCGGGCACGCGGCTTCTTCTCCGTTCTCCTCGCTCTGGGTATTTGCGCCTCGATGGTGATGTGCAAACCGGCCCAGGAGAAGAAAGACCGCGTCCACCACGGCAAGGACCTGAGCGACCACGCGCACGACGACAGCAAGGACTTCCACTACGACCACGAAGCCTTTCTGGGCAAAGAAGAGGCCAAGACGTTTGATCAGCTCACCCCCGAGGAAAGCCAGGAGCGGCTGGGGTAAGAGCGCCAGGTCTAACCCTTCCTTACCACGTGTGTGACATTGGGCAACGGTTGCAAAACTACAACTCCCAGCATGCCTGGCCAGTGTGCAGAATATCTGGGCATGTGCGGAGGGTCACGCTGTAGAGCAGTGTTTCCCAAACTCCAGTCCTCGTGGCCCCCACAGGTCATGTTTTCAGGATTTCCTTTGTATTGCGTAGATGGTGGAAGTATCATCAAGGCATCAGGAATTCTCTCACCTGTGCGACACTATGGAAACCCTGAAAACATGACCTGTGGGGGCCATGAGGACTGGAGTTTGGGAAACATTGCTCTAGACTGATCTGCCAGGTGGGCACCGTGCACACAGCGCTGTTGGGAAGTATTCACCATAGGTGTCACATGCACCCTGCATATGGCAGGATCAGAGACAGCGCTGATCCCGCCCTTTATAATGTGGCATCTAGACGGGGTCTCCAGTTTAGGTGAGTTGGGACCCCCCATCTATGCCTGTGACTCAGAGTGCTCACTTTTTTTAGGGTCCCGTTCTAATACATAGAATTAGGAAGTTACTGATTCCAGACGTTAAAAGTCTCGTAAATCTCCTAAAGTTGTGACCCTCGAAAAAATGGGGCTCAGTCTGCAAAAAAAATCTAGGTGTCCAATGTGGGTTTGGTTTCCAGGGTGGATGGCTGAAACTCACGGAGGAGGAACGGTCCCCACCATCTCCCACCCACAGTAAGCCCGGAGGGGGCCGGGAACATTCCAGACTGTGAACGTGGCAGTATCCAGGTTTTTTTTTTTTCTTGAAGTAGGAGGGATAAGATTGGGGAAGGAATGAGCCTGCTCGGGTCTCGCCCCTTTTAAGGATGCAGAAGACCTCTCTGCTCCAGTGCTCGGTGGCTTTTGCTTTGCACTGATATTTAATTTATCCTCTGACACCATAGTCCGCTCCACCAGTGTTAATCGCTGCTGTTCTGCATTGCAATCCAGAATTAATTTGGCTTTCAGTGCAATTCCAAATTTTCTGCCCCGGTTGGGTAGACATCAGTGAGGCTGCTGGGAACGGTCACTTCTGACCCATTCATAGCGTCTTTTTTTCTTAATGCTGCTTTTGCACTTGATCCTTCTCCATCCATGTACATTTGGGTTTAGACGGACCCTCTCTGATGTTTTGAGGGGTCTATGGTAAAGCTCTATGAGCAGATACTTGCTGTGGCTCGTCTGTGTTGTAAGAAAAGTCTTTCTTTCAATGGGCATCATGTAATGCTTCATTTTACCCCATGGTGGCGCTGCTTCAGAAATTAACACTTGCTCCCTGATCGCTCTAAGTAGGATTATCAGAAGGTTATATGTACTAGGAGGGGGTCCTGACTAGAGTTGAGTGAATATTTTTGGTTCCCCGCTTATTCGGAAAGTGCTATAGCTTACCGAACAAGCCTCTCCCATAACGACAAATGTCAGGGACTGAAGGATGGGGCTGTTAAATTTGGGCATGCCTAATCCTATTGATCGCATAAGTGTCTGGCAGCAGCTTATTCCTTTCTCTCCATTGAACACACGTGCACGCTCAGATGAGCCGAGAATGCATGTTTTGAGGGACAGCTGATGCATCCAAGATTTATGGCCAACTTTAGTCCAGGTGGATGTGCTTGTGTCCTGTGAGATGACCTCTTTGCAGGGGAGTCGTAAAAAGACATAAAATGGGGGTCGTATAACGTAGAAAAGCCCCTCTAAAATGTAAATTCAGACTGACGCTCCGCATACAATCATGTAATACAGGACCGGGGTATGCAACATAAAGGTCAACTTACAGGGGTCTGTGGTCAGGTGAGGGTCTGGGCTGTGCACAATCGGTACTGGTATCACGTTAACGCGTCACAAACTTAGCAGATCTATCAACATCAGTGGGTAAACCAGACCCCAAAATTAGGGCCCACACTAAAATTAACTCTGACCCAAGCCAGACCCCTAAAATGAAAGGGGACCCACGACCAGATTCCCTAAAATGATGGGGGACCCACGACCAGTTTCCCCAAAATGAAGGGGGACCCACGACCAGTTTCCCTAAAATGATGGGGGACCTTCGACCAGTTTCCTCAAAATGAAGGGGGACCCACGACCAGTTTCCCTAAAATGATGGGGGACCTTCGACCAGTTTCCCCAAAATGAAGGGGACCCACGACCAGTTTCCCTAAAATGATGGGGGACCTTCGACCAGTTTCCCCAAAATGAAGGGGGACCCACGACCAGTTTCCCCAAAATGAAGGGGGATCCACGACCAGTTTCCCTAAACTGATGCAGACACCAAAATTAACTCTGACCCAAGCCAGACCCCTAAAATGAAAGGGGACCCACGACCAGATTCCCTAAAATGATGGGGGACCCACGACCAGTTTCCCCAAAATGAAGGGGGACCCACGACCAGTTTCCCTAAAATGATGGGGGACCTTCGACCAGTTTCCTCAAAATGAAGGGGGACCCACGACCAGTTTCCCTAAAATGATGGGGGGACCTTCGACCAGTTTCCCCAAAATGAAGGGGCACCCACGACCAGTTTCCCTAAAATGATGGGGGACCTTCGACTAGTTTCCCCAAAATGAAGGGGGACCCACGACCAGTTTCCCTAAAATGATGGGGGACCTTCGACCAGTTTCCTCAAAATGAAGGGGGACCCACGACCAGTTTCCCTAAAATGATGGGGGACCTTCGACCAGTTTCCCCAAAATGAAGGGGGACCCACGACCAGTTTCCCTAAAATGATGGGGGACCTTCGACCAGTTTCCCCAAAATGAAGGGGGACCCACGACCAGTTTCCCCAAAATGAAGGGGGATCCACGACCAGTTTCCCTAAACTGATGCAGACACCAAAATTAACTCTGACCTAAGACCAGACCCCTAAACTACGTCAGACTTCTAGCAAAACCTAAACTAAATCCGTCTAAAATGAATAAGACTACTTAAATTAAATCAGACGTTACCCGGTTCTGCTGAGCACAAGCTCCTGAGCTGTCGCCAGTCCACGATCTTGTGTGCCAGACCATGAATGCATTGGAGGAGCCACCTCCCTCCTGCAAGCTTCTAGGATGGGAGGTCTGTGGGGTCCAAACAGCAGAGTACCCCCAGATCCAACGCTTGCTGTGTTACTGATTGGCGCAGGACACGGCGCTCCGACATTAATCTATCCAGTTTTTGGTTTGTTGCAGGAAGATAGTTGATAAGATTGACAGTAATAATGACTCCTATGTCACAGCGTCGGAGCTCTTGGCCTGGATGAAGTTTGTGCACGGGCGCTTTGTTTCGGAGGATGTGGATAAGCAGGTGCTGCTGTGCGATAAGAACCGCGACAGATCGGTGTCTTGGGAGGAGTACTCCAAACAGACGTACTCCCATCTCATAGGTACGGAGCTTGTGCGCTCTCTTCTTAATTTTTTTTTCCTTTCTGTCTCCTGCAGGAAGATAGTAGATAAGATAGACAAGAATAAAGATGGCTTCATTACTGGCGAGGAGCTGAGACATTGGATCACGCACTCCCAGAACCGATACATCTATGACAATGTGAATAAGCACTGGGCAGATTACGATCAGAACAAGGACAATGCCATCTCCTGGGAGGAGTACAAGAACACCACATATGGGTATGCTGCAGGTAAGGGGATGAGAGCATGGCCTGTCGGAGGGAAGGGCTCCTGCTCCTGTCAAACTGCCGCTTCTTAAAGACCATCTTCACCTAAATGTTCTACAGAAAAGCCCAGTGTCTCCCTGCCAGATGTCCGAATTAATCTGACACGGGTTTGATACTATGGCCGACCCGTAGAGGATAGGTGATGACTAAAATCTGTGGGGTCTGACCACTGGGACTCGCTCAATCCAGGGGCTCCTGTAATGCGCATGCTCAACTATCACCAAAGCTGCGGCGGTCACACATGCTCACTGCCATTCCCAAAGAACCACAGAAGTGGAAAAAAACAATCTCTTCGTTTACACAGACCCCCTTTCTGAAACCATTATTTCCATGATCATAATTCAGGAGCGCACCGCTCCCCCGCCTCCTGCTTGTCCGGAGGATGGTGCACTACTGATGATTGACAGTTTGGACAAAGCTATATCATGCAGCAAGCAGGGGCAGCTCTACCCCTGCAGCATAAGGGACGCTGAAGCTGGCCACATCTACTGAGCAAGTGTGGCGTTCATTGCCCAGGAAGCCGACCACCTCTTATAGACTGCAGCGCTGGCCGGTAACCTACACAGCGAACAGTAAATCCTTTACAATTACAAATTTTGGGAACAGCGAGGATTTTTAATAAGGGGTAAATTGCAAAGTTGCTTGTTTCTACAATTTTACCCCTTTAAATAGGAGTATAATGTCCCCTGTGTGACTGGAGTAGCAGTGAGCATCGCTCTTATGGCAGTGTGAGCCTAGCTAACAAATTGCATATATTCATATGCGGTTTGCATCGCTTTCCCCCATATCGATGGCACATTGGATTTCTTGGTGGGCTCGGGTGCAGTTTGGGGGCACAGTGCTTGCTCCGGGCAGGATTATGCTTTCATTCCCTTATTGTGCATGCTCTGGTGGAGTAATAAAATACGAAATAGATAACATTTGGGAACAAAACTGTGCGGCCTCGAGGGGTGGACGTGACACTAGGTTTGAGAGAATGTGTGCTCGACCCCCTTTAGGCCCTGCATCGTTTTGATGTCAAAACTGTGAGTTTCTGGTTTGGATCAATGTTAAACCCAACCACTGACCAGTAATGTCCGTCTCTTGTCCTTCTCAGGAGAAGTCGAGTTCTATGACGTCCCCGATAAAGAAACCTACAGGAAGATGAAGAAACGCGACGAGAGACGATTCAAGCAAGCCGACAAAAATGGCGACCTGATCGCCACCAGGGAGGAGTTTACGGCGTTCCTGCACCCGGAAGAGTTTGACTATATGCAAGACCTCGTGGTCACGGTGAGACTCCGGCGTTCATCGCTATAGTCCCATCACTCTCACGGTGGGGAAAAGGGGTTCAGGATGCTGAGATGTATAATATTAGCAAATATCTCCAATTACAAATGTAGTATAGTTCTTCAGAGTCACTATGTCGCTTATCCCATGTGCAGGGCATTGCAGGACCTTAAGTCTCCACTAGCAACTAACTGTCACTACATGAGTGGTCGTAAACAGACGCTTAAGTTAATGCTTAATGCAATGCTCTGCACATGGGGTAAGCGACATATAGCTAATCAGAAGAACTATACTACATTTCTAATTGGAGGGATTTGCTAATATTTGTATTATAGCTACTGCACATTGGGATAGGATCTTGGCAATTGTAATACCAAACCGATATCTTCAGGATTGTCGATAGGTGAGGTTGAAAGTAAATGCAAGTCCATCAAGTTCCACTTATAACTTAACATGTTGATCCAGAGAAAGGAAAAACCTCAGTGAGGCAGATGATGATTGCCCCATAGTAAGTACAAAATACTTCCAGACTCCACATATGGCAATAGACTGGTTCCCTAGATCGGCGTCACATAACAGAATCTAGTGCCTAGATCTTGTATTATATTTTACAAGAAAGGAATCCCTCCTTGTAATTTCTTTAGTGAATTGACCATAACATCATGTGGCAGGGTTGGTGCTATAATCTCTTTGCTCTTACAGTAAGGATCCATGGTCTCAATGCTCTTACAGTAAGGAATCCATAGTCTCAATGCTCTTACAGTAAGGAATCCATTAGTTTCACTGCTCTTGCAGTAAAGAATCATGTTCTTACAGTTAGGAATCAATGGTCTCACTGCTTTTACAGTAAGGAATCCATGGTCTCGCTGCTTTTACAGTAAGGAATCCATGGGCTCACTGCTTTTACAGTAAGGAATCCATGGTCTCACTGCTTTTACAGTAAGGAATCCATGGTCTCACTGCTTTTACAGTAAGGGATCCATGGGCTCACTGCTTTTACAGTAAGGAATCCATGGTCTCGCTGCTTTTACAGTAAGGAATCCATGGTCTCACTGCTTTTACAGTAAGGAATCCATGGGCTCACTGCTTTTACAGTAAGGAATCCATACTTTACTGTAAGATCACCCCTAATACTTTGCTTTTCAAAACTGAATAACCAAGTGTGGCCGCACTAGTGACTTTTATAGAGACAAAACCATGTTTTCATCATGAGCTCCTCTGCCTCTTTTAAAGGGAACCTGTCAGCTCGTTTTTCCGCAATAAGCTGCAGCCACCCGATCTAACCTGTCCGGCGTCGCAGGTCCTGGTCTGGCGCCTCCCATCTTCATGTGATGACGTTCTCCTCGCTTCATGTCGCAGGTCCGGCGCCTCCCATCTTCATGTGATGATGTCCCCCTCCTTGCTTCATGTCGCAGCTCCAGCACAGGCATACTGATCTGCCCTGTTGAGGGCAGAGCAAAGTACTGCAGTGCGCAGGCGCTAGACATCTGACCTTTCGCCTGCGCACTGCAGTACTTTGTTCTGCCCTCATCAAGGCAGATCAATACACCTGCGCAGGAGCCGCGACATGAAGCAAAGAGGAGGACTTCATCGCATGAAGATGGGAGGCGCCAGACCTGGACCTGCGACACCCATCGGACCGGACCGCCCCCGGGTGAGTATAAGCCCCGAAAGGCAGTGGCCGCAGCTTATTGCAGAAAAACAAGCTGATAGGTTCCCTTTAATGCATCCCATTTATTTGCCTTGGCAGCAGCTGCCTGACACTGACCACTGAAGTGACATTTGCCTTCAAACCATCCATGACAGTTTTATCACTCCAGGTTATATAACTATCCGCCTCTGTGTTGACTTCCAGGACCCTCCGCAATCACTTCACAAGATGGGTTTGTTTTTTGTTGCCCATTTCTAAACTTTGCCTTACTGACTTTTGTAGGAAACCATTGAGGACATTGATAAAAATGGAGACGGTTCAGTGGATGTTGATGAATACATTGGTGAGTTACATTATTACAAGCCCCTTTTATTAAATACATTGGGGCGTCATAAAGGGAGTCTCCCCTCTGGCTATTATTGATTGGGTCATTTAGTATGATGGACCCTCCCAATATACAATGTTGTTCATCTGGCTGGCTTCCATGGTGGAAAATCAGTTCTATGCTGTTTGTTCCCTTTAAAAAAAAAAATTAATGTCCTTATTATTAAGTTTTTATCCTCCTTAGGTGACATGTTCACTCCTGAAGCCGATGAACCGGAGCCCGAATGGGTCAAAACAGAGCGCCAGCAATTCAAAGATCATCGCGACTTAAATAAGGACGGCAAGTTGGACCGGTCTGAGATCAGCCACTGGATCCATCCGCATGACTATGACCACGCAGACCTGGAAGCCAAGCATCTCATCTACGAGTCTGACAAAGACAAGGTAAGCAGTCGTGTAAAGAAGAAACCCGACCATTATCCAAAGTGCATAGAAGGATCAGGCATGTTGGATCTTGACATGTCCAATCCTTTCGGTACATAAGCTGCCGCCAGAATTGGCTGTTAGCGGAGTGTTTCCCCCTCCGTTGATCTGAGTGTTCATGTGGAGTCTGTGCTATAGATCTCCGCAATGATAATCTCATCAAACATCATTTAAGTGAGAAGTGGAAATTGTTTTGGCTAGTAGATACATTTTAAAAAAAAAAGTAGAAAATAGAGGTTTTCAGCCCTTTTTATTAACTTGGAAACTGTCCAAAAATAGCATAAAATATCTTCCTAGTCCACATATTCCTCTGCGTTGATATTTCAGAAAATCATTGCAGAACCACTGTCACGACACAGCCAGACGCCATGAAGAAAAGGCAGAAACTGCTTATTACCACTCCTGTCTTCCAGATCACTGGGCGAGTGCCGAATATACAGTATCAGAGGTTCTAACTTGCATTTCCTCCTCCGGACACAGCCATCATATGATTGTCCGGAAGGGAACAAGAGCTGCAAGGACTTACCAGACCCAGATCAGCTCTGCAGTGCAGAAAGGAGACTGTTTGCCCTGTAACGAGGTAGTGGCAGCAAAAGTGGAGAAACTTTTACAAAAATCTCATGCACATGTTGCTGGAAACAATGGTCTCTGCAAAAAGTCAGTGCAGATTTTGGAATCTGCATCATTTTCACTTCTGCTGCAGACACTGAATTCTATGGGGAAAATGTAATAGACTAGTGGCCAAAAAGTGAATGCACAAAGTAGTAGTGGTTGTACATAGAGATATTTGTATTAAAAAAAAATTTTTCTTTTTTTTTAGGATGACAAACTGACCAAGAGAGAAATCCTGGACAACTGGAACATGTTTGTGGGCAGTCAGGCGACAAACTACGGTGAAGATCTGACGAGGCGGCATGATGAATTTTAGGATGTTTGGTCTTTTTCTGCTCCCAAACGAGCTTACATCACCCAGCATATTGCTGGTAACAGATTGAATTCCTATTGTGACAAGGGGGGATTGGAAGGGTGGAAAATGTGGGTATTATATGTCTTTTTTTTTCTAAAGATTTCTCATATTCAACAAATAGGACTGCTGCCATCAGGGAAATGACACCAGCAATGCTTTCCTATATTTCTAAAACTTTCTTCCCTTCTTGTCTGCACATAAGTCGTATCTGATATGGAAAACCTAAATACTATTATTAATTAGAGATCCACGCCACTAAGCAATAAAATGTCTGCAAACTGCTAAGTGGCCCTGGACCACAGGAGTGGTCACGGAAGCTGATCGGATCACTAATGGTTAAGACTTGTTCAGACGACAACATGGACCGCTGCGATGCACGGATCGGCCGACGCTCCCAAGACCCCCTACTTAATAACCTTGAGGCATATATGAGGCTGTCGAGTTTGGGTCTGTACTCTGATGTCTGGACCGGGCTTGTCCCATCACAATAAGCATACATGATTTTCTCCAAAATAACTTTAAATCCTCATCTTGTTAACATTATTGGGGTCTCCAATTATCCCCCTTGCCCAGGGTCGGATCCTAACATTACAAGTTCTTGTGTCCACCACTACATTTCATTTTCACAACTGACCTAATATGTTTTTGTATTTTTTTTGTACATTTTTATTGAGCCTATTTTCAACAAATCAATAAATTAAAAAAAAAATTCTATATTTTTATATAAAGTAATTAAGAGACCACAAATGCAATTGCTGATGACTTGGTGCAAAAGCGTTTGTTAATTGAAGATGTTATGTAATTTTTAAATGTTCAGATAAAATGAATTTTCCCTAAAAATTACACGTTATCCCCCCTTTTCAATACGATAGAGTGGATAACTTTTTAGCCAAAGGGGCGGTGGGGAAGGTCTGAACACTGATCCAGTTTCTAAGGGATCATCAACTTTACTTATTGCAAACGGGACTGCCGAAAATAGTCGAGCGCTGTAATACGCTTTCTCTGGACGTCCCGCAAAGAATGGATGGAGCGAAGGTTGAACGTGCGCCAACTCCACTCTGATCAAGATGCAGCTTTACAGAGAACGATTTTTAAGATCCCGGCAGTCAGACCAGCAAGTTTTCTTTCCCCGTTTAATATCAATAACTGACAACTTTTGCAATTTAGGAAAAAAGAGGATTTTTGGTACTCAACGCAACGTCTTTTACTTGTAGCCTTCATGGTTTTCTATTTCCCCATCCCCAGTGAAGTGATAAAGAGAGGATTTTTGGTACTCACCGTAAAGTCTTTTGCTTGTTGCCTTCATGGTTTTCCTGTGTCCCTCACCCCGCTCCCCCACAATGAAGGGGCAGAGAAACCCTTTTAAATATAAAAGGCATAGTGATTTTATTGAGGTTTGTGTAATGCTTCATTTTCCCAGTGGAGGCGCTGCAGGAAAACCGAACAGCTGGCTCTGGGGAACCCCCAAAAGTTAGCTGTAAGCCGCTGAACATGGAGTAATCCAATTTGCAATAGACTCCATTTTAGGCTGATTATAATAGACAGATGCATTACGTGTCTACACACCAGGAATTTCCTTGTAGGAGACAACATAAAGAGAAGGGTTTTCATTGAACACGGATCAAGAGATTCAATACACTGTAATAACTCAATGACACATATATGTATATATTTTTTTTTACCATAATTGGGAGGGCTAAAATCTTAACAGGAGAAAAGAATAGTTTAAAGGGGTTGTCCATATTAAAAAAAAAAAAAAAATGTACTATCAAAGTCGTCCCGATCTCCAGTTTTTGGTGTCAGACGCCTCCATACATAAAACAGGGATTTTTGTGTACTCACCATAAAATCCTTTTCTCCGAGACGCTCATTGGGAGACACAGACCATGGGGTGTTTATGCTGCTGCCACTAGGAGGACACTAAGCTAATACACAAAGAAAGTTGGCTCCTCCTCCGCAGTATACACCCTCTGCTGGCTCTAGCCTGAACCAGTTCGGTGCAAAAGCAGTAGGATAAGGTTAACATCATACCAAGGTACGATCATTCACATAATATTAGTGATCACCACATCGACTGAAAGAGACAAGCAGAAGTCGTTAGACTAAAAAGGGTGGGTGCTGTGTCTCCCAATGAGCGTCTAGGAGAAAAGGATTTTACGGTGAGTACACAAAAATCCCTGTTTCTCCATCGCCTCATTGGGAGACACAGACCATGGGAAGTCCTAAAGCAGTCCATGGGTGGGAAACAGCACGACAGCCGAAACCTTAATATACGCAGCGAATAATCTGGTCTACAGATGCGCTGCTGTCGATTGCAGAATTTATCTGCTAAGGGTAGGCTTAAGTGTAATGGTTAACTAACATGAGAAGACTGGACCAAGATGCAGCACTGCAACCTTGCTGTATCGACGTCCGGGGCCGAATGACCCAGGACGCCTGTACTGACGTAGTGGAGTTTACTCTTGAGGTTTGCAGAGATAGGAGACCTCAGACTCGGAAAGCTTCTTAAATTGGAGAGCAGATATATCTGGCTACTGCAGGATTTTTTTTTTTTTTTTTTTTTTTAAAAAGGCAGGTAGGCCTTTTCTGTGTCGCTCTGGAAACAGAGAGAAAATCCTATTTGGGGAAAGGTGCTGTTCTGGAAGTGTTCGTTACAGTCACCAGAAAGGGAGCTTTCTGAGAAGGAAGAGTGATAGATACATCTTACAGGAGTTTGAAGAAGACCACTTGTAAAGCACCTGAGATCAGATGAAAACAGGGTGGATAGCATTGAGAGAAAACAGTGCCAGGCTTGAACGGAAACCTTTTGGAGGGACTCCAATATGGACGAGAGGGGCAAACACAAGTGGGAAACAAACGTGGTTGTTAAAACGACCAAGGGAACAAAGTTTTCTCGAATATGTGGTAAATACGCCTGAGAGTAAATTTCTGGACATTGACGATAACGGTGACCGCTACTGTGGCGGTCAAAGCTCAGGTCGTTAAGCCCCAGCCCTCTCGAGTCCTGGCGCTCTGGAAAAAGAAGATCTGGACGGTTTGGTAACCGCAGAGGTAAAGGGTCTAGATGCACTAGAACCCGTACCACGCTCGTTCGTATTCAGACTGGTGCGACGAAAAAAACAGGGGATTCCCTCCCCTTGTACTTCTGGAAGACACTTGGAATTAGCAGAAGAGGCGGAGAAAAAGTATTGAAGCGAAAAACTGATGCACGGAAGCACCAGGTCATCTGACCCGAGGAAAATTGGGTCACAGAACGGATCAGAAATCCCGGGACTTTGGCGTTTAGCGTAGAGGCATTGAGGTCTATATGCAGCGTTACCCAGCATTGCCAACCGTGCTAAAGGCTTCCAGGGAAATGAATAAGTGTCCTGGGATCAGGCCTGGCGGTGAGAAAAAACGTGCGCCCAATTTCCTACCCCTAGAACGTGAGCTGCCAACAAAAAGGTTTAAATGGTTTTGTATCGGCCTTTTGCAGAATGCGAGCTACGTCAAGCATAGCTCCTGTGTTTCGTGAGCCCTCCTGACCACAGATGTATGCCACATCGTGCGTGGACTGATTGGATCCAGGGGGAATGACCATCAGGAAGCAGGCAGAAATGCTGGATGACTAGTCTGCCCGCATCTCAAGAAAATTGATCAGGAGACCTGATTCCCAAGGGCAAGCGTCCCTGGGCCGTGTGGTGGCGGGAGAGCACTCTCCAACCTAGGAGACTGGCGTCAGTGTCAACACCAGCGTGGGAACAGGAAGAAAGTAGTTTATCTGAATCATTAAGGACAACAACGTCCACTACCTCAGAAAACCGCCTGATCCGGAGGTACTGGCGAAAAATAGCGGTCCAGAGAGGATGGATATCCGTCCCACGCGGGTAGCAATGTCTGCTACAGACTATGGAGATGTAGTCGAGGGAATGGTACTGGTGGACTGTCGGCACCATTTTTTTTTTTTAGACCTCGTTCCAGACTGCAGGAAAAGGGTACGGCCGGAGGAAACTTCTGAGCTTCCTGGATCAGTGAAAATCTTTCCTGAAGGGAGAATTTCAACATCGGAAGTGTCCAGGCCTGAAACGAGGATCCTCTGAGATGGGATGAAAACGAATTGCGCAAGTTCTCTAACCGACCTAGACAGTGAGAGTGTCCACAGTGATGCTGACCCTGTCTGCACAGCTTGAACGTGCGATCCTTGAAGAGGAGGTGTCTGGGTAGAGTGGAATCACTATGCTCCGAGAGCACGGGATAGAAATAACGACTGCCATGACCTTGGAGAACAGCCTAGGAGCAGAGGCGAGACTGAAGATTAAAGCCGTGAACTGAAAATGGTTGTCCTGCGATAAGCGGAGAATCCTTTTTGGCTGGGAAGGATTGGAATGAGAGGTGATAACATAGAAAAATTACATCTTGAAGAGACGCACCCTGCAAACTTGTTCTCAGTTTTACTTCTAGAATGGGACGCACGGTCCGTCCATCTTTGGAACGACGAACAGATGGGTAAGACCGCTTTAACCTGTCTGTGTGTGGGAGTGTGAGAATGGTCCCATAGATGCGATACATGAAATGGCCTAATAAGGTTGGGGCCGCTTGTTCCTTTTGTCCTTAAAAGACGGGACCGGAGGAAACGATTGGCGAAGGAACAGGAATTTCTATGTCCGTATCTGGAAACCACTAGATTCAACCCATGGTCGAGAATACCCCCAGCCAGACCCTGGTAAAGCAGGAGTAGATGGATGCCTACCCTGTCCGAGTCTTTCGATACTGCAATGAGTCATTGAGCAGAGAAACTTGTGGGAAGGGGTACCCTTGAGTTTGGACCGTGGGGTCCTGCGTTCCCAGAAATGGAAGAGCTTAAGGAAGTTAGAGATTTCTTCGAAGGGGAATCTGCTCGCCACTCTCGAGGCAAAGGGCTCTGCTGATGATAATGGCGTTGAGCTATAGAGCGTTGCCGTCCGATGTCCCTAGGGAGCATGTAACCATAATCCCCGGCCCAGGCTATTTGTAATCCAGACTAAGCACTTAGTGAGACAATTATTGTCTTGACTTATCTTGGCTAGGCTTTAGTCCGAACCATCAATGCTCTAGCCACCTAGGTGACGGCGAGAGAAGGGAAGAGAGTTGCCACAGAAAACCAAAAGACTGACCGCGGGCCAATTGGACGGTCAGTGGGGATTTTAAAAAACAAGCCGTCAAAGACAGTAAGGTTAGTAAGCGAGCCGTAATCTAGGATCCATTGTTGGAGACTCCGTCCACTCTCTTTTTAGAGCGGGACAAAAGGGTACCATGATAAAAACGGCTTTAGCTCAGAGAATCTTTTGTCCGGCAACTACTATATCTCTGACCTATGTCAGCAACTCAGGGAGATTAGTAAAAAAACCCTGTGAGGACGTTTGCTCCCTTTGAAGGTCTCAGTGAGATAAAGACTATTTTTTTAACATTGTACGGCTCTCAGAGCTCTATTAACCGGATCGATGAGGGCATCTAAGGATTCCTGGTAGTCTGGCAAATCCGGATGTACAGCCCCATGAGACTCATAACCTGAGTCGTGTATGCTGCAAATCCCCAGGGATGGGGGAGCTGGAAAGGGAGCATGCGTACCCCAAAAAGCAGAATGCCTGTGAGACGTTACTTAGAAAATTGGGCATTCTTTGCTGCTGTCAGCCCGTCTGAAGACTCGAAGGGCAGAGGGCCTTCGTCGTAAGGTAAACTAAAGCCAGAGACGTTGCCCATTCGTGGGCTCCTGTGAGAAGATGCAAACTGCACAGATTGCAGTGATAGCCTTCGCGGTAATGGGGCTTTACACGTAGTACGCTAGGCGTAAGCGTGAGTTTTATCAGTCAGTGCTCCCAGGTCATATGTCCGTGCCACCAGAGACGGCAGACGCGTAGCAGTGACAGACGAGTAACGAAGGTCACATGCAAACCACTCACCATTAGCACTGATTATCTGCTCAATCCACCATCCCTTTGATAGGGAGATGGAGAGGTTTTGTTAGCCTCGAGTCACCATTCACCTTTGGCCAGTGGTGATATAGTGGGGCCGCACGGACGCCGCATGGGGCCTCAGATATTAGTAGAGACTTGCAGGGAAGGGGTTAAGCACTGTTAAAGCTTACCCAGGGTCCTGTGTCCTGGAAATCGCGGCCGGGACTGAGTTGGTGCTTCTCGTTTTTGACGAGAAGCGCCAGACAGGTGGGAGGATGCATGCAGAGGGGCCGAGAAGCAAGGAGAGCGCCAAAAAACCGTGGGCAGAGCTACCCAGCCAAAAGCCAGGGACTAAATTAGAGAGGTAGCCGCGGCAGTTGGAGGCCGCGGCCCTGCTGGATGGCTGCAGCGGAGACTCGCAGCGGCGCAGGTGAGGCGCAAGTAGCGACTCGGTGATTAAGACCGCGCAGCTGCTTTGATGAAGCCGCGGTGGTTCCTGTGAGGAGGCCGTGGCTGTTGAGAGGGCGGCGGCAGCTCCAGAGGAAGCCGCGGGGCGACTGCCGTTCCTGAGAGAGGCCGCAGCTGTGACTCCAATGAGAAGGCCGCAGGGGCGTTTTGGAGCAGGCCGCGGCGGCGCAGTGTGGCGCAGACCGCGGTGGTGGTGATGGTGCAGGCCACGGGGGCAGTTGGACCCACGGCCTATTATGACAGGCCTCGGCAGCTGGTGGGGGATGCATCAGCAGCTGCCATGGAAAAAAGCGCGGCAGCGTTTGGGTACTCACTGCGGTGGGAGCCAGCGCATATGCGGTCATACTAACCTCAATCCGCCATCTATTTGATAGGGAGGCGGAGAGGGTTAGTTTCTCATGCACTGCTCACTTTTCATGGCGGTAATGTGCCAACCAGTGGCGCTGCACGCCATCCATCCTCAATCCACCATCCCTTTGATAGGGAGGCGGAGAGGGTTTAAATTTTCATGTACCGGGCGCTTTACATGGCGGTAATGTGCCAACCAGTGGCTGTACTCACATCGCCGGTATGTAGCAGAGTCGGGAGCGCTGCGCTCCGTCCATCCTCAATCCACCTCCCTTTGATAGGGAGGCGGAGAGGGTTAAATTTCATGTACCGGGCGCTTTACATGGCGGTAATGTGCCAACCAGTGGCTGTACTCACATCGCCGGGATGTAGCAGAGTCGGGAGCGCTGCGCGCCGTCCATGCTCAATCCACCAACCCTTTGATAGGGAGGCGGAGAGGGTTAAATTCTCATGTAAAGGGCGCTTTTCATGCGGTAATGTGCCAACCATGGCTGTACTCACATCGCCGGTATGTAGCAGAGACGGGAGCGCAGCGCGCCGTCCATGCTCAATCCACCATCTCTTTGATAGGGAGGCGGAGAGGTCTCTTTTGCCTCCAGTCACCATCCGCTTTTGGCAGTG
The DNA here is from genome assembly GCA_033576555.1 of Oophaga sylvatica. Taxonomy (NCBI): domain Eukaryota; kingdom Metazoa; phylum Chordata; class Amphibia; order Anura; family Dendrobatidae; genus Oophaga; species Oophaga sylvatica. The sequence goes on along the minus strand of JARQOD010000003.1, from coordinate 441,655,273 downwards.
GTGGTGCAGTGGGGCCGCACGGACCCGCATGGAGCCTCTGCATGTTACCTGAGGTAATTTTCCTGTCAGAATTGTTGAGGCAAGCTGGCATGTCCGGCTGAAAAAACCTGGCTCCAGAAGGGGTACTTGGGGGAGACACCCCATGTTCCCGTCCGTTGTGTGTGTGGGGAGAGCGACCCCATTGAAGGAATCCGTCGCCCCTGAGGAGAGCTCAGGCCGCATTGAGGTTGCAGAAGGGGATACGGGAGATGACACTTCGCGTGCCCGCCTGTTGGTGGTTTTGGGAGATCGGGACCTTGAAAGGCCCCATCGCCCCTTGAATCCGTAGAAAAAAGCAAAGAGTAAAAATGAAAATAATAATATGGGGTCTGAAGCCAGACCCTAGTGCCTCCTGCAGACACTAAGCAAGAACTGGTTCAGGCTAGAGCCAGCAGAGGGTGTATACTGCGGAGGAGGAGCCACTTTCTTTGTGTATTAGCTTAGTGTCCTCCTAGTGGCAGCAGAAAAACACCCATGGTCTGTGTCTCCCAATGAGGCGATGGAGAAAACTAAAGTTTGATATTATATTAGAAACACATCTATACATTTTTTTTCAACTACACAATCCCTGTAAAAGGATGTTCTGGTTTCAGAACCTTTCTCCAACTTTTTTTTGGATTTATTCACCCTTCTCAGGTCCAGAGCAGAGTCTCTGCCGCGCTCCCACCATCTTATTGTAAGTTGATATCGATTCATCCATCACTGAGCTCATTGATTGGCTCACCATCTTATTGTCAAGTTGATATTGATTATCCAACACTGGGCTCATTGATTGGCTACAGAGACTGGAAGCAGTGACCCAGGCTCCGTGTTGGACCTGGGTAGTACAAGTAAAGGATGTTGTGTTTTGTTTTTTTAACAAACTTCACTTTTCTAAATAAAAGAAAATCCTCTTGTAAAAATGAAAATGTTTACGACTTCTAAATAAACGGAAGGGGGGGATTAGTTATTAATGGGATGTGACACTGATTAGCTTCATTTCAACAAAACAGACAAGGCTTTACAGCGAACGCCTATATTCACCAGGCCACTGGAGCAAACGTGATAAATGATAGAACTCCGAACAATACAAATAAAGTAACGTTTTACGTAGCACACAGAAGACTAAAAGACATGTCAACGGAAAGAACAGGGAAACGTCCCATTATCCGGATCTTGTCAATCTATGTTTTGGATTTGCTCCACCACGTGTGCATGAGATTTTTAACACTTCATGCACACGCACCGCAGGGACCTGACTGTCCAGAACAAAAGGAATCTTTTTGCTGATGACGCCGTGTCATGCCTGCATGACTGCCGCGTTCTTTAGCTTCCACAGAACGTAAGGAATCTTTTTGCTGATGACGCCCGTGTCATGCCTGCATGACTGGCCGCGCTTCTTTAGCTTCCAGCTGAACTCCAGACCCGAGAATCCAGTCCCACCCTGTAATACAAGTACATGATGGGATCCATGTTTGCTGCCCTTAGTAAAAAAATATGAAAGGGCAAAAAATATCTACATACCCTCTGCAGCACAATGATGTCCTTCTCGGTCAGCTTACCCCACTGATCGGATCGGTCATATCCTTCTTGATTAGTTTTTCAACACATTCCAGGGTAACCACTGCTCCCCTGCAAAACAGAACAAGGAATATAAATGATATTGGGAACCAGTCACTGTGGCAAAACTTCTGAGAGTTCTACTCTACCGGTTCCCATCACTTTTTTTTTTTCCAGCAGTCCTCTAGCTTCATGTCATACAACAATTTCCCCATGGCCTGCACAGAGCATGACCGGATGAATAAGGAGAAGGCTGCAAGGATGGTGGAGGGGGAAGGGAGCATCTATAATTTGCTTAGAATGATTCTTTACTGCCTTAAAGGGGTTGTCCACTACTAGGATAACCCACTCTTGATCTAAATGTTTAGCCACGAATTAAAAAATAAAGTCTATACTCGCCTCCCGTGCTGGCACCGTTCCAGCGGTGTCTGTACTCGAGGTCCCGGGGCTCACGTGCGGTTTAATGACGCGTGCCCCTAGCGCACAATCAGCGCTGGCGTCTTGTTTCCACCAACATCCGAAGAGGAAGTTAGATATCAGCTGCAGCCCGGACTTCTTCACGTTCAAAACGTCCGAAGGCGGAACAGTGATGCCAGCGCTGATTGAGCGCCGGGGTCACGTCACTATAACTGCATGAGAGCCTGGGACCGCGAGTGCCGACACCATAAGAACAGCGCTAGCATGGGAGGAAAGTAAAAGGGTTTTTTTTTGGGGGAGGGCAAACATTTAGATCATGAAGGGATTGTCCTAGTATGGATAATGAAAAATAGAAAAAAACACGGATTTTGGTAAAGACTTACCTGTAAAATCCTTTTCAGCGAAGGAAGGAAGAGAGACACAGTAATTCATACTGATGGGTAGGCGGAGCCCCAGATCAGGATGTTACCTCAGATCAAAAGAGTGATGACTGGCTGGCCCCTCCAGCTCGGGCTCCTCCTACTCAGCTCCAGTCGTATCAAAGCTTTTAGGAAAAGAGCCAGATCACCAGCGGAGCAACATAACCCCTTCTGAAGGAACTTCAGAGAAAAAACACAAGGATACAGGTTATGCATGCAAAGAAAGCCAAAAACCACAGAGTTCCAGGTACTACTCACGGAACCTGACTACTGCGATGAGCTGGGGATGCTGGAACAGAGCCTTAGCGCGCTGACCTCAGCCCAGATAATCGCTATCAGATAAGGGTCGCGCTGCATCTGAAAACATCAAAACACTTCTGCCGTGGGAGGGTGCTGTGTCTCTCTTCCTTCCTTCGCTGAAAAGGATTTTACAGGTAAGTCTTTACCAAATCCGTGTTTCAGCTGCAGATGAAGGAAGAGAGCCACAGTAATTCATTACTGATGGACGTCCCAAAGCAGTTCAAAAATAAGGGTGGGAAAAACCAACAAAAGCAGAAACCCAACAACCTTAACAACAAAGCGCAACCAGCGCTAAACACAAGTTCATCCAGAACTTTAAACTACAGCTGCCTGCAGGACCCTACGTCCGAGGGCTGCATCAGCGGAACATGACGTCCACTTTATAAAATCTTGTAAACGTGTGGACAGAGCGCCAAGTCGCAGCTCGGCAAAGCTGCACTGCCGAAGCACCTTGATAAAAGCCCACGATGAAGCCACAGCTCTCGTGGAATGGGCTCGAATCTTAATCGGCAAGATTCACCCCGAAGACGGTAAGCTTCCAAAATAGCTGACCGGATCCAACGAGCTATAGAACCCTTGGAAGCTCGTTGACCACGCCGACGACCTGCCGGAACCACAAACAGGAGTCCGTCTTACGAAAAACCTGAGTAATAGATAGATAAAACTTCAAGGCCCGCACTAATCCAATGTGTGTAAATCTCCTCTTTCGTATTCTTCGGATCCGGACAGAGTGAAGGCAACACAATATCCTGGTTAACATGAAATTGTGACACCACTTTAGGCAAAAAATCACCCCGAGTGCAAGCACTACACGATCCGGAAAAAAACTCCAGAAAAGGAGGCAAGCAAGAAAGAGCTGCCAATTCAGAAACTCTCCTCAAGGAAGTGACTGCAAACAAGGAAAGCCACCTTCCCAAAAAAGTAAAGAAAGGCTAGCAGAAACCATAGGTTTTAAAAGGTTTATGCTGAAGAGCCTCCAAAACAAGGTTGAGCCGCCAAGGAGACACGGGTGCCTTCCGCGGCGGAAACTTACGAGAGATACCTCGGAAAAAAGAGATCACGTCTCTATTCGAAGCAATGGTTCTCCGGAATAATAAGGACAGAGCAGAAATCTGACCTTTCAGAGTGCTAACTGCCAAACCCTTGTCTAGCCCATGCTGCAGAAAAGCCAACAGGTTGGGAATGGAAAATTTTCTCGGGTTCCGAGAAGACCCCAAACACCACGAAAAGAAGGTTTCCCAAATTTTGTGGTAAATCCTAGAAGTAGCCGGACTTCTTGCAGCACGAAGGGTAGCAATGACCTCGCTGAAAAACCTTACGGGCCCAAATCTCGGTCTCAAGAGCCACGCCGTCAAACGCAGGGACATCAAGTCCGGATGACAAATGGGCCCCTGAGTCAACAAGTCCTGTTGAAGAGGAGTGGAAACGGGGGGTTGCCGCCAACAGCGACTTATTGCCCGAGAACCACACCCTTCTTGGCCAGTCTGGAGCTATCAGAATAGCTGGAATTCTCTCTAGTTGATCCGACGCAGCACTAGAGGAGTAAGGATATCGGCGGGAATACATAGATCACTTGAACTGATCCCCTGAGCCACTAGAGCATCCACCGCCACCGCCTTCGGGTCCTTGTACCTGGACATGAATGTCGGTAACTTGGCATTGGACGGGAAGCCATCAAATCCACTTGGGGGTTCCCCAGCGAGAGCACAGTAGTGCAAAGACTTCCGGGTGGAGGCTCCATTCCCCGGGATCCATCCTTCTGCGACTGAGAAAGTCCGCTGTAAATTCTAAACCCCCTGGAATGTGAATCGCCGAAATGGCTGGTACATTGGCCTCTGCCCAAATCAGAATTCGGGACACCTCTACCATGAGTCTGGAACTCCTTGCCCACTGGTGATTGATATACGCGACAGCCGTCGCTTTTTGTCTGTCTGCACACGGACTGGCAGACCGCTCAAAAGGACCGTCCAATGTTGGAGGCAAAGAAAAATCGCCCTCAATTCCAGGATGTTGATGGGGAAAGCACAGACTCTCCGGTGACCAAAACCCCCTGAAATCCAGAGATTGGTCCAAACACCCCCCCAGCCCGTCGGGTGGCATCGGTGGTTATGACTGACCACTTCAGAGGGAGGAAAGACTTCCCCAGGGAGAATGCCCCTGGACGTAACCACCATTCTAGAGAATCCCGCACCGCGCGAGAAATGGTGACACTGCAATCCAGCGATTGCGACGGGTTTTCCATCGACTCAAGATGAACCTTTGAAGAGTCCTGGAGTGGAACTGGGCAAAAGGAATTGCCTCCATGGACCCACCATCAGTCCCAGAAGACGCAACACTTCCGTAGGGACATTGCTGTGAGGATGTCATAATCTGTACATGTCGAAGAAGACATACTGTTTGTCTGGTGGTAGGGAAACTACCGACCGAAACGTGTCGAGATGCATTCCAAAAAGAGAATTTCCTCGATGGTTCCGGGACGACTTCTCCCAATTGACCACCAACCGAAGTCTTTCAGAAACTGAAGAGACAAATCCCGAGCCGTCAATGCCTCCTCCTCCGAGGAAGCCACGATCAAAAGATCGTCCAGATAAGGGAGAATCGTAATCCCCTGTCTTCGAAGGAGTGCCATGAGGGGCGCCAAACTTTTGTAAAGACCCTTGGCGCTGAGGCTAAGCCGAAAGGCAGAGCCACGAACTGGTAATGATTCTGACCTATGGCAAATCGAGAAAGCGCTGATGAGCCTTTCCCCATGGAATATGCAAATAGGCGTCGCGAATGTCGATTGACACCAGAAATCGTTCTGTGACAGAGCTGCCACAACGAACGAAGCGACTCCATGCGAAATTTCGGGCATGGACATGCCGGTTTAATCGCTTGAGATCCAGAATCGGGCGAAATTTGTTCTCCTTTTTGGGAACTATAAAAAGGTTGAATAAAACCTTTCCCTCGTCCTCTGACGGAACCGGTATCACTAACCCTTTTGTGTATAGCGATTCTGCCTCTCGCTGTAAGCGACAACAAGTCGGGTTCCGACGGAACGCGAGTTGACAAAAAACATTTGGGGTTAGAGAAGCAAACTCTATGAAATAGCCTGCCGACACAATCCGCGTTACCCAGGAATATGGAACGCGAGCCATCCAAGTCTCCTTGAAAAGAAGCAGCGACCCCCCACTCGAGAATCCTCGAGTGGACCCCTGGCGTCAATCCGACTTTGCGGGTTTCTTGTCAATTCCCGCTTGTTCTGGCGGAAACTCTGCTTCCAGGGAGTACGAGTTTCTGAGAGGATTTCTTTCCTGAGAAAGAAGGACGACCCGATCCCCCACGAGGAGTGACTAATCGTCCTCGGCCCCGAAAGGACCGCCGACCACTATAAACACCAGGCTTACTGACACGAGGCAAGGCCCTTCGCTGTGTTAATGCGATTCCTTTGCCTTAGCCTTGGAATCAGCTCTGTGAGTCGGATCCCAAAAGATGGCCACCCTTGTAAGGTAGGCCAACAACCCTTGTTTGGAAACTGCGTCCCCGCCCCACTGTCTGAGCCATAAAGCTCTTCTGCTGTGACCGCTGAAGCTTGCGCTTTGGCCAGCAGAGTTGCCGTATCCAGACCGGCATCAAAGAATAACAGGCGTGCCGTTTCTAACCATTCACAAGTTTCCGTATCTCAGATAACGGAGATTCATTTTGCAACTCCGACTTCAGACGTGCCAACCAGCTTTTGAGAAGCTCTAGCAGCACACATGGATCCTAGCACTGCTCGAAATCCAGACCCGCAGCCTCATAGCTTGCTTTTGCCGCCAATTCTGCCTTTCTATCCAAAGGCTCCTGTAAGCTCCTTTTCCCTTAATAGGGATAGTGAGGATTTACTAACTGAATAAGGAAACTCCACTTAGGGAGCAGAAGTCCAATTAGCCTTTAACTCCGTGAGCAAGGAAAAGGGTAAATCAAAGAAATCGTTCCTGAAAAGTTATCTGGACAAGACGTTCCTCCTATCAACCCATTAAGCCATCCCAAGCTGGCAATGTTGTGCGCGAAGCACGGGACTCCTGGAAACGCTTCTGATTTACCAGGACGCTATTCCCCCTCCTCCGGTAACTGTAGATTCTCTCATGGCTTCATTAAAATCCCCGTACCTTCGTATAGAGGAACGTCCCGCGGCCGCCGCACTGAATCGGAAAATTCCCATCCGAAATAAAGGGGAACTCTGCCCAAAATCAAACTCTGACCGTCCTTTTAGGGCCGGTAACGGCCTGGTCGCTTTCCCTGAAGGAATTACAGACACAATTGACCTAAAAGGTCAGAAAGTTTTTTAAATCGATGAGCGTATCATCCAATTTCCAACCGTCGACCGCAGCGTAGACGCTGTGGGGTCGCGTATTGTTGCCGCAATGGCACGGGACGTATCCGCCACGAACTCTGTTCAACTTTATTCTCTCTGAATGAGCAGGAAAAAACGGAAAACCAGCAAAAACTAGCGGTTTTTTTTTTTTTTTTTTTTTTAAACGCGAAGGGTTAAACGCTCCACCAACAATTACCCCAGCGGTTTCAGTTCGCAAATTTAGCGGTAGAAATAACCCCAAAGGGGTTAATATTTGCAAACTCACCAAAATATATATATATTGTGAGCCCACCCAATTTTTTTGTCTCTGATGAACGCAGCTGCAGGATACGATCGCTGCGCGCGGGGTGAGGAACCCAAAACTCACCCAGCGGCCGTGGTGTTATATAAAAGGGGGACGTCCAGGGCCCAGGACCCCGGTAATGGCCGCCACAGGAGGGGGCGCAGGAGAAAAGCCAGAGCGCGCGTCTTCCTCTCAAAAGACCGGAAGACAGGCCACGCCCCCGCTAGCTCAAAAATAGCGCGAATCCCCCGCTCCTGCCCCTCTCTGCCTGCAGGATCTCCTGCGGACAAAAAATCACCAAACATCTTCATGTAGTACCTGTCACGTAGCGCGAAAGTACTGACTTACATGTAGTAGCGCGTCACACAGCGCTGAAGTTTTCTGCATTTACATGGATAGCCTGTCACAGTACGCAAGCATACTGACTTACATTAGTACCTGTTCACGTACGCTGAAGCATATGATATTACATGTATAGCCTGCCGCACGCTGAAGCTTACTGACTTTACATGTAGTAGCGCTGTCACAGCAGCGCTGAAGCATACTGACATTTCATGTATTAGCGCTGTCACAGCAGCGCTGACGCATACTGACATAGTAACGCTGACTTAATAATAGCGCTGCTCATTCAGACGCTAAACACACTCCACATAATTATTATTAAAATTTGTGTGGAGTACTCACCAGCCAAGGCGCCACAGGGACCCTCAGGGGTTTCTGGCGCAGTGCCCATGCTTCCCCCCAGGGGAAGAAGCAGTGACCGCACGTGTGGTTTGCGTTCCCGCCAGAGAAGCTCTCCTCATCCCCCAGGGCCGGCAAGGATTCTGCAGGGACTTTGAGTGATACAGATCCGCCAAGGGAGAGGTGGGGTACAGCACGCTGATACCCCTGAACCTCTAGACCAACTATGATCCAGTCTCCTGTCCGAATATTAAAATAATAAAATTTTCTGAGGAGCTGCATTAGCAGCGACCATCCTCTGGACCTCAAATCTTAGACTGGAGCTGAGTAGAGGAGCCCGAGCTGGAGGGCCAGCCAGTCATCACTCTTTTGATCTGAGGTAAACATCCTGATCTGGGCTCCGCCTACCCATCAGTAATGAATTACTGTGGCTCTCTTCCTTCATCTGCAGCTGAAATATATATTTATAAAAAAAAAAACACCTCTTTTCCCCATCCAAAAATAAAGGAATAAATACATATACCGTATATAAAAATATAAATAACTAAAAAATATGTATAATTATTTAAAAGTACGTGCTTGGTAAAATAAGAAAAGGTTATACTCCCCCCTCCTGACTAGCTGCAGCACTCACATGACATAATGGTGAGGTTATGGTTCTCATAAACCGCATATTTCTTTTTTTTTTTTTATGACTGATAAAATAAATCACAACTATGCAGGTTTAAAGTTGTCTGGAATAGAAGTGACCTGAAAATCATTTGCCAGGTAATTTTTTTCCCCTACTGAAAAACACTGGCAGAATTGCGTTTTGTTTTTTTATGGTGGGGGAGGGGGAAAGGGAGTGTTTCCTCTATGCTACCTCACTTGTAATTTCCTCCCCTCTTTCAGTTCATTATAGGTAAGTGAATGGTGTGCGTTTACCAAGAAGCTCACAGGTTCTCCCGTGCAGAGTATACATATATACATACTTACAAGACACCTCATACGTCACCAATAAATCAGCAAGTTGTGCTCGGTGCTAAAAGAGAATCTTCGGCGGCAAAAAAAGTTCCAGTCCCTGCGGCTGTTTAACAGCCGCAACACAAGCAGGATTGCCTATAAACAAGGCGAATCCCTGCACGTGTTGCAGCGTCGACAGCCGGAGACATGCACCATGGCGAATCAAACATAGTATCGAGCATGCCGAGATGCTCTATTGCACACAAGCACACTCAGATAACACCTTATCGAGCACACTCATCACTAGTCGCTACCGCTTTCACCCACCAGGTGGCTCATTAGCCCATGCAGAGCAAGATGGATGCGGCACGTTTCTGCAATACAGAAATAACGCTGTCTAGACTGCAGACGAAAAGGGGCGTCCGCAGCTCTGATGGGGCAGAGAACGATGCACGCATGTGATCATGGCCTAAATCTGTCTGTCTGTTCAACACCAATGTTAGGTCACACTGGCATCATAAATAATAAAATGGTGATTAGCGATGGGTAGCTCTCCCCCGTGCTGTAGGAATAAGGTCAGATGTGCCATGGCCTCATTATACCATCGTTGATACAAGAGGAGCTCTAACTTACGAGGGCCGCAGCACAGCGCAAGGAACGAGTTGCCCAGCAATGTCCCGAGTCACGGCGCCACACGTATCTGTCCTGGGCGGTTTATGAGACCCACGCGATCCACCTTGTCATCCACCGCTGTGAACTTCACCGAGATCAAGTCTTTCTTTCAGGGGTCTCTTGTCATGGGGCAGTACACAGTTCTTGTCCTTTATAAAGAGAGAAGAGCAGGAACGACTGAAACCAGACGCATTTCTAGACTGCACAAACGGCCCCTGCAACAAACAGTCTATAACCCCCAAAATGCATAGTAAACCAGCTGTACAGTGATATAGAGTACTTAGCCCTTCAATCATACCAGCACTGTACATTTTACTGGTGACTGAGAAAACTATTTCATGCAAATAAGGGGGGCTTCTGCGCACACCCGAGCATGGACAAGGACTCTGTACGCTGTTACGCCCTCTCCAATTCGAGGAACTTCTCCTGCTTCTTATTAACTGTGCTTGCTTCCAAAAAAGCAAGCGTTACCTAAAATTCAGGCCCCAAAAACATTCAAAATGAAAAAGGGGTAATAAAGCCTAAGCCTTTGGTCACATAAGGGTGGCCCCAAATCCCCCATTTGCATTTTTTTCCCGACCTGTGCAAAAAGGGAAAAGTACACTGATGGAAAACGAGACTCACCCCCCTTTTTCACCTGCGTTTATTTTGCTTCTGGGTTTACAGGGATCCAAACTGGGGAAATTTCTTATTTTTTTTCCTCACCGCTATGCTGACTGCTGCTCCCCGCCTCCCCCGCCTGGGGGCCCCTCTCTGCCAAAATAAACCAAACCAAAATACAAATTAAACAAGAAAATTTTTCTAAATTTTTCACTATTAATGAAAACCAAACCGACGTTCTGTGGGGAGGCGACCACACTGGCGCTAGGTCGGGAAATTACCGCTTTCCTTGTAAAAGGATTAAGTGGTTACTGATGATTGACATTTCTTTATCGAGGGAAATTTCATCTGGATTCTTTAGACTTTGTTTAAATTTTCCCCTTTTTTTTTTTTTTCCTTCTTTTTGTTTTCGAGGGCCGGGGAAGAGAGAAAAAAAAAAGTATTAATCACGACAAAAAAAATAAAAATTACGGCCTCAAAAATGGGTAAAATAAAAATGACGGGACTCGGAGAGGCGACCACAATTCAAATATTTTATTTTTTTTTACCATTTAAAAAAAAAAAAATCAATCAATTTTGCTTTCCGTATATCCCAATCGGAGAATAAAGTTAACAGATCAATTTTTAAAAAAAATCCAA